>JANZLQ010000086.1:10324285-10359002 GCA_026212715.1 Elanus axillaris
TCCCCAACTTTTTTCCCTTCTTAAAATGTTATCACAGAGGCGTTACCACTATCGCTGATTGGCTCAGCCTTGGCTGGTGGCAGGTCCATCTTAGAGCCGGCTGGTATTGGCTCTGTTGGACATGGGGGAAGCTTCCAGCAACTTCTCACAGAAGCCGCCCCTGTAACCCCCGCCATGCTACCAAAACCTTGCCACAGAAACCCAAATAACACATATCTAAGCTTTTCTACTTAGTACCACCTCAGTTTTGAACTTGAGATCTGTATTGTATGTGTATATAAATGTATGGAACCTGTTTCAGAAAACCAAAAAAATACAACATAGACAAGAAACAAATACTTTCAGTCCCTTGAAATTCTAATTTGGTTCTAAAAGAAAAAGAAAATCTTGGAGTGAGATATTATTGCAACAGAAATTGCGGAGGCAGTAAGAGTATACCATCTGGCAGGGCCCCTAGACCAGATGGATCCACTAATGACTTTTATAAAGCATGTCATCAGACCCTGCCAGAACGCATGACTGCCATCTTTAATTATCCTAAATTAACAGGGTTCTAGCCTTGGATGCTAGATTCAGAATTGTTGATCTTGGAAGGAAAGGAAAAGGAAATGTTCCCTGAAATCTCTTCTTCCTAATGGACCTTTTTATTGGTAAGGTGTAATGTTAAAATATTACCTAAAGTTTATTTGTTCATCTTAAATGGATTGTTTGCTTAAAAGAAGTGCCTAGCGAGGCACTTTTATAAAGACATTTTCTGCAAACACATCAGAGTGCTTTTGGAATTCACAGTTAGCTTTATGCATACACAAAAGCATTCAGCTGCTCAGAAGAGTGGACTGCCAGGAATCCCCTTGCTTTCTTTGCCTTCCCTGGAAGGAAGGGAACATGCATTTCCAAAGCAGTTGATCTCTGCCTCTTACCCTACATGTGCGTCTGCTCCTGTTACAGTGGGGAAGTGACTGCCACTACCAGCAAGCAGTACCAGCAGCTATTGCTGCTACTTTCATCCTTTCCATTTCCACCCCCAATCTTTAGCAAGTGAGCATCCGTTTCCCTTTCCCACAAACCTGGAAAGCAGGGAGAAATTTTCTTGTGAAATTTCTTCTGCCCACCTTGCATAGATCTTGTGGGACTAGAGCTGGTCAGTGACGGCACTGCATGTGCTGCTATGGCTGCCCTTGGTTCCCTCCTCCTCTTTCCTCATGGAGCAACCCTGCTCCTCATTGGTCCTTGATAGTAAAGCCTTTGCTAGCATCATTTGTACAGTGCACTTATGAGAAAAGCACAGGAATTGTGTGAATTACATTTAAGAGAAATGCTCATGTTTTTAAGTTGTAAATCTTGATTTTATTTTTCCCCAGTATTTTTGTTATTGTTATTAGGTACTGGAACTGTTATGTGTTCTCAGTAGTGAGAATAGGTCTGCAAATGTACATCCACGGATAAGAGTGCAAACTCTGGTGGATGAGCAGAGCAAGCAAGTATGGGCTTAGGGAGGTCAAGGTGTGTGGGAGTGAAGCAATTCATGGCTTGCTCAGAAATGTTAAGTCTCAGTGGTCCAGCCATTCTCTTTGGTTGTACACCTGTGATATACACTAGCATATCTCAAATAGGTGTTGGCAGACATGCTGCCTGTGACTTGCAGAAAATTGTCTGGTTGCATAATAAAGACTTGTGTTTCTAGATGTTCTTTCTTCTGGAACAAATAGGAAGTAATTCCCTAATAATATTTATCTATGCCATAAATTGCTGTTGTCTGAATGCCTAATCTATCTAATTGTGTTTTCATAATGCACTAATATCATAGTATGTCAGTGTTTTCCAGTGGTGATGTGATATGGTGATGTGGTATCATTATAAATGGTGTAGATATAGGATAGCGTGTTTACTTAGAAAGGTTGAATAAACGCACCTAACAGTTCAAAACACAAGCAATGAAGTTTATACTCATTTTAAAAATGCAGGGAAGGTTGCAGAACCTGTGCCAGCAGAAAGTGACCCATAAAGTGGAAATACTGTATAGTTGCACATACCATTTTTGTATTTTAATACACAACAAACATGTAAATCATATACGGGTATCAAACATTCACTAAGATTTGTTCTTGAAATTGGACTCCATTTCCTTATTCTGTAACCGACTGTTCTGTCTGCCAAAAATAAACACTTGGTTATCTAACAGCCAGACTGAACGTAGGCAGTTATAGTGCATTGTAAAGGCTGTTGGTGGGAGATGAATGTCCTTAGCGGTTCTGAAAAATCAGACTACTTAGGTGCCAAAAATTGATATTAGCTCCTAATTTTAGTTCCCCCACAAGTTTACTTCATGCGTCAAAAAAGATAAAACAAATAACAGATACTTTCTGTATAGACATATTTATGTTGTAGGAAATGCGTTCTTGTTCTTAACCTCATATCCAGGAGTGGAGATACAAAATGTAGAATAGGAAGTTCTAGTATGTGAAAACTGAACTGTACAAAACGGTGGTAGATTTAATTAAGCTGCAGTTCTGTTCTAGCAGTGAGATAGGTTAGCCCAATTAATCTTTTCCATCTGGTTCTTATCACTGAAGAGAAGTGTTCAAACTTAACTACAGGTACCACAGCTTAAGTGCAGTGGAGCCATTCTTTATAGATTTAAAATTGAGGTGAACTAGTTAACACACACTACAGTGTAGAATCCATGCCTACGAAGGAAAAGAGGAATGAGCAAGTGCAGGAGCAGATAAAACAGTTTTACGGGGCATTGTGCTAAAATTGTTCTTTTTTCATGAATTGTTCTTTAACATGAAAAAAAATTGAATACATATGTTTGTGAAACTTCCTTAAGTTTTTTGATGAGTTCTTCTTAATAATTAGTATTATCTGCTCCTGGGATAGAGGAAATATTCAGCTTCCCTAAGCCATCTGTCATCCTATTAATAGAATATTTTTCCTTATTTCATGTGTAGCTCACATACTCGGACATTGTTCAAATTTGTTTCCTGGATAACAGTTTAAAACTGCCTTTTCATTAATATTACCTTAGGGATGATTTTTCATTACTAACAAACATCCCCAAGCTAGATTTTCAAACTAGATCCTCTGGGTTTTGTCAAAGAGAATACCTCAAAGGTTGGAAGGCAACTTGACAATAGCTCAGAATAACTGCAAAAAGCAGCTTCTGGTACTGTGTCACTACTGATAGCCTGCATTCCTCTTGTTAATGTGGGGTTAAGTTTGCTAAATGGCGGCCTTTTGTCTTTTGTGTTACAATGAAAATCTGTTATGTGTAATGAGGAAAATATAATTATTAGTTGATTTTTATTTTTTTAAAAATGATGCTACTGCTTGCTTCCAGAAAATGTTTGACATCTAAGAGAAATGCTTCCAGCACAACAAAATGGAAGTAAATATTAGTGTTCGCAATTAGGCAAGGGTGAGGGAGAAGGATGCTGTGGGCTGTCTGGTGGAGATTTTCCTATCTGAAGGACTGTGAACAGAAAAACAGTTTAATTCTGCTGACAGAGCCTGCATTAGAATGCAGTTTGCAGTAGCATATCTCTGTACAAATACTACAGAGAATAAAAAAGTTGAGCGTTTAATATGCTCAATAAATGTGTAAGAGTGGGTCAAAGCAAGTCTTCTGGATGCTAGTGGAGTTAGTCACTGAAAACCAGGAAACATTTTTTTGAAACGTTGGCACCTTTCTTGGATTTAAGTAATAGAAATACAGCTTGATGTGACAGCTTTTGTGCAAAGTACTGTTTCTAACTGGCTGTAAGAGAACATGAGGTAAACTAACAAAGGTACAATAAATTTTACCTCTTCTTAGGCAGCAGTAACTAAAAGTAGATCTTAAAATACATATGTCATTGTTCTTCATATATAAGAGAAATAATTTATTTCTCTGTCTCTTCTGAGGTTACCATCTTTAAGCAAGTAAAGATGAGAGGATTTCTTGCATGTATTTTTCATAGTGAAAAATATCTGTTACTCAGCCACTGGTCCATATTTCAGAATATCTGAGCTGATGTGTGAAGGAGGAATAAACTGTAGAAAACCATCCACTGACTTCACAAAGCTATGAAAGACTAAGATAAAAGCCTGTGTGCTCATTCAGTTAGGTTTTCCTTAAATTGTCTAGCTAAAATATTATTACATGATAAATTGTATTCTCCACTAGCCATGCTAGTCTTGGTAAAACATATTATTTTAAGTAACTAATGGGATAGACTGAGTTTTGAAGTCCGTTGATATGATCATTCCAATAAATCCAAAGGAGCTGAAGTTTTTGAGAACTAAAAAAAATAAAGTTTTTTTTTAATTTAATTTTTATATTTTATACTATTTTACTGATTCAGAAAGCATATTATAACTTCAACTGTGTTCTATTTCAGCCTTGCAGTTCACCCGGATAAAACTTTAGTAGCTACAGGGCAGGTTGGAAAAGACCCTTACATTTGCATCTGGGATTCCTACCGTGTACAGACTGTGTCTGTTCTTAAGGATGCACATACACATGGAGTTGCCTGCTTAGCTTTTGATTCAGATGGCCAGGTTTGTATATCTTCTTCCTCTGTGTTTTGAATTTAGTTTGATTTCTGCTTCTAGAAGATATGCACATTAAAGTATTTTGTGTAGTGCTGTAGTACTGAAACTCCTATTAGAATTAAATTTTTTATGCAAGGACTGCAAATGATGCAAAGATGAAAACCATTTTTAAGATGAAAACCACAACCTAGCATTCAAGTAAAGTAGAGGCACTAGGTGTTGGACAAATACCCATAGAAGAAATGACCCTCTGTGGCTCAAATGTAATAGCTTCACCACATACTTGTCACCTACTGTTCAAACAAATCACTACCTGGCAAAATCCTCCCAATCCTGCAGCTTTTTTGGCAGAGGAACTCCAGTAATCTCACTGCTAGGAGAGTCTCATTGTCTGGGTTGCACAGCCAACTTAATTGAATAATGGGGTTAGGACACAGAGTGTGTGGATTTGTACAATGTGATTAGATTATGTGATATTTTGAGACAAAATCGAAAACATAAGAAAATGGTGGGCTATTCAGAGCTAAACACATTGATTTATTTTTTCTTCCCCTGGAGGCAAACTATTAAAAGCATTCAGTTGTGAATGAAGTAGGAGGAAAATAGATCTACGATTCACATAAACCTGAAAAATATTTCACATTCATAGTTTTATAAATAACTATCTGTGCCATTTTGTCATTATTGATAGCCAAATAAGATTTCTGGTGTAACACTGTGGTCACACTTTATAGGTGCTTGCTAAAATATTTTTAGGAATCCTTAGACTAGCTAATACCTGGATTTTTGCAGAGATCCTTATTGTCTTTTGTGTTTGCTTGTGTACCTCAGAATTGAATCCCAATTGGGCAGAACTGCCTTTAGAGACTTTCTTAAAATCATGTACTAGATGGTTAGCTGTCTATTGACAAGTGCTTTATTATCCTATGCCTAGCTACTCTTCCACTGACCACAGAGCACTTTTATTACTCTTTCTGAGATCAGAACTGACCATACAATGCATAAAATATATTCTCACATGAAGCAGAAGTACTTTTTATTGTGCATTATCTTGTGTATATTCAGTTTAAAGATTAATCTGAAGTGAAGGACACCAACATGAGCAATTGCCTTTAATGTTTTTAAAAAGCATTGAGTAACTTGAATTACTAAACAGTACTATGGATTATATTTCCTCATTAAAAAGTGGAACTAGCTTTCTATTTTAAGCCTAGTTTTCAACCATCTTCCTCCAGTTTTCTTAAAGTAAAGCCATTTCCTCTGAAATCTCATGTGCCAATTCTAATTAAAGAAAAAGGTGTTCCTGGGAATTGTGGAACAAAAAAATCAAATGAGAAAACCCCTAAATGAACAGGACAATTTTTCTAATGCTGTAATATTTTCCAGGATATTGTTCATTCAGAGATACCTGTTCTTAAAATTTTGTCTCATTTTTAACGTCATAAGACTGGTGGATAAGCTTTTTTTTAAACCTATTTAGGCACCTAATGACAATAAAGACTCACCAAAGAGCCCAGTCAGTATGAGTTAAAGGTGGAGGCTCTCCTGAAAATCCTGCTGGGTGCCTTGCTGTGATTAAACACTGAACTTAGTGCTGTGTTGACCTTGCAGAACAGTAATGTTCTGTTTCTGGAAGTGCTGGAGCAGTTGCAGTTTATTCTGGAAATAAAAATTTGCACAGAACTCTTTTATACCTGGAGAAAGACCAATGCTGGAAAATATAAATATGGATAACGTATCTTGGCTTTTTGCTGCTCTTTCTGGCTTTGCAGAAGCTGCTGCTGTGCTGAGCCAAAATTAAAGGGCATGGTAGAAAGACTTTTGAGTATTTGGAATTCAGAGCTGCTAGCAGTTCCAGTTTATTTAGTCAGCACACCCAAGGGTGCTGGCATCTTGTGATTGGACAAAATAGCGTACACATATATTGCTCGCACTTTTCCTTCTAATGCATACCTTTTGTTCTTTTATATTGAATGTCTATTAATATTGAAGAAAGATTTGTATTTTAGCCGCAAAACACAAATCAATTTAACAATCATGTAAGGTATAGATGCAATAAGAAATGTATTCTTCTCTCTGCTTACTCTGTCAGCTGTCCACTTTCTAAATAAAAGTAGACTGAGGAAAAGCCCAGATAATTCTGCTTCTCTACCTGAGCTGGATCCCTATAAAGTCAGCTTGGCTTCCTCCCGCTCCGCTGTGCACAGCTTCTAGTTCCAAGGGTAGCTGTTGTGTTGAATGCTGCACAGCTCCAGTATGTGACTTTAGTGTGGGTCTCGGAATAGTGGCACTGCATCTATATTTTAGCCAAGTTAATTAGCTCTTCTTGTACCAGAAACTCTGGGGTGTCTGTTTTGGGCATTCAGATGAAATAGTTCTGAAATATTACTCCCTGCTGGACTTGAGGTGACACTGCATGGAACTTAGTTGTTTCTGCAGTGCTTTCCTGGCATAATTTACCACAAACTGGGTAATGAAAAGTAAACAGGATTTGTTATCTCTTATAATATATGGAGAAGATCAATATGCAGCTTAAATCAGGGGATAGCTTATATGCTTCCTTTACTTTATGTACCTTCAATACAGCTTTAAATTTTTAGACAAATATATTTTGAGTAAATTTCCCATTTTAGGAAATTTACTCCTGATGGGAGCTGAATATCTTGCAGAACTGTGGCTATTTAAAAATACATGTTTTAGTCTGGGCTTTTTCTATATGACTAGGAGATGACATTTGGCTGGAAGGAAGCTGCACTTTGTTCAAATGTTTAGTGAAGAGCTCTCAGTTTGCCTAAAAGTAAAAATGTCTTTTGTTGAATCAGGAATTAATGGCAGTTTCTCCTTAAAAGTACTAACATCTACCCTTCACAGAATTACCTGCAAAGCTGATGTCTTTTATATTGAAGTATTTCACCAATGTTATACAGTTCAATTTCTGTTCTGAGTTATTTTAGATGAACCTTTTTTGTGTGCTTTATAAAAATATATGTTTTTTTAAAATGGAGTGAGGAGGGCACTGCCATAATACATACATACATTTCTAAATTTGGCATTAGGTAGCAGTAAGCTTCTTTAGCCAGATCCTTAAATCTGTGTAGATTTAAAAATAATTGTTTAATTATGTGCATAAACTACTTGGCAGATATTTTCTTCTGGTAGTTCTGTGAATTCTCTGAACAGAATTCTGTCAAATTCCCTTCCAGAAGGAGGACTAAAAGTGTGTTTCAACCAAAAAGGAAAATCAGCATTTATCACTTTTCTGCCAGCAGGAGACCTTCCTCAGTAGGCCTATGTTAAAAGAACATATAAAATATTTCTTCATTTCCCCTAGTACTTTTACTGTCCATCTATCCCACTAATTGTAATTTCCTGACGTGTAGTTACAGTCCAGGTCTGATGTTGTTTACATCACGAATCTAAAAGATACTGTAAGTACTGCCATGGTTTCCATGGTGAAGAGAACAGTATAAAAGAGGTGAGAAAAAGTTGGAATCAGTGAAGGTTCCATGAAAAATATCTTGTGTTTTGATCAGTACATCCAAAGCCCTGAGTAGGTGTTGATTGCTCAAGGGTGAATAAAACTTATTTTTGCTACAATAATAGTCCTTTCTGGAAATAAATATTTTTATGTTGGTAACTGGCAGGAGCATGTTCATTCTTTCCCATATTTGACTTTAATTTTCCTTCATTACCACATATCTGATAATCAAGCATGTTGTCCTAGGTTAAATGCAGATATTCAGTATGCATCTGAGAAAAAATTTGGGATCCTATTACACCTAGCGATAGAACTTCAAATTTTGAACCTACCTTTAGCTACCATTTCAAAGACTCACATATGGAGAGTCTTCAAACTGATTTTGATGTAATATATTACAATCAAGTCTTCTGTCTACTTGGTGTCTTGCAAGTTCCTGCAGTAGATTCTCACACAGCTTGATTTAACAAGACTTCAGGTATTTTTATTTCAGTGAAAGACAATATGAAAGTACACTGGACTCAGGAGCTTGTGGTGTAAGTCTGTAAATAGGTTTTAGGGGTTTTTTGATGGTTCGGTTGATTATTTTTTTTAATTAATACCATATTGCTTAGTACATTTGCTGGTAGGATATTGGTTGGGTTATGCATTATTCACTAGGCAGAGGTCAGGTATCGCATTAGGCATAATGCATGTTGTCAACTCCCCTAAAACCAAACTTTAAAAAGATATATTTCATTGCTCTAAAATAAAGGAACTGTAACTATTAAGAAGACAGTGAAGGGTGCATGTGTACCTACTGCATTTAAACCTGAAGCTTTTGATAGTGGCTCTCCTAAGAAGGGAGATGTACACTATGTTTTTATGACTATAAATTGCATGAAAAGGCATGGAGTACTTTGCCTCTGAATTATTTTGCTATGGAATGAAAACTGGAGCCTTCTGTTTCTTTGTGAATAGTGATTTCTTGTCTCGGCTGTACAGTAGTTTATAGCCTTACTGCAATTAGTATTTTTTCTAATATAGCATTTTAGAGGAATCTCTGGTGATTACATTTGTTTTATTTGCTGGTTCAGTCCTTTTGTATTGTTGCAGACATGGCCAGACTTTAAACAATTTGCCTATTGAAAATTTGAACCAAAAAGGAGTGGGCATTTAGTTGAAGGAAATTGAAGCGAAGAGATTCAGTTTGCAAGTCATCATCTTGAAGTAAATGTTCAAGGAAGAGATCTGGTCAATGTAATGCCTGAAACATATGTCCATTTGGACCAGGTGGTTCATCTGCTGATCTCTGAGGCAAAAAGAAGGCTTCATTTTTTGCATGTTCTTGAAGTGCAAGCTTTCCTATAACAGTGCAGAATGCTTAGGAGCTTCAGCTGGACTGTTAATTCCTTGTGGTAAGAAGTTATTAGACAGGACAATGAGAAGAACAAGGGACAGGCAGTATGAACACAACAGATATGGCTGTTTTCAAGAAGTCATGTTACTGAGCTACAGGATTGTTTCCCGTTAAAATAGTCTCTCATCTTCCCATGGTACAAGTTACTTGGGCATATTCCTTTTACTAATATCTGTTGGATCTATCCATTATATATCCCTACCCAACATATGTTGGCATCACATCCTTTATATACCGTTGCAGTATGTTTGGCACTAGCTTAGTCTTTGCACTGGTATGGATCACACTATCTCTGGTCTGCAGTCAAAGATCTCTCACCTAATAAGAAACTCTGATGGAAATCATGTAAAGTTGGACATAATTGGCACAGTCGCTGGGAGGGAAAAAGCCTACAACCTCCACAATAACCACTGATCTTCTGGATATGTTGCAGGTGTACGCAGTCTACCTAAGTCTAGCTCAATGGACAAAGACCTTCTCTTCTCCAGATTTTCCCTTCCATTTTTTTTCTTTTTATTTCTTGCATTATTGAGATTTAAAGGTATTAAAATTATTAATTATTTTAATTGGCAACTAATTAATCATTTTAATCAATAATTTTAGTTAATTTGATGATTACTTAATAATTATAGTTATTTTAATTAGTGGTTTAATATACTAAGCTATGTAAAAGGCAATTATTAAAAGTATATCCAATTCTGATTCTGAAGCTCAACAAAATCAACCATAATGAACAAAACTGTATTTGGAGACAGTGAGAGCTTTTATTTCCCATTCACTTTTATTATCAGATTAATAAATCAAAACACTAGAATGGTGTGCACCTGAAACAAGCACCTCAAGTATTTCATGGTAAGAGTTGTATGTGAGACATTGTTAACCTGAAATCAATAACCTGGCTTTTTAGGCAAGATAAGAAACTTCAGTGCTTTCTCCAGTGAGTAAGTGATAAGTGTGAGTATCTTGATGGTGCCTTTGCAATGTGGTTCAAACACAGGTCATGTGGGAAAATCAGTTTGTATGCATAATAATCTGTACTACAGTGAAGTGATTTTTAAAAAGTTAATTTTCTGTTAAATGGATTACTATTGTTTTCCCTTAGCGTTTAGCTTCAGTGGGACTGGATGCCAAAAATACAGTGTGTATTTGGGA
Source organism: Elanus axillaris (assembly GCA_026212715.1). Lineage (NCBI taxonomy): Eukaryota > Metazoa > Chordata > Aves > Accipitriformes > Accipitridae > Elanus > Elanus axillaris. The sequence continues at coordinate 10,334,848 of JANZLQ010000086.1, forward strand.
CTGGAAGAGAGGAAAACTACTGGCAACAGCTACAGGCCATTCAGACAGGGTAATTGTATGAAAGGTTTACTGAATTTTGTCTTTTGCAAAAGCATTTAAAAATAATTTTTGTTTACACTAGGTTAATGAAAAGGTAATTTTGATCATTCTATCTGGCTTTTTACAATACTGAACAAGGCATTTATTTCTTCTCATTATGCCAGACATAGCACAAAGCACTGTGTTAGTAAACGAGGTGCCTGATGGATTCTTGAGCTGACTGTCTAATAAGCCTAGGGAGGAAATACTTTGCGACTACACACTGATGAGGGTGATTTATAGCTCTTTATATAACATGTGAAACGCTAGCACAATGAACAAAGACCATGTTCTTTCTGAATATGTCAAAAAGACAGTTTATCCTGAGGGAAAGTTTAATTATCTCCCTTTTATTTTTGCTTAAGACAGTTACCTGTAGAAGAAACATAATTAGTATAAACAATCCTTTTATATCTATTAACTTCACGTAAAGGAACGGGACTTCAATACATATGAGAACTGAACAGGTTTCAGTTTAGAATATTATTCAGGAATAGGAAATATTTCAATAAGTTTAGCATAAGCAAAATACCTCCCCAACATATGTAAGCACAAGCATGCATACAATGAAATAAATTATGGACGCATACTGACAACTTTTCTCTTACTCTTATTAAGGTATTATAACATGTTAGAATGTTATAATGTTGAAGTTTTAAAATTATTTACTGCACAATGGAGTATTTATATATGCAAAGCAGCAGACTAAACCCTTCCTTACAGTTTATGTGTACATACAGTCTATCTGCATCTTATGTGTCATCTGAATAAATCTGGTGTTCATTTTTACTTACGATGTTCACAACACAACAGAATCTTAGTCCTTACTCAAATTTCTCTTTCAGAACTGATTAATTTCCCAGTTACACCAGTGAAAGTTTTGCTACTGGCCTCAGTAGGTACAAGATCAGGTTCTGAATTAGCAGAAGACTCCAGAACAGGCAAGAAGTACAAAAACCTTAGTCCCAGTAGACTTTCACAACCAGAAAAAGGAGATTTTGCACTGAAGGAGTGGGAAATAATGTATATCTCATTAGGCCACAAATTATGATGACTTAGCATGCAAGAGTCATAAAGCATTTCTGAAGGTGAAATACCTCACGTGTTCTGACAATATTTAAATAAAATAGTACTTGAACTACTGTAATTCCTGATGTTTATAAAGATTATAAATATTTTGTAGGAAGGCAGTGCTTCCTCATGTATAAAATGAATGATGAGTAAGCTTAAGATAATATATTCCTGTAAGCTGATTGAAATTCTCTTGTGATTCATACTTAACAGCTGAAGAGCTAAAAGGAACAAAAAAATCCCATTGTGTTTCTCTACAGGCATACATTTCCTGAAGTAACTAATGATTGTGGTAACCTTGTTGATTTTTGGCTTGGTCATTGAAAAGCTGAATGCCAGAGGTTAAAAGTCTAAAAAAAAAAAAAAAAAAAAAGACATGTTGTTGAAAATCTGGGCCAAAATACAAGCTTTTTGTTTCCAAACTTTATACAATATTTTTCATTTGGCATAATCCCACAGTCATAGAATACACTGTGAGTTTGTTCTGGTAAGCTATATAAGATCTGATAATTCTTTTTTTGATGCATACTGTTATAAATGTAACATCAATCAAAATGAATAATTCGATTTTAACTCTGTAGATTAGGTTAGAAGAATGATATTCACCCATTTTGTCTCTGGGGTCTTTTGGTAATCAGGTTACATTAGATACTGTACTTTTTACCTAAAATAATGAATAAAGATAAATGTAGCAATCTTTCATCCCTAAACTTGAGGAACATTAGCTTACACCATAATTCCCATTTTATTTGAGACAGTAAATACTGTTTATTCAATAACATCTTGGAGCTGGAATAGATTGGTAGTGTGAAGGCAGGGATGAGGTGTGTTGACAGAACTATGTAAGGAAGACTGCGTATTTGCCTTAATCTTTGTAAACAAAAGAGTTCCAGATTTATCTAAATAGTATTCTTTCATTTTTAGTAATATGTTGCAACAGAAATGATGCTTAAACATTGGTAAAAGTCAACTGAGCCTAGATCCAAATACTGTATAATTCAAAATATCAGCTTACTGTATTTCTTCATAGATATTTGATATTTCCTGGGATCAATATCAACCAAACAGAATCGTCAGCTGTGGAGTAAAACACATAAAGGTAAATATAGCTTTTATTGTTTACTTGTTAAAGAGTAAATAAATGTCACGAAAGAAATTTGTCCTCTTATATGATGAGAGCTTTAAATATAAGAGAGCTTATATGTTTCTTTCTTTACTTTGTGAACATTTTAGCAAAACTGTGTTTGAAGCCAATTTAGACGCTCAGCAGTGACTGAGGTTCAGATCCACTTAAGCAAGGCGGGAAGATCACTTCGTGTAATTTTTATCGTTATACACTTGTAAATTTTGGCTTCTCTCCATTCTATCTAAATTGTCTCACCCTTTAGTGGTTTCTCTCATCAAGCAACACAGAAAGTCACTGAGCAGTTATAGGAGGAACTAATTTAAAAGTATGAATTGAATGAACTGCTGTTTGGCCCATCATGCTACCAGCATTTGTAGGAATACCACAGAGAAGGTATGCAAGACCTGAAGAGATGAACAGATGAAAACCAGTGTCCCACTATTTGCTCCCTCTAAGTCACCTTTGCTGGAGATAATTTAAATATGAACCTAGATATGTACCATAAGTTTAGGATAAAACGTTCTCGTGCCTGTAAAAAGCTTAGAAAGAAATCCTTCTGTTTGCCAATATTTCCTGCAGGTTTCTATTTTTCTCCTGTCTCATCTAAAGCATTCCTAACAGATGGTAATTATTTCACATGACTGGGGTGGGAAGAGCTTTAACTAGAAGTTTAGGAAACCAGTTAATATCTCTAGTTCTGATTACTGAGAAGCTTGTGTCCTTAAAATTACCACTGCTTTCAAACTGTGGGTGGTTTTGGCAGAAGCGATACCATCTGTTGTATTCCACAAGCTGTTTTCCAACACCTGTCTTTGTTTGGCACCTGTATTCTGTTTAAAATGGCCATAATTACCCAGAATATGCATAATACCAGGCAAAGTAAATACATATAGATGGAGGCATGCCAAAAAAAACCCCCAAAACTTGGAGGTGAAATGATTAGATGTTACCCTCCAGTGACGCTCAAACAGCAGTCTGTATGCTTGCTGTTTGTTACAAGGCTGTGGGAATGTGATAATTACTTTAACTTGCAATGAAGGAAAAGAACAGCTCTAAAATAATTGTATCACTGAGAATTGGGACTAGTACTTGGGAATAGTGCCATTTATTCCTTTAGCATTTCAGTTCTATTGTCTCATTTGGCTGAGCAGATATTAGAAGCTGCGGTAAAGCCTAGGAGCTAAGGAATCTTGCACTGAGCTCAGGATCCTCCCTCCACCCATTTCCCAACAACTGCTATCTGCCTTCTTGCCGTTCTAACCAGAATTGAGGAGACTATATGTTTTACTTGCAGAATGAAAGCCCTGGAGGAATTATTGCCACTGCCTTCTCATAAATTGGCTTATGTTAAGAGGCAAGGGGAAAATTTAATTGAATTAGAAATAGAGAAGGATCTGAAACAAAAATCCCAGGATTTTCTGGAATTCAGCTTCATAGGAATTTTATAGAAGTAACTGCAAAGAGAAAGACCTAAAAATTCAGCTTGTAGCCACCAAAAGATGTAGGTGTATAAAGTGGGAATGAGAGAGACATTGTGGATCTATGTCGGACACTTCAATATTCCTGTCCAATCTCTGAAGGTATTTCTCCAGTGTGCAGCGGACCGCAGAGCACAGATGCCTCAACTAGTAAAGACGCGAGCTGGTGAGCCATTCAGGACTCTGCTACACCGTGTAGATTTGCTGTTCTGTTGCTGCATGTGTCCAGAATGTGCTACTGCTGGCAGGCTGGGTATTTCAGCATGTCTCTTGCACATCTAATTGAAATTCTCTTTATTCTGCCTTATGTGGAAGGTCTGATCCTTGAGGAGGAGCTGAGTGCACTAACTGTCCTCTCAGCTTGATAAAATTATGTTTATTTAAAAAAAAAAAAAGGAGAAAACACTGTGAACTGATTTAAAGAGTATATTTCTAGCCCACCGCCAAAGACGTCCTTTTAAGACAAACTTTGTATTCTCTTGACTCTTTTTCTCTTCCTCAGTCTTACATTCTTTTTTGCAGAATGTTACTATGTCTGTGTAGAAGTAAAGAAAGTCACCATTCCACACTTAGAGAACTTATTACTCTCATAGTCAGAGAGAGTTTTCTCACATACAAGCATTTGCAGTCTCCATCCAACATACGGATTCTCAGTAAATATAACTATTTTTAGGGATGTAGCTCTTTCAGTGCACTAGAAAAGGGCTGAAATGTGTACTCCAGACATGTAAGTTCTTTAAGATCAAGTATTTTATTACTTCAGAACTGTAGCTGTATTTTAAGTTTTAAAGACAAGAAAAATGGGATGTTCCTGGCCTTTAAAAGTGTGCATTTACACTGACAGATAATATCCAGCAAAACATGATAACAGATAGCAAGATAAGAAGAAGGGGTAATGTAGCAATAGTGAATCAGAATTGTGCCTCACTTTCTCAAAGAGTTTGACCATTTTTTTGTTTGTTCTTAAACTTACTGCATTTGCCTGGGGGTTTCCTTGGTAAGTGGGCAGTTTTTGGATTAATGGGCATTCTGATAGGACTACAGGAGTCATTTAAGTATCTGTCCAGACACTGTTCTCTAAGGATGCACATCTGTGATATCTGCACACAGAAATGAAACCACAGAAATTCTGCAGAAATTTTTGCTAATATGCCATTTATATTTCACAGTTTTGGACATTGTGTGGAAATGCACTGACAGCAAAGAGAGGAATATTTGGTAAAACAGGAGATCTCCAAACTATCCTTTGTTTAGCTTGTGCAAAAGAAGATATCACATACTCTGGTGCTTTAAATGGAGATATCTATGTTTGGAAAGGGCTAAACTTAGTCCGCACAATTCAAGGAGCACATAGCGTAAGTTGTGCTTTTAATATTAATTTCTGAAGTGAACTGTTCATTGAATTGAAAAACTTCTTGAAGGCTTATCTACAAAGATTTTCTTCTGTTTCAGGTGAGAAGAATGTCTAAGACTGTTCATCGGTTAAGAACTTATATGTAATTTCATTCTTTGTTTACATGTTGTCAACAGAAGCTAGCTGCTGGACTGATACTGGCAGAACTGCTGATATTCATAGCATTGCTTTAACCAAGCAGACTAAATCTAAAGTGAAGTTTCTAAATCTAAAGTTTCACAGATTGAGTAGCTTCAGTTATGATCACTTTACTTAAAAATAGTTGGTAACCACATGATCATATTTTAAATAAAATTTTACTGCTAAAATTCCCAACACTGAAGATTAACTTTTCTTGAAAGCTGCAATGTGGAGGAAACTTGTTTAGTCTGTGACTTGCATTCCAACCATATTCCAAAGACAGTTTCCTCCAATTGGCTTCATAACACACCCCCTAATCTGGAGCACTTAAAATTACAGAGAGAAAGGGGAACGTATAGGATCGTGTTAGTTCTCTAACCACTCTAGTAAATTTGCATCTCTGTTGTTGCTGCAGTAAGTGCACAGTAGGATTTTCATGTCTTGTTTCAAATGTATTTGAGAACTACTCCTGTTTTGAACGTGATTGTGGCAAATGCCATTCTAGCATGGGCTTTTTGAACAAAAGGAAACAAAAGAACTATTTTCCTTAGAAGAGTGATATGAAAACTACCACTTGTCCTATAGTTCTCTTCTAGAACATTTCTAGAAAGAGCACTGCAAACCCAATGTTTTTTTCTGACCACCCAAAATTAGTTATGTTGGCAGTGCAAGAGTTGTAGTAGCTCTTCAAATTAGATCTAAATGTTCAGGAGAGTAATTTTTATTTATACAAGGAATCCCTAATTTATGAAAGCAGTCATACTGAAGTCAGTGGGACATCTTACCTGCAGAGCTACTGTGTAATTGCCAGGTTGTGGTTATGTGCAACTGCAATAACATGGAAATATATTTAGCAAGCAAACTCTTGTAGTATATTTGAAGAATTTGTTTGCAGAATTTTATTTAGATTTATTAGAATGATTAAACACAACCTCTTTCTATAGAATGTGTTCTTCATCCTTATAAATTATGGGGTTTGACATGGCTAATATGCATTATCTTGCCCAATTTCTAATCTCTATGAAATTAATTATTAGAAATATTAATTTATTAAGACATTGAACAAGGCCACTTTGAAAACAGACATCTCCTCATTGTATTAATTTCCATGCATTTCAACTTGTCTCTTAAGTGAGAGGTTTTCCTAATAAGATACTGAATCAGCAGGCATTCCATGAGCTAGTCCAATGTAGTACAGCACAGTCATCAATAATGAGGCACTTTCAAAATTGAAGAAGAAATTCAAACTGTAATAGAAACTTGCCTTTCAATGAAGAGAATGAATTGACAGTCTCAGTTCCTGTCAGATTCCAAATGATGTCTGAACTGAATTCATGAAAGAATGTCTCAATCATCTCCACACCTGTAAGAATATTTGTATTGCTTGTTTGCTTGTTTTTGTTTATTCTGGGTAACTATTTATTTTAAGTGTTCCATTATTTATTTAATAGTTTTTGTTATAATATTAACTAAACCAAATCTAAAGTTCTCCAAATAGGCTAAATCACTGTTATTTGTCCAAAACTTTCTATATAAATCACTAAAGTGGAAGCACTTGAAATAAAAGTATTCCCTCCACCCCCGCCCCATGTTTGCTGGTTTGCTTTCTGGATGAACAACATTTTACTGTGTAACAGTTCCTAGCCTTTAACAAGAGTGTGTTCAAAAATATTTGCTTTGTGTGTTTAAATCAATTGCAAAGAACTTTAAAACTTGTTATACTATTGGTTAACAGGCTGGAATTTTTAGTATGTATGCTTGTGAGGAAGGTTTTGCCACTGGAGGGAGAGATGGTTGCATTCGGTTATGGGACACTGATTTCAAACCAATTACTAAAATTGATCTCAGGGAGACTGAACAAGGATACAAAGGTAATGAGCTATTACTTTAATGGTTTTTCACACATCTAGATAATGGATTATGACACAAATTAATTTGAAGCATAAATGTCTCTGTGTACTGCTGATTTTTTACTTAATGACTGTATTTACTTTGGAGATCTGTATTCCCTTTTTTCTCTGCAATGATGTAGCCTGTAGAGTTTTCCATGTTTTATAGTATAAACAGAGGAATGCTTATAGTTGCTGCTCCCTGCCATGCAAATACAAGAAGATAAGTAAAAACTAATTAAACACAAAAAGATAGGAGTATTAAGTTAGCCGATCTTTAACTTAATTAATCCAATTCACTTAATTGAGATTTCTGGCACCCACTGTTCAAAGTTGCTGAACATCTGAGTGCTCCATTAGGTTCATTTGGAATGGTAGCACTTGGCACATTTAATAGAGAGAATGTTACTCAATTTTTGACCATTGTATTTGTTGAATCTAATCATACTTCCTATGAGATTAGTGATCACATTATTTTATGATTAGACTCTCAGAGCACTTATATTCTCCATAGATCATGATGCAGATTTTATTGAGATATTAGCCTTCTAGGAATTCTACACATCCATTTGGACTGAGATCATAACACTCTGTTCGCTGGTTGAAATAGGCTTTGGCAGCCAACTTTGTAATGGTTAGTGTTAATTTCCCCTGCTGCTGAGCTTATGTTTTTAGACCTAGTTTTCATATTAAAATTACCTTTGGAATAGTTAAGAGGCCACTAAGAAGGATAAGATTTTCTTTCTCAATTATGGATATTTTGGCCTGTGATCTAGAAACAAGCTCATTCTGTTTATTTTTCATCTTAAACCAGATGAGCTGATGAGTCTAATACTTGTAAAATATATAGGTTTGCAATACCTAGACTCATCCAACAAGGAAACTGCCAACTACCTTAGATGAACACTGCTCCACCAGTTTGCCTTACTGTAGTGTAAACTCATGGAATTTAGCCCTCAGAAAAAGTTGTCAGACACCCAACCAGTAGTCCCTTTGCTCTGTAGTTCTGGCTTTATGTAGTTTTTTGCAGCCAGAATCATAATATTTAACATTCATTTCTAGAAAACAATAGCAGTACCTTATGACCATTTACAACAGTTTTGATCAATTTAGAAATACTTTCTAAAAATTGTAGAGAAATAAGCCTACATGCGTGGGTTAGGTCATTCTGGCTAATACCAGTCTTGCAGGCAGTCCGTTCCTAATAAAAGTCAGAATAACATATAGGAAGCATGACACAGAGAGCAGTGCTCATGCACAAAACATGCATCTTCAACCTCCTTGGTTCTTTGTGAAGGGATTCTGGGAGAGAGCTTTATCCCACATATTTGTGAGACCAGATTAGAAGCAATTTTGTTGCTCTTACACTGCCTGGGATATGTCCACACTCAATGTAAAACAGACTTTAGCTGACTTCAGTTACTTTTAATTGACTGTAGTTGTCTTCTGTGGAATATTATTACTTCAAAATTATAATTTACATTACAGAGCTGTAATGTACTCATAAAGATGTCATCTTCTAACCCACTGCCTACAGAAAGCACCTAGCTATCCTTCTGCAGGTTGCCTAAAAAGAGTTTTTGATCTGGATGGAAGTTAGACCAAGGAAGGGCTTATTGAAGGTGAATTCCCATTAGACATGCTATGAAGTGGTTCTACTTTGATACCATTAGTTCTATCATCTCCCAAATGCTACAGGATACAGAATATATAGATGAGAGCAGCTGGGTAGAACTAGGCACTGTAACAGAAGCTATATGGCTGAGAGACAATCAATATAGGTTTTTGCTATCTTCCTACTTGGCAGAAGTAGTAAAAAATTTCATTTGCAGAAAGTAAATTGAGTTGCCATTTAGACTTGGATGTAAATGATAACAAATTTTTTAAAAAATGATAAATTAATGGATTTCTAAAAACTAAAACTAGAACACTGTCCAAATCTTGTCTTCAAAGCATTTAAATCCTTCAGATTTGTGTTTGTTTGTCAAAATAAAAACGTTGCCTGCTTTAATGGCAAGAAACTGACTTAAGCAAGTCTGCAAAATTTTATCAAAGCTTAGTCAAAGATGGTGTGCCCATGAGCATAACCATTGACACGAAGTAAAAAAACATGGTGTATCTGTGAAAAGTGTGGTGGGACTGCTGGTCTGAGTACAACTATAAAAAATTAGGACCTTGGGGATGACTGCAGGTCATAAAATCCAAGCATGCACTTATGCCCTGTTACCATAATTTAAAAAAAAAATCTGTTTCCCCTATATCAGGGTTTCTTCTCTGTGTTCTTTCAATTTGATACAACTCTTGCCTGCAATATTCCTGTTATGTTTCTGTCCTTTTCTGCTGTTTCTGTCTGATATGTCATCCACTGATGATCACTTCCATTTGCTGCTTGCTATTAACAGATTGTGGAAATTTTGTTTCATTTTCACTTATGTCAATGGCACTGATTAGTTTAAGCATGTATGTAACTTCAAGCAATGGTGGTAGCCTTAACTGCTTACCTATTACCTACTGTCCCTCCTTTCCAGCTACCTTTTCCAAAGCAGTTTGCAAAGGCATCAGCTTTCAAACTTAAAATGTCTTTTTAGGGTGCCAGGAAGACTTCTGCCCTGCCCCATATATATTCATTCATCACTCATCCTGTACTGAAGAGTACTAAACACTTTTTAAATGAGATGCATCACCAGTAACAATCTGATTGTAGGGTTGGCTTTTTTATTTAAATATACATGTATATTAGTAAAAAAATATTATAATAGGTAATCATTCTTTGTGCAGTATGTCACAGAAAACATCACTTTTCCCACATCAAAAGATATACTTTGTATTCTAAAACTTAACAACACCCATTTTCCACTTAACATCTGAACTTCATTCCTTGTGCGGTCTTTGGTGTGTATCAAGAAGAACATGTAAGTCATAACTTCAGTATAAATTTAGCTAAGTCACAAAATGACACTATCAAGATTAAAAGGTACTGGAAATGGACAAGACAATAAATGAAGATTAATTTGCTTTTCTCAAGAGATGACACAAAATGCCTACAACATATTTTATTTATGTGACCAGTGGTTAATTGCATTGTGTATTTTGTTTCAAAAAATGTTAAAATGATGATGTGGTTGACCTTGACTACGTGAGAAATGGATTTTTTATTCATTCACATCTCACAGTATCTAGACTCATTATCCAAACTGTTCATGTGCTGGAACAGAAAGTACAAATGCTGTAGGCAGTTGACCAGAGAATGCTATCAAATTACTCAGCCTGCTATGAGGGTATTTTTAAGCTTGTGGTTAGTAAAATTCCAGCTACAAATTTAGGGTCAAATTTGTGGAACAAGATCAAGCTCTCTAAAAGTTATGCAAAACAAGATTCTGTTGGTTTGGGGGTTTGGGTTTGTTTTTTGTTGGTGTTTTGTTGGTGGCGGTGGTTTTGGGGTGTGGTTTGGTTTTTTTTTTAATAATCAGTTGGGACTAAAGTAGAGAAATGTGATAACATGGCACAAACCATTTAAATTCACCATTAAAATTTTATTCAACATTTTATTTAAATGTGCAAAAAGAAGTACTGAAAAAAGGAATAAAACCAGCTTCAGTCACAGGAACCTTGCCTAATCCAAAATTTAGATCTTTAAATCATGTGAAATTGAAATGTTTTTTTAAAGTAAATTCCCAAGGTGTATGCAAAGCATAAGAGCTTGATCCCTTGAGAAACTGACAACAGAAACGTTAGATGCTCAGCATTTTTTCCAGGATTGAGCATTCTCTTTTTCTGTCAAATGGAGATCATTTAACAGAACTGTTTTGAGATTTTAATCAGCTGTGATGTATTACAAGAGTTCAATGTCAAAACATAACAGTTGTTATATATAAACCCTTGAAGTCTTAATGATCTTCACTGTACTATCACTTTGTCTTGTCATTGCCATTAATCGCAGATTATTCTATCCCTTGACAGGTTTGTCCATCCGAAGTGTCTGTTGGAAAGCAGACAGACTTTTAGCAGGGACACAGGACAGTGAAATATTTGAGGTGCTAGTAAGAGAGAGAGATAAACCCATGCTGATTATGCAGGGTCATTGTGAAGGGGAGCTCTGGGCCCTGGCGGTCCATCCAAAGAAGCCTTTAGCAGTCACAGGCAGTGATGATCGATCTGTACGGTAAGGCTAGATCTTATATATTTTTTATCTATTCATTAATGTACATGTTATTTTTAACCAATATCCATTTGACATATTTATAATTTATTTATTTTCTGGCCTTATGTTAAGACTCCATTTAGACAACGTTTTTTTCCCTGTGTTTTTCTTAGTAGCTTTGTTTTTTTTCTTCAGCCCTCATACTTGGGCTCCACACATCATGTAAAAGTAATCAGAATTTGTGTTCAAAACATGCTGGATTTATATACTCTGCTTTAAGTACTAATTCATTACTATTCTGAACAGCAATTGTAAATATCTAAATAGAGAATGGTCACCTTGTACTTCTCTTATGTTAATAATATGCAGCAAAGCTAAAACCTAAATACTTTTGGCCAATGTTTTACACAGCAGGTGCCCACTCAGCCTTGAGCGTTTAGAAAATCTGATCTAAACCCAATTCAGTTAAAATGCCAGAAAATGAGATTAATGAAAATGCACTGGTGTACCCCAATGAAAAAGACCTTTCAGATGTTTGGTTGTAGCACTTGTGCCTCAAGGCTTTGTAGCAGAGATTTGAAATTTTGTATACATATTTGTGGAAATTGTCACAAAGTCAAGGACGTTCCTTTTCCTGTCCCTGTTAAAATTTGGCACATTGGTAAGCATCTGAAAGAAACTAAGCATTTTTAATATGCTTTGTAAGACTTTAAAGTTCAGAGGTTAAGCTAAGATTCTTCCTGTAGTGGATGTACTCCCATACCCACGCAGCTGTTGTGTGTTACCTCAACTGGGCATGGACACTGCCCATTGTGACTAATTACTTACCTGCGATTAAAGAGATTGAGATTCTCCTGGCTGCCAAAGAAACCCATGGGGTCTGGTGAGATTTTTGCGAGACCTGGCTTTATTATGGCAGTCTCCTGAGTCTCCTCCTCAAATTGTGCTTCTGCCCTTGCCCTGAAGCCCTACCCTTTGCAGCAGAGTGCATACAATGGGGTTCATGACAGCTTGGTTTCCCAAGCTCTGATTCCCCTCCTTAGTAGTTTCTCCTGACCCCACTATCCTGATTTCTAACCCCTCCACCAGGTTTTTCTCCAACCCTATGCCAGATGGATGATGACTGCTTTTCATCTTATCTATATAAATTGATTGCATATTTTCGAATTGACCCCAGGCAGTTACCAAACAGTTTTTTGGTTTTTATGGATTACTAGTCAACTTATTTTAGAAACATACATGTGGATTCTACCATTTGTACAAATTTCAACAGGAAGAATCATACAGCTTCTAATTTATGCTCCTTCATATTCCACATTTTGATTCACCCCTGCCTTGAAGCTTGTTGGTCAGTTGAAATTTCATTTTCCCTTTCCTTTCTATCTTTTTACTCATACTGGTTTCCTATTCTTGCCATCCCTCATCTCTTTCTAAATTTCATAATTAAAACCCAAAGTGTGAAACTAACAAAACTGCCAGTTGTTCACTACAGTCATATTATCTCCCCGACTCCTACACATTTGTATTACTTCTTTCACTTTATAAAACACATGGATAGTCTCTTCTGCTTAGGTTTGTCTGCACAGTTTTATAGACGGGCACAAATTCACACTGCCTGCATTTTGGTAGGATGCAAGCCAGTTCTGAAACAAGGGCTGCAAAGGTGGGATTAGGGTTGTACTGCCCTCAAGCCAATAAATCATGCTAAGACTTTAAATTTATTATCTTGGACTCATCTCTTGGTTAGCATGGTAATTCAGCTCTGACTTAGAGCTGGATAATGTACTGCTGACTCAAAGTGCTTGAACAAACTTGTGCCCTTCTATGAAAGACTGTGCAAGCATGCTCTTTGTGCACATAAAGCCTCAATTAGTGGTGCTCTAATGATCATTATCATTGTTATAGTTATTATTATGTTACTGATGCCTTTGAACATTGCCATTCTATAAAATGTGCATTTGTTAACATTACAAGTATTTTACTGCACTACCTCGCCCATCCATTCAGCTGTTTAGGTGCTAGAGAATGTGCAATTTGAATTCTAGGTCAGACAGTGCTATTTTTTTGTATACTAAAGCTTCATGTGAAGAATTCCAGTGAAATATATAAATACTTTAATTAATATAAAAAAGTACACAAAAGGATTCTCATACAAATTTTTTTTCAATAATGAAATTGCATTGACAGGAACGTTTCTATATTGCCGTTCATTGTATAATCTTTCTTAATAGTTCGTTATCACATTATTTTGAAAAGAGTAGCTGTATAATATAAATCTAAATTGTTTTGCAAACAAAAGTATTTAGTGGGTCAGATTACATTCTCACATCCAAGTGAAATGTCTAAATGAAAAGGACCACTGTAGAGTTAAGGAGAATTACTGTAGATTTTCCCTAGCACAGCTGAGAGAAGGCTCTAGCCAAATACAGGTTTCCTACATTTTAAACTTCAAAATTATATCAACTAGGAAAGCTGCCTGCTTCCTGCCTCTTACAACAGGAACAGCAAAAAAGCATCATTCTCCTCTGAATGCTAAGACACATACAGTATTATTTATTACATTTGTTCAGTGGACCTCAAACATGTCATTTTGTAATGTCGTGTTAGAATGTCTAGCTGCAGGACCACATGTAGCTGCTGTTCTGGTAGAACATCTCCACTACATTCTGTCTTCTTGAATGATCTCTTTCTGTATCCCTGCATTTATAAGGAGATTGATTAGAACCTGGTTTTATATGAGTACCATTGAATATTTATATCCTTGATTACTTGTGTGAAGTACTGTTCTGGCAATTGAATGAACTAAAGCAGCAGTACAGCTTCTATTATCCGCTAAGCCTTTTTCTGCAAATGAAGTGGCTGCTAGTTAAGCCTCTTGGGAGGCTGTAAGCAGTATGTGCTTCAATAAACAAACTCACCTGCCAGGTGTATGACAGAAAACACTGGAATATTGACTAATAGAATAATGTTTCATGAGCCTATTTGGGTTTTTTAAACTCAGTTATTTAAACAAATGCATAGGAAAGTTGCCAAAGAATGGTAGAAACATGTCTTTGCCTTATTTGGAAGGACATGCACTTTTTACATGGAAATAGTTTATTTATCTGTTTTTTCCAAAAAACAACATGCAGAAGTATTTTGCCAGAAAAAATACTCTTTCTATTTCTATAAGCAAAGCTAGGCTTTTATCTTGTCAGTTGTATATACAAATACCTGTATGTGTGCAAAATGCCTTTTTTTTCTGTTATAAAATTAAAGAGCTTCTATTTGGCATTACCCTTCCATTAAATCAAAGAAGGTGGGGTTTTGGGGTTTTGTTTTTTTTCAAGAAAATTGAATTATTCTGCTTGCACTGCCATGTATTGCAATTAAACTTCTAAAGTATTGGTCAAAGTGATCCATGTGAAAGCAACGTTTTCGAGGCAAATTTTATCCTCATTTGCTTTGAAATCTTTCCAAATCCTCGCTGGTTCATTCTTTATTGTATTGGGCTCATAGCCTCTCCCTGGCAAGGCTGCTAAGAATCTTGCATCTTATCTACTTTTATTTTGTCTTTGAAAACCATTTTAGCATCCCGCATCCATTTTTTTTCACCAGGGAATGGTACTTGCCATTTTTTCACAGAGAAGCCTTTTCAAGTTCTTTGTCATCCTTGATTTCTTTCAGCCTAAGAGGAAACCAGCATCATTCAGGGTTGTTGATTCTACAATGATCTTAATATCATTAACCTGACAAGGCCCAAAGGGTTTCTTTCTCAATGCTGGCAGTCAAATTCTATAATCATTTTACTAAATTTATCCAATTCTGTCTTTATTTTTTTCTCCTGTTACTCTACTTCAAGGCTGTATCTAAATGTTAGTACTGGGGTGGTCAGAAACATCCTTCTTTTCAGGCTGTATTCAATGTTCTGTTTATGCTATTTGTTCTAGTGCCAACACGATCCTTCAACATAACTTTTTCTCCTTTGACGTTTATCCTACTGATGTATTTTCGGAAGCAATACTATCCCTTCCTGGCCTTTGTTTCACTAAGGTATAAAAGTTAAACTCTTTTAGTCTTCCTTAATGTGATACAGTCTTCATTCTCTTAATCATCCTAATAATCCTTCACTGCATCTGTTCCTGTTTTTATTCTGATTTCTTGAGATAACTTGTAAAGAACATGCCAGATGAGGTCACTATGTGTTGTGTGCTATCGTTTTTGTGTACCTCCTGGAACAGCACCTGGGATATATTTTAGGATCAAATTTCTTTTTCTCTGTCTGCAACTGACTCATGGATTATAGTTCTTCCATAATTGAAAAATACTGTGAGATCTTACCTTTTTTTGCTAGTTCCACTGGTGTTTCAAGCTTACAGCACAGTGCTAGACATTAAGTCTCTGAAAGTATGGGCTTTGGTCAAATTTCATTCCATGTCTATTTGTTTCATCACCAAGAAGCCTCTGTTTCTTCCAATATGATAAATCCATCTCTGGGTTCACAGTGCCTTCCAGCTTGCTGTCCATAGCAAACCTCATTAGCATTCTCATCTTTTGTGCCCGTGTCTTTGGTGAAAGTATTGAATGTTACGATTCCAAAGCTTGTATCTAGAAATCTCACTAGTATCTTCCATCCCGCCTAATCGTTTCTTTTTGGAAAACTTGCTATAAAACCTCATCCGGTATCACATTACAGTTCTTGTAAAAATTGTCATTTTCTTGAGTTTAGCCAATAATCACATATGCTACTATTAAAATATTTTACTGAATATTTTATAAATATTTTACAAATGCATTAGATTTACAACACTGTCCTCAAAATAAAGATAGCTGGGTGTTGCTGACTTAATTTTTCTAGCCCAAGAGGTCTTTTATGCATTTTCTTCCATACTTTTAATTATTCTTTTCTTTAAATTTTTTTTTAGATCTTGCATACTACTGAGATCTGGCTAACCAGCTTGTAGTGATCTTGGAAACTCCCTCCATTTCTTCTTAAAAATTTAGGCACATTACTTGCTTTTCTCTGTCTTATGGCGTAATTTACTGATTGATTCTTTTTATTTAAAATTATGTAAATGAGCAAACGAGCAAGCAGGTTTGTCTACTAATTCATTCAGGGTTATGACAAGAAAATTTTCCCCATGGATGGAATGTTTATGCTCTCTGAGTATTGCTTTCACTTTCAGTGAAAATTTCAGTCTGATCTGTATTGACCCTCTTTGTCTACAGAAACTGCTCTTTTTTTAATTATTCATCTAGGGGGATTCTTTTTTATCAGATAAGTAAAGTCCAGAGATAACACCAAATGATTATGTAATTTAACTTCACCCTTTTTTCTCTTCTGCTATCACAGATATGTGTTCGGGTCTGAGGTGCCATCCCTGCTAGAACTGGGAACAGTAAAGACTCCTTTATTTTAAAAGTAATTTGAACCTGGAACTTAGGATCATATAATTGTTTAGGTTGGAAAAGACCTTTAAGATTGTGTCCAACCATCAACCCACCACCACCGTGCCCACTAAACCATCTCCTGAAGTGCCCTGTCTATGCATTTTTTTAACACCTCCAGGGATGGTGACTCCACCACTTCCCTGGGCAGCCTGTTTCAATGCCTGACAACCCTTTCAGTAAAGAATTTTTTTCCAATATCCAATCTAAACCTCTCCTGGTGCAACTTGAGGCCATTTCCTCTCATCCTAACTTTGCTTGAAGGTGTCCAAAAATGTCATTTGATATTATTTGCCAAGACATTTAGTGCCACTATCAGAAAATTCTGTGTCTGTAAATCGATTCAGGCAGTCATTGTACACTCTGTATCTCTTCTTCTAGACTGAAAAGCAGTTTTTATTTTTTTAAAAACTACATTTTTGTAAATCTGTAAGCTCACATCAGTGAAATTATCTTCATTCCATGGTTGGAAAGGAACTCAATGCATTATAAAATCTTAATATAAGGTGTGCATGCAGATGGGCCTTTACCAATTGAGTTAGACTTTTTGGTTTTGCTCTTGCTGATATTGAAATATTGTGCAGTCAGGAAAAATCTGCGACTGCTTTCAATTTCCTTTGATGCAGATTATGGAGTCTTGCTGACCATGCCTTGATAGCTCGTTGTAATATGGAAGAAGCAGTGCGCAGTGTGTCTTTCAGTCCTGATGGATCACAGTTAGCACTTGGAATGAAGGATGGCTCCTTCATTGTTCTTCGAGTAAGGTAAGAAAATCTTACATTAGTTTCTCATGTTAGTCGGGTTTTTTCCAGGTAACTCAAGGTCATATTATGAAGTCTTTTATTCCTATAAAAACAAAGAAACAAAAAAATCACTGGTTATTTTACCAGAAACAATGAGTAAAAATTGAGCATATACTTCCGTAATATCACTTGGTGTTTTAAAAGGTGGTAGTTTGGCAATAAGGAGAAAACCTGTGGTTTATTTAATTCAAAATATTAGCTATTAGTAATAATGTTGATGAAATTTAAGATTTTCAAGTTTGGCTTTTTTCTCTATTTATTCTGAAACTCTACGTATATTTTGTGAAAAGAAATGTGCATAACAGATAACATAGTTTTGAGAGGGATCTCCTAGGTCATATGGTTCATTTCCTGTCATATACAAGAATGGATACCAAGCAAAATAATTGGTGATTGAAAGACTTTTTTAAGCATTTGGATGATATATGTGAATTCTACTTTTTCTATTAGATGACAGGTCTTTTTTTGCATGAATGCATCTTATGCAGTAGGCATATTCTGTCTGGAATATTCTTATGGTAGACACACAAAAGCAGGTAAAACATAAAATTGGCCATAGAGTGAAATAGCCAAACAGAATAGCATGATTTCAAAACACATAAGCTATTTTAATTGATACTTGGAACAGTTTACCATTTCCTTATCATTACTCTATAGGTTGGGTAAGCATATATTTAAAATACTTTGAACTACTAGCTGGTACGAGGGAAAAGCCTGTAACTGATGGAAGGTCTATGAAAACCCCTGTAACTGCTTTAATGATTTTAACAAAACTTCAGTGATCTGTTCATATTAATTCAAAATCCTTTTCAAAGACCATATTTCTAAGAAGTTAATCTTCTTTGTCTCACAGCAATCTTGTCTTTGCTAATTGCCTGATACCTCACATTATTCATGATTCAGACTGATAATGATAAACCCAGCATTATTGCTGAAAGAGTGGCAACACCTTTGTGTAAGGCCCTGAATGCAATTGTTTCTCCACCTGTTCCTTTTCTGTGACAGATCTTCTGACAGGGTGACAAATCTGCAGCCCATGATCCAGGAAAACTGGACAATGGCAATGTGTTTTGCTGGCATCAAACTTAATTTGGATAGGGAAGAATTGTACATTTTTTTTAAAACTAGACTGTATAGCTGTCTTGATTTTTTCCAAAGGCACATGCAGGGTATTTTTGCTGCTGTTTTTCCACTGGTGGTTGATGGTGGTGGTGGTGGTGCTGCTGGAACCCCCAAAGCTAATGGCTAACAGGTCATGGCATGTGGGATTAATCATATCTAACTTCACCAGTCAAATTATTAGCCTCTAATCTAAACTGTTTGCCTGTCTCCTTAAAAGAGTCAATGTGGACAAATGGGTATCTCCCAAAGGCCATTTCAACATGGTCTTGTGAGAGATCAGGTAATTGCTCTTTAGATGGAACTCTTTTTCCATTGCCTATGTTTAAAAAAAAATAAAAATTAAGTCTGGTCTTGTTTAGACTAGACTGCTAACTATTTTACAGCTAAAATTAGGTTAACAGAATGAAGAGTCTCATTGACAGGTAAAGTAGTTTCTAACTTTCGCTTTAAAAGTATGCTTCTAACCAATGAAATCAATAGGAACTTCCCCCAAAATTGATTTTTTTTGTGAATTGTGCTTTTTGTGTACAAATTATTCAGTGCATCTCTCTTCATGTTTGTCTTAAATATTTGCGGATTGCATGTTCACAAGATTACAGTACACATTTTCATTATTGGTTCTTGCAGAGACATGACAGAGGTAGTTCATATTAAAGACCGAAAAGAAGTAATCCATGAAATGAAGTTTTCACCAGATGGCTCTTACCTTGCTGTGGGTTCTAATGATGGCCCAGTGGATATCTATGCGGTTGCTCAACGATACAAAAAAATAGGAGAATGCAACAAATCTTCTAGTTTTATAACTCATATTGACTGGTCTGTGGATAGTAAATTCTTGCAAACTAATGATGGTGCAGGAGAGAGACTGTTCTACAAGATGCCATGTAAGTTGACAACTGACGCATGTTATGAACAAGTAAACTTCAGTGTTGATTTGAAGAGAACAAAAATATGGTACAAATAGTACATCTGCAAACAGACTTTCTTGACTGGAACTTACATAAATATCTAACTTTTTTCCACTTTTGTATATTTTTAGCATATTTATGTGCAGTTGTGTTAGAATTTGTAAGATGTGTAATGTCAAATACCACAAATGTGAGATTATACTAATTTAAAGTAAAATTGTGAATCTTCATAATTTATCGATGTTAAAAGACTAATCCCAAGAAGAATATACAGATGAATGTGATGAAAAGAAATGGAGTTTACTGAAAAACAAATGATTAAACAGATTATTCGCTTGCATATTTTCAGCTGGGAAGTATCTAACTAGCAAAGATGAGATCAAAGGAATTCACTGGGCCTCATGGACCTGTGTGATAGGATCTGAAGTGAATGGAATTTGGCCAAAATATACAAACATTACAGATGTCAACTCTGTGGATGGAAATTACAACAGCTCAGTATTAGTGACTGGAGATGATTTTGGTCTGGTTAAATTATTCAAATTTCCATGCCTAAAGAAAGGTAAGATAGTATTTTGTATTTCTGAAGAATGCAATATTTACTGTGATATCGTATCGGTATATTTTCTAATGGTGGCTTTTGATTCTTGTATATAATTCAAATTAGTGTGTGCACAATTCATATTAGTATTAATGGACATAAAGATGAGACTTTAACACATGTATCTAGCAATTTCCTGCCAATGTATATGCATTTGTTTTTAGAACTGTTGAGAATGTATAGTTTAACATATGCTTATTCTGATATTACATTTTTAGAAACTAATTCAGCAAGACTTTACATCACATCAAAATTGTATCAACACCAGGTGCACTACTATAATTTGTCCAAATTTAAGCCAGTAACAATTTCAGAAACTTCAGTAAGGTTTCACTGTCTGTTAGCATGTGTCGATGTAGCTCTGTGTAAGCTATTTGCTTCATATTTGTAGTAGGCTTTTAACAAAGATTGTTTCCTCAGTATTTGCACTGTACCAAGCATAAAGCCAACAAAGCTAAATAAACAAGGAAGACAATTAACTCTGTCCCAGCTGAAAGCAGGACACTTTCCATGATTTTTAGTGTTTAACTGAATATCATATCAGTATATTTTCTGATAGTGAATTTGTGTTTACATATATAGTACAATACAGGTATATAATTCACATTAGCAGTAATGGCTATAAAGGTGTAAATTAAACCCTATGTGTATCTGGTACTTCCTGCTAGGATTTAAGTGCTTTTTGAAAACTGTTGTGAACATAGAGTTCTTATTATTTTATGCCATTTATTTTTATTTTATAGTTACTATTAGTATCAGAATATCAAGAGGCATTTAAATACTTTTTTGTTTTCATAAGAGCGTTTAGACTGTTTCCATTAAAAGCCTAAGTTTATTAGTTAAATTGTTAATCTTTTTCTTCTTACATACTAAACAGTTCTATTTCTGCTTTTTAGGAGCTAAATTTAGAAAATATGTTGGCCATTCAGCTCATGTAACCAATGTCCGTTGGTCCCATGATTTTCAGTGGGTTTTAAGTACAGGAGGTGCTGATCACTCTGTTTTTCAGTGGCGATTTATTCCTGAAGGGATAACAAATGGCATCCTTGAAACATCTCCACAAGGTAAAAATTGTATCTTCTTGATGGTTTATTAAATAAAACCAACAGAGAATGCAGCATGGTTGGAAAAGCTTTTATTGCATTAACACAAAACATTTTTATTATAATTCCAGGGAATTATATATACTCAGCATGTTTGGGACATTTTACTTTTCATAGACAACCATTTGTTTCAGGTACATTAAAAACTCTCCTGCAGACTGCTGTATTGTGTGTGTAGGAATACACAAGTAGTGTTTGTCAAAGCGTGTGGAAAATGACTTTTAGAGGGAGATTACTAGATCAAATTAAATTTTCAAAAGCCGTCTAACTTGCATTCAGAAGTCTCACTACACATGTTGAATTGTTTAATATTTTTTTCAATGCAAATTCACGTATACATGTGATAGCTGTACTTTAGAATTTTTTTCTTGTTATATCCTTTATATTCTACAAAAGCCATATGAACTACATAGTGGCAACTGCTGCAGGTTGGATTCCCTTCAGCAGAAGGGCAAAAATTCACTCAGTACCTGCACAATTTGTTAAAATACCTGTGTTACAGCAAATCTTTTTAAACACAGTGATCACACTGAAAGTTTTTATTTACCATTTCTGTATGTTTTCACTCCAAAGACTGTTAAGAAAATAGTATTTTGCAGAATGATGGAATTGTACTAATAACTACTCAGTTATTCTCCTTTCCTCTGCCACCCTCCTGCCCCCAGGCATTGAAACAGGAGAAACAGAAACAAAACCTGACACATCCAGTCAGCCCACATGATTTTTACAAACTGCTTAAGCTTCCGAAGTTGTTGAATCCTGTTTTGGATGTAGTCTAAACTATATAAAAACATCACATACTGGTTTTTTTGTGATTAGATGTGTTATATATTGGTTTTGTTTGTTGGGTTTTGGGTTTTTTTATGCAGAGGGTGGTGTTGATTCCTACAGTGAAGAATCAGATTCAGATTTATCTGATGTGCCAGAGTTAGATTCTGACATTGAGCAGGAAACGCAAATCAACTATGATCGCCAGGTGAGTAAAAATTAACACACTATGCCAATTACCTGACAATTTATCATGATTATTGAGTAAAGATAAGCAAAAGAAGTTTGTGGCTAATTCATCAGACTAGGAAGATTATTTTGACAGTATTCAACTGATTACACAACCAATATACATAAAAATAGAGTTTATTTTAGCTGGAGATGAGAATTCAAAAGGATTTGGGGAAAGAGCATTGGTGTATATACCATTATATGTTACACTAAAGAACATATCTTCAAAAGCACAAATTTAAACATGAGAGCTTGGTGCTATTCCCATTCTCATGATAGGTGTTAGAGAAGACTTTTCAGTCCTATTGAATTTAGAATCCCAATTTGTAGAATATAGCTCACGGAGATTTTGTACGACTTCTGCGTATTCAAAGCAGAATACTCTTAAAGAGTACGAAGCCTGTACAATACATTTATTTGTGATAGGTTCTTTTTTATTGCTGAGGATAACAATGTCCTAGAATTGAAATTGCCCTATTTTATGGGAACCAAGTAAAATTGGTCTCTAATAATCACTTAATACACCTATTTTTTTTTTGTATTTTCAGTACAGCTGTGTTCTGAGACAAATTAAAATAGATTGCTTCCATGCAAAAAGAAAGCAAATAAGTATTCTTTACTGCATTGAGTTATTTTTTCAGGAATGGTAGTATGCCATTGCACACTCTAACCTGATCTTTCAGTGTTGATTTATGCTTTGTCACTATGGGCTTGCCTGGCAATCATAACTGTTGCCTGAACTTGGTTAGTCACCAAATCTGCTGTGCTCATGTCACTTGGGCAGTGTGGGACTGCACTGCTCTCTGTGAGGGCACTCTCTTGGCTGGCCTTGTTATCATGCTCAGCTCTTGGCTCCTCTTCTTTTACAAAGCAGTTTTACCTTGCTGCTCCCTGACATGAGGTTCTACCCAACCTGTATCATAAAAATTTGCACCCATGCTACTATATTAGAGAAAATTATTTAAGTCACAGTTACATGAAGTTTAGAAAATGCCATAATAAAACATACTTTTGCCCTTTTTAGGTGCATGGATTATGAATTCACATTTCTGCAGGACTTTGTTTGGTGTATGGGATATTTAGTTCTTGCCTAACAAGAAAATATTCAATTCTTTTTTATTCATCAGGCCGTTCCATAAGCTTCTTTTATTGCACACCGCTTGAACATGTCTCTAAAGACAGAGTTATTTTCCTTGTGATTTTTTCCATTTCATTCATGATCCTGACTGCTTCACAAACACTGGTCTTTAATAGTCTGTGATGTGGAAGGGTGCTGTTATCCTTGTTTTGAAGCAAAGGAAACATTAACATCAAATTCTGCTGTCTTCTGACTTTTGCTTCTATTTACAAATACCTGGGACCTGACTTTCAGGAGCTGTTGTCATTGTGAATAGAATATTACTTGTCTCCTTGTCCTGTTACCTTATCAGTTGCAATGGTGAAAGGTCAGAACTTCCTCAGACCAGAACTGGGATCTTGTACTAAGCGTGAAAAATACACAGTAAGTTTGGTTCAAGGTGGTTTGAGTGATTTAATGGCTGACATAGAGCTGCTTTGTATAGAATGTGGAGGGATCACCTCTAATATTCCATGCTTTAGCTGAGGACTATCCTTTGTCTTTTCACCTTGCTTTCTAGATTCTGCAATAAATTATATAGGTCCTTCTGACAACAGCTTATTTTACCTCTTTACTACAGAGATTGATCATGTTTGCCTAACGAAACAGAGGTTTTGTCAAATTTTCTCCCTCCCTTCTCTTTTACTCCAAGTCCCACCGGAGTGCTTGTCTCCTCCTCCTCCTCCTTCTCTCCTCCTCCTCCTCCTCCTCCTTCTCTCCTCCTCCTCCTCCTCCTCCTTCTCTCCTCCTCCTCTCCT
>JANZLQ010000086.1:10359102-10401902 GCA_026212715.1 Elanus axillaris
TCCTCCTCCTTCTCTCTCTCCTCCTCCTTCTCTCTCTCCTCCTTCTCTCCTACTCCTCCTTCTCTCCTCCTCCTCCTTCTCTCCTCCTCCTCCTTCTCTCCTCCTCCTCCTCCTTCTGATTTTCCATCTGTATTCAAATCAGACAGCATCCTCCTCCATGCTGTCTATGTGTCAAAAAGGATGTCTGGGTTTAAAAACTAAAAGTGAAAAAATAGTTGTAGGCAGTTAAGCAGCAATATTCCAGGCAGGTTAATGCATGAAAAAGCTAGAAGCAACTCAAAATAGAATCTTATACAGGAAGTGTGAGACAACCCCAAGCATAAGCTGCACTTCATATTTTGTTAAAGGAAATAATTTACAAAAGCACATGGAAACAAAACCATTAATCTTACTTCGAGAATTGGGTTTAGTTTTTTTTTTTAATGTTACAGATGAAGCAGTATAGAGGATTCTGAATTCTGAGATGCATAAGACAATGATGATCCTATATTCTATTTCATTGGTAGCATTCACTGAGGAGCAAGAGTAAATAGATAAGAACACTTAGCATAAAGTACAATACATGCAAGTGGCAGACACGATATGTTCAGGCTCTGTGTGCCTATCATTCCAAAAGCTCAGCTCATTATATGAACACCTTTCTTGTAAAAATCCAGTATTCCATCTTTGCAGTCAAGTAGATTTCTGTAGGAATAGCAATTTCATTGTCCTTTTGCAAAATCCAACAAATGTAGGCAGAGGAAACAAACAATAAAGCTATATTTCAGCATTAAAATGGATTTTGTTTGGTGCCACAGCTTTGAAGATGCTTCAAACATCATTAGCAACTCCACAGAGTTTCAGCATTTCTGAAAGATTTAAATGTATAGTATTTTGTGTCTTTAGTGTATTTATAGAGCTGTAACACTTCTTCAGGATTCTGGATGCACTGGCAAATCACCTAAGTGCCATCATTTACTGTATATTTCACCATAACCCCTAGATAGAGTTAATTCATTATGTTCAGCTTTAAGTATGTACACTGAAGCACATATGAAATTAAAAGACACTTAGAGTTCCAGTCAATATTTAAATTCCTTTTCACTAACTGACACTGGAATCTCCTAGAAAAAAATACAGTCTTCTGCTTCTACTCCAGACTAATGTTCTGGGCCACTCACAAGCCAGGGGACTTCATTGTCTGGAAAATATTTATTATTATCTGAAGTTCTGTAGGGAGAAATAGTGACTTACTCTGTGTTGTAACTACTGAACATCCCGTTAACATATATTAAATTTAATACTTATAAGAAAGTAAGTTTCATTCATATATACAAATACTTAGAAAACTGGAGATGTGCAATTAACTTTAACAATTCTTCTTCAGGTTTACAAAGAAGACCTACCTCAGCTGAAACAGCAAAGTAAAGAGAAAAACCATTCTGTGCCCTTCCTTAAAAGAGAGCGAGCGCCTGAGGACAGTTTAAAGTTACAGTTTATACATGGGTACAGTAATATTAGATAATACTTGTTTTTTCTGACTCTTAAAACGTCCTAGCAATGTTAATCAATTCACATCAGAGCATTTAGCAAAGCATTTTTCAGTGCTTGCCCACAATTAGTTTGTCATAATTACTGTGGGTACTTTTTGGAACATCAGACAGATTTTCTTTTTTCAGTTGTATTTGTTAAGGAACAAGAGGAGGTTATAATACTGTAGCCATATAATAAATAACACATCAGTGTTGCATTTTACAAGATTATATTTTAAACTAGCTGTTCACTACATCTTATGTTTCCTGCAGCAAAGATTCTCTGTTAAGTTGATTGTGATAGCTGTGATTTGTGAAAATGCCTGATAGATTTCTGCTTGGATCCAATTCCCTGTAAAACTTATCTGGACAAAATTCTATGTGAATTATATATTCTTTTTGTGAAATCAGTACTAATTTAGGAGTTAGGTGCAAAGTAAACCATGAAAAGATTCATGAATGCCTGCTCTTGGTGGGAATAGTCTCTCTGTGCCTGTGTGCTGTGATATTTTTGAGCTAAAGTTGACACCACAGCTGTACTTTTTCAAGTTAATGCACAAATTATTTGTATAATTTGTTACACAAATTACCAGAATAGTTTTGAAACAGAATATAACTTGGTTTGTATTTACTTCAGTTACAGAGGCTATGATTGTCGAAATAACTTGTTCTACACACAAGCCGGAGAAGTAGTATATCATATTGCTGCTGTAGCTGTTGTATATAATAGGCAACAACACACTCAAAGGCTGTATCTTGGTCATGATGATGACATCCTCAGCCTAAGCATTCACCCAGTTAAAGACTATGTTGCTACTGGGCAGGTGGGTATTTAGAAGTGATGACCTTACCAAAACATGGAAATAAATTTGCTTTAAAATATATAATTAGGAAAAATGTAGTTGTCTTTGTACTTCAGCATAGTGTTTCCTCCTAAATATGGGTAACCTGTGTATTGTTTCCTATATCCCTGCCAAACTGCTGGGGAGTACTGGACTGGAAACTACTTAAGGTGATTATTAAATCATTCCTATATAACATAAAACCTGTCAATCTTATGCTGTGGCCTTGCAAAAAATCTTATATTCACTTTGAAGCTCTGCTTTCATCTGTGAAATGCAGGAGCTGTATTTTATCTACATCCCAGGAGGTTTTGGGGTTTCATTAGTCAGTCTCAGTATTTTTGTATTGTAGTAGCATTCAAAAGCCTTACTCAGACAAAGGTTATTTTGTGTTGGGCACTCTACTGATACCTGGTACTGAATATGATATATTCAGTATATTCATCTATATTCAGAAATCATGATAAATTATATCATTATTAGGATAACGAATACTGATATTTTAGAGACTATCTAATGATATTTTTCTAAAAGAGAAAATAGATCTTGAAAAAGATAAAATAGGGCAAGTGGAAAAGTAGTTACCTCTGGAGTGTTTTGAAGACATGCTAGTGCTAATTACTGATATTGGTGTGCTTTGAACTTCTATGAGCAGATATTCTGATTAACGCTCTGATTTAGGTTGGAAGAGATGCTGCTATCCATGTTTGGGACACACAGACACTGAAATGTTTATCATTGCTCAAAGGCCAGCATCAAAGAGGAGTGTGTGCACTGGATTTTTCAGGTAAGCCACATTTATCTAAATGGTTAATTAAAAAGCAATCCTTATGAGGAAGTCTTAATCTGAATAGCTAGCCAATTTTACAATGAATACAAATTTTACATAAAAGTCTGCTGACAGCTTTGATAAAAATAGTGTGTAGTAAAGTCAATCATGGGTTTATTGTCAATCAATCAATAATTGAATTTTGTGATGTCTAATCCGTAACAACAGCTGTACAGCTAAGACTCTGGCAGCTCTCTACATGGTGGTATAATAATTCAAAAGCAGGCAGAATGGTGACCTGAAGTGAATAAATGAGATGGAAATGTCATCCGTAGGCTCATACAGTTCTTCAAATTTGCTAACAGTTCCCACATTTTTCAGTGAGTTTACAGCAGTAAAAATAACAAACAGTTGTCTGTTATTTCCCCTGCTTCTCTTTCTGAGATGGATGACCTAAGTTGTCTCAGTTCTCAGCATTGAACTGTATTTAGCATTGAAAAACATCATCCAAATGGTGGTGACTTAGACACTTTTGCATCTTTATAAAAGTGCTTACAAATTCATTCTTCCTTTTTCTATGAAAAAAAAAAGTTTACTTTAGCTGAACTAGCCTTTTCTTAATCTGATTTTTTTCAATTAAAAGTAATTTATTTCTTCTTCTCCTTTATGGAAAGGTGGTAAGAGTTCATTAGGACATAGATCACATTTATAAGACAGGACTATATATATAGAAGAAGTTTTACTTCCATGAAGATAAGTCTGTAGAACTGAGTGATATTCCATTATCAGAAGACAAGCAGTGGTGTTCATCCAAGAGCTGGAATTCAAATGTGAAATTGCTGATCCACTGTGGTGTGTAACCTAGCTCTGAAAGTAGATATGGTACCAGAAGAAGGGAAAATGGATAAGGATGATCTAATTGGCATAGTGTGCATAGGTGTTAAAAAACTTCTCAATAAGATCCCTTGTTGAACAAACATTCATGTATTTAGAAAATACTTATTTTGTATTTTACATTTTTAGCAAAAATTTGATTCCTGTACAGATAGCAGTACTCCATGTATTAGAATCTATGTACCTTTATAAAAGCATGAAGAATAAGCTGGCCACATATTCTGTGGTCATAAATCTGCACAAAAATATTAAATCTCTTTTAAAATTAGCAACCACTGGCATCACTAAAGCATTGCTTTAGGACCTGATCCTGAGAATGCGCATACTGTATTCCTAACTGGGATTAGTTAAGATTCTTGGCATAGAGAGGAGCAGATAGTTGTGCAAATATGCACTGCACTGTGGGATCAGAGTGCTACTCTGGTCTACTTTGTAGGGAGTTTTCATTGTGTTAATAATAGATATTTCTAAATTAGGTTCAGGTCACACTTCTTGAAGCTTGAAGAAAGAAAACTCCAAAGATACGTTTTTTGGCTGTACTTGATCTGACAGCTGACTCTATGCTACCAGTTCTCTCTGCTCTTACTTTCTAAACCACCTGCCATTGGCCATTACTGAAAACAGTGTAAAGGGCTGGATCACTTTTGTAGGACCATTCTGATGACGTTATGATTTGAAGATTGTGATTACATTTGTGCAATGTTTGGTTGTGCCCTCTGGTGGCTAATTCAGTATCTGTAATTTTGGAGATTGATTTGAGTGTATAGCCTGTATTAGTGCATAAAACGTCCTGCTTAAAGTTAATAAAGTTTAAATTGTATTCTTACCAACAAAATTTTGTCAGCCATGTTCTGTTTACATAATTGAGTTACCCCTGAAAATAATTATTGTCTTCAAAATACACAAAGATACCTGTTTCTTAAATAATACATATTATGTAATGCATATTTACCTTTGATATCAGCTATCTTCATACCATTTTATCTTACTAAAACTCTTATAGAGTGGTTCTTACTCTATCCTTTACTTTTCCTTCTTTTTTCATTCACTTTTTGTGTTTCCTTGTTTGTGTCTTCTTTCTTTCTTTCTTTCTCTCTCTCTTCTCTCTCTCTCTGTCTCTGTTTCTTGTCTTGTTTTTCAACTGCATTCCTTCCTATCTGCTTACACTCCTTCCATCTAGGCCTGTTTCATTCAACTGTGAACTCTTTTCCTCTTTCTGTAATTCCCCTTCTTCTTGACTTGCTTCTCATAGAACTCAGTTGCTAAATACTGTGAGCCCAGTCTAGCTGTGAGGACCTGTTCAGCCTTACAAACTTTGAAGCAGTTCCAATGGAGTAACTTACACCAGTGGCACTCTTTCTATTCTTGAAGTCAAATATGCTTAAGCACAGAGTCCTTAACAACTGTTAACTTCTTGTAGAAGTAACAATCTCAAATCATTGCTTTCATTCACTCTTTTGGCCATCTCACTAGTTCTTTACTTCTTCCACTTCTAACTTTTCTTCAGTTAAAAAAAAATCAGGTAATCAGCTCCTGCTGCAACCTGTAAAGTTCAATTCTCTTATCATATACTTCAGCAATTGCAGTTAAGTTTTTAAAGATTTTCAAAATTTCATCACAGTATTTTAAAAGTTTGTGAAAAATGGTTTTATTTCATACATGTTGCAAGAATGCCTAGGCACTGTTGAATTATGTACAATATTCTGTTCTTGCTTTCTTCCTCTCATTATGAGTAGTGCTGTGTCTTTCCTACAGTAGAAGAGATGATAGCCAGCAATTAATTTTAGCCTTATAATTTTCTATCATATTTATAGGTTTATTACACTGCCTATTAATTTTTAACCACCCATTTCATTATATACTAATAATTCTTTTCAGGCAAAAGAAAAGAAGCATTGTCTGATCAGAAATATTTCAAATAAAATGTAACATGATTTTGGAGTACTTGGACTTTATGAAATTGTCTTTCATTGTCTTGTTTGATCCTGCCTACCTTCCTTGTACTTACACACAGAATGTTTTGTGTCTGCCTTTTGGAAAGATCAGTGGTTTGATAAGGAATACAAATTAAAAACCCAAAAAACTAAATTAGGTCAGAAATACAAACATAATAGAAGATAATAAAGTTGAAAGAATGCCTTTTCTAGAAAAGAATAGCCTGTCTTATAATCATCCATCTAAAAATTAAGCAGAAAAATCTTGTTGTGACCTATAACACAACCTGTTCTGTCTCTGATAAGGGTGAGGCCATACCCAAAGTTAGTTAAGAAGATGAAGGCTAGGTCATGGATTAGGACAGTGCTCTGTGAAATCTATGGATTCCAGGCTGATGTCTCATCACCCAGTAGGTATTCATTTTGATGCAAAGTATTGCAGTGTGAATACTCCTTGTGGATAAAACTTCCAGCAGGTATAGACCAGCCATCTTAAGAGGTTGGGCAGGTTGACTGTCTTTCTCACTTCATTTGTCTAATTCTGTAGGGAGTCTGCTTTAGGAACAGAAGGCCATTAGTGAATCTGATCCCCAATCTGTCAAAGTATTAGTTCTTTTTTTTTTGCTTCATTTATAATACATCATTTGAAATTCAGGTTATGATGTATTTGTTGTGTTCATTGCCTGTTATATTTTCAGCTAAAGCCTTAGCACCTTTAATATTAAATATTGCTTCTGTACAGCTGATGGAAAATGTTTGGCATCTATTGGGCTAGATGATAATCACACCATTGTGTTTTGGGATTGGAAAAAAGGAGAAAAGCTAGCAACAACCAGGTAAGAATACATCTCTCTATAAAAAGTGCCCCGTGATTACATTTTTCTGAATAATATCATCCACATGTATTACTTTGTTTATAGGAGAAAACAGAACACCTCTCTGAAAACAGAATGGTGTTTCAGAGCAATTATATCCAGAGTAAAAACCTTGGGATCTACAGCTTAGTGTTTGGAAATCCTGTGAACTGTTTTTGTCAAGAGTTCCTTAGCCTTTCTGTTGGGATAGCTGCAATGATATTATAGCTCATTTAGTGATTTTCAAGTTAAGTTAATATTTTCTCCCAATTTTATTTCCTGATTCATGGCAGAAGTCATCAGAGATGTCATATTTTCCTCTGTGCGTTAGATGATATGCTGAGTTCCATCAGTGTATATATGCAGATCACTTTTTAAAAAGAAAAATGTGTTCCCTCTAATATAAATAGATTTTTCAAGGTCTACTGATCTTGCTTTCCTCCTGAGTCAGCTTTTACTGACATATTTGCTCTTTGCAGTTAGTAACAGAAAATTTAGCTAGTAACACTGCAGTGAAGAAACTTTTGCAATTGCTTGAAGGGACCAATGTTGGGAAGATGATTGGACTGTGGTTTACTTGCTTGCTTTTTTTCTTCTAAAATATTGAATTGCAACATTTTCTTTATACTAAGCTAGTTGTACATCTTAGAAGAATCAAACTGTTTGAGAACCTGGCTTTTGTCCAGCAAATCAAACATACCTCTGAGGTCAAGATACTTGAATTGTGTAGAATTCACATAAGCATGGACTTACATGCCAGAAAGGCAAGGAGCTCATTCCGTACACTGTCTGCAACCATGTAACATTGAGAATTGGTCAGTAGAAATTATTAGTATAACTGCAAAATGAGCCTGTGAAAGATAATTTACTTTTATTTAAGCATTACACTATTATCACTATTATATGATGAAATGTTCCAGGAGAAATAATAAGATTTTTCTCCTGGCAGCACTATCTGTTAGTAATATACCATTACTAAATAAATAAATAAATGTTTTGATCCAAGTGTGTGGTACCATAATCTATATTAGCTATATAATTTTGTCTCAGATATCCAGTTTATTAGGCAGCAAGATTTTAAATCCTATTTAAAACTTGTGCTGTAGGCCTTGCTTAGCAACAGTGATGCCTGTGTCGTTAAACATGTCATTTTCATTTGCTTTCCAGTCCTAGTTTTACTGTCTCCAGACAGATTGTGCTTCAGACTCATAAGTGAAGAAATACTTCGTATATTCCCATAGAGACCTTCTAAGCTTTTAAAAACAAGATAATGATGGGCTGTATGGCTACCTGTCTCTCATTGCTCATAGGAGAGATATAAGATTAAGTACTCAGGTTCTTTTCAGTGCAATACTATATGTACCCAATGTATCTACGATTATTGCTAATCTATTATTTTGAAAATAAGCAGGGTCCTCACAGAGAGCATAAAAAATAGTTTATCTTCTAAAAAGTTCCAATTTAAATTATTGTTTATACTTAGCAGTGCCTAAAGGCAAGTCCCCCACTCTGGTGAGCTCAGTAGGACATATAAAGAGAGAGGCAAAAACCAAGACAGAAGAGTGTACATCTGACTTTTAGACATGACCCTCACGTGGCCTTAGCAGACAAGAAAAATAGAAGGATGTCTCTTTACAATCATATAGACCCACAAGAAGAATTCATCTAAAGGACTAAACCTGAAAAATGAAGTGTACATTCACTGTGTACAAACGTGCATTATGTTTATTCTGTGTTTTTTTATATTTGTTTTTTGTGAATATTCTTTTTTGCTTAATATTCTTGGGATGATTTATTTCAGCATGACTTCTCAGTTTTCCTGTCACAACATTCAGAATATACTCTTATTTATGAGTTTTAATTGGTCACTAGATAAATTATATAGCTTGTTTCTCTATCTTGGCTCTACAATCTTCTGCCCAGTTTCATTAAAATCCTTATTGAGTAAGTGTACGCTGTTAGAATCAAAACATATCTGAGCTTCTTTCGCTAGCTTCTCCTCCCTTATGCTGATGCAGTCCTGGTCCTATTTGATCCTAGTGTTTTGTATTAGTGGACTGCAATCCCTAAGGGGACTGAGGGGGGCATTGTCAAATTTATTTACAGTCTAAATCAGTGAATGTCATGCTCTTCTCCTTTCTTCATTCTGTAAGAGCAAACGTCCTGTGCTAGTCCCTCGGAACACAAGGACACAAAAACTACAGGCTTGTATACGTATTTTGGTCTGACTGTTGCAGGAAATTGGGGTGGAAATGTAAGCCATACAGTCCAGACCTCATGTGTCAGCACTATTTATCCTATCACACAGGCAGACATATTCTTGTCATTTTTCAGGGGACACCCGTAGAGGGATTCAATTAGTTTGATTTTGGACTCAGGGCAGTACATTTTGCCTGTGTGGTAGATCAACCCAGAAGAACTGACCTGAACTGAAAGACTGGGCATCATTAAAGCAAAATAGAGGAAAAGGACAAAGAAGAATTACAAGATGTACTTCAAATGTCAAAAGTGTAAAGGACTGTTTTTTGTCTAGACTGTTTCACCAAAAGAAAATACAGAAACCACGAAGTTAATCAGAATCATATGATTTTTCAGATCTACTAAACGTGTCAGACGAAAGTGACATTATAATTTTTTTAAATTATTTTTTGTCTTGAAGCACAGTAGGTTAAAGACTGCCTTGTTTTCCTTGACTGAGTATTTTAAATATTTATTGAGTTCTTATCCATTTAAATATTTATGTTGTCCTTTATACCTTCTCTTAATTGCATTGACCTTTGTTGCCTGCTTCTTCATTATGACTTAACTGAACTGAAGTTCAGTGCAAGACAATTTTTATTCACCACACTTCTGTAGTCTAATTCCTATACAGTGTATGCTCAAATACATTCTGCCAACTCTGAGGGTCAGAATTCCAATTAGGAGATTGCAGATTAGAAATACAGCTCTCTACTTTTTGTTAGATAGGATAATGGTAGAGATAACATAGACATAGTCTCTGCCAATCCTCATAGTGTTGTAGATCCATACCATTGTATCTGCACCAAGAGTATGACAGTCATGGTGATTAGATTCTCATTGCTGATGACTATGTTTGGTTAGTCCAATATGATGAAGTGCCATTTAGCTGGAAATGTTAAGTCATCCCTTACCATGGTTTTTAATTTTTATTTTTATTGCAGGGGCCATAAAGATAAAATATTTGTAGTGAAGTGTAATCCACATCATGTAGACAAACTAGTCACGGTTGGGATGAAGCACATCAAATTTTGGCAGCAAACAGGTACTGTATTGAATATTTTATATTTAATCTATTTGAGAATGTATATATATGTATACAGGAACATCATGTTCTCAGTTAAAAAAACTTGTTTTATTTTTAAGCTATTTTGTAGTTACCAAAATACTAAAGGGGTGAAAACCTACCTCTGAATCAGCAATTGTCACAACATTCCTTTCTCTTCCGAAGTCATTTCCAGCAAATTGGTTTTTAACTCAAGTCATACTATTAAGGATTTGTCCTGAGCAAGCATCCTTGGCTCTCAGCTGTAATTCACTTAGGCAGATTATGACCCTTTTTTGTGAATATGCCAGCTGGTAGCTAAGAATCTTAGGTCTCTCTGCCACACTGCTAAAAGCAGTGGTGTTTGCACTTCAGGGACTGATGTAACACTTCAGCAATCCTTCACTTTCAAGATAGAGCTGTTTTTCAATCAGAGATGGCTTCCAGAGAGGGAAGCAACATGTTTCAAGGTGTCAGGCTGGAAAGATAGATTTGAGGATGGACCTTAAAATACATGCCTGGGCAAAACAAAAAAGAAATAAAGAACCAGGTATCACGCAGAAGTTGTTATAGTAATTTATATTTTATCCATTAGACTAAAAATCATGATGTAGTATCACAAGCATCAGGGTAATCTGTTTTTTGTATGACACACAGATTTTGTTTCCTTTTATAAATAATGAAAAATGAAAATGAGTTTTCCATTATTTAAAAACAGGATAAGATTCATCAAACTAACAAGCAAAATATTCAGAATGGGAAGTAGCTATCAGTCTAGACCGTTCTGTCAAACTGAGAAAGACAGCAAAGGTGTTTTATGATTGAGGATATTTTTTTATCCTTCTTGGATTCTTTGTTCTTCATGAATTTTAATCATATACACTCTACATGAGTACTTGGTAAAAAGATCTCAGAGAGCATCTTCTGTGTGTAAAATTCAGCAAAGGTAGGCAGCACAAGGGCAGCTAAAAAAAGATCTCAAGACAACTCAAAATTAGATAGTTTTAAGAAGTTCCTATTCTTATACCATACTTTACAGTGTTCAAGAGGTTCAGGTGCTCTCAGTTTAAAAATGTCTTTTTTTCTGCATTTTCTATATTTAGGTTATTTTTATAGTAATTAAATAGACTTGCATTGCTGTTTGCCAAATTCTGTTACAGGAATTTGCATTAAGCATTATCTTACTACAAGACAAGATTGATTGAATGTCTCTTTGCAATAAAAATGATATATTTTGAACTAAGATTTGCTCAGTGGAATTGGGAATATCTGTCTGGTGTTAACTGTGAAATACATGATGACTTGAAGCAGGAACACTACTGCCTATATTATTTTGTAATTGTATGTGTATTTTTGTCTATAAGCACTCAATTCATGGGTGCATATGGCTGCTTCCTGCTGTCTGAATCAAAGTAAGGCTGTGGCAATTTGGTTCTCTGACAATCAGAAGAGGACCAAATCCTGCCATTCATTCTGCAAGACTGCTGTGACTGTCAGGTTGCCAGTGGACAACTAAAACAAACCTCTACTATCTCATGTGTAGTTGTGGTCACCTCTAAAGAGAAAAAGCTTGGCAGGAGCTTGGCAGGCTGTTCTGTGCAGAAAATATTCTGCCAGCCATTGTATTAATTCTTTTTACACAACTCCTTACCAAAATTTATCATTTGTTTAGAAATAACAATCTGAAAAAGAGCGCCCTATACTGCTTCAAAACTGTCGTTACTAGATTGACTTTTATTATGTTTTTACCTTGTGTACTGTTTTCAGTATTTCTACTACCTACCATGTCTTAGGCAATCACAGGAGACGATGGGGTCAAGACATTTGTTCTTCACAGCACTATGGCTACAAAACAAACAAACAAAAAAAAGACTTTTGTTGATACTGCAGGTGGAGGCTTTACATCAAAACGAGGAACATTTGGAACTACTGGAAAACTGGAAACTATGATGAGTGTTTCATATGGGCGAATAGAAGATCTAGTTTTCTCTGGCGCTGCTACTGGAGACATTTATATTTGGAAGGATACTCTGTTGCTTAAGACAGTGAAAGCCCATGATGGACCTGTATTTGCCATGCATGCATTGGATAAGGTATTTATCATCTTGTGTGTTCCATTCATCCTTATTATTTTTGTTGCAGTACTGGCTTTTAGAATTGTATAACTAACATGTTTCCCAACAAAGTTGCTCAGGTTTTTGTGTGTATATGTAAGCAATACAATGTTTTACAATATGCAAGTTCTACGTTGCACTAACATTGAAAGTGCTTTAATATACAAAACCGTAACAGAAAACAAGCTGCACTGGATAAATCTGAATGTGATTAAAATCACAAAACCAATATTAATGAGTTCTGTTATTTAATAAGTGTGCATTTTTAAGCACCACGTTATATATGCTCGTTATGTGACCAATGGCTTTCTGACCCATAAATACACAGAATTTATTTCTCACTGTGCTCACGCATGTCATTTCGATATTTGTAAACCACAGGAGAGTAAAAGGTAACACTCATTGCCTCTTCAACTTGATTCCAAAAATATTTTTCCATCACCAGTTTCCAAAATATGAAAGATGAAGTTTTTAATAATTCTACCACTGTATCTTAAGCAAGCAGGACATTTACAATAGTGTGCACTCTGCATGGTCATCTTTGTAACCCTAGAAAAACAACTCTAAATCTTCTCCTCATATTTTTTCTTCATAGGTATAGGCTCCAGTATTTTTAATTGGACACATTAATAAAATACAGGGGAGAATTTATACTGCCTCTGGATGTGTCTTTTTAAATATTAACATATAAGTGCTGACATTTATGTATGTTTTCATACTGTCATTATACAGGGTTTTGTAACTGGTGGAAAAGATGGAATTGTGGCACTTTGGGATGACATGTTTGAAAGATGTCTGAAGACGTATGCTATTAAAAGAGCAGCACTATCTGCTAGTTCTAAAGGTATTATTTTTCAGTGTGTTTTAATAAGGACTATATGCATGAAGGCTGGTGAAATGGCAGTAATGGGTGTCAAATCTTACCAGAACACAAAAGGAACAGTAATATACTACTTACTACTCGGTGCTGGATTTTTCTGTTTTGATTGATATAAGTTGTATTTCACACAGTCTTTGCCATTTATAGTTTGTTCTGGTATTTCCTCCTCTACTCCGTGACATTTGGCTTTGTTTTCACTGAAGAAATGATTTTAAAAAGAAATGTCACAAGCCTGTGAGTCTGTCTCTTCCAAAATCTGTTCTGTTTAGCAGCTAGCTTCCACAACTGGCCAAATTTCATGTAGTAAGACCACGGTCCCTATGAGTTGGAAGGACCTGTACATTGTACTTTCCCAGGCGTCAGTCTCGAAGTCTGTAAAATGGTATTCATAGATAATCACAGAATTAATGTCCATGTTGCTGGTGCATCTGAACCCCGTATGCACGGTCACTGTTAAACCAATAAAATATCAATCTTTATAGTGCCACAAGAGAGACTGGCACGAGCTCCCCTCTTTTGAACTATTAATTCAATCCATGGATTACCTAGTAGTTTGATCAGGCAAGTGTATCTCATGTTTTATGATTTTAAACAGCTTTTAATTACAGATTAAATAAGCTGTATAAACTATAGGTGATATGAGGCTCTTTTTGATTTCACAATAAAAACCTAAAATTAATATCTCTGTATTCTTCAGGTTTACTTTTAGAAGACAATCCCTCTATTCGAGCTATCAGTCTAGGACATGGGCATATACTAGTAGGAACTAAAAATGGAGAGATACTTGAAATTGATAAAAGTGGCCCTATGACTCTACTTGTTCAGGTACTGTATGGATCTTCCATATCAAAATATTCCCTATAGAAATACAAGACATAATAAGATTTTTCCCAGTCATTTTCTTTCTGTTTTCATTAATCCTGTTGGCCACTGTTGCTTTCCTTGCTCAGGTAGAAGTTGATGCTTTCTTATGTAAAT
Organism: Elanus axillaris; assembly: GCA_026212715.1. Taxonomy (NCBI): domain Eukaryota; kingdom Metazoa; phylum Chordata; class Aves; order Accipitriformes; family Accipitridae; genus Elanus; species Elanus axillaris. The sequence goes on from JANZLQ010000086.1 coordinate 10,373,162, forward strand.
GACTTTGAGATTCACTGTGGATTACAGATTCTGAAGGTGAAACAAACAGTCCATTAAGTTCAAAGGCTGATGAGACCTTTTATGAATTTTTTAGACACTTTAGTTTAGGACCCAACATAAAAATGAAAAACTAACACTAGAGCTAACACAATGTATTTGATAGTGTGGTTACATTTATTTGCTTTTTCTGAAATAATATACTGTATTATGGAGGGTCCTATACTTTAATTTGTGAAAAACTGTTTTAGAGTTATGATAGCTTTCTACAGTGACACGCAGTTGTCACTGCATGTGTTGCAAAGGATAGAGACCTTTTTTTGCAAGACAAAAAGTATTTTGCAAATTTTGGTTAAATAATTTTCATATATATGTCCACTGATGTATTTGATGTTGCTTTGGTTTAGTGTCTTGAATAACCCTAATGACTATATGTAGAAAATGGTATATATCATTTACTGAGTTATCATTTGCCAAGTTTTTACTTTTTGTTTTCTATAACTGACTAAATTAACTTTTATTTTTTTACAAAAATATTGTTTCTTTGGTATTTTTCTTTCCAGTTAGTTCTCATCACATAAAGTAATCTTTCAGATTTGTATTGCCTGCATGACAACCTTACTAACCTAAATGTGCAGAATTGTATTTTATAAATTAACTCACTAATTTGGAATTGCAATATTATCCCAATAAAGTTCCCTTCATATGAATACTAAGCTTGTGAGATGGTAAAATTACGTTAAAATTACCCAATTGCTGTGAGTTTTCTGATAGATAGAAGTGTTATTAATTGTCATCCATCTCAAATTACATGCTTGCATGCATCAACTTGAGCCAAAATAGAAAATACGTAAGGTGTAATGAAGCTGTCATGACAGTTCCTCCACTTTTTCTTTTAATGACCATCCATCTCAGCAAAAATGCCAGTTACCAAACTGAAATCCAGATTAATAGTAAGAAATTATTTAACCTTGAAACGCAGTGCCAACAAGCTGTATGCAAGTTGAAGGAAACTTAGAAAAAGCAGGAAGAGTGATTAAAAAACTTGAAAACTGAGCTCTGAGGAAAGACCAAAAGAACTAACTCTGCGTATGTGGGGCAAACAAGTTCTCCGGAATCTAAAAAATTATATAAATCTTGAAGACAGATTAGCCCCTATTAGGATTTTGGGATAAAATCCTGTTTGGGGCATAACTATTTCCTGTTCAAGTCTGGAAGAGAGAGCATTGGAAGAACAGGAATTACAGCTAGTAATAGTGGAGGAGATCTGCAAGAGTGTATTTTAGATGTCTATTAGAGGAAACAGACCAGACACTCGGGTCTCTCTGAATGTGGAAAATTTTTGAGAGGAGTTGGTGAAAGCCTTATTGCCTGAGACTTATGAAAGGAGCCACGGCAAGTGCTAGAACACATGACATAAACCCAAATGCATTATTTTCTCTTATGTTAAATTATTTCCTTTAGGGACACATGGAAGGAGAAGTCTGGGGCTTGGCAGCTCATCCTCTCTTGCCTGTCTGTGCAACAGTGAGTGATGATAAAACACTACGAATCTGGGAACTTTCATCCCAGCACCGCATGCTGGCAGTGAGGAAACTCAAAAAAGGTAATTCTCATTTGGCCATACACTGTGATAGTAATGATACTACTCTATTTCTGTAACAGTTCCATCTTCGCTTTCGGTGCACATCACGGGCATTAATTGGGTAGGAAGAGGACACAGTCATTAAGAAATTGGAAGCGTGGGAAGTAAATTGTCTTTGGCATGTGTCAAATCAATGAAAAGGGTAGAAAGAAAAAGGATTATAATCTACTGTAATGAATAATAACAAAATTAACTATAATCTATTTTCTTTTGATTCCAAGGAGAATGAGTTGACCTCAGAATCATTTTTCTTCCTAAGAATACTTAAGGCCAGCGTATTTGTTGCTCACATTAAAAAGTTTCCTTATAAAGACAAATGTAAAATTTTCTGCATGTTGAGCACAATCAGCCTTCAGTGGCAATATGAACTTTACATGTTGTACCAGCTTCTCTGAAAATGAAGTTTTCCTGCTCTCTCCTCTGCATAAAATTAGAAGTGCTATGTTGAAATGCTGCCTTCTCAAAATTACTTTTATTTCATTTACTCATTGATACCCTTCAGGAAATTTTATGGTGTAAATTCAACATGCTCCATTTTCAGTGACAGATCCAGAGCACATTAACTCTAACTGGCTGAGGGAAAACAGAGTCAAATGTTTTGGAGAAGTGAACTCAGAGACTGGTGAGGATAGCTGTATGAGAGAGTATGGTCAGAAATATTGTTGAGGCAAAATGAAAGTGGAGGAAGTGTAGTACATCTCTGTTTTAAATGTGCAGCACCTGAAAGGAACCATTTTTCAGTCATATAATGAAGAAGCTTTCAAGTGTAGTATCCCTGACAGACATGTAATGAGTCTTTGAATTTTCCATCCAGATATCCTTTCTGTAGGTTTTCTTTTTTTTATTTTATTTCTCTCATTGGTATATTTAGAATGTAGTTGGAAGGTGGTGTTTGTACTTAAACCCACTTCAAGACTGATCGAATCACCATTGTCAACTCAAGAACAGCCTATACAGAGAGTATAGTAAAACATTAATCATAGCTCTCCTATCACATAATATATTTGTTTTAATTAGTAACAAATCTATTTTAAAAGTATATACTTGATGTAAAATCCTTTCAGCTTCAGTTTGTTGATGGCTTTCTCACTCCCAGTTTGTAAATCTTAAGATACTTCTTTCCATTTTCTTTTGTAGGTGGACGATGCTGTGCCTTTTCTCCTGATGGGAAAGCCTTGGCTGTAGGGTTGAATGATGGGAGCTTTCTGGTAGTAAATGCTGACACTGTTGAAGACATGGTCTCTTTTCACCACAGAAAGGAAATGATCTCGGATATAAAGTTTTCACGAGGTATAATCAGATGATAAGGTGAAAGGGAACTATTTATCTTTGAGTTTTTTTTTTCTTCTCTAGGTAAAAGATTGAATGTTCAGAAAGTAGACTGGCTTTATATGCACTCCATGCATTTAAATACTTTATTATTCTGCATGGTTGTATGCAGCCTAGTATAATGGGCCCCACCCCTAACTGGTGCATTTGGAGGCACTGCAGTAATAAAAATGCATAACAATAATAATTATAATGTGTACATCTTTAATAACCTCAGTGTCTCTTCTTTACAGAATCAGGAAAGTACCTGGCTGTGGCTTCCCATGACAATTTTGTAGATATTTACAATGTACTTACCAGCAAAAGAGTTGGCATTTGTAAAGGTGCTTCTAGCTATATCACACACATTGACTGGGACTCAAGAGGTAAAATGTTTGACCAGAGGTACAGATTTAAAATGCCTATAAAGTGGAATATCAGAAAACTGTTCTCCTACCAGTTACTAAGTTAAACTGTAACTACTAATGCAAATGATTTGTCAACATCAAGCACCATATGGGTTCAGTGCAATTACATTTCTTGGTCGAATTCATCCTTGCTTTGTAGCATTTGCACCGGCATACATGGTACTTCACTGCTGACAACATATGACTAAAATGTCACTTATGAACATAATATTGCTTTTCTTTGCCCTGTTCTTTTATAGTTTTGTAGTGTGTGGCACATTTTTCTTTCCCACCTTTTATGTCCAGTTTCCTTTCTTCTTTGCTGAGCATTACATGGCAATCACTGCAATGAAGTTAGAGAGCCTTATTGTCACAAATAATTAAGTCTAGCAGGATTGATAATGAGCTCACACAAATAAGCCTTCCTGGACCTAATATGATTCTATGTGGAACCACCTGTGTGTCTGAGCCCAGCTTCCCCTGTTGTGCTAGCCCCAAAATGTGATGCAAGCTCACTGACAACAGGAGCTAAACACCTTTCAGAATCAGTTCAGGTCTGCATGTCATTCTTCAGCTAGTAAGCCACGCTGCAACTGAGCTGGCACTGTGTGCCTGCTTACAACCCTGATAATCTGACTACTAATAGCTGTACACACAATAATAGCAGTTTGTCTGATACTACCTGTGTATCTGTAGTAGCCAGTTCTTGGGTGTGTTACATGCACAGATATAAAATATAAGAAAACTGAAAAGTCTCTGTGTCCTTAATGGTATTTATTGGAAACTCTATCTGAACTTCTAGATGTAAAGGACTAATATACTAAATTGTATAACCTGTCTTATACAGGTCAGATAGGAGGGCATGATGCTACTACAGTCCCATGTTGCACTTCTTGTTGTCAGTGATTCCAACAGACTGAATACAGCTCATGTAACAAAGGGCAAGATGCCCAGTCAAAACACAGCAACATTGGAACTGCACTACTTCATATCAGTTGATAATCTAATACAGTGTTTCTCAGTAAAAGAGTGCTTTCCCTGGCAGTTAGGCAGTTTTGATACTGTAGAACTGCTTTTGTGATAATAAATCTCCACAAAATTTCTTACAGTAGTATACAATTTTAAAATTCAGAAAATACCTTTAATTTTCTTATATCAGAAATATTGTAAAACTGAATTGAAAGCGTTTTTTGCTTCTTCATGCACAAATACTTGCTAATATGCCATCAATTGCATACAGGATTATCTTTATAATATCACACTGTTTATATGGGTATGGTAAACTTCAAACACAAGGACAGTTTGGTGTGTAGCTGGACTATATACCAGTTAGGCAGTGCAAAATAGACAGGAGCATACAATGTTTTTAACTTTTGGCAAAGTTGTCTTGCAAAATTGTTATGAAAATTAATTACATACACATTTATTTAATTTTTTTTACTTTCCATTATCATGATGATGAAAACACAAGCAAAATATTTCTTATCAGAAGAAAGTGATTTGCTGCAAGGCAGTAATTTCTTAAGGATGTTGCATGGTATTTAAAATATTACTTCTACAGTGAATCAGGACTATAGGATTCTTATGAGAGTGATTCTAAGCATCTGGTTTACTTTTGCTATGAATAACTCTCCAGAGGATAATTTCTTAGCTTAACCCCCAGAAATCACTTCACTCAGTCAAAAGAAAGTTCATAATACTCATAATAATGAATAAGATTCATACTAAACTCTTATTTCATATCCAGGAAAGTTATTGCAAGTCAATTCTGGTGCCAAAGAACAACTATTTTTTGAAGCACCAAGGGGGAAAAGGCATATTATAAGAATTGCTGAGGTACGAATTATGCTTACTGGATTTTTTTACTGTGAAAGTTATTTTTCTGGACTGTTGAAAATTAGCATATTTTGTCTTCAAATAGGATATTTATTCCTTTTTAAATACTATATTTATACTGGTTAGAATTAGAATTATTTAATCATTCTGTATAGTGTCCTTCCTAGCATTTGCAAATGGTAGAACCTGCAAGTTTCTGTTTGTATCTCTAAACTTATTTTGGTTCATTTTATAGCAGTCATTTCCCATCCTCCCCTTTCCTGAACAATCACTTGTTTTCTGTGTAATCAGTGTGCATACAGATTACAAACCATCTTTAAACAGGATGACCTGGCTTTTAGTGATGTTGATTATTTGTGGCACATAATTCTTCTACAAAGACACCAATGTTTAGCACCTCAGAAAATCTTTAAGGGGATTTGTATCCAAATCATGCCCTTGACTCCCTACCTTGGGAAAGCAGGAATGTTTAAAGTTTTAAGCCTTTTCATGAAGATATGCAGTTTGTATTAACAAGCTGGAAACAGTGAACAGTTTCTAAAAACACTAAAAAAGTTATGTTAGTATCAAACATAAAAAAATATACTCATGAAACCAGTGTGTATTTGGTAGATATTAAGATGACTTCTTTTGGGGAAATTTTGATTGCAGATAGAGAAGATTGAGTGGGACACCTGGACATGTGTTCTTGGTCCTACTTGTGAAGGAATTTGGCCCATGCACAGTGATGTCACCGTTGTAAATGCAGCTAGTCTTACAAAAGATGGAACACTATTAGCTACAGGAGATGATTTTGGTTTTGTGAAGCTTTTTTCATATCCAGTGAAGGTAATAAGCATATTTATTTCTGTTATTAGAAACTGCAAGAAAAGGAATTAAGGAAGACACTGTTTGCAATATGTCAGACTGCTAATATGCAAATTCTTTGTGCTACAGGGCCAACATGCAAAATTCAAGAAGTATGTGGGTCACAGCGCGCAGGTAACCAATGTTCGGTGGTTACACAATGATTCTGTGCTGCTGACTGTAGGTGGTGCTGATACAGCTTTGATGATCTGGACCAGAGAATTTTTGGGCATTCAGGAGAGTAAGCTGGTTGATAGTGAAGAATCAGACACAGATGCAGAAGAAGATGGAGGTAAAAAGGATGTATAAAACGTGTCTTTAATTTAGTCTTCATTCCACAGACACTTACAAAGGCATTTAACTTGAAGTGAGAAAGAAACTTCCATGTACTAAAGTTCAGTGCAGGGAGAGCTTGGTAGGATTTATTTCCTTCCTTTTATTGGTGCAGATCTTCTTGTTTTCTACTATTCCACTATGAAACAAGGGTAGTTTGTTTTATTTTATGTTTTATTTTTCTAAGGTTATGATAGTGATGTTGCAAGAGAAAAAGCAATTGACTATACCACTAAGATCTATGCAGTAAGCATCCGAGAAATGGAAGGGACAAAACCACATCAACAGCTGAAGGAAGTTTCAGTAGAAGAGAGGTATGTCACCCAAAGGCATTCATTTCCAAATGTACATTACATTCTTTTGAATCTCTTTTCATTCAACTAAAATTAGTCCTTAGAAGTAAGACAGGAATTTTAAAATTCACAAGATAACATTTAAAATGATGCTCACAGGGTACAATGTGTTAATGTGATGGAGAAAAATATGTGTATGTAAGTAAAACACCTATGAGTGTTGTGTTCTCTTCTGCCGCTCACATAAGCAGTGATATTCTTTCCTAGTTAGTATGTGTAGCTGTGCATATGTCTGCAGCAGGGCATTTGTGATAGGGTGAGCTTGTAAATACTTTGTGGTTAAGTCTTTTGGTGATGTTTTCATTGTAAGATTTTCAGTTGCTTATAGTTGCATTAGTTTGTTACTATTAAAGCTCAAATTCCCCATGGCACATGTTGGCCTTAGGCTGAATTATTCTGAAAAAAAAATAAACTGGAAAGAGAACAGTATTGGAGAGGACAGTAAAGAAAAAAGGGTGAGGTCCAGTGAAACAGACCTAGGGGAGTGGGTGAGTGAAAACTCTGACTGGGACAGGACTTCTGGGACAGAACAGGAGTATCTATTACCAGTAAGGTGCAGTCCCCTTCATAATCTGGAACAGTAAATCTACACCAGTGAACTGAGTTGATGACTGAACTGTGAATCCATGCAGTCTCTTTTGATAGAATTTCTTTTTACAAGTGGTCATTCGTTTATCATGAGTTTTCTTGCTTTTGCCCAGTGTTGGGCACTAACAAAAAACCCACAGAAAGAATTTAGACTTAGTTGTTTCCTTTCAGTTTACCCAGAACACATGACTAGTAACAATACCAATAGTGTGGTGGCATATTATTCTCCTCACAGGGAGAATAAAGAACAGGACGTTAAAGAACATCCTAGTTAAAGAACAGGATGCACAGTCCTCAAGGAATGCAGCAGGTGCAGAACTAAGCGCTGGTGCGCTGTGTAGGATTCCTGCTGCAGGGATTGCAAAAGATGAGAGAGCTTTGTGTAGAAAGAGGCCAGGATGGCAAGAAGAGAGCACTCTGGAGCCTGTGGAGAACTGCCTTCTTGCTGTTCCTGCTTCTGTCGCAGAGCTTCTTGGAGGTGGCTGGCAAATAGAATATTTTGCAGGCAGCCTCTAATACTGTACCTCATTTCCTGCTGTCAGCTGTGAGAAGTACAGCTGAATTTGCAGAAAAACTGCATGCTCATAGCTGCAAGTGGAGATCATTTAAGCAGTTCTTTGAACAAACATGTAGCACATAATTACATTGAACAGAATAAGGTCTAAGGTTCTCTTACTTGACTACTGAGAAGTAGTGGCAATTTTTGTGATTTTTGGCTTTGAATCTCCTTGGTGTTCTGATCTGCAAGATGCAAAATGGAGTTACTAATACTTCCTAATCTCATGCAGACCTTTGAAAAATAAATTAGTTTGTTTTTAAAGCTCTCAAAGAATGCAATTCCGAACATCATGGACAGAAAGTAATAATAATTTTTGACTCAATATTTGAATAGGAGGACAAATGTTGGGTGTGAAAAATGAGAATAAAAATGTTGCACCCCTTTTTTTTTTCATCACAACGTTTCAACAAAAACATGTAGTAGGTGGATTAGTGTTTTTTTCAATAAAATGTTGGACCATAAATATTTCTTTTCTCTTTGTTTTAAGGATATCTCTTTCCATTTTCTCATTTACTCGTATAAAGTCTTTGTTCCTCCATTTTTCTACAAAAAAGGCATAGTGTATTTATTAAGTAGTAAACATGAATGTTTTGAGATTGAGTTAAAAAAGGAAAAAAAATTATTTTTATTTTGGCCCAATACTGCTAAATTGTTATTATACATGAAATAACAAGTGCAAATGATACAATGGCCAGATGTTTTACACCAGGAGTCCTTGTACCTTCCAGCTGCTTTATTCTGCTTTGACGATGCAAAAGCAACAGTAGAGTGAGTTTAATTGACCGATTAAGCTGGGCTTACAATTGTTTTGTACTAGTGAATTACCAACAATATGAGCATAAGCATCAGTCTCTTCTGCAGCTTTTCAGCACTATTTCAGTCTAGGAGTGAAAATCACCACAGTCGCTTTGGGTCCCTAGGAAGCTTTCCTTCTCTAAAACCTGGCCACAGGTCTGCGGCCTGATGCAAGCAAGTACCCTGCTTCTTAGAGTATCTCAGTCTGCCATGCACACCTGGGGCTTCCTGACTTTTGAGTCTGTCCATGTTCTCAGTCCTATGCTGCATAAGCTGATTCAGCTGAACTTGCTGGGCTGCTGTGTAGGAAGGCACCCCCTGAAACAAGGAGGCGGTTTGCCTTTTTCAACCTTTTTAACAAAACATATAGTACCTGCAAAGCAGCACATAACAAAACAAATGAAGCAGGCTTCCTGTTTGTCACACTAATACTGATCATCCATAATGCAGGGAAAACGTGCTTTGTGGTATCCAACACTACAAAGCAACACCGGAGCTGGAAGCTCCTCTAGCATGCCCAAGTGTTTCCACACTACCCACTCTGTTTATAGCTGGTGGGCCTAATTAAATGGGTAGACACCTCCTCTGCAGTGAGGTTGCTTCCAATTTCCATATAGTCTCTTCATAATGACTGTACAGGAAAATAGTATACTGTAGCCTGTCTGAAGGAATAATCTATCCCATGACAAGTTCTAGACCAAAGAGAGTGAAAAGGAAGGTTTTAACATTCTCTGTATCTTTTTTCTTCTTAGTGTCTCTATGTAATCAACAGGTTTGTACTGCATTTTAAAGTAACTTAAAAATAAACCCTCATAACCAACCTTTCCATCTTTTCTGCTAAAGAGTCATGGCTACCCTACACAATTTTGTTATGTACTCTTTCAATTAGAGCTACTCAAATATAATCACACCTTTGGTATTTGGAATGTGCTGTTATGATAAATTTGTCAACTGATCCCATACTTTTCATACAAAGCTTGTTAGGCAAAGATATATTAATTTCCTGTTCTTCATCAGATTAATATAAATTACCATAATTTATAGTCAAACAATTAGAAGCAGGAATTTTATGGTGAAATGTAGGCAAAACTGCAATTTCTGAGGGTGTTGTGCTGGGATAGGGCCTTAAGCTGTGAAAGGTACTGGGTTTTGGATGCAGTAAGATGACATTAATGTTGGCTACTGCAGTTGTCAAAGACTTCAATTTTTAGCCACAGTGGTACCAATACGTGCACAATTTATGCAGAATCTCGGCACTCCCAATTATGAGTGCTTTGGAGTGAAGCTGACTTCTCTCATAAGACATGCAAATTATGAGGCAAGCTTCATAGCTGTCCCAGATTTCATCTTTTCTGAGAATACAAAAGAATGCAGCAGCTGATGAAAGGTTTGACTGACCATATTCTAAAAGCTTCCTGAAAGGACTGGGTTGAATTTTCTTTGCACCTACAAGGGTCCAAAGTGACAGTTGATCAAGCCAGATAAAATTAAAACTCTACAAGTACTCAACTGTCAGTGTTCAGGAAAACCTAAATTCTAAATCAGTGAGTCTTCAGGCTGTGGAGTCAAAATCTCTGCACAGGGCTGAGTGAGATGGCAACAAGTAATATTGAAGCCAGTTCACAAAGCTTTACTTTTTCTGCAAAAAGCACAGCTGAAGTAGCCTCTCCCAGTCCCTTCAGATATGAGGATGGGAACCAAGAGGATGTATTCTATTCTCTCTCAAGCAGGTACATGGGAAAACCTAGTAGTCTTTTGAAGGGGAAGATTGGAGAAAATATTCCGAATGTCAAATCTTTCCTCTTTGTAATTGTGCAGTATGTCTGTATGAAGACCCCAAAGATTGTGCATTTGGTGGGACTGTGAATACTCTGACATTGGTAACATACTGTCTAAATTTTGAAAATTATATTACAAGCTGAAGGCCATTTAAGATAGCAGCAGTGAGTTAATCACAAGACCTGAAATACTGTCAGTTCACTTCATTGCAAAATGCAGTGAGGTTCCAAGAATAAAGAAGTGTCCCCCTTGCTGTATTTTCAGTGTGTGTCTAAGAAAGGAAAAATTGTGAGTTATTCATAGGTATAGTGGGTAGAAACCCAGAATTAAACAAAGTAAATTTAAATTAAGAAAAGAAAAAAAGAGAGAAAACCAAACTTCCAGCTTCCAGCTCAAGCAAGAGACAGGAATAGCTCGCGCTGTTGTTCTGAGCTGCTTCTTGGGGCAAGGACTTTAAGCTCACTATGTTTCTTTCTTTAAATAGTAATACTTGGAAGGTCAATTGTTGCTTAAAAAGTTATTTCCCTGCTTGCATAATACAAATATGCTTCAAAGGTATTATGTGACACCTAAGAGACAGTTTTGGTTCAAGAAGATGGCCATTTTATTTTCCTCTTTATTATAGCTACATTTCCTTCTTTTTACCCTTTGTGTTTGCTAGAATAATCTTGCAGGACTCTATGTGTATGCAATATTAGGAGTGGTGAAACTGAAAAACTCAAAGTACATTATCTCTCTAGAAATAACAGATCATTGTACAATTCAGGAGGAGTTTGATCTGAGGAACTGTGATGTATCTCCTGAGAAGATTGCAAGTATAAGGTTGAAAACTGATAAAGGTGGTGCCAGGTTATAAGGGGAACGCTTTGCAAAAACCACCACCCTTCTGGAAAGCAATCAACAATTCATTAATGACTCCCCCAAAATTAATACAAAGACTTACTCTGCTGTCTTTTTTTTGTCAAAATCAAGGAGCCAGCAACTCTTGTCCCTTCTCTCCCCCATCACAAGAAAGAGAGTAGGAGGAGAGATTTGACATAATACTCAATACAAGATAACCGTGACTTCCAGCAGCTGCTGTGCATCCTCTGTTACTACCTAGCATGTGCTCTGTGCTTAGCACAATCCAGCAACATGAAAAGGAAACCTATATTGCACTGGTCTTCTCCAGATCTCCAGGGTATTGGGCCCCTAAGCAAACTGGGCAGAGAAATTTAATGATTATAAAGGACAAAAAACTTATATATGACATACTTGGGGATAATAGTAAGGTTTTTCCTTGGAAAAGAAAATGAAAGCCTTTTATCAAATGTACTTTTCCTGTCTCATTTATCTGCGTAATGAAAATGATGATTCTGCATATATCTTGGAGTTACGTAGAAGTTACATGATAGATTTTACTTGCGGGATTTGAAATAAATCATGGCCTGGTATTTTGTGGGGGACCCAAGGATTACCATCTCTGTCAGCAGTTATGGCTTTAGGATGGAAAAATAACAGGAGATGAGGCTGAGGAACAGTTTTAAAATGTCTTGCAGTTGTATTAGCTGGTGCATTCAATTGAGATAATTAATTGATTGTTGTTTCTCTCTCCTCTCCCCAACCTTCTTGTTTTTCTTCTCCCTTTCCATGTCTGTCCTCCTCTCCTCCCTACCCACCCTTATTTTTTTCTTCCTTTTTTGCTCCTCTGATTGGCAACCTCTTCTTTGCTCTGCCTGTATGGCACAGAAGCAGGGTGCCAATGAGAGGTGCTGCAGGAGCAGTCTCGCGGTGTGGGAGCTCCAAGAGCAGTGCTCCCACACCACGGGACCACTTGGTCACTGGTGGGACTGTCCCAGACAATCCAGGACAATTGTAAGCTATGTTGTGCGTTACGTAGGAATTGTGCTTCCTTTCAGAAAAGGGCTAATTTTTGAACTGGGACCATTTTAACTGGCAAAGAATTTATATGATAACAAGTAAAAGAAGCTTGTGTGAAGACTGTATTTATGTTACTAATACAAAAGGCAAAGATATATTTGCATTTTGCATTCTACTAACCGCTAACATATATCCTATGTTTGCAGCTTTCATTGAGTTTGGTTTGCATGACTCTACATAAACTGAAAACTCTTGTAATATACCTGGTGATGGAAACCCCTTTAAAGCAGGTTGAATGTGTAGAAAACAAAAAGCAGCATTAGCATGTTTGTCTAGTTTTCTGTTTTCTTAACATACTGGCTTGTCTCACTCTCCGTAAGTTACCTGTCTTGGAGCCTGTTCTCAGTTGTGTTATTAAGCATCATTTGTAATCATATGTTCTGATAAAGATCACAAGTTAAAGAAGGTTAAGAAGTTGGATTTTGTCTTTTCAAATATTATTCTTTTCAATATTTATTTCTTTACAGCAACACAAGCTGAATAATATAAGCTTTCAAAATAGCCCCTGCAAGTGGCGAGTGTGAGCCTTTGTACCATAAACTGAGTTATTAGACATATGGTTACAAAATTTGTTCATGCACTTTTACATGCACACTTCTGTGGATGCAGTGTAAAAGCTTTGAATGTGAATCTGTGTTGTATTTATGTGTAGGTGGGAGCTACTCAAAATGTATTTGGAAAAACACATCTCTGGGGTAGAGAAAATAACTTTGGGGTTATTTCAGCAGAAACCTACTGTTTGAGAATGAGTAGCATCCTTTGGAATATTCACTTTTACTTTCTCAACAGCATTATGTCAAGTTAATGCATCCTAAATGTGTTTGGCAGCATGCTGGTTTCATCACATTTGTCCCCAAGGCTTGAACACATTGTGACTGGTATTTTTACAGTGCCTGCCAACCTACTGAACTCAAGAGTCAATCTCACTTCTCCCACAGGTCAGCACAAAGCTGGCCCAAAGGTCTTTTTCATTTCTGCGACAGTGTGTGTGGAATTGAGGGATGCCAGTACTGTCACAATGCACAATGTGTTACCAACATTTCTGTCTCTGAACTTGAGCGCTCTCTGCACTGAGGTTGATGTGAAATATTCAGCTTTTTTTGAGGGTTGTTCTGTAGGTTTAGTCCAGGAAGGACTGAAAAAGCACCATTTCTGATATGTTTTGTTATGCAGAGGAAGGATGCTATTTTATCTGCCTATTATGTTTTACCTCCAGCACAAAAGTTCTCTATATACTACTGCTTGAATATTTTTACTTACACAGTGAGCACAGCTTCAAAACATGTCAGAGTTTATGTAGGGAATAACAAAACAAATGGAAAAGACTTTTCCTCTCAAACATGATCACAAACCCTGAGTGAAGCCTAAGGAAAGAGAGACACCTTCCAGAATATGCTAAAGTTGGGTTGATTCTGCTGCCTTGGTAGTATATGAAGAGCGTTCTCCTGAAGTCTCATTACCTGAGGTATTCAAAACTTTTTAGCTCAAAGACAGAAATTTAGGTTTTGCCGAAACCATGTTACAATGTGTTCCTTGAAGCTGGTTTTGGCAAACAAGGCTGAGGGATCTTCCAGACAGCCCTGTCTATCCAGTGTATTACGTATGACAGATCTCTCTGCAATAGGGCCAGTCTATTTACAACAGTTGTTTAGATCAACAGCTTTACAAGGTGTTTAGAACAATGAAACTGTTAAAAAATAAAAGCCCTCAGATTTCATTCAGAACTGATTACCCTTCTTACTAATTTGCTTTTCTGCTTGTTTCATATTTGGAGGCTGAACTAGAATGACATGTGAATGCAATGACTAGCTTCCCTTACAAGAAACGAAAATGGCAGCTATCACCACCATATGTTCTGCAATACCTTTTGGTTTTTTTGGGTTTTTTTTAAAGAGTGCATCAGCATACATGTGAAATCATAAATATGGTAACCATGCTAAGGCTTTCTAAATGTAACGCTTTTAAAAACTAGTTTAGATTACAACTAATGTTTCCCTCTAGTTTTGTTTCAGGTTTGCTTTGATCCACTGTATTAGGGAGTAGGATATTTTCATATTGAATACTATTCTTTTTTGTTGTCTTGTGTTATCTACAAAATGTAAAGGAAAAGCAATAGCAGGAAAAGTTGTATGTAAAACTCCTACGTATGTTGGCATGAGAAAATCACAGGGTTTAGAATTCACAAAATCTCTTCATCACTTCTTAAAGCTCTAGGGCTTTCACAGAAGTTTTAGGGCACTTCGGATTCCCCCTCTCATCAACTAGTGGAAGCATACTTTAAAGAGTTGCTTTCACATTTTTTCTGAAAATGAAGAGTATATTTTTTTTTAAATCTTAGAAGGTTTTGTTCTGTTGTCTAAACAAACCTAACAGTAGTGTATCGTCTTAGCTCTCTTTGAATCTTGCTTTCTCTTCTTGGGAGCAGTCCCGCTCATTTTTATTTTTGTGCAGCAAAAATACACTCCCTAGTTAGCAGCCATCTAAATGCACATATTAGTCTCCCCTTTGGACTCTCTTCAGCTTCTTCTCTACCCATTTCTGCTGGGCCCAGCCAGTCACCTTCTCGGTGTCAGGACATTTTTGTCCATCTGTCCCTGCTCCAAGCCTCCTTGTTTGTCATTTTCATGCAGTGCTGTTTCTGAAGATCCAATTCTGTTCCCATTGGCCTCAGAGTAGAATATTTGTGTTCTCGCCAATTTATTACTGATGCAGACAGTGTCTCTCATCAGAGAGAATTATGCCACGTGCTCTAAAAACATGAGTTGGTTATCCCTGTCCCATAAAACTTATTGTAACAATTTTTGGTCTGCTTTTTCTCTCCTTTATTTTCTGCCTAAGTAGATCTAACACCCCTCACCCCCACCCCCCCGCTTCCTTTGGCCCTGTTCTCTAAGACTGAATCTCTCTTCTCCCTCAAGGTGCCCCACTCTTCCAAAACTGCATTCCTTCTCCCCCCATGCCCAGCTTTCGCTATGTCCATCTGTTATTCTCTGTCCCAGTGCTGCCTGTTCACCCCACCTGTAATTTAGTCTCCTCTTCCTACTCATCTGTCTTGGGTCATTTCAGATAGCCTTCTTGCTTAGGTGAGAGTGAATGAATTGTCACTTGCACCTTTTGACAGTTCTGCATGAAGAAAGTGGGTGAGATTTTGTCAGTTTAAATCTGGAGTTAGCTCACTGATTTATAACCGTGCATACTTGTGTAAGCATATCATCAAGATAATCATTAATAACAGAAATTTTATTTGCTGTATTCACAGTATCTAAAGAACTGAAAGCCCTCTAATGTCTGACTGTGTCTTATCTTTCCTGGAACTCATTCATCCCATAACGTAATATAAGCACAATTGTTGTAAATTACTGGAAAGAAACCGTTAATGCTTGTATTATGTTTTAACTTGCTTTCCTTTGGAGGCAGGGAATTGTCAAGTAAGTACTAACAACACAGAACATAGAAAAAGCATAGATTACTGTGAATGTACAATGCAGATTGTATAGGTCAAAAAGGGTAACTACATGTAATTTGCTACACTACAAATTTCCTGTCTTGACACTGCCATCTTGTGTATTAAAATAAATTAGGTGTAGTCATAGACTTGTTAAAAATAAAATGACTTCTTAAAATGTTAAAAATTTGATGCTGCTTTACATTTGTTTTATTAAGATGAAAATAAGGCAACGAATGCATACGTGTGTATATATACATGTATATGTATATATGAATGCACACAACACTTGTGTTTGTGTGTACTGCAAATAGATATATATAAAAGTACATGTGTGGATGTGTATGTTTCCAAATTAAATCTCATGCTTACAATCTAGTGATTACTAATCATGTCATAGTCATAGTGTTCTCTTGCTTTCATAAAAAATTTTGGCTTGCTCTTGTCATAAACTTTAACTGATATTCCTAGATAAAGAAATGGAAAGACAATCCATTTTAAAATTACACTAAAACAGAAAAAAGAGCAAGAAGCATACAAGAAAATGATTCATTATTTTTGTAAGTGCTGATTCAAAGGCCCTGGTAAATCTGGGCTGAAATGGCTTTTGCTGTTTTAGCATCACATAATGATTTTATTTTGTAAGAGAATTAAGTTTTGTAATCATTTCCTCCACTCCTTCTTTACTGGTGAGTGCACTGCTATTTGGTCCAATTACCACTGATGGTTATGTAACATGACTTGATTGACCATTTCCAGAGAAAATAAAGGTACTTGTTTCCCTGTGAACAAAAAAGTACAAGCTGTCCCCGTAAGTAAGTTGCCCTACCAATGAACAATTATGAGGCTAAATTGCAGGCTGAACTAGGGTAGAAAACAAGCATCCATTGTATGAAATTCTCGACTGTGCTTATGAGACTGTTAAGTTTCTACCAGTTTCCATCCCTGTCACGCACCTAAAAATAAACAAAACACTAGGAATCACATTCTCCTTCAGTATAAAGTCTGTAGGAAGCATGGATGTAGCTTTCTTTTTTTCCTCCATCTTGTAGGATCTTTAGTTCAGAGTATACCCAGGGATGCCAGGGTATGATGTTTCCGAATTTGTAGACTGGTGCACTCTTTAATTTCTGTTTTAGTTCTTGCTGGCATGCTTGAATAGCATGTTTTGTGCCACAAAGGAATGACTGATCGACTCTAAAAATGCTTGTGCATGAATAAAGTGGTCAGAAGTACACCTAAACTGTATTAAGTTTCTTACTTGGCTTTGTTTGCTGCTTACAAGGGGATCAAGGTAACTCTCTCACTCTTTTAATGTCACAAGATCACCTGCAAATGTACTTTGCTAGTACTTAGTGAGTTTGCTTGTTTGCTTGAGAATTGGGTTAGTTTGTTTACCTCCAGCTTTGTTCTGTCGTTTTTAGAGCTCAGATTTTCATGCTACTTACGCCTGCAATAAGTATTCTAGCTGTGTAGCAATGAGTGTTCTAGCCGTGCGTTTTGTCAGTTGTTGCCTTTAATACCTTCCATAAAAAATACAATTCCTGAAAAAGCAGGTCCCTCTAAGCAAAAGGGATTTCATGCTTCTGCAATTAATTTTTGCAAAATGAGAATTAATTATAGTATTAGTATAAGGACAAGAACAATCTAATTTTCACAGCATATATAATGTATATCAAATTCACACCTTTTTGAAATCTTAAACTGTGGAAATGCTTTCCAAATTTGAGTGTTTATTAAATAAATTGAGGCCAGGCATTTTGGTTTTTTACCTACAGAACCCCACTGTTGTTTAGCCCTGTCTCCAGAATCTGCAATTGGAGTTGAAAGACATGCAGTGGGTTATTTTTTGTATTATTAACAGCAACCATCAAGTGAGGTTTTGGAGCAAGCATTTAACCATAGTATCTGGTTTTATTCTTTTGTCATCACCACTTCTACCCCAACCTTCCAGCAAGACCTATTTTCTAAGTAAAAGATGATCAAATGTGATAAAGAATCTAGGGGAGATATCTGTGGGCTAATTTCTCCAGTAATCCAGTGCAATTTTATGGCTCTGTTCTGTTGTTGACAGGGTTAGAATTAGCCCTCATGAATTTCTGTTAATAAAAAAAAATAATCATTATGCTTACATTAACACGATGGTCATCTAAAGTGGAGCCTATACAGCAGGCATTTGATTTTGTAAGGTCATGAACTTCTAGAGACTGAGCTCCTTCTACTCCTCCTAGGTTTGTGCCTCTTCTTTTTTCCTTGGAAGGATCAAGTCAAATAGTAGCAGTAAAGTTTATCTGTCTTTAAAGACCATTTGCACAAATCAAATTTTTTTCAGTCTGCATTCTATGTTTGTCTTTTTAGCTACTTTTAGCAACAGTAATTATATAAAAATGCTTTGCTGGCCTTAGTGTCTGTTAAATTCACACGGATGAATGACTTGTACATTTTAAAATGTAATCATTTTATCTCTAATATGATTTTGAGAAGATTTCATTAAAGCCTTGTCAAGGTTTTGTGATGGAGTTTCTCAGAAGCAGCAAGGTTGGGAAAAGGTCAACTGCAAGCTGTAGAAAATCTTTTAGATCATTTCTGAAAGCTACAATTTACTATCATTTAGTATTGAAGGATTTTCCCATGAATTTAAATCATTACAATTTAAAAAAATAAAACTTATGTACAGTGGTCTGTTCTATCACTCACCTGCAAAATCTACATCAATGTTATTACTGCTCTTTCCATCAAAACGCATAGGATTTTAGTCAGTTTATTGTACAAATCTAAAAAACGCTAGTTGTTAAGCTCATGTAGTTGCAATTGGCCATCTCCTGTTCACATACAAAACATATGGTATGGTTTTGAAGGTTTTATTTTGCTTTCAAACATATTGTCTTCTTTTTTAAATGTTTGTTTCAGGCCACCAGTTAGCAGAGCTGCTCCTCAACCTGAAAAACTGCAAAAGAACAATATCAACAAAAAAAAGAAACTGGTTGAGGTTAGGCTTAATACTTTTTCATTTACTTTAGATGTAATAAGTAGTGGGTGAAATTCATCCCTATTTTGAGGGCACCTAAAGTCATGTATAGGTAGAAGAGAAAGAAATTTCTAGAAAGTGCTTTCAGCTCTGGTGGCAAACACCAGAAGATGTGATAGACAGCAACCTCTGTCAGAAAGAGCCTCAGATTTAGGGTGTTAAATCTTACCTATAATAGCAGATCTCTCCAAACCCACATTTTGTTTCTTAATTTGAAGGGCAGGTAGAGCCAAAGTGTATGTGAATCTACAGCAGTACTCACATTCGCTACCTAACTCCAAGGGAAATACAGTCAGAAACTGTGCTTTCACACACAAAAAAATCATGTGCAGGATTTTGAATGATGAAATTTGCTCATTTACTTTGGAACAAACCTTTTTCCCCAAACTGTAGGGTCCCCCAAACAACTCTCTTGAATTTCCACATAATATGCTGAATAAGGAATATTCTGTGATCTGTGTGGACAATTTGCAACAATTGCTTAGTCTGTCAATGTCATTCAAATTTTTCCTGATACCCTATATAGCTATTAAACTGTGATCGGAAGATTAATAAAATTGGACCTTTTTTGTAAGTTGTATATATTTTTAAAGGAAATTTACAGAAACAAAACATTTACAGCCAGCTGAATTATTAAAGAAATAATAATATAAATGCAATGCCTTAGCTGACTGATTAAAGCATTGTAGATAGTCTGTGAGAATGTCATGCCTTAAAATAGTAGCAGAAGACCAGGGATAACTCATTAATTATTGTTTAATTATTCTATAGCCTCTGCAAGATATTGTAGCTTGTGCAATTACTTTACAACTGTGCTTATGTGATCCAAACTCTGTAATCTCCCTGTTGCTTCTTTCATTTCACTCTTGTTCTTTCGTTTTGTTTTACTTGACCAGGAGCTGGCTTTAGACCATGTTTTTGGATACAGAGGATTTGATTGTCGCAACAACCTTCATTACCTAAATGATGGTGCTGATATTATTTTCCACACAGCTGCAGCAGGCATAGTTCAAAACCTTTCTACTGGTAATTTAACTTGAAACAACTCTATGAGATAGAAACTAAAGTACTAGTAAAATATTTCCGATTGCAAGTCTTAACATTTTAACATTCCTGTAACTTTCTCACATTTTGCACCTTGATAAATAATACAAAAAAATTTAGATGGCTATTACATCAGATTGACAATTTCTCCTGTCCAGATAATCCTGTAAAGCTACCCTGTTCCTGTCAGCAGGCATGGGATTCTGCTAGGAAGTGTAATTAAAACCTGTTCTATTTCTGCAGTTGTGCCTTGCTAAAATCCCTGCTGAAGATGCAGGAATGGCTTTCTCAGAGACAGCCTGGGTTATGAAATGGCTAGTACCCCGAAAAATGTTAGGAGCAGTAACATCCATTGTTTCATTTTGAGTTGTTTTAGCAAGGTCATACTCCAGGGAAGGGTACGTTTTGATGCAATACAGCATGAGCAATGTGCTCTTTGGAAAGGGTAGAAATACTCCCTGCTTTTGGGGTAATGAAAAGGAGGAAAAACAGCAAACATTTCTCTGGCCCTCCTAAGTCGTAGCACCAGCATCTCCATATTCTTCATATATCTCAAGAAACAAAGATAAGAATTAAAGGAATTTGGGCTTTATTTTATTCCCCCTTGGTGCCACAGTGAACCAAAGGGTTGCAGCAGCTTGCTCAGCAGCTCTGCTTGCCGAGAAGGGGCAGAGGCAGCAAAGCTGTCACATCTGGTGACCTTTGGGGACTCCAGTCCTCATGCAGCCTCTGACCCGTGGAGCTGGGAAGCATGGTCCCATCTGTTCTTTTGGGCCCTTTCCCTTGGGAGGATATTGCAAAGCATAAACTTCACAGGGCTTTGCTCTCTGCTTTGCCTCCCACTGACTGCTTCGATTTACTGGGAAATCTGGGCCCTGCATTGGCTAGTTTTGCTTTTTCATGCAATGACAGGAGGTTACAGAATGATTCTTGGGCTGATTCCAGGTTCCATGAACAGAGCTAGGTGACCAAATATTGCTTTTTTTATATATATGTATTAATGGTTACGTTCATAGTGCATTTGGTAATGGTGCCTGGGAATGAGAGCAGCGCAGCTGTCAACATAGTTATTGCCCTACCCCCATCCATCCCCTGGAGAGTACAGCATGAGTGTAGCAACACGCAGCTTGAATAATCTTTGCTTCAGAGGTGGTTCTTTCCTCGATACTGGTGTGAATAAAAACATGTTTGAATTTTACTAGGTAGTCAGAGTTTCTACCTGGAGCACACTGATGACATTCTCTGCCTAACTGTGAATCAGCACCCAAAGTACAAAAATATTGTGGCTACCAGCCAGATTGGTAAGTGACTCTCTATATAACAAAGCTTTACTGAAAAATTATCAGGGGCACTGATTCATTTTGGGCTTTTCTGTGTAGGAATTTTACCAGGACATGCTCGTGTTGCTGTCCTCAAGTTTATTTATTTGATTTTAAAGAGGTAATCAAGTTTCAGGATTTTCTTATTATTTCAATTTCATCTTTGATTGTGAGTTGTTGGATTTTAGAGTTAATTGTAGTATAATCACATTTCAGAAAGCAAGTTTTGATAAACTGCACCAAATCATCTCATTAATCTGTAATAATAAGATTTATAGAATTTCCTCTTTCCTTCCTGTATCCAAGACACTTGTTTAGTAGCAAAATGCTTAGCAGTGAAAATACGTAATGAAAATTTCCTATGCAGAAGTACAAAAGCTATATGGAAAAGGAAAGAAATAGAGTGAAATCTCAGCAGAAGTTATGACACATGTAAGGGGCCTGTTGTGAAACCATATGTGTTTATTATTTGCATGGAGAGTCCTGTTAGATTCTGTAGGACCTTTTGCAGGAGTCCACATTGTATGGGAAATGCAGGTTCATTTGTCCCAAGTCTTGAGAAGGATTTGTTGCCTTTCATTTAAACCAGCTTAATACTGGAATAATTAACTTCATGAAAAAGAATTGAGTCATTCTAATTCATATCAATCTGGAAGGAGACTCAAGTCCACAACTTCCGTAATAAGCAACTTAACAGGAGCAGAAAAATTCTAGTAGATGAAGACCTTGACAAACCATCTTTGCTGCCTGTATTGAGTGCTGTCATTCAATTTGGATATTGAGTAAACACAAAAATCTGTACATATTGTCAGAGCTGCATTTCAAAATACTGATTTCTATGACACAGAAACGGTGACTGTTAACAGCCCTTTTTTTGGTCTGTCAGTAAGAGCCCATGACATCAGTGTTTCTGATTTTGGTTGATATTCTGTATAACTACAGATTCGCTTCACTTTTAAATGTAATAATTTTTAAAAACTGCATGTCTTCAGCATTTCTTTTAAATGCCATTTTAAAAAATCAGAGGTAATAAATATTGTTGCAATATTTGTGTATAAAAAACAATATACCCAAAAAAGTTCAACAATATTCCTGCTTACTTGTTTTGTTGATTTAATCCATATCCATTTTCAAATTTTTAATTTTTTTTTTCCTTCTGGTGCTGATGCTGGCACTTCAGCATTAGAAACATGACTTATTTCACCTATTGTTTTCCCTTGGTGCTTCCTCATTTGCCATTGCTCTCACAATGCAGGTGATATGACAGAATTTCCAGGTAAGGCTGATTCGTTTGTGAATTTTAGTCAGCAGAGTTATGTAAAAGTTTCATGTTACCTCATTGTATCTGTGTGAATCGCGGATACAAGCGGAACATCTACAGACAATTGCTTTTGCATGAGCTTCTTCATAAATGTTATGTTGTTCTTTTAGAATTTGTCTTACTTCATGAAATACGACTTCCCCATGTGTTTTGCAAGCTATTATGATTTTTTTATTTTTGAGTAGTGTTAATCTTAAAACAAAATACCACAACTTATAAGTGTCTGTTTAGGTTAAATGTTCTTGAAAAATGCCTGGTTTGCACTGAAGCTTTCCAGATGCTGAGTTAATTCTCTTATATCTTTTTGCATGTAGGTACAACTCCCACAATTCATATATGGGATGCCATGAGTAAGCAAACAATTTCAATGCTGCGTTGCTTCCACACCAAAGGGGTCAACTATGTTAACTTCAGTGCAACTGGCAAACTTCTGGTTTCAGTGGGAGTTGATCCAGAACATACTATCACAGTGTGGAGGTGGCAAGAAGGTAACTCAGGAAAATTTGTGTTTCTTCAGACTAACAGAACTGAGTACAATTATTTGCTTTTCCTTTCAAGTCTTTGGAATAGATTTGTGTTCTTACTCTGAGTATCATGGCTCCCTAAGTCACAAAATCACTTAAAGGAGGTGGCAAAGTGCTAGAAAATATGCATAAGAAAGTAAGTTTTAAACTTCTATTATAAGTAGAAGTGATTTAAGGAAAGAATGTTGTTTAATATAAAATTCCATGAAATTAAGGGAAGTATTTTCTTTTTCTTCTTAAATTACTTGAACTTGAAATTCTGTGCTGTAGATAGGCATTTGGGAAGTCATTCCCAGAAAAGAATTATCATCTTCAGAAATGGTGGAGAGGAGAGGAAAAGTGTCTTAGCTCATTAGATGTGTCCCTGTGCATTTCACCAAATGGTAACTCATTGATGATATTCAAAATTTCTGTGTTGTTGTTTCACTGACCAAGGAGACAAATCATGCTATGAAGGCCTAAATCTGCATTTCCTAAAATGGTCAGATGCAATGGAATAACCAGGGACATTACAGGTTGCATGAATTAAGATGTTTGATACACCAAATAAAGTTGGGATTTGCTTAGCTTTCAGCATCTGGGACATAGTTCTCTAATCCAATACCAGGTCAATTTATTTTACAAAATCGTACCAGAGCTTAATTTTGCAGGTAAATTTAACTTTATTTTTATCCTTTCCTAATTAAAACAGGGGCTAAAGTTGCTAGCAGAGGAGGACACCTGGAGAGGATATTCGTTGTAGAATTCCGCCCAGATTCAGACACTCAGTTTGTGTCTGTTGGGGTAAAACACATGAAGTTCTGGACGTTAGCTGGCAGTGCTTTGCTTTATAAGAAAGGAGTCATTGGTTCCATGGAAGATGCCAAAATGCAAACCATGCTTTCTGTTGCCTTCGGAGCAGTGAGTTCAAATTACTTGTTACAGAATTTTGTAATACATTTTTATTAAAAATACAAGTGTCAATTTCCTTTGAAATCCAGCACAGTGTGGACAGTGCAAGACCATGGAGCTCTTGCTTATTTGTTAAACTTTTAATTTGAAACTTGTATGCCTTTAGATCCTCATGTAAGTTTTCTAAACAGGGTTGGGTTGCTCTGTTAGTGAACGTTTTTTATTAATGTCTGCGCATACCTACAGCATCAGCTGCCGTGGCTTTTATTTTTTTACTTTGCTAGTTATTTAGCACTTCACTGGTTAAATTAGAAAAATGCAATGTTGTTACTTTGTGTATAGGCTCTGCAACCTTTTCTTCTGCTAACGGTATTTGGTATGATATATGCTAGTGATCCAACTAATGGTGACCGTATATAGTACTCTCCAGTATGATCATTAAGGAACTGTAGCAATGTGCTTTAGACTTCATAGGTAAGGAAAGCAATACATATTAACAGTGAAAAAGCAGCGTTACCATGATACTAAGGTCTGAAGTAGCTTCTGCTTCATCCAGAAAGCCCATAGAAATTACCTTTGCATAAATTATACAAATCACCAATTCAAAGAAACCCCTTGCTCCTAATTATCCACCCTGGACAATAGGACTAATGTGTGAAATTTGAGTGTATAAAATTAGGCTCCCAAATCCTCATCCTTGTGCCCAAACAAGTGACACTGTTGTCAAAAATTGCTTAATTCTAAACATTTCTTTTCTATTCCAATCACATTATTACACTATAGAGTAATGTAATGGACACTAAAGACCCCAAAAGTGATTTTGGAAAAGAAGCAGAATGTAATATTAGAAAGAACAAATTGCTTGTCTGTACTTTGCAAGTAGAAACAGTCTGACAGACATTTTATTTTCTAAAATAATAAAACTAATGTCCTGCAAGGGGGACCTTCAAAACCAGCAGATGAAGTTTACTCAATTAGCATACATCATTCATTCAGGATGGTTTTTTCTTCCTCAAGTATGTGTCATTGAATCCCACTGGAAGTATGAGTCCATGTCCCAGGGGCATGAGTAAATTGCTCTTAATAGAGTAGAGGCTGTGCAAATACCCTCTGCTTCTTCATGCATCCATGAACCTCACTTGTTTTCATCCAGGTCCGTCTAATGCCAAAGTCAACAGGTCATGCTGGGATACAGCCATGTTAAATTTTTGTCTCAAATGGTGGAAAGATACTCTGGAGCTTCTATCCCCCAGATCCTTCAACAGACACCATTGCTGTTTATTGCAGAACATGAGACTTTCCTTTGAACCCCTATCAGAAGGGTTCCCTTACCGTTTTTCCTGATGCCTGTTATTTCAGAGTCAGTAGACTTCAAGGTCAGACAATTTTTAGTTCTTTAGGCAAGCTTTTCCATTTAACAGAGCACGCTCCAAAAGAGCATTTGCAGTGCAGAATACTTGCTGCTTTTCCCCCTTCCTCAGGGAGTCACAGACCTTGGACCAGTTTGCTCCAATGGGGCAAGTTTCATGGCTTTTATGAGAAATGATGCCATTGCTGGGGTGCATAAAGTAGGTAACAGGTTGAGCTAGTTCTGCGTTTAAGTTTATACACTTTATTTTCAACATCTTGAAGATACTGCTTGCCAGTCAGTCACCTATACTGAGATTCTCGCTGACACATACTCAAAGAAGAAAGAAACATCACTGAGAATTCAGTAGTGGTAACCTGTCGGCCGTCTCAGCAGCAGGAGATATAACATAGCACATGCATAGCAAAAGAAGTACATGCATCTAAAAGATCTCAAGATGAGGTGAATGTGCCTTACTCATATGATCTATAACATCTCAAAGAAACACCATTACAGTGCAGTCACTAAATTCATTCTCTCGATGCAGATGGTTTTAATTCCTACATTCATTGCATAGTTGACTTCTCAGGAAATTCAGTAGCTAAAAGAATTTTAATTCAAGCTGAACAAAACCACTAAGGTATTTATTATATGAGATATCATTGCTATTTATTGCAGAATAACCTTACATTTACTGGTGCCATAAATGGAGATGTCTACGTCTGGAAGGATCATTTTCTGATTAGACTTGTGGCAAAAGCTCACACAGGGCCAGTGTTCACAATGTACACGACTCTTCGAGATGGACTTATTGTTACAGGAGGGAAAGAGAGACCGTAAGACATACAATCTTCCTAAACTGTGCAACTTTACTCTCTCTCATATAACTTTTTTATTTTATTTATCCAATACCCTAGACGTACACAATGCTTCCCAGAGAGAAATGGTATCTGTACTGTAGCAGTTTCAATCTAAATTTTACATACCATGCCCAGGTGTCTTAGTAAGTAAAGGACTATTAAGTAGGACACTCAAGTGTCACAGTAATGCACATTATGCACAAAGGATATACTGAACCTCAAATTAGCAATTGATATGAACAACTGTATAAGCTCCTTGTTGACTGATCTCCTGCCAGCCTGGCATAAGTGGGTTTATCTCAACTTTTTAATTCTGTCAAACTACAGACAACCTCTCCAGGTGGAGACTCTGTGATGAGTAAATTCTTCAATTTACTGGAAGTGACATGTTTGCCAAGCTTATCTTGGTGACAGAAATTTGAGATTAAGTGATAAGAGAACAACTTGGTTTTTACAAATTAGGCATGATACTGTTTAAAACATGGAGTGTGATAGCATTCAAATTTTTATTAGTTACTTTCCATTGCACAATAGTGAGGTGTCTTTATATACAGTAGAAGGTGATTCAATGTATGTATTATTATTTAATCAGAAAAATACTGATGGGTTTACATATGGGATTTGTTGTAGCCTATGTAGGAGATATCTGGGTAACACAACACACTTCTTTTCAGCACTAAAGAAGGGGGAGCTGTAAAGCTATGGGATCAAGAGATGAAACGGTGCCGAGCATTTCAGCTTGAGACAGGCCAGCTCATTGAGTGCGTGCGCTCCGTCTGCAGAGGAAAAGTAAGTGAGCTGACGTGGCAGACATTACACTTTGGCAGGCATTGCTGCATGTTGTTCTTGGTGGAGGTTGGATGGGAGACACAGAGGAGAAGACTTTTGTAAAAAGTTATGGGAGGAGGTTTTGTCTGCCTACCTAGTGATGTTACCTTACTTGTCTTCCTGAGCTTTGCTGATGGGCTTTGAACTGTATAAGGATCACATTCCTGATGCTTAGTGCCTGCCTTTCCTCTACAGTCAGCAAGGAGAGTGAAAGGCCTTTGGGACAGCCCTAAGTGTAGGAAGGTATTTCACCAGGGTAGGACCTTGTCTCCTGCCTTTCTTTTTGCATGACAAAAGGAACTTAGGTACCTGGCTTTACAATGTTTGCTTCTTGTCTAATGTAGGCACAGCTTAGGTGCTTCAGTTAGGCAGGATGGATCCTAGCTTTTTTTTTTTTTACTTTTTCAAGATGACCAGTCTGGCTAAATAGGAAGTTTTGCTAGGAGCCAAGAAAAAAAGAGAGTTTATCATCTCTGGAAGAAAGGGCAGGCAACTCAGGAGGAGTACAGGGATCTTGTTAGGTCATGCAGAGAGGAAATTAGAAAGGCAAAAGCTCAGCTAGAACTCAATCTGGCCACTATTGTAAGGGACAACAAAAAATGTTTTTACAAATATGTTAACAGTAAAAAGAAACCCAAGGATATTATCTATCCTTTAATGGATACAGAAGGGAGTGTTGCCATCAGAGATGATGAAAAGGCTGAGGTACTTAATGCCTTCTTTGCCTCAGTCTTTTATAGGGAGACCAGCTATCCTCAGGGTACTCTGTCCCCTGAGCTGGAAGGCAAGGATGAAGAGTAGCAGGAGGAAATAGTGACCTACTACGCTGTCTGGACACTCACAAATTTATGGGACCAGATGGAATACATCCAAGAGTACTGAGGGTACTGGCGGTGGTGCTTACCAAGCCACTTTCCATCATCTTTCAGCAATCCTGGTCAATGAGGGAGGTCCCAGATGACTGGAGGCTTGCCAACGTGACTCCCAGTTACAAGAAGGGTCAGAGGGAGGATCTGGGAAACTACAGGCGTGTGAGCCTGTCCTCGGTACTGGGGAATATTATGGAACAGTTCATCTTGAGAGCACTCACATGGCAAGTTCAGGACAAACAGGGGATCAGGCCCAGCCAGCATGGGTTTACGAAGGGCAGGTCCTACTTGACCAACCTGATCTCCTTCTATGACCAGGTGACCCGCCTAGTGGATGAGGGAAAGGCTGTGGATGTTGTCTACCTGGACTTCAGCAAGGCCTTTGACACTGTCTCTCATGGCATACTCCTTCAGAAACTGGTGTCTCATGGCTTGGACAAATGTACTCTACGCTAGGTGAAAAACTGGCTGGCTGGAGAAGCCCAGAGGGTTGTGGTGAATAGAGTTAAATCCAATTGGTGGCCAGTCACAAGTGGTGTTCCCCAGGGCTCAGTGTCAGGGCCAGGTCTGTTTAATGTCTTTACCAATGATCTGGATGAGGGGATTGAGTGCACCCTCAGCAAGTTTGCAGATGACACCAAGTTGGGAGGCAGGGTAGGAAGGCTCTACAGAGAGATCTGAACAGGTTGGATCTATGGGCTGAGATCAGTTGTATGAAGTTCAACAAGGCCAAGTGCCAGATCCTGCACTTGGGTCACAGCAACCCCATGCACCGCTACAGGCTTGGGGAAGAGTGGCTGGAAAGCTGCCCAGCAGAAAAGGACCTGGGGGTGCTGGTTGACAGCCGGCTGAATATGAGCCAGCAGTGTGCCCAGGTGGCCAAGAAGGCCAACGGCAT
>JANZLQ010000086.1:10402002-10412555 GCA_026212715.1 Elanus axillaris
GTCAGGCATTGGAACAGGCTGCCCAGGGAAGTGGTTGAGTCACCATCCCTGGAGGTATTCAAAAAGTGCGTAGACAAAGCACTCCAGGACATGGTTATTGGGCATGGATGATGGTTGGACTCAATGATCTTGAAGGTCTTTTCCAACCTAAATGATTCTATGATTCTAAGTCACAAATAAAACAAGTTGCCACTGAGAATTACTGATTGACTTTAAGTTTTGGTAAAGTGGAAAGCAATAGAAATAACTGAGTAATTTGACATGCTAAATTCACTCTTGTATATGTTTGAATTGTACTTGTGAATGTTGTGAAAGGAGTCTGTGATGATGCAGGGGTCTTACGTCATATGATGGGTAGCTGTCCAACCTAACACTTCATGAAATGGTCTCTATTTAACTTCGTATATTAAGTCTTAGGAATTTGACATGCTCTTTGATAACACCACCACTGAGGAATGTTGGTTTATATTTCTAATCAAGTCACCATTAACCAATTCCAAATGGTATCTATGCTTTTTCCAAGTATTTGCCAAGGAAGCTCTTCTAGTTTACATGATGACAGTATGGCTAGAGTAGATCCAAGGTTCTCTTAAACAGCCTAACTGAGACTAAAAGCCTGGTTTGCCTTTTTTTTTTTATTGCCCCAATATTATATTTAGTTACCTCAGAGGTATGAGAATCACGCTTTGCCAACTTGTCTGTAAACACTTTGATCTGAATTAAAATCCTTAATGGTAAGATGGAGATCCACTGCAGTCACTCAGCATGAGCTCAAGATGTGAAAGTGTCAGTGTTCTACTCTCCTGTTTTTAAGATGCTTCATGAACAAGCACTATAAATCGGAATGAGTTATCGCAGGTTTTTCTGCAATACATTGGTACTATACTGCTATTGGTGTACTCTGTCATACTGACAACCATCTCCCTTTTTTTTTTCTGCTACAAACAGGGGAAAATTTTGGTGGGAACAAAAGATGGAGAAATCCTTGAAGTAGGAGAAAAAAATGCTGCTTCAAACTTGTTGATTGACTGTCACATGGAAGGGGAAATTTGGGGCTTAGCAACCCACCCCTCAAAAGATATATTTATTTCTGCAAGTAATGATGGAACAGCAAGAATCTGGGACCTTTGTGACAAAGTGAGTATTACTTACATTTAAAAGTGATTTATAAATTAAAAATTATCATTTTATACAACCATGCATTTTTCCAGTTGTACAATGCGCCAGCTACGTATGCACCTTCAAGCAGCCATGTAAAGAGAGCAGCGGTTTTCTTCTGTTTTGGTACAATTCTTTTTTTTCCCTGCTATGTGGTGATGTGAAAAGGCAAGTCCTTGTTGAGGTAGCATGCTGCTCTTTCCAAAAGCAAGCAGTTTGCAGAGAAATGCAGTTATTTAAAAGCATTCGTACCAGTGGAGTGCCTTTTGTTGTGTATTGCTTATTCTGATCTAAAAGTACAGGCTGGTGTGTGTTAAGGAAACGTTTTAATTCCCTGCTGACATACCGGGTGACACAGATTGTGCTGTCACTGACTAATACACAGACCCTGACAATAAGCCTGCCTTACTTGCAAGCATGGCTCCCACCTTTCTTTAGAACTGAGCATGTTGCATATGTGTAGTTCAGAATTTTTTTTCCAAGTCAAATTGCGTAACAATAGTTTTTAAAAATATAAATAAAACATTTTTTTAAAAAATAACAAAAAGGCTTCTGCTTATGCTAGCCTACATAAACCTTTTCAAATGGTAGTTACCTGAGCTAACAGGGATAACTTTTAATATGGAAAATGAATATATTATAAATACAGTCAAATAAGTGAAAATGCAAGAGTGTTCTAGTATGTTTTCACATAGCAAATCAAAGGGAAAAAACCTACCCTGATCAGTTGTAGAAGCTATCAAAATCACCTTTCAACTAAAATAGGAAATAGATTTTTCAGCCTTTTCTGCTAAATAGTATTCTTTCTGGTGTAAAACTTGAAGTCACCCTGCAACAAGATAGATGCAAACATGAAACTCCCATCTGAATTACATCTATATTTTGAAGTCTATTTTGTGACATATGCCTGGTGGGATGTGATTTTTTTAATGTGAAATTTCAGATTTATTTTTAGAGGAAACTATAGACAATTTGTTTTAATAAGTGACTTTTACACTTTGTGTTTGGAAGCTTTCCATTTGCTTGGTAGTTTGCTCCAGGGAAGGTATGAGCCTATTGCTTTTGTTAATACAGAAACTGCTGAACAAAGTGAATCTAGGTCATCCAGCAAGATGTGCCGCATATAGTCCTGACGGTGAAATGGTTGCGATTGGCATGAAGAATGGAGAATTTGTTATTTTACTTGTAAACAGCCTTAAGGTTTGGGG
Organism: Elanus axillaris; assembly: GCA_026212715.1. Taxonomy (NCBI): domain Eukaryota; kingdom Metazoa; phylum Chordata; class Aves; order Accipitriformes; family Accipitridae; genus Elanus; species Elanus axillaris. The sequence goes on from JANZLQ010000086.1 coordinate 10,404,369, forward strand.
CAAAAAGCGAGACAGGAAGTCTGCAATTCAGGATATCAGGTATGTCAGAAATTTCAACTTGAGTTCTCTAAATATGCAGCCCTTACTCAAGAAAAAGTCCATCAAATTCCAAGCCGATTTCCAGATTTTTTAACTCCATATTTGTTGAAACCTGCATGAAATTGTGAAGTGCGTTTACTGGCTGACTGGTGTGGCTTTACACGTACCTAAAGCTTATATTTATGTATACGTAAAGCTTATACATCTTGCATACAATGCGCTTCCCCCCCCCCCGCGATTAATTCAGTTATTTACACTTGAATATAGCCAGTAATTTGTACACTGCGGAGCTGATGATGGGAATTAATAATATAGTGCATTTTAAAATTGCAATTCCTGTTGCTTTCTCACAGAGGATTCATGTTACTCTGCACATTGTGCTGTGCGCTTTATGCAAGTGCAATATTAACATCAGTTAACTACATACAATATTCTCAGTCTTCCTCATCTATTACGCATCAAGGTTTGGTTTGGATTCAGTCTTGCTATTGATAGAAGGTTTTTCTTGTTTTCCAGCAAAAGAAATTTTTTCTCTTTTGTTAACATGAGAAGCAAAAGAAAATCTGGTACAGAAACAGTAAATTATATCCCCATTCTGTGTTTTATTGTCTAGGATCAGCCCAGATAACAGGTTTTTGGCAGTGGGTTCACAAGAACATACTGTAGATTTTTATGATCTCACTCAAGGTACAACCTTAAATCGAATAGGCTACTGCAAAGACATTGCAAGTTTTGTCATACAGATGGATTTTTCTGCGGACAGCAGGTACATTCAGGTATGTCTCTGCTAGACCCATGTGTGTTTGTATTTATTGTGACTTACCTGTTATCAGACATAATAACAAGATGGAGGTAAGAAAGGGTGAAGGAGGCTTTCCAAAGTTGTCCTGACATTCAAGGTGCCCCTAAATCTTCTGAGGTAGGCCAGATAACTCAGATTGCCTTTAGCATTTTCCCAGAATTCCATTTAAAATCCTTCCTTTCTTTCTAAATATTTAGGTCTTCCCCCTGGGTTCTGCATCTCCAACTGTAACAACATTGCTCAGTTCCCTTACAGGATTACTAGTGTGCTAAAGACAAAGCATTCTCTCGTTTCAGGGGAACGGGTACAACACTGAGAAAGAAACTGTCGATTATAACAATATAGAAGCAGTTCTCTTCCTCCCTTTCCCTGGGATGGGATGCATACGATAGCTGAATGAATATGTGAGGTGTCCTTTTGAAATTTTTCTGATTTAGTAAAACTGGTTTGAGATAAATCAGAGAGTATATCACTAAAAGGAAATCTCTCAGCTACGCAGTATGCATATGAACACCTCATTCAATTATCATCCTGTAACATTGTTATGACTTCGTATTGCATATGCTGAATTCTAGCTAATTAGGAAAAAAAGAGAAATTTTATCCTAGGTGGTAATTTCCTGATAAAACCTGTTGAGACTATTACTACTGGAAATCTTATAAATATAAATGTTGTATTTATGGCAAAGGTACTAACTTTTTCCTTTCCTACTTTCAGGTATCAACGGGTGCCTATAAGCGTCAAGTTCACGAGGTACCACTAGGAAAGCAAATAACCGATCCTGCGTTAATAGAAAAGATCACATGGGCCACATGGACGAGGTAAAAAACTAAGGAACAAAGTTCTGCCTGATCAGGGACAGGTGTAATACAGAAGTAAGACAGATCCCACGATCAGATTGTGTAAACCAAATGCCTGAACTCTCCCCAGTGTTTGGCAAACCTGTGAGAGAAAGCAGACACATTCCCCTTCCCCAAAACTCTATCTTACACACTTCATTTTTTTCCACAAATTTGTTGCTGGTTGGTGTCTGTAGTAATTATTACTGTAGTAATACCGAGGGCTGTCATATGTCCACGGTGGCTTGTTGCCATTTGTCCCAGACTTCCCAACAGTGAGGTGCATGGCCCCTCAGATGGCTCTGTACCACTTAAAGCTTCGCTTTGATTGGCACACTGGCATAGGTGCTACCTTATCCCACATCAGCAAACACAGGCAGCATAGGAGGCATAGAAACATGAGCTGATTGTATTAAGGAAGGCGTTGTGGGTATCATTAAAATATATTTATTGACAAGGATTTAGTGGCTGTGTTCTGCGTGCTGTAGAAAGTGGAACAGGCCAAAAGCAGATCTGACCTTAACAAATGGGTGATAATACAGGCAGGTTTTCAGGAGAAGGTGAGTGAGAATCCTCCTACTCTTACTGCTCTGCTATCAATCAATCAAGCATAATAATCAGCTCCAAATTATTCACTTCTAAGGACTCTTGACAGATTGTGGGAGTGGGGCAGACACATCTGACAGTTAATATGTAGGTAAATAGGAATGATTATAAAGGAACTTAAACTAAGGGAAGATCAGCTGTTTTACAAACAAGCATCCCCGATTCAAGAAATTATGCCTAAGAGACGAGAACATTGCTGTCAAAAATTACCGTTGGGAGGGTACGTAATTGTCCATAAGGAAAGGAGGAGGCCATAGCTGCACAAGCTGCTTGTATAAGATGATGTGAATGATTTCACAGAAGATAAACCTCAAAATTTATGGATAGTTTGAGTCACGCAGAAAAAGGTACATTCCTGTGATGCTCTCTGAGATTGCATTCAGTGCAACGTCTTATGGTCTAATGCTCTTTTTTTTTTAAACTTGGTTTTGGAACAGCATTCTTGGAGACGAAGTCATTGGAATTTGGCCACGAAATGCAGATAAAGCAGATGTCAATTGTGCATGTGTGACCCATGCTGGGCTAAATATAGTCACAGGCGATGACTTTGGTCTGGTGAAACTGTTTGATTTCCCATGCACAGAAAAATTTGTAAGTGGATATTTTATTTTAATCTAAAGAGCTTGTGTTTCCCCTCATTCAAACTCCCTAGAATACAATTGATTTTAAGGTGTCCAAACTGCATGGTCCAACAGGTCATCTGCAGGCAGCTCCCAGCCAGAGCTGGCTGCAGGAGTGTGGGAGTTAGCTGTGCGGCAGAACAGCCATCCCTGGGCGAGCTGCTCGCAGATGACAGGGTAGCTAGCTGCCGACCAGCAACCTGGGAGGACGCAACACACAGGATAAGGTGCTGAGCTGGCATTACTGTGGGCTGGAAGATGCCAGTACTGCTGGGGGTGTGGTTTTGTCTACACTCACAAGGCAACTTTGTCACTTTGTAATGCTCCTGTACCAATTCCTGAACTTCTGCTCTTTTTCCAATAGGCCAAACACAAGCGGTATTTTGGGCACTCTGCGCACGTCACCAACATACGCTTTTCTCATGATGACAAGTATGTTATAAGTACAGGAGGAGATGACTGCAGGTAACCACTTACTTATTTTTAAGATGATCAAAAATTTTGTGCATACCCTTCTATGCCAAGTCCACAGCAATGCATTTAACACCTTTCTCAGCCCACTCTGCATTCATTGAAGCCTGCTGATGTGCGAGTGCTTTAGCTTGGTTTTCTTACTCTGGAATTGCTGCTGTTTTATGGTCACTTGCACCCCATTTGCTCCTGCTACCTTGGCGCCATTCACAAGGTCATCTCTACTGGGTAAAACATCTTGCATTTGGGTTTTCGCGTTTACCATGCATGTGCTTGTGGCTCCTTAGCTTGCCTTCCTCCCTGTGAGAGGGCAGATGTGGCAGACCATACCTGTTGCTGTGTGGGCCAGCACCAACCTCTGACTTTGGGTGCCAAGAAGTAGCTGAAGGAGCCCTGGCTGCTGGCACAGGAACCACTTGGTGTGCCTGAGCAACATTTAGACCAGACAAAGACAGCTGGTGGGGGTGTCAGTCACACAAAAATAACTGAATAGCTCCTGCCCAGCAAAAGCTACGACAGGAATTCCAGTTGAACAGAAGGAGAGACAGATTTAGAAAGACATTTCAAATTAACAGAAGGCTTCTCAAAAGTTGCCTTAAGTTTGAGTTGGGGTGTTTTGGGGTTTTTTTTTTCCCATTAAAAAAAAAAAAGATAGCCTCTGTGTGTGTGTGTGCACAAACATGTGTGATTCCTGCTGGGTCCCCCTCTTCCCCAAGGCTATTTGAGCTGCCAGTACTGCTCAGACAGGACACTACTGACAAGCAAAACAGGGAGCAGAAAGGTGAGGAGTAAAGACTAAACATGGTTAAACACAAACTGTAAGGGACTTTTTAAACAACAAACATAGAACTAGAAAAACTGAAAAGCAACAAGGTAGGAAACAAAAGGGCACAAATTCTCACAGGAGCAATTATCAGGAAGCAGAGTTCAAGAACCAGGTACTTGTAACTGCTTACTTGGCAGGAAAAATACAAGCCAGAGACTGCAGGATTGACTCATTTTTGTCAGTGAATAAGACAGTGCATCTTTGCCAGCAGCAGCAAACTAAATACTGATGTACGTTTCATGACACTAGGCTCCTCTCAGTAAGCCTACAGCATACATACTGGTGTTACGTTCAGTTCATTCAACACCCTGCAGTCAGCTTAACTCTCCTCTCACTGCAGATTGATAAATTCTTCAAATTTAGCACAGCCCTTTGTGCAATCATGCTGGAAATAAAGGACCACACAGACCAGATATTTTCATTTTCCACTTGGGGTGTGTGTGTGTGTGTGTGTGTGTATAGAGTTTTTCTTTGAAAAGGGGGGTGCACAGTGGGAGAGGAGGAAGCTCTGTCAGATCAAAAAACAGCTGCATAGGAACAAAGGCTGCATTTACCTCAGTTCTCACCCTGTAGGCTGGAAGTTACAGAAACTCAGAAAAGCCTATCAGCAGCTGACTTAATTCTGACAATATAGTTATGACAAGGATTTCTTGATTCAAAGTATAACTATACAGAGTAAAAATAATAGCATTTCCAGCCTCCAGGCCTTCACTCACACACACGTGCTAGGAGTTACAATGCTTTAACTCTCCTGAGAAAGGGAAATGCATTTGAGTGCTGGTATTTGTTGACTAACTCCAGAGCTTAATGTTGCTTTACCTGGTGTCTTGCTGGCAAATCTACATTTATAGCCATGTATGTATTTAACACAGCCTGTCCCTCTTTGTATGATATGGTGGAGGCTGTCATCATGTTACTCTGATATCTAACTTCTTTACAGTGTATTTGTGTGGCGATGTCTTTGAAAGGAGACTCTCCTGCTGCTGCTACTGCCACCAACAAGTGACTGCTCTGGACTGGACAGCCATGAATGCCTCTACCCCTTCCGCTGCTGTAATTTCCATACAATGCTGCATGGATTACACATTTTCAGATTTCTCATACAAATTTACCGAATGTGAATGTGATCTTGCATTTGAAAGACCAATATCCTTGAGAAGGAAGCTGCAGTTTGAAAGGGAATCCTTTTGTAACCTGGGTAGGCCAAAGTGATGAACAGTTCACTCATGGAGCTGCTTTTGCCTAATAGTGTGTTGTTATTCAAACCATGTCTGAAAAGGGAGCATACTGAGAAAATGCTGGGCCCTTTAATTTGCGCAATTTCAAAATTTATGGCTTGAACATTTGTTCAAGGAAGTTGGTGTCTTTACAACACCTGCTTAAAACTCAAATTTGGTGCAGACTAAAACTGCAAGCTTTTAACGAGCATGCTGAGGTTCACACTTCAGCTTTCAGTAATCCAAGGAGCAAAGTATCATTTTTTTAAGTCTGTTTTATTTTTAAATATATATATATATATATTTGGCAAAATTTTCTATCCATGAAGTGCCTTTGAATAATTTTCTAGTAGTATGGGCTACAGTCTTGCCTCCCACCAATTGCTTTCAACATACGGTGCTATAACTTTCACAGAGGAGGGCTAACCATCAACACCTTTTCCAGCTGTGTACGTACTTACATTATCCCTGGTTTCTGCTTTGGTTTTTAATACCTTCACTTGTGAATTCCAAAATGTTTCTGACAGCAAGAAGCTATGCGATGTTCTAAGGACAAATTTCTGATGGCATTACACCTCTTGATAAGCTGTTCACAATTGGTTCATGATGGTAGCTTGACTGCAGCCAGACTTTGAAGCTTAACTCAAACGGTGAGTAGAGGGGGCAGGAGAGACTTGGTTAAAGAAATTTTAACATGATGATTGAGGAAGTTGTTCCCCAAGTGTTCCTGCACTCTCCCTGCTTATGAGAACATGTGCTTTATAGTTAAATACCTGCAGTGGCCATCTAGTGTATTTAAGAAGTGGTTTGAAGGTCTCCAAGAATCCCTGTTTCCCATTCTTCCCATTCTGGAGGGGCTCCCTGAAGACATCCAAAGCAACAGCTGGTACAGCAGTAGTGGAAACTGCATGTACCTTTCAGCAGGCAGCTAGTCCCATGCTGCTTACAAATAGACATAAATCACTCTGGTGTCAGAAAATTTACCTATCCTTGAGGAAAGCATACTATTTGCTAAATTTGGACTCCTCTCCCCATCACCGCCTCTCCTGCACCCTGTCCAGCCCTTTGTCTGTAACTGGGCTGTGGGAGTATGGGGCAGGAGGGGCAGAAGGGATGAAAAGAGACTTGCTGCCATGTGGAAGTGGAGACCACAAGCAAGTGTCTACAGCAGGCTAGCAAAGCCCTTCAATGTTTGCTAATGAACATTTTGTTAAAACCAAAAACTAGAGACATGGATAGTGGAATTTGAGAAACAAAAATTCAGCTTTTTCCAGTAAAACTGATTAGAAAGGAACAGAAAATGTGGGCAATGTCAAAACAAAATATTTTTTTATATGTCTGGCATGGAACAACATCTGTATTTTGAAATTACCTTTCTTTTTAAAAGACTCTTTATTTCTTTTAATTAACAAAGGCCAACATAAAAGATTTAGACTTACATTTAGTCTTTGAAAAGAAATGTTAAATAGTGCTTTAGTCCCAGTTCAGGAAAGTACAATTTTGAACTGTGGAAGCTTCCTGCCAATCCACTTCTGATGCCCACTACATAAAAAAAAAGGGAGCTGTTGGATGCAACAAATATCCAGTTAAAGGAGTGGATCAATGTACATTTAACACACAAAAGTGCTTCAGCAACCTCAAAGAATCACCTTTTTTTAAAATTGAATTTATTAATGCCTTATATTACTATACAGAAGATCAGTTTGTCAGATACACAATAAGAGTCCCTATGCAGTCTTTTTTTTTTTTAAAAGAAACCTTCTTGATCAAATAATGTAATCATGTTAGGTGGTGATGTCAGTGAGCACCTTCTTTGCCAATGTTGTAATAAAGTTTGCCTTCCTTTCACAGTGATTGTATCCCAAATAAAACCAGTCATGTGGCAGAATGAATTAATCAATGGTGATGTGAAAAATATCTTAAAGCAATAGTGTCTGTCAGAAGAATACTTAAGTTGTATGTTTATATGGTTTGGCTTTATGTATAAAATGTTCAGAAGTAATGCTGTATTATACTGTAAACTAAAATATTAGTGCATGAATTTATTTTTCATTGGTCAAGATGCCATTAATTTAAAATGTGTCTCAAATAAATTTGGATACAAGTTTTCAATGTCCAGCTCTTAGATTCAACAAGTTGATCTGAAAAGACTATTGGGACTTGCTTTACAATTTCCTTCCAACTAGAACATGGCATCATACATATAAAAGAAACCAAGGATCTTCACTTTGTTTAGCAGAATCTAAAATTTCATCTTTCACAATTTTCAATAACCAACTCACAGCACTTAAGTGGCACCTGACACCGTCACCCCTGTGTCACTGAGCTGTCAGCACAGCTGGCAGTGGTAACAGCAGAGGCCTTCACTATTCAGCATGAAGGCAGCCTCCCTGCAGGCAAGAGTCTGCACTGCAAGAACTACGCACCAGGCTGAGCATCACTGGCCGACACAGCTACACGGGACATCAAATCTGTAACTGGAACTGAACAAACTGCTTCACACTGCACATATGGAAAGAAAAGGTATCGTGAAAAATCCATCTACTCACATCGCTATACGTCTGACAAACTATTTCCACCACCATGTACAATGGATATTTAATCACGATGAACTTAAACAAAATAAACACAAATATATTAAACTTGCCTCAAGAAAGCAAAATGCCGATATTTTATGTCTATAAGCTTTATTGATACTTGGGGTTTTTGTTTTTTTTTTTTTTTTTTTTTTGGGGTTTTGTTTGTTTTTTTTTTTTTAAATTAAAAA
>JANZLQ010000086.1:10412655-10441065 GCA_026212715.1 Elanus axillaris
AGAGGATGAAAAGCAGAAAGAAAAAAAAAAACAAACAACCAAAAAACAAAAAAAAAAAACAACAATGAAAAAGCAAAGAGTGAGAGGAGACAGTGAAGATCCCAACTATCCATCCTGAGCCTGATCAAATCCCACATGCAGAGAAGATTTTTTTTGGAAATTGGTACTGCTTAGAGACTACTGAAAAAACACATGTACACATTTCAATAAGCTACAACAGATTCTGTTTTGAATCATTTGATATCATCTGAGTAAAAAAAAAAAAAAAAAGCTTTTGCCTAATGCCAATCAGATGAAATTTAAAAACTGGTAAGTTTAAGATTCCTAAGTCCTGAGGGGCTGACATTGGTACTTACTTGTTGTTTGCATTCAGTGGATGCTTAGCACTCCAAACTAAGGAATGAGCTCAACTATGAGAGTATTTTTCAACATTTTCTATAGAAAGCAGATAAACCTATACCTGAAAAGCCAGTCTTGGCCTTTCTGAAGGAAAAACACCCATCTCCTGCTTTTGTTTAGGCCACTGAACAATGTTACCCATCCTCTTAATGCAAAATTGTAGTTTTCTACTCTTTCTAGTAAAGTTTGGCAACAACTGTAATACTTCTGGAGTTGCACTTCAATGAGATTTGATTTTCTGAACTGAACCAAAAAGAAAACAAATTTTCTGGTAATTTCTGTCCCTAAGGTCCTAACAAGCAGTTCACCTGAAGCCACCTCAGAGCTGGACAAAAGAGGAACTGGTAATGGTATTTTGCCTGAATAGGTTTCAAACTATGGAAATATTTTTCCGAAAATAAAAAAAATACTATACAACAGTAACGTCAGCTGGGTAGTGGGGCAGGGGTTCTTTGGCTTTCAGATATTAGCATTTAAAAACCAAAATTGGAATAAAAAGCTCAAATAGTGTACATAAGGCAAGACACAAACAGCAATGGAGATATTTTTTTAAGTTTCCATTCTGTTTCATGTTTCTGGCTGGTTGTCAAGGTTTAAATAGGACATCTGGATGAAAAGAAGAAAAGTTAAAAGTGCCTTGCTTTTTATTCTTTATTTAGAAATTAAAAAAAAAAAAAAAAAGAAGGCAACAGTAGAAACAATATTATCTACTGATAGCAAGTCAGAACCAGGTGTCTTAGGGCTAGGGTTTTTTTATAGTGTATTGAACCAGGAAAAATAGAGTAAAGATTTTACATTTAATTGGCAGTGCTTTGCTTATTTCATTTTTTTTCCCAAGAGATTTTAAGGAGAAAGAAAATGATATGTACATATATTTTGCTGAGAACTTTAAAAAGAAAATTAAAATGCACTTAAAATAAAAAAAAGTGTCTGTTTCCTGCAGATGCTTCCTTCAAGATAAAGCGAGGAAATGTTGAATGATTACAAAAGGTTTCTTTATCTTAAGGTGATTAAGAGTCAGTCAATAGCTTATGCTTTAATATTGTCTGCAACATTAAAACAGGGTTGTGTTTTAAGAAAGAAGGCCTAGAGATCAACTGAAAGAAGACACCTGCGCAGTTTTGGGTTTTAGAAAGCACAGTAGCTCAGCCACTAACCATGCCCAGCCAGTAACCACATACCTGACAACAGCCACAGAAGCCTCATAAAATGTACTAAATACCAACTCAAAAATAGCACAGTAGAGACTAAAGACAGTAGAAACTGTTGTTATAATGTTCAATACTGAAGAGCTAGAAGGTTCAAACCCTCAGCTGTGGTTCTTAGCCAGACTAAGAAAACTTTTCCTTATGCCATGGGCTGTACCCAGGAAAATTATTAAAAGCTAAGGGTGAAGGTCTTGTTTCAGTATTAAGGACAATGTCCAGTTGAGTTTCCAACTAGGTAGAAATGTCCATCATGGACCACGACTGTCCCACAATAAACAAACAATATTCTCTACATAAACCATATCTCTGTTCTACAGCTACTTTAGCGTAAATCTTTAAATATTCAACATTTGCTTTCGCATCAGTATTGTTCAGAGATGGAAAATGGCATTGCTGTATTTACCATATTAGACCACAATGGCCACTGATGATAAAAAAATATGCCAGCTTTTCAAAAGTAAACTACCTAAGCAACGGTTTCTGATGGGATGAGAGATATGGATTTATAGCTTATAAACCTCCAAATTCAGGATGGCAAGCATCCTCTGCTGCTTCCAGTCTTGACATCTACCACTGTCACAGGCAGAGGAATTGTAAGTGTGCTGCAGCACCTATCAAACAAGTTCTGATGCTTCTGTTCTTTGAAAGTGCAAATTTCAGCTTATTGCTGCCATATACACCTTCTTAGTTCTATTAAAAGAATGAGGACACATGCCAGACTGTAGTTTAGAACTGCCAAGAATCCATAAGAGTGATTTAGGACTAGGAATTTCCATCAGGGCTATGATCTCCATCTTGTCTTGAAATCAAAGAGCTATATGCACAATAAAACAAGAAAAAAGAAAAAAAAATGCAATCTGAAGATTTTGAATGTAGGACTCAGTCATTTAATAAAAAAATATCTCCAATTCCTTCAACAAAAATATACTGCTGGTAGCCTCCATTTCAGTGTATATACAAGTATCTGAAGAACACAGAGGTCATAGGAAAAGGCAAATATACACCAGTCAGAATCAGAGGGAATTGTGCAGTGAAGACGTGGGTTGCTTCAATCATCATGCTCCCTGATGAATGACGACTGTGTGCACTTGACATGTCTCTGCAGAAGTATAATAATGATTCAGTCACTGGGTTATCAGACTAGGCTAGAACATTTGGGCTATAACACTTGAGTTAGCAGAGGACTTCTTTCAGTGTCTATGCTAAGCCATTGAGGTAATGTTTTACATCACAGTACAGGAAAAGCATTAAACATCCATTGCATATCTGCCTAATGACAGGGAAAGTGGGACCTTTTGCAGAGATCTAGCAGGGAATGCAGGCTTTCCATTCAGCTTTCAAGTGAAGAAACTGGTGCAGCCTATAGGACATTAGTCCTTGGAAGCTCTGTCCTTGACAGCTTACATACTAGTACCTATCACTTACATACTTGTGGTCAAGCACTAGCAGGTATAGAGAAGAAAATGTTGAGACAACTTCTCACGCTTCTAGCAAGTATGAAAAGATTTTGTTTATGTTCACTTATGTTCAATAGCATCAACAATATAGATAATGTTGACAGTACAAGTACTTGATATTGTATGTTCATTTTTGCTTAGCTTGGAATCCCATAATTCTATGCTGAAATGGCTGTGGGGTTTTTTTTGGTCGTGGTGGTTAGTTGCTTTGGGTTTCGTTTGGGTTTTTTTTAGGGCTTGGGGTGTTTGTTTGGGGTTTTGTGGGCTTTTCACTGTTTTGAATAAGTGTGCCTTTAGGAGTTGCTTAGAGGAGGACCCGTATTTGTTTTTGTGAGCTTCTTCACTGGGTGCTGATCTTGGTAGGTAGGCATGCACCTAATGAATATCATACCAATAGATCTTCCAGTGCCATAAAGCAAACTAATGCTTGAGGAAAGTGTCATTTAAGTGCCTTTGAAGCAGGTGTCATTGTAGTGGCTCTTTTCTGGGTATGTCTCTCTCACATTTATAGATTTGAAATGTGGTAGAGGGACAGTGGCATTTTTCAGTTCTTCTTCCTTTCTGTTAATTTGCTGGGTTGCACCCCAGATCCTAATAGCTTAGACAGCTTTTAAAATCCCTTTGTAGTTTACTGTCTGTGTTCTACAGGATCTGAATTTCCCTAGTGTTATACATTATCACAGCAACTTTGTATTAGTTGCACTAGTTCGAATCCCAAATGAATTCCTTAAAAAAGGAATTTTTTCTCTTTTGTGTATAGCTTTTATGTTCAACATTTCTAAACAATGTCAGCACTAGACAATGTGATTCAGTAGCTAGGAATAGTGTTTTTATAAGTCATACTGTAACATCTTTGGTTTGTTTTGGCATGTGGTGTCAATTTCTTTTATACCTTTCCATGGAGAAATTTTGGTTCCACAGTTAAAGAAAACTAGATGGATTTACAGAGAAATTTGGCAGATGTTTTATTTGTAGTTCAGTTTTGTTTGGACTTCTCTATTACCTAGAGACAAGTGATGGAGGTCAAAATATTTCAGGTTGTTTGGAGACAAAATGTTCATTCAGTCTAGATACAAATTATGTTAGAAACAAATCTCAAGTAAGTAGAGAAATGCAGTTTCAAAGTCCTTAAAAGTTTTGAATTTGCTCACTGGTTTGTGTTTAAGGAATTTGGTATAAATCTATCCCTCAACTGAAGACAATAATTTGATTTATATATATATATATATATATATGGCTGTCACTATTGCAGCATCTGAGAAACAAGATACAGCATCTGGTTTCTATGATTTGTTTAGTCAGTCTGTTCAATGACTATGATGTCTCACTGTTCAATGTAAATGTGAAATCCATTATTCTACTCCAATACATTTACTAGCCTCTCTTAAGATGAAGCAAACTTTCTTCTCCTGTAAATGATTGTTTCTTCAAGTGATGGTAAAAGTTGCAGTAAAATATGGTCTGGAGACTTCTAGTCTTTATTCATCTCATTGCAGAAATAATCTGTTGAAGACCATCCCGAGAAGTAGAAGCAGGTTCAGCTAATAGTTCCTTCCAGTATTTTGGAACTGTTTGATTTTATAAAATAGTTGCATGTCCCTAATCTTTCAACTGCCACAGGGTACTGCTACAGGGAGAACCTAAAATTGCCACCCACATTGCTCAATTTGCCAATGGTGACTAAGGCTGTATCACCAACTAGAAAGCTTTAAACTACATTTTCCACTGGTCTTACAAAAATGTCAACTACACAAAAATATTTCTTTTTCACAGCAGCAGTTAATAAAAATAAACTTTAAAAGATTTCATTGGTTTCATTTTAAATAATTTTAAATAATTTTTGAGGACAGATTGTAAACCTTTTGTTGCACCTTTCTCTGTTGGGCTTGCAAAATTAAAACTTTAATTCTGACCAGGTAAAATAGTAAAACTAAGCCAAGACTGCAGAACTCACGTTGTATTGTTAAAGGACATTTCCTAATTACTAGAAGACATATTATAAGTGAGTCTAAAAGACCAGCCATGACAACAGCAAATAAAACGAAGCAAACGTAATATGCCTGCAGAGAAAACTGGAAAAGGTAGAGAAAATAAACACATTTGTGAGGAGGGGAATGACACTTGGGGGCAGAATTATAAGGAAGAAATTGCTTTTAGTGCAGACAGCACAGAAGGTATGAAGGCATAGACCTGCTAAGTTTCTTACTGGCACAGACTCCCAGAGCAACAACTATACCTTGCAGGAGGTCCTCTGAGCATCAAAAAAACCCAAAAAACATAAGGTAGGAAGAGAACTCTGGATGGAAACCCAGGAGCAGATCAACTTTTTCTATGAAGAGAAGGCTGAAGAATTAGAAAGCAACACTGGTATGGCTCACAGCCAGACCACAAAAGCCTTGGGACCTGAAAGCAACTCTAGTTGATGGGCACTCAGTAGTAAAAGACCACAAATGTCTCTTTTAGATTTATCCAAGTCCAGTTAAGAGGCAATTAGGTTAATGAATTAGGTTAATTAATTGCTTCTTGTTTAGTAATTTTTTTGGCACAATGAGAAATTGTTCAAGTTAATTCAAAGCAGTGCCGTAATTTGCCAAGTCCTACAAAATCTTGGGGCTCCCCTCAATTAATTTTATGGATGGTCCCTAGTGCCTCATGCCTCCTGGGATCCTTTAACTACCTCTAAAACACAAACACATACTTCTTGGTATAGTATTTTCATTTTCTTCCTTTTTCTCCTTCTTCCACCAGGCCTCTGAGGCCATATATATCTCTATAAAAAATATTATCATATATATATATATATATATAAAAATAGAATTCTTCTATCATAGTGTATGATTACAGTTAGATCTAGAAATAAGTTTCCTTAAATATTTTACTGCTTTCTAGAGAAATACCTACGTGATGAATTCTTGATTAAACTGCATACATTTAGCCTTTTCTTATTAATATTGTTATAATACCACCAGCCTTATACATACACTGTTTATGAATAAATTTAATACTGCCTTTAATCATGCTTTCTGTGATAAGATGTTAAATTAGTATTTCTAGAACTAAACATGCTGAGATTCGAGATAAAACTCATACTAACTGTATGTTTTTATTAAAGTAGTTCTACATGTCCTGCACACTAAAAAATACACTGAAAATAAATGGGTAGTTCAGGATTTTACAAAGAAAAAAAGGAAACAAACAATAACAAAGAAGAGAGGAGTACATGAAGGTTTGCATTCTGTCAGCTTGGTCAGGAATACTTACCAGGAGTAGGGGGAAGAACTGATGGGTCTCTACTTATACCATCAGCACTGTGTAAAATTGTTTCTGTGTTTCTGACTGACAACATTGTCACCAGTATAGTTTCCCTCTCCTGCACACCTCTTTAACCATGCAATATGGAAACTGAGTACACCCAAGTCTGAACTGTAATAGGGGATTTCTGGGCACACACAGGAAGAAACTGCAAATTTTCAAGCTATGCAGACTAGCACAGCCAGAGTGAAGCAAAGTTGAAGAGACACATGTAAGATGCCATTTTGAACTTTGGTAAATGTTAAGCACTTACATCCTGTTCAGATCTGGTCCTTGACCATTGGAGGGAACTCCTTTCTACCTTCTTAATATTCATCACATTTTGCCAGTGTAACAAGTCTCTTCATCTTCCATTACCACTACATAGCCCAGCAAGCATGCAAAGTCATGCCTAAAATATCAGTTGCAATATAAATGCTTGTATGTGTGTATATACATATATATATATATATTTGAAATGACAGAAACATTCCTCGTTCTCCACCAATCCTTCCTAAGGGGTATTAATCAGAGAATATCATACCAGAGAATGAGCTCTATCCTGCAGTAGCTGTTATTTAAGGCTGTTTGACAGTTTGTAGGTTTGTTTGGTTTCTCTGATCAAATCAACCTGTGTCAAACATTTGGGTCACATGATTTGCAACATGTAAGTTTGATAGACCTGAAAGATGTGTGGTAGATAGGCTTTCTAACACAGCTCTACAACAGTATGTAACTTCATTTTTAGATACATGACTAATTCTCATAAAATATTTCATACTTCTTGTCAGTCTACACATGCTTCTTCAGAAATACTAGACTAAATTTCCCATTCTGTCTTCTGAAAAAGTCACATAATTATACCAACACCTTCCAACCTTGTATTTATTTAGTTATCTTAAAACTGCATGCAGAGCACTGTGAAAATATTCAGATACCTGTAACTTAGGTGTAAATTTTAATCTGTTTAAAATTTGTTCCTGTTCCATGAGACGAAGATAATGAGGAAAAGAAGTTCCTAATTTCTATACTTGTAGTTAATTAATATACAATTTCCATATACATAATGTGTATATAGGTATACATATGTGTATAAGAGTGTGTGTGTGTGTATATATATTCCCTCACTAAGGAATTCTTTATTCTAAGTAGGTTTCTAGTCTGGGCTTTTGCTCTGGACTAATTTCCCTTGTTTCTCAGGCTTGTAGCAGTGTATCTGAATGGCAGATCAAAGATCTGAAAGCTATTGTTTTCAATTAATGCTTTTTAAAATTCATTTTTGTGGTTTTTTTTACAGATAATTTTGCCAGAAACAGTCTTTGTAGATGCCTACATGATTCATATTCTAAAATATGTTGCCTTGTTTCCATGCAGAGCAGACTGAGCCCTTCCCCCCAAAACAGAACATAATTTCATGTTTTGAATCTATTTTTTTCCTAAATCCTGCCTAGTCTCTGCATTTTTACTCTAATGACCCTCAATGTCTTTTAGGAAGCAGATACTATAAAAGCTACTAGCAGTATTCTACAAAAGTACATTATCCTTCCTTTACTTATGCTTTTAAAAGGTCTCAAGATTTATTTTAGAATTTATGATTTGGAAATTTACAATTGAAAAGCTAGAGAGACAAGATCTGCACAAAATCCACCATTTTGCTCCTATTGCCTTTTTTGTATCACGGAAAGTGAACAGTGTTATATACTGTTTATAAAGGACTACTTTCTCAAAAAAGAATATGAAGTCATTTTATGTGAAAATTAAGACCTGTGAGACTGGCATGATTTGTGCTCCTGTTTTCTAGGTTTTGGAGAATTATATGCTCTAGGAGCAGAATACCTAACTCGTTTGCAAGACAGCCATGCAGTGGTAGCAGAAGTTCTGTAAGACTCATTGGTTCATGTGAATCAGTGGTCAATATCAGATTCCCACTTAAAAGAGAAAAAAGAAACCAGACAAAGTTGTTTGTTTTTTTTTTTTTTTTTTTGCTTTTTTGTTGGTTTTTTTTTTTTACATTTCACAATGCATTCCACAGACTTAGTTCAATACAGCTTAAACTGCAAGTGTATAAATTCTCATTTATCATTTCTTGCATAACAAGATTTTATGTTTCCAAATGACATTTGCAGCATTAGATATTCGGTCCACAGATTATCAGAGTTTGAGAGACTGTAGAATTATTTGCTCAAAATCAACTACTGTACATTTGTGCAACAAAGTGTATGCTGTAATTTTCTTTTAATATATGTGGAGGTTCCTTTGTTCATTTCTCTTTTGTTGTTTTTTTTTTAAACAGATACTAGTGTTTACAGAGACATTTTAGTTTTCAAGCTTGTGTGCTATGGAGCTAGTCCAGAAATCAGTCAATTCTCTGAAGTATGAAGCACTGTGGAGCAGCTGAAAGATCTAAGCTTTGTGAAACACATATATATATATATATTGGCAATTGATAAAACAATAAAATCACAATACAGCTATACTCATACCAAAAAGGCAAGATTTTTCAAAACTTGCTAAAATGGTATATTCTTCTAAAACATCTCATTTTAGAAAATCTGCATCAATCTACACAGACCATACACAGTGCACAAACTGGGAAGTATTATCCTCCGCTCCACCTGCGCTACCTCTTCTGGAACGCAGCAGGGACTACCTCTGATGAAGCAAAATGTACAGCTTTCTCAAATCTTTTGTATTAGCCAGTGCTGCACACAGGATAAAGAAAGATGATTAGTTTTAGATCCATACATAGCAGCGTACAATACTTAAGATGATGGAAAACATGGCAGTCAAAACAGTTATTTTCCTCAAACACTGCGTTGCTAAAAAATAAAGATCTGTGAAATTGCACTGCAATGTCAAGGGTTTTGCTATTCCCTGACCCTCCCCATGTAAATCCAAATGAGTATTTTTTTTCCCCCTTAAAAGATGAACTTCCTATCGATAAGTTGCTTCAGGCTTTTTACTCAGTTTTGCGCTTCAAGCCAGGGATCTTTGCTTGGATTCTGCAAGAGAACAGGAGAGGAAAGACAACAACATTTGAGTAGCGAACAATAAAAAATAGTTGCTGTATACATAGTCTTAAACCAGCGTGTGAAAATTATTATCACAGCAGCATAGAATTATTACACTCAGAAACCAATGGAACCACTAAATTCTTCTCCATTCACCCCTCAGCTGCAACTGCTGTGGGCCTCAGGTTTCACTAATGGTTTCAAATACACAGAGCTTTATTAGAAATAATACAGGATCAACTTATCAACAGCATCAGCAAGAAAGGAGCTGATTTCATAACCATTCCAAATTCAAACAAAGGACTTCTTTTTCCTCCCAGGACTAGTGCATGCAATGCATTTGGTATGTACAGGAGTACCAAAGATACCAAGAACCATAAACATTCTTTATAAAGTGAAATTAAAAAAAACCCCAACCAACAAACAAACAACTCACTTAGCCATCGCATCTTTGACATTCTTGTTCACAAGTCCCAAATAATGGTCAATTTGGGCCTGAAATGGAAGATGACAGATGTTACAGACCAGCTCTTACAACCAAACAGTTGCACAGAGATACACCTTACATGAACGATGCCTGACAGAAGGTTTACGTCCCAGTTTGATGCCAGAGCTCCCATAACTTCAGCCACAGTACACACTGGTGTTGCCACCGGGAACGTACACAAGAGCAGGGAATAATGGGTAAGTAGCCAAATAAATTGATCCCTGGCTTCTGTATGCTCCATCAAACTGGTCGCTACTAACCTTTCCCCCAACCTTGTCTCGAGGCTGCACAGCCTGGCCCCTTGGTGAGGGGCCATCAGCTCCTCTGGGCACTGTGGAGAAGGAAAGCTGCTTAGGTGGGCTGGGCCTGTTAAACAGCTTACGCCTTCAGAGAGCAGCCTTCAGCTCCTCAAGAGGATTGAGGAGCCTGGTTTAAGCCACACAAATTGTCCCTCATCTTTCCTCAGACCTACAAGATTTCCTTTCACTGCAGAGTACTTTTTTCTTTCCTAGGAGCTCAGAGAGGAAGGAGCCCAAGAGGCTCCGCCATCTGCTCCATGCCTTTCTTCCTTCCTTCCTAAGTCCCAGGCTGGCCTCCACGAGCACTGTTGTTTTTGAAAGGGGAGAAGGAACTGCTAAGCCAGAGCTGGCTTCGCCCCTCCTGTGCTACGACCTGCTAAAGACAGTCTCAAGCTCAGCTATAGTTTAATCATATGCGTTTTATTTTGGCTCCTTCTTGCCTATTTCCTTTACATTGGTCTCTCCACAGGAGAAGCACTGGACTGTCTGTGCCAAGCATCTCCTACCTCCTGTTTTTGCCAGGGCTTCAGGGCATGAATTCTGAATATCAGCTTCGAAGAGGTTTCTTCAGAAATTGTTTTAAAAGTACTTATGTCAGGATTAACGTACCGTGCCTACTGCTGCTTTAGTCCCGACCAAATCTGGATCAGAGGAGAGAGGCCTCCAGGTTAAATCAGGCCCTTTTCGTAACTCTGCTGCGGAAGCAGTGTTAGACTTCCACCAAAGAGGAGGAGGGGAAAGCACATGCAGTCTGGACTCCAAAGTGAACTTGATTCTCTTGGCCCTAACACTGACTCCTGGTTAAAGGCCTATCTTTTAAAGGCTTTCAAGATTTTTAGAAGATTGAAATGAATTTTGTTTTTACTCACTTGTGTTTTTACTTCAACAGAGCTAATTTTATGAAGCATTTAATGAATTGTATTAAACGCTCACCTGATGTCTCTCATAAATAACAGGAACACTGAAGAGTGAAATCAAAGCTGGAAAAGAGCACATCAAAAGGCATAAATATTGGCAAAAGGGGTGGTGGTCAGGTGAAACAAAGACTAGTTTACATGCCTTGACGTCTCTTTCAAAAAGGTGCCAGAAAAAGAAATAACTAAGCCACACACAAAAATTGTTGGCCTGTACTTTAAATAATCCCTATTAAGGAGAAGTTGGGCTGTTCTCCAGGTCTCATTAACAGTACAGTAAGTCTGGTCACAAATCATTTTTTCACTGTGGGTTACGCAAATTCTTCAAAAAGGATGCTTAGGCTTCTGCCAGCATCAGTCAGTTTCTGACACCTGAAGGCAGCCTACTCTGGGATACAAGAAATAAAACTATCTGCAGTAGGACATGGCCAGCGCCAATTTTGTACCTCCTCCAAAGTCACAATATAGCAATGATATTCCAGTAAGACTAACCCTGACATGGACAAACACAACAGAACATGCTTTTAAATGACACAATGTCTGGAAAATCAGCAACCTCAAAGAATTCAACAATGCAATTCAAAATGATCTGTTCTGCAGTGTTATCAACATCCTAGAAAAAGGTCACAAAACAGGAACAGCTGGCTACACTCTCAAGAACACAGGAATAGCCTCACAGTATTGAGCAGACTTCAGTGCTTTTCCAGGCTTATTTTGTATGCCAGGCATTTAACACAATTTAGAACACTTACCCAGAATCAGTAATGTCAGACCATTAAACAAGGCACCAACATAAGTGAATACCCACATCAACACTGCAAACTAAAAAGGAAAAAAACAGCATGTCAGCCCACAGTCTGTCTTACCAGAACATACTAGTTAGAACAGTGAGAGAACTTCTCTAGACACACATATGAAACTAAAATGCCCCAAACTCTACTTCACCCCATATGTCTCATGTAATTATAGATGAGTGACAAGATGGCTGACTGGTTCAGTAATAGGATACATTGCCTCTTGTGTCTAGGTCATCAGGCTGAATTCAGCCCAAGTCAGCAGTGACCAAGAGCTGTTAGTACTCAGTGGCTGCTCAATGCCCTCTGCAGCACTGCCTGTACTGCATACAGCACTTCCAGTCCCGGGTTTCATAACGATGGGCAAACACAGTTCCTACCTCCCACCCTTCAAAGAGATCGAAAAAGGCAGGCAAGTGAGAGGTTAAAGGGCTGGCACAGGACACAGCACTCGGTGACAGAGCCAGAAAGCAAGCAGGTCATTTGTTTGTGTGGTAGCCCAGCAGCCAACATACAAGCGCATCCACTCCGGGGCTGCAGCGCAAACGGCGGCACCAAACTATCACAGTCACGCTTCGGCTCAGCAAAGGTCTCTATGAACCGCTGGCTAGACTAGGCAGAGGGTTCTGTCACATCAGGGGAAAAACCTGTCTGGAAGGTAACATGGCAAGGTTGGCTTAATTGACTTTATTTCCTTAAAAAAACCCAAAAAACCCCCCAAACCATAGGTGCTTTGGATACTAAAACATTCAGGAAAGAGAGAAGTTAACAGTGCCATAAAATGGAAGCTGGCTCTATGTCAGAGACATTCAGAAGCAAAATCATCCCTTCTGTTAACAGACACCTAAACCCTCACACTGACATTATTGCTGGCTTCGTACCCCAGTCCCAAACTAACTTGTTACCCAGATGCCGTTCCTCCCCCACCGCCACTGCTGCCTGCACTCGCACAACTCCCCTGTCCTGCACAGGCTCTGCTCCGCTTCACGCAAAGACCTGCAGAAGTTCAAGCCCCTCTGCTTTCAGCCAGGTGGAGAGTGTCCCAAGCACACCTCTGACCTATACCAGGGTGGGAGGGGGCTGAAGGCTGCCAGCTCTATTTCTGTGTAGGATTCCTCCCCAAGGAAAATCAGCCGGTTTCTTCTAGTGTTGCACAGCCCGTAAGTATCTGAGCAGATGCCAGGATCTGGATGTCAGACATAGTGGATTTAGCAGTGCTTACTTCTTGCTAAGCGCTGAATTACGCTTTGCATTGTGCAGAGCACACAGATGAGCCCCCCAGCCTGTTAATCAACTAAGCACATCTGTTTATTTTCTGTGCAAGACTCTGCAAAACACCAAACAGCCAGACAGACATGCTGAGGAGGCTGCTGCTGGCGTCGGGGAGAGAAGATCTGGGCACAGTTAACAACCAAAGGTGAAGCTCTCCAATAAGCAGGAGGTACACACAAGGAAAAGATGGGTACAAAGCACTGGAAAGAGAAGTGTATATGCCGTAAGACTGTGGGTGTGGGCAAGGATCTAGCCTGCAGCCAAGTTACTCAGAGTTATGTATCCAAACATCCATTTTTAGCTTATCATAGGATGCAGAACATCCAAACCAAACAAAATCAACAGCCAACAATAAGATAAGGGCATAACAATTGATACAAGTTCAATTGCATGACACCTGTAATGAAATGAAGTTTACTTCTAGAGCTTCATTCAAAGCTGATCCCATTCAAAATTCAGTAGGATTCATTGCAAACGCAGTTCTTTATCTGTCAGTTCTTTCTGCATGTGACACTAAAGGCACAAAGCTAAACCTCAGACAAGGCTGCAATGTTACCATCAACTGCATTCCCAGTGAAGGATTTTGGCACATTTATGAAGAAAAATAAAGCAGATTTCTCTAAACTCCCTCATGATTTGTTCAAACCTTGGCCCAGTTCTGCTCTCCACAATGCCAGGGCGAGAGCTGACTGCCAGCCTCTTTGCACAAGACATTTTAACGAAGCAAATAACTTTCCCTTCAGAGCAAGTCATGCTGCATGTACATGCAGCACATACCCCTCCCCAGCGAAGGGACAGTGAGCATTGATTTTATGGCCCAAGAAAGATCAAAATCCAGGAGTTAATGTTTGACTGACACAGGCTTTGTTTCTCCGAAAATCTGTCTAGGAAAGCATTGGGGTCTAACGATGCACTGTGTCATGTGTGCAATTTTTAATCCACTTCCTTTATTCATACTGGGTGGGAGGGAACCACTGAGCCCAGCGAGACCACTCCACTCTCTCTACTGCATCAGTAAGGGGCAGCTATTTTGAAGGCTGGGGCTACCAAAGCAAATGAAGTTTTAGCAAAAAAACTCAGAACCACCCCAGGTCCCACAACTCCTCTCTTCACACGCTTCTGACAGTTAAAACATCACTCCTGGATTAAGCGGAGTTGATCTCAATCCCACATTTACCTATTGGTCTCTATTTTGTATCGGAATCTTTTTTTTCCTTAGCAATGAGACAAACACAGAGAACCTTACAAATACAAAAAGGATTACCTGAAACACATCTAAACACTTAAAGCTCCAAGACAAAAAAAAAAGTAGAATTCAACCCAGGATTGACCTACAAAGATAATATTGCTCTTCCCACACACTCAGGACAGAAGGAAAGCACAGGGCCCAAGCTCAGCCTGAACGTTACAATGATATCTAAACCAGTAAAAAATACAGTATATATCTGATAGACTTAATCGAGTCTTTGCCTACCTCATTCCAATGATTAATGACTCCCCAGTACCCAAGGCATACCACAATTTAATCCAGGAATGTCCCATGTATCAGTTTCTTTACTATAAAATAGTTGAAAGACAGCAAAGAGCTCTGTTTCCCAAAACATCAGTTGAGCAACAAACTGAAAGCAACTGTGCCCCAGTGTCAGAACAGCTACCATTGCACATCTGGGGGTGAAGCACCAGATTGCTGTTCATCAGGACAAAGTGCAGTTTCTCCTGGGACTCTCTGGCAAGGGCTCCTCTGGAACTGCTCCTCACAAGCTGTGAGGAACTTCTTGTGCTGCATAAATATTTAGAGTCCATTTTAAGACTTCCATGAGTGAAGCATTGCTTAATAAAAAAGAAAAATTCCTAACATGACAGATTTTACAGCCATAACTATTACACACAATAAACTGACCTGCAAGCATTTTCTACATTAAAGCTCTGTAACTTTAATTATACACAAACATCCTGTTTCCTATAGTGAAGATGTTTAAACTACAGGAGCCAGCATTTTTTTTATTTTTTTTAAACTAGGGCCATTACATTACATAAGACCCCAGCATCTTAATGTTCTCCTCAAGCGCAAACTCTTCAAAATCAGTAACTTGTGCTTGTGAACTGTCCTGACATTCACTTGTTTCATATAAGGGTTGCTCTCAACTACCATAAACTAATTAACCTACATAAAATGTTTTAAGTGTCAGAAGAAGAGAGGGGAAATGAATTAGTTCAGCGGAATAAACATGTCTTTCCTATGTATCACAGTATTTTAAAAATTATTAGAGTGTCTTGAAGACATTCTGACTGGAATTAATTCTACTTCTAACATAATTCCTCCAAAAGGCCTAATTCTTAAAACGCTGTTAACTGAAACAACAGTTGGCTGTTCATTACTTCCTCTTCCTTTACTGCAAGGGATTATGATCTCTAAACAAATGTGGAAATTCTTGTAACTCAGATGAAGGACATATCACAAAGGGCTTAATTATTAAAGAAATACAAGTGACCTTGTGACTACAAGTTTTCCTGTGATGATGTTTAATCAGATCCAAACATGACTTAAGCAAAATAACTTTTCTTTGAACATTGAAACTCAATGTCCTTAAAAAAACACAATAAACAAAGAATACATTCCTTTCCTCCCTCACACCCCAAGTTTAAGGTATCAAAATGCAATTGTAGCTGTGTAACAGTAACTCTTTTGGTCAAGGCTGTGGCCTTGAGATGCTGCAGAGATGAATCCTAAGGACTCAGTTATTTAAGCATGAAGGCAAGACACAGCTTCTTACAGATCAGACTGATGGGCAGCGGTGAGGGGATTTAGCCATCAAAATCCAGTCCCTGTGTGGAAACACCAGCAAGGCACAGACAATAACGGGCCTTATTTAAGCCATTTTGCCATAAAATGATTGCAGCAGTACCAATCATGTCCAGAAAAATGACCAGAATTCACAGCCACCTCATAAAACCAAACTTTTACTGCACAACGCTTTAGGAGTAAGAAGATTAGGCTAATATCCCATCTCCTCTTTCCTTTCTGAGAATATGAATCCTTACCAGCAGCAGCAGACCGTAGGTAACCACCCAACAGCCTTATAACCTTTCCTGTCTCCCAAGGGAAAGGCCTCTTAGTGCAAGAGACTTGCACAGCATCAGGTGCAACTATTCCAGCACAAACTCTGCGTTTAAGTTGGAGCACAGCGAGAAACTGGATCTAGAAACTCTGGGTAAGATCCTGAGATCTGCCTCCAATTTCTATTCCACAAATGTAATAAAGACTTTTACAGCCTTCCTATTTTTCTCCAAGTTTCACTAGAAGCCCCTTCTCCCAACCCCACAACAACTCAAAGGACTTTACAAAGCACTAAGTAAGGGATTTACTGGAGGATAAATGCACCTTTATTTCAAGAAGATTAAGCAAACTGAAAAAGAAATGGACAACACGTACCCAGTAAAGGAAATAATTGTTTGAAAAACAAAGGGAGTTAGCTTGAAAGGGGAGAATATAATTCTCACGGAACAAAACTGAAGGTGTTTCAGCCAATTCTTTTTTTTTTTTAAATTATTATTATTAATCACTGTCAATTTTGCTCTGCCATCTTCAATAAATCCCACTAAATACTACTGGGACATATTCAAGATACCTGTTGGGCAGTATTGCATGCTTTAGGTGGAGTACCTTGCAAAACCCATTTCAGTAATTCACATCACTAAAAGAAGCAGCTGTTCACACCCAAATCCAGGGACTGAAACAAGGGTCCACCTTCCTAGTAAAACAAGGGCATCGCTCGCTCCCCACTCTTTGAGCAAAAAAGTGGACACAAGAACTCCTACTGTTTAAGGCAAGTAACTGCACTAACCACTCGCTCATCTCCGGACAGAAACAAATTGAAAACCAAACCAAAACCAGACTGTAGCAGTCTAGCCCAAAACACAGATTTTTCAAGAGGGACAGATGTGTATGTTAGTGACACATTCTGAATGCCCATATTGGAGCAGTGTCTTGGTTTCTTAAAAGATTTCTGCTGTTAAGCACCGCAAGGAGGTGTAGCAGCTGAACTGCACGCAGACAGTGCTTATTTCAGTTTTCCATTTGTTTTTATTATACTGTCAAAATAACATGCACATAAAGTTATCCACTCTATTACTGCACATAGCACTTCATATTCAACTCTGTGTGGCTAACAAAGCTATACTCCTTGAAGAACAAAAAGGCTTATGACTTCCAACAACCACACTAAAACTCATTATTTACTTATACAGAACCAAAGATGCTATTGTTCATTCATGTTTTTTAAGGACCACTGGGCTTTGCTAACCTAGGTCAGCAAGGAATCTATTTACACAAGGCTGCTGTTCCTACAGCTGAAGTGAACTTACCTTCAGAGAATCAACTAAGTCATCGACTAGGAAGAGACGTCTCAGCTCTTTGACTGTGCCATTAATGTGACCAAGCACAACATTACTGTATTTCTGAATAAGCTCTTCAGACACAGCTACATCAGACTCCAAGTAAGCCCTGCAAGAAAGAAGAGTTTATGAAACTTTACTGTAAGAGTGCTGCCAAACAGTATCAACATATATTATGGGTTATATATACACAATACCAACGTATGTTCTTTTTATGCTATAGAGAAAAACCTTGCTGTGCGAGGACTGCTAAAAGGAAAGAACAGAACTAAAGTTATTCTTAGAAGGTAAAAGTGAACCTTAAAAAAATAAACCCACAGCCTCTTAGAAGAAAAGAAGAAAATGTTTCTTACTGCTGCGCTGTGCTAGTGCATCTACTAAGTCGCAGACAGTCTCACCTGGCCTAGGCAAAAAAGGTGCGTTGGCTAACATAGATGTGCGAACAGACAAGGCTACCGAGTGGCCAAAACAGTGTCCAGCACCACTGACCCATATGCTGCTTGGTCTATGAAGTCTCTTCCTACTTCTCAGCATATGCTGTCATCTAATACACTAATAAGGCCAACAAGTATGTAAAAAAATGAGAGGCTGGAGGGGGCACGGGGTATGCATCGTCCTTGGTTTTTGCTATTGTATTAGGCAGCCTAACATTCTACCAGACTTGAGATTCCTTCATTTCTCAAATAGAAAAAAATCCTACAAAGCAACATATCAGTTCATACCTCTGGAAGGCACTTCTGAAGTTACCATTAAGCTGTAACACACACACCAAGGCACGGTAAAATAAGCAAGTCTTTCATCGTTTGCTAAAAAAATTTCTTACAGTTAGCAGCAGCAGTTCTTTTAATAGGAAGATATCTAAGCTCCTATCTGATTAAGTGTTCTTTCTACTACACTACAACTTTTATTTGTAGTTGCAGTGGCTATGGCAATTTAGACCCTTTAAATAGAGAATAATTTATTTATCTAATTTGCATGTTGGAGGAAGGAGCAGCAATGCAGCACATCTGTAACAGGGCACTCATTTTACAGTTACTACAGCTGTTAAACTTCTACTTTCTTTTAGAGGGGGATTCCACTTCCGGGTAGCTTTGTTTGATTTTTAAAATAAACAGAGTGGAGGCTCCTATGTATGTCATTTAAAGCAAAGCTAAACAGGCCTTGTAGCAAGTCCAAAACAAATATAAATATTTTAAAGGGTAACTACAGAAGGCGGCCATTTCAAGGCTACATTCTGCTATCCACACTTGGCTTGAATCCGCACACCCTTCTCAACTTATCAGCAAGATACTCAGTACCCGAATCAAAAATCAAATTCATCTCACAGATCTGCTCTTCACTGCCAAACCAAATTCATGGAAAAATATCCTTCCTGTAGTTGAAGCTATACAGATAAAAAGTAAGCAACCAGGTATGTTGGACAAGAATGTCTGGACGCTTCTTAGGAATATCAGTATTTTTAGAAATAAACTGCAGAAAGAACACAGGTAGAACAAGTTTTGCTTGCTTTTGCTAAGAAAACTTGACTGGTAAACTTGGAAATGCTGTTTGGATATTGAAGAGTACTACTGGGTAGAAAGAGCAAACGGGATCTCAGCTGGGAATTACTCACCCTAATAAGGGCAAATAAGGAGGACCATACAAGGCCTTGATGGTTAAAAAAACCACCAAACTGAAAATCCACTAACAAAAAACTAAGTTTACAGAAGATTATATTATATATATATTTCAGCTATACTGCATATTGTTGCCAATTGTTCAGATTTTTTTTTTTTTTTATGGCAGATATAAGCTTGAAAGCAAATACTCCTTTTTTCCCCAGAGTCTGGTCCCACTGCTGTTTTAGGCACAAATTGGCTTCCACTGGGTAAATGAGCCACTACACATAGCCAGGGAGGAATGGAGGTAAACACAAGAAAACATTTTACTTTGCCTTACTGAAGATGAGAGGAAAAGAACAAAAATAATTGGAAACACCACAAAATTAGTAAGAGAGCTGTAAATAGGAGGGCAAGCAGGAGTTTCTTAAAGGTGCGAGGGAAGTTGAGATTGAACCACTTCATCAATTAATAAAAGGAGAGAAGCAAGTCTGAGCAGTGTGGGACAGGGCTGGTATGGTAACAGGGAACATGCACTCTTAGTAAACACTCTAACCCATGAGAAAGTTTTTATTTCTCTTAAGATGCAGCTTTGCAGTAATGGGCACCACTATATTCCACACAGAAAAGGATGCATACCATGCACTGCAGGGAAGTGCACACATGGATGCCCCAAGGAAGCTCATCACTTAAAGCAAAGAGTTCAGAGGTCCTCTTTAAGGACCTAAATTAATCCTATGATTCAACTCCTCAAGCCTTAGAATTGAGAGTACAAGTTACTGGATTTCTGACCTGGGCAGGCTGCAATGAGAACCTGGGTTCTGCTGATGACAAGGCAGCCTTGCATGTGGAAAACGCAGCTATACTGCTCCATACTAGAACACAATTTAAGAGTATTCTTGAAAAAAGTTCCAAAAAGATAGAAGTCTTCTCTACTACATTTATTCTGATTTTTGCTAAATATACTGCACTAAAAGTGCTGCATCTCCTGGGTATTGCTTAAATTTGTCCATCATCTGCCACTGGTTCATATTCTGAAGACTATACCACTCTAAAATGCACGTATTACTCCACTGGATTGAATTGTTTTATTTTTATTTTAATGTAACTTAAGATACTCTAGCATTCCCAGGGAAATCCCCTGCACCAAGTACTCAGTTCTTTTTCTTTACTGCTGTGTATGCCCACTGAGAAAAACTGAAAGAGTGGTCATAGGCTGGGTAACTGATTTTTCAGTATAGACTACTTACATTATGATGCAACGTATTACAGTATATGTCATCTACTGCTTCTAACAGCACCAATATTGCTGTTCCCCAAGACAACACACTTTTTCTTAATTAAAAGAAAAATCTCACCTAAATGGGTGGCCTTCATCGGACTTTTGGATTGCCTGGATAACTCCCTTGTATATCCTAAAGCTGATCGTCACAGAAAGCAGGGCCAAGGCAATGTAAGCTGTCACGCTCACGATGCTGAACACTGTTAATGAAAGCAGCAGGAACAAGCTGGCACCAAACACCACTCCTGTCTTCTTAATGTCTCGCCAGTAAAGGAGGTCAACAACTAAAATTTAAAAAAGGTAAGAAATTAGAACAAGATACCTTTTGCAGCCATACGAAAACAGTAAACATGATTCACTTGACTGCTGAGAGTCATCAGGAATGGAACTTGCGATCTCACTGTCAAACCAGAGCTGAAATGACAACTAGAAATAGGTTATTTTAGCACCGATTCTGCATTGGACTTCAGATTATTTGGATTATTGTTATTAGGATTAGCTCAAATGTAATTGCTACAATTTAAGAACAATTCTGCCCTTAAGCAATGTCAGAATTAATCTCTTCAACTACTCTGCTACGTTCTGCACCAGAACTACAGCAGTTTGTGCTTCATTTAATTTTATTTTTCTGCATTTTGTGGATGTTGCTCACTGAAGAGATCGATTCTGATTCCCTGTTAGGATAAATGACGAGACACTAACAGATCTCTAAACCATTTTATCTTTGCAAGTCTGGTAGAGGCAAAGATACTGCTCAAGACTCATTAACAGTTTACCTTGTTTCCTCTTCACTGAAGATATTCCCATGGGAGTTTATAATATTGATTATGGATGACAGACTGAGCCATCAAGAGGGAATAGTCTCACTAAAAATTTCAATCCAGGCTAAATCTGTTGTGCTCCAATGGAAAACCACTTCATTTGTAAATCATGTTTATTTCTTCCTTAAGTGACCCACATGAGAGAACACAATATTATGCCATTTTCAGCATTGCTGCTTAAACTACACCTTTGCACAAGTCATAGGTAATAGCTTAATACATCCATTGCAGATTTGTTTGGTTTGAGGTGCTGTTGCATCCAGTTGATTACCTTACTGAACTCACAAAATCTGGCAAACATCATTCTCCATTGCTGAGTACAGAACTGGGCAGGGGCCTCTAGTCTGCTTTTATACCCCACGGTGAGACACAGTAAAACTCACTCTTCATGATTTCTACTTCCACAGCTGATTAGATTTTCACAAGAACAAATTCCTCTTCTGCATCAAAACTGCTTGTTAATAGCAACAATGTATTTAGATACAGAACTCAGGATAAATTACAGAAAAATTATTACTATTACACTGCAAGTTTAGCAATCCTATCTCATCCTGAACATCAAAGTTAATCGTAAAATAGCATATCACAATTCAGAACAGATTCTTACTCTGAGCGACTATAGTCAAATCTTATTTTTTAATTTTCTTTTATTATTTCTTGCAGGATGAAAATGTGGTAACGCACCAACATGAAATACTTAGTAGCCTCTGTAGGGCAAAGTCTGCATAATCCCTTTGTAGGTACAACATTAAAATGCCACTGGGGCTATAGTGCAATTTCACAGCATTTCAGAAGCTGAAGTCCCTTCCTGATTATTTCCATAGGGAAACCATACCGAGCAGCAGGCACTGGAAAGATGAGAACCCTGGTCAGAAACTTAAAGCCACCATTTTCAAAATGCAGAATATTTTATCCAAATATTTAATTCACATACATTTCAGTAGCAATTTCCTGAAGTTCTACAGACAGAAAACCAGGTTGCAGTTGCATGGACATGTTAAATTTATCACAAACCAAAACTGTTGTGGAAAGAAACAGCCTCACCCCTTCACCACCACTCAATTCCACTCCTTTCCTCTGCATGGGCACACAGAGGACCAGCCTGGTTTTCTGTATGCTGCTGACAACTACTGAACCAAAAAAAAAAAAAAAAACCCCAAACAAAAACACCCCAACCAAACAACTAAGCAGCCAGCCAGATCAGATTCTGCTTGTGGTTCACCATGTGACTCCACAAACATATGGGGCAAGAGATAGAGCAGCCAACTGAAGGAGGCAACACTCCTGCTCCCAGAACAGCACCAATCTAAAGTCCTTGTCAAACTGCAACCCAACCTATCCATGCACCCTGTTGACCTGTTATTCCGCAGGGCCTCTTCATGTCACAAAGCTGCACTTCTATTTTCCCTGTTGAACAAATGAAGCTCTAAGCAAGACAACTTTTCTTTAATATTTGTAAAAATCAAACAAACAAAAATCAAGTCATAATAGATTTCCTTTTGTATGCGCTATAATCCCCAAATTTAACAACGTTTTCTTTGGTCTCTTTGGCTTTGCTTCCAATTAGAAAAGTGTCTATTAGTGGCTCTGCCCACCTTACATTAAGCAAGTTTAGCATGCAAAAGGAGTTTACAAATGAAATTGTGAGCTTGACCTAAAGATTGTTGTAAACTGTAAACCTAAATTGAGCTGCAAGTATCCGTAATGCCTGGGTGAGATTTTCAAAATGAGTATTGCCAAAAAGTTGGTGAATTCCGTGCTCCTAAATCATGCAAGAGATCTGTGGAAAAAAAAACTTCTTTCTTTGTATTTGCTTCAAATACTGAAACTATTTTAAAATGTTGCAATTTGAGCATCCATACATTCAAATTTGGGTGCTGCTCCCGTATCATGTGTCACACTAAGTATGAGCCCTACTCCTCTCCGTTTGCAGATAGCTTTAGTTCGGTAAATGAGATACTCCCTCCTCTGTAACACTGTTTTAAAGCGTCTCCGCTGATAGTGGGTTCTTACTGCTTCACAGGAAATCACTTATTACAAGCAGTAACGCGTTATAGCTGGACCCAGTTACAAGGAATGTAAAGACAGCAATTCATTTGTCCGACAGTTTCCAAAATACAAGAAACAAAGGTAAATATCTGGAATTAAAGCATACCGCAAGTGCCAAATGGCCTCTAGCGACCCATCTTCAAGTCTTTTGTTCTCAGTAATCGGTAAGAAAAATCCGCAAGCTAGGACCTCCCAGAGCAGAGTGAAGCTGCACATGCAGCTTTTTTCCTCAGTGTCTCCCTCCCCTCCATTTGGAGAACTATCAAACCAGCCTCAGCTTAATGACACACATATCTGGTTTCATTGTAAATTCCTCAAAGGCAAATTCAGTGTTATAAGCCACTGAAAAACTGATTTGTAATTTTCAGTCCAAGAGAGTACATGATGAAATTGATTGATAGTCTCCAATTGATTAGAAGCAGGTATTTGCATTTCTTTCTAAAGTAAAAGAAAAGATTAAAAGCATTACTAGAAGCAGCTTCCTGGCTTTAACTTACACACAAGACACTCAGAGCAGATTAAAAAAACAGAAAAACAAAAACCCCCACCAATTCTCAGGAACAGCCCTGCCAAGCAGTATCCTGCCTCATGGAAACCATCTTAAGCTTTATTTTATACAATACGAACTATAGTCTCATGCATTTAATGCAAGTATTCCAGGCCTATTCTAAAGCAAGAACAGCTGCCTACATTTGGTAAGCACGAACTGTCACTTGGCACATCTAAAAATAGTACTGCTAGCATCCGTGCCTTACATGCAGAACTCATCCAATTACATTTTGCTTTTAAATCAAGTGCTGTGATAGGTTTATCACTGGGGGGTTTGTTTGGTTGGTTTTGAAGTCTTTTCTTTCTTTCACAGACATTTAACTTAAACCTGAACAACTCGTATAGGTTTTTGATGACAAAACCAAGTGGTTTAATATATTTAACCTGATAATCCTCCATTTAAAAAAGCCCTGAAGCAAGTAACCCTCTCTTATTCTTTTATTTATTTATTTATTTTAGAAAGAGAAATTAAAAGCCTCGACATCTACAAGCGAGTTTAATTCACATCTATTAAAGAAAACCAAGAAAAAGGGACTAACCCATTTTGGCATCCATCTTGAGTGTGCCTGCATGCACCCAGATCTTGCACAGCTGACTACCCAGTGCCGTTTCACTTCCTGCTAGGGCACTCGGAGGTCGGCAGATATACGCAACTGCCTGCTGCCGAAATCTGGCTGGCCCCTGCCAATGGCTGCCCCTGCCCTAAGTCCTTGGAACGCAGCTGCGGAGCGAGAGGTTCGGCTTCACAATGAACAACTGCGCTCTATCCAGTATTTAGAAACAAAACAAAAAAGGGGCTTCAGCACCAAAGAAAGGCCGTTTGTGCGAAAGGAGAAGGGGATTAAAAAAAAAAAATGCAAACAGTGTACGATTTACAAACATTCTATGAGCAGCGGCCATTACACTAGAACCCTTCTGTAATCTGAAAGGTAAGCAGAAATTCTTTCTATTCTTCAAATAATAGTAATAATAGTGTAGAAGCACAAGTGAGAGCCTTTTCTGGATCAATTTAAGAACAGCCAGCGTTGTACTAACACAAAAATGTAACAGAAGTGTGGAGAATGGCCAGCTTTTAAATGCATCCGAAGTGCACAGTGACAACTGTCACCACAGCACCATACAGGCTGCTGGGAAGAAAATTAACTCTAGACCAGCAAAAACTAGTACATGACCACAACTAGGAGAATTGCTGCTAATGCCTGTTCAGAGAGGCATTTCCCAGTTACGCTAAATAAACTTCGTATTTATGCATGACTGCAATCTTCAGGGTTTCCACTGATCTTTTATGCAGAATAAGCAGGCAAGATGTGACCCTGCAGCGTCACTGGTGAAGCCTGGTGTGGGGCAGCCCTGGCTGGAGACAGACCAACCCCAAGGAGAAGCCACCAGCCCATCAAGAGCTCAAAGTCTGCCAAGCACAAACACCATGAGCGGACCATGGCATGACATTTTCAAGATTTCATGCATCAGAACGACCATTTAAAACCATGGCTGACATCCTAAGCAGGAGCAGTTAGAGGCTTGGCCACAAAATTCGAGCCTCCTTTTACCGTGATCAGACATGTTAGAAACCGATTTGGTCCTTGACTGCCTTGTGGCAAGTCAGCAACAACAAAACAGTCCCAGGCTGGTGAAACTGGGTGGTTATAGCATGACCACACATGGTGCCAAGCACGTGGAGCTGACTTCAACCAACAGAGCTTTCCCTGTCCAAGGGACAGACATTACAAAGGAGTGGCACGTCCAGCACGACTGACAGGCTTGTCTAACTGGATCCCAAAGGTCAGAAAACAAGTCTGCATCACATGCGTTTCAGACTTGGCGCATCTGCCCCACAATCCCTAGCAAGACAAAGTGATACAGATTTCACAAGTACATGCTAGAATGAAAACAAAGTCTGACACTACCAGATTGCACACCCCCCCCCCCCCCCCAGATGCAAATACTATTCAACAATTACTTATGAGCCACAGCAGCATTTTTCTTTCATTTCTACCTGGCCATATACCCATGCATGTACACACAACGTAAACTGGGAAAATCATTCCAAAACCCTGATTACTCGCAATAAAAATTTAAAAAGATCAAGGGCTGCACAAGCCTATGTGACATTTTCCACCATTTAACTGATCTGAACCAGAATTCAGCACATTAACAAGAAAAAAAAAAATTCCTAGGATAGCCTGGGAGTATATAGGTGTAGTGTTCATCCTACCATTAGCATTGTTCCCCCATTGAAACCTGACAATTCACTGAAATAATTAAGAACTAAATAAATGTTATATTTTAGTACCAATCACTCCATGGAGCCCTGTCTTTAGAAGTGCTAAAAATAAAGTCATGCCAGCCCCAGGGTAAACCTATTTCATCCTGCCTATCTAGATGATCAATATAACAAGTATTAATCAATACCACAGGTTGTACGTACCACTTTCACTATGCTGGTTCCTCAACTACTATGGCTGTAGCACAAAAACTACGCATATCAAAACTAAGTTTAGGATTATATTAATTAGAAAGTAGTGCTTTAGCTGCAGTCTAAATATGAACTATACATTGGCTCTTCTCTGGTTTTAGATTTGATTATGACTTTTAAGGTTATTTTTTAGCATGGAAAGAAGCATGTTGCAATATTTGCTTCTATATTTATTTTGGGGCAAGATGAATAGTATAATCAGTCCCTGAACTTTACCCATCATTTTCCACGCCAGTGGAGCCTGACCCAACGATGGAAGAACACATGAAACAAGGTGCTGTCATCTCATTATAAACAAACGCTACCAGAAACCACACTAAACCGGACTTCAGTTGCAAAAGGAGAGGAACCAGACTCTTCTGCTTCCCTAGAAAACCACCTTCTTGCTCTGCTTCCATTTTCTCTACAAGCTAAATTACAATTAAACCTCAAGGCAGTAGGGACTTCCTTGGAGGGAAAAATAGGCACTAAACCAGCTTCCTCCACCTGAGGGGATGCCACTGTGTAAAAACAAAGAGGGAGGAAGAGGAATTAAAATACTGCCTGAAGCAGTTACACCAGCACAAAATCTGCACATAGGATGGGTTCAGGTTTGCTCTGTTCATTTGATGACAGTTCCATTACACGTTAGTCAGGTCTACCTACATTTTGCAAAGAAGCCAAGTGTACAGACCCCACATTACTGGCCTCTATGCAGCTGTAACAGCATGGCTTGCACTGGGTTAGTGTGTTCCTCCCCCAACTGTGCCATACAGGCATGCTTATGATTGGCAATACATTAATTTTAAACCAGGACAGACTACATTTTTCTCAAGGCCTCAAATTCTAGGCCCAGAAATGTCTGCTTTCAGCTGCAGTGAGGAACTGACCACCACCAACCCTGCTTGTTGGGTTGTAAAAGAAAACCTGAAAATTGGGCCTGAATACCCAAAGGTAACTTGCCTTTCAGTTTTTACAAAAACCTGAGCTCACCCCTTCCCCCCCCCCCCAAACCCAAGAATTTCAGGCCAGATGTAAGAAGTGCTGAACATTTAATCGAGTTCTACATCAAGAATGTATTACTAAACACTGCAGAATATTTTCTCCTAGTATTTTACAGCCCTTTAATGAAAGATTAGACTTTTTAGAAACTTGTTTTGCAAAGGCAAACTTTTTTTCCTGTGCACAGCTTTTTTTACTACATATTTATATTCTGATAGAGCATTTTATGGATTCTAGACAGCTGGCAACTTTGTCCAAGTGGAAAAAAACATAGATTTTTGAACAACAGTTATTAAAAAGAGGAAAACTTCACAAGTACAAGCATCAAGCATGACAGGGCCCTTTAAGAAGATACTTAAGCATCCAGAGATGATTAAAATTTTTTTAAAGCTTGTCTTGTTGTTAAAGTTTGAAGATTACGTATTCAAATAAGGCTTAAACTCTTACACACTGAGCACTAATATAATGATCCACAGAGATTTACACTGGTGATCTCCCATTGGTGGTTACAGGAACAAAGGTCAGAACCACACTAATTTAAGGTTAGCTACTTATTTACCTAAAACAATTTGATATTGTGGCTGTAGATTCTCAAAAAATCAGACACAGTTCTACCTAGAATCCAACAGAATTATGAAAAATCCAAAGCAAATGTGATTATAGACTCCAAACGCACT
Organism: Elanus axillaris; assembly: GCA_026212715.1. NCBI lineage: Eukaryota > Metazoa > Chordata > Aves > Accipitriformes > Accipitridae > Elanus > Elanus axillaris. Next base: position 10,440,616 of record JANZLQ010000086.1, read on the forward strand.
ATGCCAAACAGACCCCCCCACACCCTGCTGTAGTCTGCATGCGATTCCTCCTCATAAAATTAAGCTATGTGAACTACAGATGCTACAATCTTTCGAGTTAATGGTTAGTACTGTTAAGTTATTAATAATCTAGGAATTTCACATGAACATCAACTAAATTTGGACTATGCTGCTATTTGTGCAGTGCATACCAAAACAGGCTGTTCTTCAATATGCTCTGTAGGACTGAAGAAGATCTGCAGTGTCACACAAGCTATTTCACCTGCGTAAATAATTTATTCTTCTGCATTCCTCATATTTACCCATCTTAACCTAAGGCTTTTACAATTTTGTACACAGTACCAATAGATCTCGCCTCTTCAGATATACTTCACGATCAAACACATGCTACAAACACCATTTGCTAAAAACCACCCGCAGCGTCTTTAGCTTTAAAAAAAAAAAAGAGGG
>JANZLQ010000086.1:10441165-10454258 GCA_026212715.1 Elanus axillaris
CATTCTTCTGTTGGGGGGGGGGAAGGGAGAAAAGGTAAGGTAAAAGAACAAATACCCTTATCCTTCCAACTGCTCGGCTGACTGTCCATCTCTCCACAAACGATCCACCCTCCAGCTGTGATTATCAATTATGCATACCAAGAGGACAGCTGCAGGAGAAGCAATCCACAGCCCAGGATGGGAAACATGGGCTTCCCCCGCAGCGCCTGCAGCCCGCCGCCGCTGCACTGGTGCTGCAGGAGGCCGGTCAGCTGACGGCGGGGGGGCGGGGGCTGACGCAGTGCGAGCTGCGGCCGGGCTGCTCCTGCTCCGGCACCGGGGGCACGGCGCGACCCCCCCGCCGCAGCCGCAGCCGCTGCCCTCTCGCTGCCTCCCGACGGGACGGAGCGGGTGCAGGGCCGGGGGACGCCGCCGGCACGGAGGGAGCCGGCCTCGGCCGGCGCGGCGCGGCAGCCGGCGGGGCCCTCCGCGGGATCACAAAGGCCGGGCCGCCCTAAGCGGCTTTTCGGAGCCGAGCTAGGAGGAGGAACCAGGCAAGCTTTTCGAACAACGCTTAAAACACATTTGCAGACCTCCTAGATACACGTCTTGCCCTCTTTTTTTTTTTTTTGGGAAAAAAAAATAAATAATCACCCAAATGTCTGTCTAAAAGACTCACGGAGACATCTTTGTAACACCTCTCGCTTTAACAAAAAGTTTGAAGGGAAACAGAATAGGACCCTTTCTGTGCCTGTAACAAAAGCAAGAGGCTCGTGAAGCACACAAGAAGTCTTTTTGCTGGTATCTTTAGGCCTTACGAATTGCTCAGCCATATTTATTCACCTTAACGGAGGCTGGAGAAGGTAAGTTATCTAGCCTTCTACCCAACTCCTACAACCAAACAGCTTCCCTTTTTCATTTTACATAAGCGTCCTCTGTTGTCCACTGCAGACCTGACAATGAAGTGTTCCCTTCATTTAAATAAAAACAAGAACTTGAAACTTCACACTACTAACATATACAAAGCAACATACAGAAAGTACTATACAGACATGAGACAAGCATAAACCAGAAACTCAAAATCTGAAGGAGAAGAGCTATGAGAACAATGCTGTCATGCTGTTTTCCATCCCTGCTGGAAAAAATGACTATTCTTCTAGTTTGGAGTCTCTTTAAGATCTGGGGCCGACAAGAAAATGCTAAAAAATCCCCAGCACCGCTCCACGGCCTCCTAAAAATTTGATACACCATTTTCTAAAGAACTAGAAAAGGTCATTCACACATTTCCACAAAAATACCAGACTGGCTGCAATGGAGATCCTGATTCAGTCCTTAAATAGACAGTTTACTTTTCCTTAGAACAGACAATCTCACATGGGGAACATTACAACGTTACCCAAAAAGCTCTGCTTATTGCTTCCATTGCTACATAAATTTAAAGCCTCCTCTGATGCAAGACCAGTTACATACATTTGTAATTTATATGAAAGACATGCATTTCATTCATAGTTTCAACAGGTAAATCAAAACACATACTACACAAGGAAAGTGGGAAGTACATGTTCAAACATCATAGCGCAAAGAAATCTGAAAAGTTGCACTGTACAAAACCAGGACAAAACACATCTGAAAATCCACTTGTCTTTGAGCTGAAATTCTTAAGACCAACTGTAAACAACCAAAATCTGTTTTTCCCCCCACATTTGTTTGGATAGCTCCATTCTCTCTAAATTAGTTAGAAACCTGATGGTTTTATAAAGTTCTTTCCACTAACTGTCAAATTGCTAAAGATACACAATTAAAGCCTCTTCATTTCTTCTTCATATTCTTTATATTACATACTTGACATAGCGCATTTGTGCAACACATTCCTAAACAGACATTTCGCTGTAGCCACCCATGCAGCCCCAGCAAACTGGCAGCAGCCAGAACACGGACAAACGCCCAGCTGAGCTGTGACAGCGGCTGCGTGGCCAGTCCCTGTTCTGCCATCTCCAATGAGCCACTAACTCCCTCCACAGGAGTTTCTCCCTGCCCTCAAGATCCTCTTTACTCTGCATATTCACTGTTCACCCTTACCACTTCGAGGCAAATGATACCTAAAATGAAGTCTGTATCTGTCCATACTCACATCTCTTATTTCAGGCAAGATACACTCGTATAACCCTATTCTACATATAGACCCAGTACCAGCACTGTCAACAAACTTCAGTACGAGCTTTATTGTTTCATTAGGGAAACTGTGTGCCTGTTTTTATACCAACATTTAAACAAAAACCATGCAACCAACAAGCTACTTACAAGATGGTATTATCAAGTCACACAGACAACTAAACCAGATGCAATCAATTCTAAACACATTCTTCTACCAAACGCACCTATGTTCAAGGCTATGTGCTTGCAGGGCAAGTACTTTACTCACTACAGAGTCATTAAATCACCCTTAGCAGATGGACCAACAGCAGCATTTTTGTACTGAAAAATGTTCCTGACTTTGCACAGGAAAGAATTTTGGATGACTACCAAACTGCTCTCACCAGAAGGCTCATTCAATGCTGGCTATGTGTGCTTCTGAGTAAGTTGATAACTTACCACAAATGCTCCATTTTCTCCATAATTCTGCCACTCTGCAAGTAACTTCCCAAAGGCCTTGTTCTGTTAAAAGCCTTAGCCTCTCAACAGAGACGACACGAGAGCTCTAATGAAACTCAACAGGTCTAGGTCTTGCCTTCAGAAAGATTTCACTCAAGGTTGTGTGCCCCCCCCCCCCCCATTCCTCCTACTCTGCAAATTCTCTACCCTGGAACAGAAGTCTCCATTTATTATTTGCCTGGTAGCATAAAAGAAGACTAGAACAATCAAATAATCTAAGAATACCCTCAGATGAAATTGAAATCAATATTTTATATTGAATTAAATGATATTTTACAAAAAATCCGCTCCTGAAAGAAATGCCAGAGGCATTCCAAGGTATTTTTTCCCCAGTGAAAAACAACAAAACTCAAACCAAACACTTCCCATCTGCTGAATGGCTCTATTTAACTAGCTACAAATACGGAAACTAACAGAAATTAACCAAATCAGTACAGTGCTGGTGTAAGGCAGCATTTTTAATTTCTTTTAAGCTTCACGTAACTGTAATGACCTGGTTTACTGTTACAGAATCACAGTAAGTATTTTATTTCTGCCCCCATGTTTCAGGAGTAAAAAGAAAACTTTATCATTAGCACCACTCAGCACCCTCTCAAAGCACTTTTTCCACTTGGACGTCACCTTTGAATTTGGCCCCTCAAGAAAATCCAGGAAATGTAAGATATTAGTAAGTAGCTGTATTTCTGCAATTCAAGCACCCTGCAGCTTTTAGGAAAACAAGAGATCTGCAAACCCCTAAGAATTAATCTGAAATTAATGTCTACAGAGCCTGATGTTCATTCAAAACCACCATGAAACAAGGGTCTCCCCTGAAATTGACTGCCTTGATAGTAAAGATCTCAAATTTTCAAATATTATTGTAATGCTCAACATGAATATACTGGGAGATTTAAGCTGCCAATGTGGTTACATTTTGTCACACAACTTTGTCATGGTCAAAGGTTTAGATTTTGGGGGGGGTTCTACAATATACTTTGATTTTTCAACCCAGTAATATAAAATCCTCCACATCCTAGTAATCAAAAAAAAAAAAAGGTTTATGGAAAGTATGGCGTAGTAGCCTATTTGGGAGAATTAATGATCTCTACCTAAAAGTAAATAAGAAGTTATCAATGAAGAAAGTCTGTACAACAGAAGGGCTAAGGTGTGCAATATGTATATTTAGTTCTCAACTCAAAGAATATTAAACTGATTTCAACAGCTCAGTTTCTCAAAACCTGGGATGCCCTCCTCCAAAAGGCCCAATGTGCTGGAGTTACACTTAATTTACAAACACTAGATGGCATCAAAGCCCTCTTTTATGAGCACACCTTAAAACAGGACTCCCTGGGGCACTGTCATAACATGCACACTTCCCCCCCAGCACCAGCCCTAGCAGAAGCTGGAGCTGTGCTGTCTGCGGCACAGGTCAGCAGCACCTGAACAATCAGGAAACATCCACCCTGAAGTCACGGCTTAATATGCAGTATTTTTATGGAGAACAGGAAATGCGTATTTTGAAGTCACCTGAGAGCAAAGCAGCAGGATTATCTGCTGTGAAGCCAAATACAGCACATATTGAGAAATGGAAGGGTGGGAAAAAAAAAGAATGAAAAAAAAATCACTGTATCCAAGACAATAGGAATTGCTGGTGTTGCAGCAGGGTATCTGCTGCTGAAATTGTTACAAATGGGAGTTTCTCAAAAGGAGAGGGGTTTCTTCATAGTTAACTACAATTCTGAATTTGTGTTGGTTGGGGCTTTTTTTTTTTAAAATCTGTGCAGCTATGAAATACACAAGTTCCCTATGGTCTGATACCATTATGTAATAAAATAGGTTACCCAAGGGTCTGCCAGGCAGCATTAAACAAACCTCCCTCTCCCTAGGAGGCTGTTCAAAGCTTTACATTTGCTTTATTGGAGCGGTGGAGTTTTAAAAAAAAAAAACTTGCAACCCTTTAGAGTATCTGTTAGCTCCATGCAGTATACCAGGACTGTTAGAAGTTACACTTTCAGGTACACATAGATATGCTGGCATTTAGGTTAGCTTTCAAAAAAAATAGCACTGTCAAGTAAGCATCCAAGAACCTTAAATTAAGTGCACCAGTAAGGCTGATCAGATTAATGTTTTAACAAGCATCAGTCATACAATCATGCCAACTGATTTCCAGAAGTCTTGAGGCACAGTAAAATCTATTTCAGTTCCACCAATGGGAAAACAGAAAAACACCCCACACAAAATAAAGGTAGACTCAGAAGGCCAAACACATGCACAGACCACTTCTTGGCCTTGTGATGAATCACCCTTCCTTTCTGAGAGTGTGGAAGACAAGTATGTGTTAGTTCTTTGATGCTACTTTGAAATTGTGCTTAAGTAGTGTGGTTATTAAAAGCAGACAGCTGATTCTGTTCATAGCTTGTCATTAGACTCTTCAGGCAGGTTTCAGAAGTCCAGGTCTGTATTCTATAACATAGCAGAAGTGAGAGAAAAAAAAAAAAGCAAGCAGCACAGATTGTGGAGAAAAATCTAGAAAAAAGGGACCTTTTTTTTTTCAGTTAGTATTCTCATCTATTTAGCTTTAAGTGTTTCTTCAGAGTAAAGCAAAAAAAAAAAAAGAGTTCCACTTCCCAAACAACACAGCATGTCAAAAATTAAAATTGCAACTGCTTTACAGAGTGAGCATAACACTGACAAAAAGACTGTAGACAGTTCCCCAGTTTCCCACACCCCCAGCCCAGCCCTGTGCCTGGCCCAGCTTCCACTCCTCAGCTAACACCAATGCTGGACAGATGTATGCCCTGTCCCAGTACTGTGCCACTAGATGGGAGAATGAAGACACTGTTGTTCAGCTCTCTCCTCTCCTGCTATGGCAAATGGTTTTATGTGCAGCTTTTCTGGCAGTTTCCAATAGACAGAAGAGCAGCAGGTCCATCCTTCCCAGACCCAAAGTAAGAGTCTTTCTTCCCAATGCAGTGATTTGCCACCCCCAGACAGCTAGATCCATGCAATGATTAAAGACACCTCTGCAAAGGCTTCCTGTTAAAAGAACTAACAAAGAAAAACTAGTATACTAAAGTGTAATTTTTTTTTTTTTAAAGTAGTCTGAGCTCTGAACAATTAACCCCTTGCTTGTAGAAGATACACAGCAGCTGTTCTCTACACAGTACTATCTGCTGGAAGTCTGAGTGCAAGGATAGAAGTCTTCAGAGAACACAAGCGCAGTGTTTTAACAGTGCAAGTATCACTGAAATCTCATCACATGGGAAAAGCAAAACTCTCTCCTTTCTGCCTACCTGTATGTATAGAAAAGGTGAGACAGGAAGAATGGCAACTATCATGCAAAGTTAAACGTAAAAAAATCTTCTACCTTATTTTCCAAACCCTATTTCAATTGCACCAACACCCTGACCTTACCCTCAACATACACCTGTTACTCTCTTCCAAAACACATTTGATGCAGAAGACATATATTAGAAATAGAGTATTTTATGAACTGTAGACTGCAGCTACTGCACAGATATATTACTGCTGAGTCAAACTAACATTTGGTTTTCTATTTAGAACAGAGTCATTGCGCTTTCTGCAGTAGCTGTTTTTTAGCAAGAATGCTTCTGGTGCAAGACTTAAGTAGCAGCAGAGTGCTGCAGTATCAAAAAGCAAAGTACTCCTTCAGTCTACAAAGAGCTGGAATTTCATGAGGCATTCAGTTTAGAGAACAGAATGCAACACAGCAATGGTCTTATCATTCCTTGAACTTTCTGCTACTCTAACTACACATTACTAGAAGAAACATTAACTACACTGAAGTACAAGCCCCACCTGAAAAGAGAAACGGAAATCAGTATCCCTGCTGTGTTTACATCAATTTTAACGTTTCCAGGTTACTTGACTTCTTAACAGCCACTTTCCTAGTAATCTGAATAGTAAACTCCCTCGTGTGCACTATTTATTTTAAACCACTGGCCCAAGCTGCAAGTCACGTGAGTGGAGACGCGCAGGTTCTTTTCCAAATTCCAGACACATATAGTAGCAGCAAGGGTATTTTCCTGAGTTTTGAAGTCTGATGTCTGAACTGTGTATGAAAAGAACGAAATGCCTCTTCAAATCATATACGCACAACAGACTGAAACACCATCCTTGGCTTACTATTGCATATTGAGACCAAGTTTGGAAGGCCACCTAATGCCCAGCCTGTAGACAACCACAGAAGAGCTTGCAGTGAGTAGAGACTTATTTCTGTATCAACAGATCGCCAGCAGAAGAACTGAAGGAGAAAACTGGAGACAGTGAGTCCATCCCTGATAAACAGAAAAAAAAAGTACTACAGCAATCAGAATATGAACAAGGTAAAAGTCCAGGCACTAACATTTTCTGTTACTCTTGGCCTGCATAGAGGAGTTTACAGAAAGTGACTTATAAAGAGTAAGTCATTACATGCTTAAGTTTAGCTAAAGAATTATGCAGATCAGTGAACTGCAAGACAGCATACACAGATTACCTGAAGATTTATTCAGCTTTGCTGAAAATACAGCAGTAGGTTTTTCCTTTTCTTTAACAGAGGCAGCTTCTCGCTCAGCTTCCTTCTCAAAAGCTTCTGGTTTTACTACACTGACTGTCTCTTTTTCAGCAGATAAAGGTGAGGCTGGCAAGGACATCATGGATACTTCAGGCACTTCTCTGTCCACAGCCTCCAAGGACTTTTTCAAGGCATTAGTATCTTCCTCAGCTTTTACTTCTACATTCATTACAGACAGATCACAGGGCAGCTCTGGGCAAGGCAACTGCCTCTTCTCACCTTTGATCACCTTACTGATCTCTTCACTTTCATCTTCGTGCATTACTTCTCTGTCAGTAGCTTCTGCCACAAACTCCGGAGCAGTTTTAGGATGAGCTAACATCACAAAGTCTTCTTCCACTGGGACCGGGGAAGACTCCATGGGTGAGAGCGCTTTGCTGTCTCCTGGTTTTGGTTCCATAGAAACAGATACATCAGCTGAATAAGCCACAGCATTCAGCTCTTCCATTTGAAGAGGAATCTTCTCTGCCTTGGCTATTTTTGTAGGTGTTGGCTCAGATGGCAGAGTGGCAACAACTTTGGAAGAGTCCAGTTCAGGTTGGAAAGACTCCAGATAAGGCTTGCTCATGGCAGCAACTGAATCCACCAGTTGTTCTTCACGTTCATCATCAGGTACAATATTCTCAGCTGATTTACTTTTTAAGATGAGAGATGGATCTTCACCCACTTTCTCAGCAAAGTCAGGTATCACCTGGCTATTAAACAAGTCAGATTTTCCAAACTGCGGAGACAGTTTTTCAACAAGTTCCTTGTGTTCAGGCACATCCTGAGAAATGCATTCTGTTATTGGTGTCTTTGAATAATCTGTAAAGGATAGAGAAGTGGATTCACCAGAGACCTTTGTTTCCTTAATTAAGTCACAGGCAATAGATATATATGGAGTCTCTGTATCTTCAGGACTGGTGCTACTCTCATGATCAGTTTTTTTAAAGGCTAGCGCCTCTTTTGCTTCTTGGGCCTGTGTCAGTGGTACATTCACTGCCTCTTGGTATAAGGGAGTTTCAGTCTCTTCTTTTACATTCTCATAATTAGCTGTAGGAATAAATGTTTCTAATGGAGAAGCTTCAAGCTGCACAGAAGGTGCTTCTGCACTGGCAGTCCCAGTGCTTAGTGGGGCTTCCATAACAATATCTGGCAATATTGGTGATGGAGCAGCTTCCGACCCTTCAAATGAGGGACAGAGTTGTGTCACGGGTTTCAGAGTCTCTTGTACTGACTCAGAGGTTTGAACTAAATCAATCTTTGTTTCATAAGCAAGTTTTGTACATGCCACATCATGCATTTCACTTTCATATGCTTCTTGCACTAGATCAGGAGTAAGACCTTCAGGCATATTTGCTGCAGTGTCAGACAGCACTGTTGATACACTCTCTGTTTTAGCATAGTCAGCTTCCTGGCCTTCCTGCTTGCCAACAGCTCGAGTGCTAGAATCACCTTGTTCTGTGCTCATCTGAGCTTTCATTTCTGCAATTTTTTTCTCGTCATCAGTTTTATTTTCTGAAGTACCTTCCTCTAGTGGAGAAAGAGATTTGACTTTGTTACCATCAGGACTTATAGAAGATTCAAATTTAGTACAAGTGATGTAAGTCTGTGAAGGTTCTTTTGCAGCTTCTGGGGTACTTGGGAAAGAGCGATCTTCAGTGCTGCCTTCACTCTCTCTTTCATAATCCTTCTGCACATTCAGCTTATCTACATCATATTTCTCATCTAAACTGCTTTCTAGTTTGGCATCTATCTTACTCCCAACATCCTCTCTCACGCTGCTCAGTCCATGACCAGCACCTTTTACTTCCCATATTGGTTCAAATGGCTTGAAGTCTGCATATTCTTCCCTCTTAAGTGGGTCATCTTTCAATGCCCCTTTTTCACCATGATCACCACCTCTGTATTTGTCTTTTATGATAAAGAGGTCTTCCTCGTTTTTCTCAAACAAATCTTGAGGAGTTTCTGGGGAGATTTTCAGCTGCTCTGCAGGCATTTTCTCCGGGTTATGTAATTCTTTAGGGCCCTCTAGCTGTGTTTCTTCTTTAGCTTGAGATAAAATGGCTGCTTCTGCTTTAGCAAATGGGGGTTCCGAGTATTTAGTTTCTGCAATGTCTTTTTCATTTCCTTCTGCAAGAAATGGATTTCTTGCATTTTCCATAGTTTCTTTATAAACCTCACTCGCATTTTCTTTGTAAATGCCTCTTGCAGGTAATCCATCTGAGAGTGCATCAAAGGCTGCATGCTCTTTAAAGGGATCAGCTGAGATAGGAGAGAAGGAGGGAAGAGAAGGAGCAGTATCAAGCGGGACTGCAGTAAAATCCTCTTGACCAAGCGACTTAGTGCTACCTGGCTGCTCCTGCAAGTCCATAACTTTTTCTGTGACCGTGGACAGAAAGGAAAGTTAGAGAATGCAAGTGGTCTTAAAGTCAATGCAAACTTTCATGACAGGTTCACATGATGTTAGTTATTAAGAGGTTCTTCCAAGTTCTAGCATAAATACTATTAGCCATTAAAACAAAGTATCAGTTAAAGTCTGCTAGTCTATTTCACCTCTTCTAGAAGAGAAGTATGCAAGAGGCTAGAGAAGCAGCAAGTTTATGCAGCGCAAAGATCACAGTAAAGCTGAAAATGCCAGACAAGTACAGAGCATCCAAGTACAGCAGGCAATATTAACAAAGTGAGAAAGGGAGGGTGGGGTGGCAAGGTGAGACAGACAGAGGGTATGTGTGTATGCTTGTGCATAAACATACGCACAAACGTGCATGCCAGTAAGAAGTCTTTTTTTGACACTTTTTAAATGGGAATTTGGTAGACAGCATAGCTAACAAAAGTCACTAAGTAAATACTACAGGTACAAATTTCAATTTTATAAAATACTGCAGAAAGCTACTATGGATTAAATCTTTCTGCTAAATCAGTAAAGCGACTACACTTTGATACATTAACCTGTTAATAGTATCAACTTCTTTCCTACATCAAGGGTCCAAGAATTCACAGATGGCTGTAGCTTGTTTACAAAACAGTTTACCATGCAAAGAAACGAATGTATATTAAAATCTTGAACAGACCAACTTCAAAGTCAAAACTGAAAAATGTGGTAAAGGCTATTCTTGGACCCATGCTGACTTTTAGTAAAGGCAGACTGACTGGAGAGGGTTAATGAGATCAGATCAGAAATGCAGGATGTATTCAGACAAAGGTGAGCAGAAAGAACTTGCCTGCAGAGGAGTGCATCAGAGGCGCAGATGTAGCAGGAAGAGCAAAAAGGGTCTCATCTGAAAAACAAACAAATAACCTCAGCAGAAGTAAAGGCTAAGTTGAAGAGGGGAGAAAGCACGCAAGTAGTCAGTACCCAGTAAATCAAACAGATCCATAGCCAGTATCTACACCCACAGAGAACCACAGAACTAGATACAAGCCGGGTAATTTAGGAGAGACAGCTCGGATTTCTCCATTCACAATGGGATCTTTACTGAGGCAGTAACTGAGGGACCTCTGCCCTCCAAGCCAGCAACCAGTATCAGGGTAAGATACACCACAGCAGCTACTCTTTATTTTCATTCCCCAAACCTCCACATTACTGAGCAGTTAAGTGTCTCTAGCACCAGAAAAAACACCTGCCACTGACAATGACACACTGTCCTTAATCAGCTCACTTCATCAGAGGGTCTCCTAACCCCAACTAACTTGTGTGAGAACAGAAGTGATAAAGAGACTCAAGCAAAAATTGTGAAAAGTTAAAATGACTAAAGTAAGCTTTGAAACTCCCCAGAAACAGAGCACTGATCAGGCAGGCTGATACTGATGAAACTGATAACAGTAAATGACTGTACCATTTGCTTTATCTTTACATCTTGACTGTTTTTGTTGTATTATAATGCAGACAAGCTTCCAAACGAAGGCATTATTTTAAAAGCCTTCCTTGGTATGATGCAAGGAGCAATATTTTGCTTTGCTGAATTTGTTTTAACCCTAATATTTCACAAGGCAATCCCAGCTCTCCCATTTCCACTCAAAGAACTAAGGAAATATAAGGAAGGTTACCCTTCTCCTAAGCTAAGTCACCTTCCTTCACTAATGCATGATTGTGAAAAGCCAGACAATCCCAGAGTTTCATATTGCACATTATCTGAAGTAAAAGCTTACAACTATGATATTTTACTAAGGTGAATGAAGCAGCAATAGCAATAGCAGCCATCACTAGGAACCAGACAAATCAAAACCAGTCCCTGCTCTGGATTTCTGTCTCGGCATCAGTATTTTTCCCAGGCCTGTTGGCATTACCTTAATGTAAAAATAGTAAAATTTAGGTAAACATATTTAATTCTGAAGAGTGCATAAAGTTTTCAAATTAAGGCTGTTAAAGAATATTTGCAATTTACATTGATTGTATTAGCAGACTGCAAAATTATATTAAAGCATTTCAATTAGATTTTTAATTTCCAGTACAGACATCAACAATCTTTAGTTTTGCTATTTGCCTGGACAAAATCAAGTACTGAAAGAGTTAAGAAGTTAACTTTTTTTAATTAAAAGCAAAGAAAAATAGAAGCAAACAATTTTAAAAGATGGAAGGCCAAAAGTGAGAAATATGGTAGACCTAGCAGCGAATACATAATAATCCAGTAAAGCAAGGCATTAAGGTAATTTTTGTTTTGCCATTAAACCATGACTTTCCACAAAAGGAATGCCACTTCAAGATACTTGTGACCCGTCTGGCTTACTCAAGTTAATCCTATGAGCAGTTTTCTAAAAATCAAATCTCCTCACAATCTACATTTCCTGTCACAGTATACAGTTGGTTGGTTTTGTTTCACAGAACATTCTATCTCCAAGTGACATTTATAATCTACGGCAAGATATAACAAAACATAGTAATAAAGTTGGAGTGTAGGACTCAGTATTTAGAAGCTTCCTCAACTCCTGCCAGGCCAAAGGGATTTCTTTTCAGTTTTCTAGAAATTACATTTTCCTATTAAGGACCACACAGAGAGAAACCTCAATTCCAAATTTAGAATACATTAAAGCAGTGTTACAGTTCAGTGGTGGTAAAAGCTTTTAAGGACAAAAACCACACTGGAGGACAACTGATCGATAACGTGATACTCAGTCACAGAACTGCAATGCTCATCCATACACTGCCGAGTATCACCATATGCCCTTTATTTCAGGAGATGCTGGACTCTGCATGCCCTGGCTCGCTGGGATCTCTTCCACAAGCAGGCTGCTTGCAAGGAGCCCACTGCCCCATGAGATAAGTTAAAGTTAGCAAGTCACCTGGTTTGGAGAGTGAAACAAGGGGCCTTGGTGAGAGTACAGCTTGGGACTAATCGTCCAGAGAGCTGTTCTGCCTTCCTCAACATGAGGCTTCTAGCAGTAACATCAGAGGTTTTTCTTCAGCTTCTAGTGTGCCTGGTACATCAAAGGTTACTGCCAAGCTTTAGATTTTAGGCTGGCAAGCCTTAGGGTTTGCACCAAGCAGCAGAACACTCCTTTTCTCTCAACATTATGCTTCGATGGACCAAGCGAGCAACATCTGACCACAAATGGAGAACTGTGTCCCTCTACATGTATACTGAGTGCTGATTCTGCTGAAATACCCCATCACTTGTTGGTTAAATGGAGTAGTTGTGCCCACATACCCCATGCCTGAGCTAGTGTCAATCTATCACCTCATCTCTCGCCCACCTGTGGCACGCTCCCCCTTGAAGCAACACACACACACACACCCCAGGTCCAGCACCTTGGGCACCGGTGATGTGGCAATTCACCAGCAAGCTGGGAACAGAGACTACTCCTCAGCATGCACCTTCCCTGAAACCACATGCTCTCACCTCCTCCAGGCCATGCCAGAGCAGCACAACCTTATTTGCTGGAAGGGGTCTATGCTTAGGAGCAGAAGGGGTGGGGGGGGTGGGGAAG
>JANZLQ010000086.1:10454270-10465906 GCA_026212715.1 Elanus axillaris
GACCAGACTGTGCAGCATGAAGACAGAGACCCCTGACAGCCCAACGGAAAAGGATCTCACAGGGAAACCAGGAACAAGTCAATGGAGTGGAGGTACTGAAAAGGCAGAAATAAAAGATGAAAGAAGACAAAGTCCGCTGCAGTAAGGGGGCAAAGAGGAAAATGCACAAGTCCCTGAAGGTGCAGTACACTTGGTGTTCAAAGACCAACCACAACCTCTACCAAAAATTCTAGACTTAAAATCTTTTGAATACTTCCCAACCCGAGAGAGAGGTTTCAGTTTCTGGTGAGGAACACTGCTTTTAGGAGCACGGACACCGATATTTCAGTGCTCCGTTAAGACAGCACAATGCAGAAACTCCTTCTCAGGTTTGGCTTCCATTTACTCAACACAGAAACATACAATAGCTATGTCAGTCACTGAATTACCAGGTTCTCTTAATGGAAGGATATCATGCCCACACCCAAACTTTATTTTCCACACATAGCTGGAGTGTGAAAAGTGATTACATAAAAGCAGTATTTCCTAACCAGCCAAGGAGAACCACCCACTTTCCCTCCACCCACATCAGAATGGCATTTTTCCTGCTGAACAGAAGAAGGTACAAGGACTTCTTCCTGCTGTGGGCCCTGTAAAACACCTCCAGGCAAGTAAGGAGAACAGAGTAGGACCTCTGCAACTCCCACATCAGCGTGACTGTTAACTGAACGAATCATTCTCTTCAGATTGTAATTCTAATGACATGGTGAAAGGAACGGTGTTTTTCCCAGCAATAACATCTGCACTTAAGAGTCCTTAACTCCAAAGTTGGGGTAGAAACCTTTCAGAAACAGAACTCTGCAGCTGCTTTGGCAGGCAAGCAAAGAAAAAAATGCAGCATCTATCAGACTGTCGCCTGGCACGCAGCAAGGCTGCCCAGGCACAAAGGCATACATACCACAAGGAGAATGCAAGCCACTTCAGCCAACACTTGCAGAACACCACAGAACCGGCTGCCTCTTTCCACCCATTGCTCAAGTGGTACCAGTGGTCACAGCTGACAAGAGGTAATAAGTTTTGTAATAAAGTATTATGTTTAGTGGAATAACTTCACTTGAAGTGCAAGGAGGATAGATTACTGAGGGTGGCATCTCCTATTTGCATATCAGTGGCAAAAATTATGTGATTGAAACAAAAAAGTAGTAGTACACTACTACTAGAATCAAGTAAATTCAAATAAAAGTGTATATTCAAAACTCATTTCTTGAGCTACAAAGTGGGCCTTCACCCAAAGATATTAAGAAAATCTAAGCAAAGATGACTTTAGTTTTTACAAACCATAACAAAAAAAAATTAATTCAGTAACATGAACTGCTCAATTACTGCTTCTATCAGAAGACAGATTTTGTTTCATGAAATACAGAAGAATGGGACCTCAAAATGAACACTGTATCTCCAGGAGAGAACAGCCTTTACTCCAATTTTTATCTGCCAAAAATCCATAATGGTGCAGGTTAGTAACCTACCTTCAGCGTTACAGTTAAGAGAAAGACAGACCCCCTATTTGTGAATAGTATTACTTTGTATTAGTCACTGAAGTGGTCCAACTGATTTTTTTTAAAGAGAGCTTTATAGGCAGACTCAACCTTGCCATGGGGATCTTATAGTATTCGGTAAAATACTAATATTGTATTCAAACATATACACCCACACATCACCAAACCAATGATGGCATGCATGACTGCTGTTTGCCTAACAAGAAAGTTAACAGTTTTGCTCACTAGCACACATTCCTCTGGTTGGTTTTGTTTTTTAATATCCATGTATATGAACATATCCCCCTAATGTGAAAGGAAAAATATTTAAGGAACAACAGAAGAGTGATGCGCAAGTGATTCATTCTGACTGCATTCCTATTTTTAACCAAAAACATTCTACAAATTTTACCTTGGCTTTCTGCAAATTAAATATTCCCTAACAAACAACAACAAAAAAGCAGCCACCCACAAACAACCCTGTAGCTTCTCCTTTCATTAGCAGAAACTCTTATACTTTAAAACTTTGTATTATGGTTTCAGCTAAAACGTAAGCTCCAACAACAAGAAATAATTTCAGTTTTGTTTAAAAATAAAAAAACCTGACACCAGCATGACAAAGATGTGTTGTTTTAAAATTCTCATTTTCATTTTTGCTGATTGCCCACTAACTGGTGTTGTTACAAAATACTGGTATTACCAGCATAAAACTAACAAAAATTAATATCAAAGTTTTGGATAAAAAGCAGAGAAATAAATGGACAGAGATTTTGCAGGCAACTAAGAAAGAAAAAGCAACGTCAGCTGCAAAGATTTCCAGAGAAAAAGAGAAGAATGTTTAAAACGAAAAAGTAGTAAAGTGACAATTCCAAGAAAAGCAAATTATGAAAAAAACGCCTTCCCCACCCCCAAAACAAACTTGCCAACAGAAAGCAAAGGACTTAAGTCTAATCACAGAAAATAAGAACTTGGCAAGAACATGTTTTATCACTGGATTTTTGGTAACTGATGTACCTTTCCATCTGCTTCTGCATGTGGCTCCTTCCAAACAGCAGCAGCAAGTCTGTGGCAAGGTAGGTTTACTGTTCTGATACTCTCCTTATTTTTATGTATGAGCTCAGCATTAGAAAAAAAAAATCTAAATATTTTATATTCTACATAGAAACACTGAGTAAACTTCATCCTGATGCACAGTTTAGCTTTTGTAGGAGACTGTATTAGGCTGCTAGGTGGCAGTTTCAGTCTTCAGAAAATAAAAAAACATTTCCTGGATTAGTTTTCTGGAGGATATACACTATTCTTAAAACAAACAGTTGGCAAGAGTCAAGTTTTTAAGAATCCACTTCACCTTTGCATGTTTAGAAAATGGGGAAGATGCCTAACTAGACAGGGACCGCTTTTACCTTACACCTAGCACAAAGGGACACTGATTTTGAAGGGCCTCTCTTGTTAATACCAATACAAAAATTAATACTCAAAGGAATGACATCTGAGGCATGACTTATATGTAGTGTAAAAGTTGCATTTGTGGCAATCCCTCCAAGGCAGATATGAAAGAGAAATTGTCTGTTTCTTCAATGCACCAAGTTGTTAATTTGTCCACAGTGAAGACTGCCCTAAGCAGCATTTCTGATCTCAAACCATTATCTAAGGAAAACACACATATGTAGTACTACCATTAAGTTTTGCTCTTTTACAGATTCAAGAACTACAAAAACCTCAAAAGGCTTTTGGAAACCAGTGCAGTACCCTCACACTTCATAACAACAGGGGGGAACTGCCATGGGTTTTTTTTCTCCTGCATGTGCTGACGTCAAATTAGGATGAGCAAATTGTTACCTCTTGGCATAAAGTGTCAAAGTCAACGTACCTGGCCACTTAAAAGTTAAATTAAATGATTTCAAGGACAGTCAAGTTCTTGGATGCCACATTTCCTATTGCAGAGCAAACAAGGGCACACAACTTCACAAGAACTTCCTGAGAAAAGCAGCTGCCTACACAAACTCCATTTAAATCATCTCCTGTTATGATGCAGTTGTTCCAAATATGGTATTTCACCAAATATTTAAGGGATTCAAGATAAAGAACATTAACTATTAATAGCGTCTTTTCACATCATTAGATCAAGCTGCAGAGCCACAGCAAGCAATTAGGTTCTCTCATTTGGTCTTTTTAGTTATACATGTAAGTTAATAAAAAAGAAGTTTCCAGTTTAGGAAACTCAGACTGTAAACTACTTGGAAATCTTTGAGGAAAAATATAAAAGTTGCTGCAGAAGATGGCAATTGCTCTAGATTTAAGTGAAAACAGGAGCTCCATTTTTAACATCTTAAGGGTATCAGAGCTACGATCACAAAAGGATCCAAGAGTTTTCTTAACAAGGGCAGTTGTAGGTCATCTCAGGTCTTCATGGAAATTACTGCAAAGTGGTATGACACACCACTTGCAGAGCAAGTCGCACTACTATACTGCACAGGAGGTTCCTCATTTCATGTCATTTGAAATAGATAAAGAAAACAAGTTCAAAACAAGCATTTGGAACAATGCTTGCTGCTTTAAATATTCTATTTATGGAAATGCAAGTCTCCAATGAGAAGCAAGTGTTTTCTTATTGCCTAAGCAAGTTTTTTTCAGTATCATATTTACATGGTCCAACTTGCAGCAACTTTTCCTCTTTTGGAAAAATTACATTTGAGGCAAGTTGCTCAGCAACACAGATACTGTAAAACATACAATGACAGAGGTAAGGTATACACCAGTTCATCTTTTGATCAGCTATAAAGTGAAAAGCGGGATAGACAGTACCACTCCCCTGCAATATCCAACTGCCAACCAAAGCAAGAACAGCTAGACAAGGAAGATATATTAACTCTGGCTCTATCACAGTTCTTTCCATTACAATTCCCAGACTGCCAAAATAAGTACACCAGGGTGTTTTTAAAAGGCCATTAAATACTTCAGACAGATAACTGCCAGCTTTACCTCACCCTTGCAACCAAACATTTTGATCAATAACACTATAAGACAGCATCCAAGCAGCATTTCAGAGGATATTCTATAATGCCACTTCCTATTAAAAGTCCCTCATCCATGTGAGTGTCACTGATCTCCTCAGAGCAGGGACAGAATTTTAATCTGGCACATTTTGTTATTAAAAGTAAACAAACAAAGTCACATAGGTCAGCTCCAAAGAAACTTTTCATTATTCCTATACCAAGTATAACAAGACAACAAGGAATTCTCAGAAACAGGATACACATACCTATCACAGACCAGCAATCCACAATGGCTCACCAGGAGGAAAGTTAAATCCTCTGAAGAACGATGATAAATTATCTGGTTTCTGAGCCTAAACTAAGCTCATGGACAAATAAGTGACACACAACAAGAAGTGCCACATACAGTAACTGTGCCCTGAAGGCCTGTGCCTTCTCTCCCAAGTGTATCAACTAACCTCATCACATAAACTGTGCCTTCTTACAGAGTTAGCATCAGGTGGTGGGTAAATATCGCCCTTTATTAAACTCAGGTGGCCACAATAATCAACTTCCAACTGTTCACAGGCCATCTCTGATGGCTTGGAACACCCACTTCACAATCACAAATATATTTATTAGCAAAGCTCAGAATTTAGGGCAATCTCAGATATGAATATTCACAGATCCAGCATTTACAGTCACAAATTTAAATTATTTTAATGTATTTGATTAAAAAGAAAGAAGCAGAAAGAAACAATCTAGCCAACTGCAAACACCTGTGTCCAGCTAGACTTGGCTTTCAAGAGAAGTATCCAGTCTCTGGCAATATTTGTAACCCAAAAAATACTAGATAATTCCTCTAAAAACTAAGTAACTCTTAAGACCCAGACTCTTTAACTGTATGTTGCAGTAACAAACAGAAATTTGGCTTCTGGCAGTGCCACAAAGCTGAAAAATATAATTACACCAGAACTTACTCAAAGGCAGGAGGTCTAGAGAGCCAGGCAAATCCTATCATTATGCAGACATTATCCAAATTAATTTTAGAGATTACACCAATCATAAGATTCCCTTTCACCAGTTTGTATAGATGGAATTTTTCCCTGCTTTCCCCACAATTAAACAAATTAAGCAGTATTTAGATTAGGAACTTTATCATTGTCGAAAAAAATATTTATTAGCTAAATTAATCTTTAAAGAATGGAGAAGAGATGCTACTGATTTCTTTTAGCATCTATTCCCAGCACATTACCTTGCTTGACAAGCTTCTGACATAAGAGCTTATAGTCTGTAAAATAAAAACAAATTGATGCATAAGATATCTTCATCTCAAAAGAGGAAAAAAAAAGAACATGGACATTCATTAGAAGATTCAACATAGCCATTAGCATTAGTATAAGAATAGCTTTTAATATAACAGATAAAGCAGTGTGAAGATTACATACACTGTCCTGATGTCCTCCTCCACAACAAAGAGGATCAGATATCAAGCAGCACTGCACTTCCTAGGTTGAAATAGATTTTGATCAATGCAGGTTTTAGCTATCCCCTTCAGTTTTTGGCCACTTCGACACAATTCACATAGACAGGAAAACTGATTTTCTTATCTTATGATGTGAACTTTTAACGAAAACGTGGGTTTAAAATCCTAGAAATTCATCCCTTTGAACAGCATTTCTCAAGCTGAAGCATGAATACTTGAAGACCTGGCTGAAGGCCAAGAAAGAAGCAACCTTTCTTCCACCACTACCACATACATTTTTCTACTTCCTCCAGATCTTGCTTGTTCCTTTCAGTTCTGCAGCTACAACCTGCTTCTGAAGGCCTCACACATGCTCTTTCATCTGTTTTACTTGGTATTAATTTCCTTATCACACACAAAGGACAGAGAAGGAGAGGCATTAAGGAATTTTATTTTCTGTCAAAAAAGAGGGAATAGCAGAGTTCAAGAAAAACTGTCACAAACTGGTAGCGACTGGATAAGCAGTAGGATTTTGACATTAGACCAACAGCATCTAATAGACTGAGAACGTTTTTAATTGGCAAGAGAAAAGTTTATATTCATCTCAGCCTTGTGTCTTATTTAAAGACATCTTAATTAACATATTCTTACTAGCCAATGAAGTTGATGACATGATTGCCCCATTCATTAAAAAGCTGCAAGTAAAAGTTCACAGTACATTCCTAAGACACAAAGCAAGCCTTCCAGCAAAACCGGGGAGAGTCAAACTGGTATTCCTAACACTTCTACATGGGGGGTGGGGGGTGGGAGAAACAAAATTAAAAGTATTCTTTCTTTATACATCAGAAAGCAGTAACTGGAGACAAACCCATTAAAAACCACGGGGAAGAGCAGTAATTTAAAAACATCTCTAACTTAAAAATCTTTGTGTTTTGACAGCTACAGTTAGCAGCAGATTATTTCCACTTGAAAGACAAAAAAATTCTGCTGAGATAATTTGATTTTCCTCAGACTTTGTGAATATTAAAAAGCCCATTATTTTATTGCTATTGTAATAGCTCTTATTGATGGAAATACTAATTTTAAAAAGCTACCCATCAAACATATGTCATACATAGTCCAGTGATCTCAGTCCTAGCTGTACTAGGTGTGCTGCCCAAACAGCAGTCTTGAAAAGTAGAAAACATTGTGCAGTGTTTTCGAAGCATAACAGGAGTAATTTCTATTTTAGATCATAAGAAATAAAAAACCCACATGAAAACATACTCAATTGTTCCACTTAGAATACATCTTAGTTCACTATTTTTCACTTGGTAATAATAGCTCATTTTCTTTCCTTTCTAATACAGCTTGATAGTTATACAATTTTCCTCCTGCTTCATGCATAAGCATTTCTGAGTATCTTAGAACAATTTAGCTGTAAGCTACATTATACTTTACATTTTCTAGCCAGCAAAAGTCCAAGAACTATGTCCTTGCTTAGAAAATACCTAGAACCCAGAGGACGTTTTCAGATTGAACTATGCTTTGCTAATTTTTGTATCTTTCATAGTTACTATAGTAACGCGTCAGCTCAAAAAAAAGACTTCTTTCATTCAAAATATTAACAGAAAACAAAGAAACATAACTGAACCACACCAAGACATGCCTCAAGTTGTAGGTTAACTGCTCTTTGTTATTCTAATACCTTCTCAGCACACAAAGGCCAGACTAATCTGATGAGAACCACCAAGCAGTTGGGTGTAGCAAAAGAGACATTGAAACAGGCAAGCAGAGCCACTAACCTCCCTCGAAATCAGATGACAAGCAGCAAAGCCCCCATAGGATTCTAACAGCGTGGGAAAATTGTCTCCAGGGTTAGAATAATGACACCTATATGCCTTCTGCTAAGTAGCCAGGCTCCCAGACTGACTGCTCTCCAAAAATCCTCATCCTCCCCACCCTGGGGCCTAGTAGAAGAGGAAGAAAAAATGAACGCAACATCCTCACAATACACCAACCTGAAAGTTATACTAGAAAAATGCATTGCGAATTACTGAAATCACAAAAGATGCATCTGCAAGCCACTTAGAAATCATATTTTTCCAATCACAGATGTACTTTTAAGATTGTCTTTTCACTGTGCCAATTGCCAACAACCACAGTTTATGCAAGCTGCAAAGTTTAAGCCTCTTGACCTTAGGCCTTTACATTCCAACAACCAGTGATTTCCAACCCATCTGTAGATCAGCTGTTGCAAAAGGACTTGACACTTTCCTAGCAACTTTGTACCAGTCAGCAGGAGAAAAACACTGACTGGGAGGCTTAAATGTTGTCCTCGACTTCCAGGAGTGCTGCTGTTAGTGGTTATCTAAGAAATAAGAAAGAGGTTCATTGCTCACCAGCGGTGATACAACAGGGTGGACAAGACAGTTGTCACTTTGTAGACTTGCTGCAAACTTCCTTGAGCACAGATAGGGAGGAATGGAAAAAAGGGGCAAACAAACAGTAGTTCTTCACTGTCTCCTAACTTGCGGTTTGTAGGATTTCATCTCCAAGTGGAAAATTCACAACGCAATCCAAAACTTCCCTGAGGGCTACATCATTATATGGTAGGTGGAAGCTACGTGGTTTTATCCTGGAAAGCAAGTCAAAGGATACACACACAAAGCAAATATACTATCAAATTTGGCAGGATTATCCTTGCACATAGTTCTGGTTAACAGAAGAAATAGCTGTTTGGTTTTTAGAAACTTTTATACCAGCTGAGTTACAGAAGCAGGCCCCACTGTGCTAGACATTGCACATGCACATGACAATAAATAAAACCAAATAAATAAAACCATCCCTTGTTGAAGTCACCTAGATTGGAACATGAAATATGAAGATAGTAGCTTTACTATACCAGTCAAATTGCTGGTTACTATCCTCTTTATATGTCACTATAATGGAAACTGTTTAATAGAAAAAAAGAAGAAAAAAAAAAAATCACATTCTACCTTTGACATACCTAGGTTATGACAACCTCCCTTACAGCTTTACTGACTACATTTGAGAAGAGAAAGGGTCTCGCACCTCAAAGAAACACTAAAGATCAGTGGGAACATCTTAAAATAAGTGAAGGGTGCAAATGAAAGTCACCCATGGTAGTATTCAAGGACAGCTATATTTTTTTCCAAGTCATGCTGCATTCTGTCCTTAAAAACCACACAGCTCCTCTGTAGGAGTCTATGCATATATAGCAGCATACCAGAAAGCTCAGCAACACAGAAGAAAATCTGAGGATTTTATCTGCTGCTTTAGAATTTGTATACGATGCAAATTAGAGGGTCTGCATATACCCACTGCAGGATAAAAGGTTCGCCCTGTAGAGTGAGCAGAAGCAAGTATAGATCACTCCATTTAATCACCACCTACTGCAGCTGAGGTCAGTTTGGTGAGGGTGAACTCTAATGCAGAACAGTTTGTGTGCTCCTGGTACAGCTTGGGGCATCCCTGCTGACCTCTGCTTGACACTGTCTGGCACATAAGCAAACTGTTCATGAAACCTCTCCTCAACATTGATGAATTAAAACCAAGTCCTATAAAACTACATGGAAAAACAAGACTAATTAATAAGCTGGCCCTTCACAGCATTTTCATATGAACTGAATTGTGGCCAAGTTGCAGGCAACTGACACACAAGGAGACATCTTCATTTACTTTGGATGCTGGTCTGTGGCCAGTCTGGTGGATTTAGTATACAGCTTTCTTGTAAGTGCAATTTAACTTCAAACACAATAGTCTCTTCCAGGAAAGTGATACATGATCTCCCTTCAAAAGCAGGATCTAGTGATGCTAGGATCTAGGGCTTTAAAGATGAAAAGCAGTATCTTCTTATCATAGTTTACTGGTTAATCTTACTTTGGACAGCTAGCAAAAAAAAAAAAAAAAAAAATAAAAAGCACATTACTTTTACCATGTACAAATACCTCCAATTCTTCTTTGCATTGTATGTAAACACTGTATTTAAATTTAGGTAATCAGAAGATTTAAGCAGTAATCTCTCAAGGAGAATTGTAGGTTACTTTTACCATGTACAACTACCTCAGATTCTTCTTTGCACTGTATGTAAACACTGTATGTAAATTAGGTAATCAGAAGATTTAAGCACTAATCTCTCTAGGAGACTTGTAGGTTTTGCTACCCACACAACAGTGAGTAGCAAAAAAAGAAAGTGTCCAGGAGAATGTAAGTTCTACTGCAGTCCTCTGGCTTGTTTTCTTCTCCAGCAAATATTTGTGTTAGCTCTTAAGAAGGCAGGCTGCTCATACACAGCCAGAGATTTACATTACATGTAATTATGTCACAGTCTCTTATAACAATGATACTGAATACTCCTAAGTATGTAACTAATAGTAATTACAAAGATTTACTTCTTAAAACACCTCCAGATACAAAATACATTTTAATGGGCCACCAAGTAGTCCATGCATTTTCTCTGTTGTTACACTGACAAAAAGCAGCACCATGGCCTATTGTTGCAGATAAAAGAATCCTTACTATTCTTTCCATACTTGCTACAGGCAATGCTACTTTCTCCTTCACTTGGAAACAGGATTTCAAAGTTATTTGCCTCAAATCCTCACTAAATCAAAGCCTTTAGTTCTAAATATGAGAATAGAATATTTTCAAAATTTCTCGATTGTGAACTTCAATTTTTTCATTATGCATTAAACTCATACAACACGGCTGAAAGTAAATGAAACTGTAACTCTCCAGAAAAGAGGGAACTATCCCAGACACATGGCTATCCATGCCATAAGTCACCCTGCCACAAGCTGCGGGCATCAAATTGATTTTGCCAATTTCACAGCAAGACTGAAAGTGAACTAATTTGAACCCAAGTTAAATATTTTGAATGGGATAGTTTTAACACCAACTGCTAGATGCAAAACTAAAAAATACTTGATGTTTAAATGGATGCTCAACATGCTCAGAACAAAGTACTCCTGCATCAGTGAGGACCCAATGTATTCATGACATTACTAGACAATGCTTTTATCAAAGCAATTTGTTCTCATGTAGTAGTTTCAAGTACTTAAGACATAACCTCTAACATTCCAACCCATCATTAGATGAGCATTGTGTGTTACAATGCCATGTCTTTGGAAACCAATCCTCATTTCTGAGCTCTGACTTAATCATCACTGATAAATTAAAATGAGTCTTTGACACCCACTTCTCAGCTACACTACCCAATTCTCACACAGTTAGGTCTCCTCTACTCGGACAAAAAAGTGCTTCAGGAATTACTGTGTTCTTTGCCTTACCCTTCAGGGGTCAGAGAGCAGAAAAACAAATCAGCTTTAGAAATCCCACTTTTATCCCTACTTTTCAAAGCAACAGCAAGATTTGGTTGATCCTGTTCCTTCCATTCTGTTCTGCCCAAACCTTCCATAGCTCCAAAGAACCTGCCTAGAAAAAATTCTGTTCGCCCATCACATAGGATCCCTCCTCTTAAGTCTGCTGCAAGCTTTCGTCATCATCGGTCCTCCAAATGGTGGAAATAAAAAAAAAATCTCCTTGGCGTATTGCTACACAGAGAGCTGCCAGAAGAACAAAAAAAGTAGGCTTTACGAAAAGACAACAGCACAACTAACCATGAAGTGCTGTCGCATATGCAAATAAAATGCACTGTGAAACTTCCCCCCACCCCACCCC
>JANZLQ010000086.1:10476726-10508249 GCA_026212715.1 Elanus axillaris
GTCCAACTGAGGAGGGGGAGTGATAGAGCGGCTTTGGTGGGCACCTGGCGTCCAGCCAGGGTCAACCCATCACAAATGTATGAGCCTGGAAATAACTAGAACTTGATCATATCCTGGGCAGAAATGCTTGAGTAAATTGAAAAAATTAATTTGTTTGGCTTTAGAGATAGCTAGCTATATGTTGTTTGTTTCTCATCCAAATCTTACCCACTTTAAGCTTTAGAAAATAAAATCAGAATTTAGAACTAGCAGTCTTTAAGATTTATCCAACTAAATTGATTTAACAGAGTTCTTGTAAATTTTGCATTGTGTCATTGTAACATTGAACAGATCTCTCTGATGGAGCACATTACAACCTTCCTGAAGCTAACATAGATGAACTAAGATGGCAGGTGGCGTCTACCCTCAGAAACGTACTTCATTGTCCATTTCTCTTTGCCTGCAATTTTTATTTTTACCTAATCCCTGTTCACTCAGAATTTTCATGAGAATAATGACTTCCTTAAAATTTCTTTTCTTCCACAATGTCACCTGGCAAATCAGTTTCAAACACTGCTGCTAAAAGAATAAAATCATAATGCTTCAACTGTGTAGTCTGCTGTAAAGCCAACCTCACTGAGTGATGATCAGCAGCTTTTTGATACTACACCAGTAGTAATTTCTTTTACCTAGACTATAATCTAGAGGAGGAACAAGTTAATAAGGCATACAAATATATGCATACTTACAGGCTGCCACTGAACTCAGGTCAATTTTATTTATTCTTTCAGCCCACTGTATTCCTTACAGTGTAAAACTGTTTTGTAAGTATCCTAGTAAAAAAAAAATTAAATTAAAACAACAAGCCTATTGCTTGTCATTTCAAACAAATTCTTTCAATGGTGAGAGGACAGCCTCCTTGTTCCTATTAGCTAAATCTAAGAAATCCTCTATTTTGCTCAATAGCTGTGTGATCACAGACCATATACAGGCAGTTTCTTCATACTTTGGCATGTTCATGTAACTGATGTGATGGTACGATGTACCTCTGATCACTCATGTGGTCTCTTTTCAGCACTTATGCAAGTGCCATGCTTGCCTTCTACTCTTGTCTCAGAGGAATTCTCAAATTTAGCCCACTTTTAGACAAATCCCATCACCAGGTCATCACTGTCATCATGTTGCTGCTCATCTGACCTGGTTTAGCCCTTCTTATAGCTTGATGTTCATACAGTTGTTCAATAGTTGTACTGAACTCTTTCTTTGAAGCAAAATAACCTTTATTTTTCTTCAAGGATATAACAAAAAGAAAGGTTATAAGACACCAAGATGAATATGCATTTTATATTAACTAAACATGATACTTCATCAAAACTTCTATACTGGCTTTTCCATGAAGCGTGTGATGGTTACTAGCTCTGTAGACTCAGCCTATCTGCCCTGATCTTAGGCACTTTTTTTTCCCCAAAATCCATTTCTGTGGCTGCCCCAGGATGCCAAACTTGTAATTTATGTATCCCACTGTGAGATAAGAGGAAAGACAGATGGAAGCAGACAAAAAGGGATGCTAAAATGGACTATACCTCCAGCTGCTGACCCACAGAATAGAAGGACCAGCACTGGCAACTGGCATAGTCTAAAACTATTAACTTGAGTTCCCTCAGACTAAAACAGCCCAGGAGTGGTTAATTCTTACTTCTTCATATAGCATCCATCTAACTGCAACTAAATAAAGATAAACATATTATTCCTAAAAATAGTACAGGATATCATCTCCCATATTTTTCAGAAATAGCAAGTATTTGAACTGCTTTAACAATGAAGTCAGGTGCCCCCATATAAATATATAGTATATAATACCTTGGTTCAATTTCAGATCATTTTATGGCAACTGAATGACATTTAATTTTTTATTGCATTCCCACCAAGATGCAATTTTTAAACACACTGTTAAGGATTTTGTCTTCCTCTCTGCTTGGAAATTTCAGTTCAAATTATGAGTATTCCTTCAGACTAAGTATTTATGCATTTATAGTTGTGTGTGGCATATATATGTAGGTATGTATAAATGCATATGCAAAATGTGAACCAAAAAAGCAAAATATACTGTCTCTGGCCTGACCGGCTGTTTGGCTTTAATTAGGTTCATGTTTACCCTATGGAGTGCTTAGGCTTCCCAGTTAAGTAGCAAGGCTCACTGCGTTATGCAATGTACTGACACGTTCAGAAGTCGATTCCTCCTACACATAGTTCACAAGACACAATACAACAGGTGGATGAAAGACATGTTGTGTGGGGGTGTTTTGGAAAAATGAGGTAACAACAAACCAAAGAGGTCAGTGGAAAAAGAGCAGTCAGTTTGTTACCTACCATTATTGGTGAGTTGATTTCTCTTGCAGATGTTTTGGATTTGCTTGGATTTGAAAGACAGACCTAGAAGCAAGCAAGGAAATATATGCATGCATTGAGACAAAAAAAAAAAAAGAGTAAAAAAAAATGATGTTCAGTAAGCTAAGAACAGAATCCCATAATACTAAATTTAGATACATAAGCAGACCAGAATATAACAGATAGCATATACAGGCACTATATATTATATTATAGCTAACTGCACCCACTTCTGTGAGTTCTTCTCAGTTGTAAGCTTCTAAGGCAAAGACTACATAATCTCCTATTTACCGAGCGTAACAACGAATCCACAATCCCGATCTCAGCGCCTGTATGATACACAGATACTATAAATACCTCCTGCCAGGATGGGCTTGTTTTTAATTTTTAAATCAGATTTCTCACAGCTCCAAAGACAGGCCAAACACGTCAGCTGGAAGCACTGCTGAACCAGGTGCTGGTAAACCACACTGTGAGAGTTCAGAAGAATCATTATGCCCATGAAGTTAATGGCACAATATACAGAACAATTTAATTTCCATTTATTCTGCTTCATGTCAGGCTTCATGTCAGCACATGACTGATTTGTTTTAAAATCCTTTCTGGGTATTGGCAACACAGGGATGTGTGGAATACATGTATGCAATGTTTGTAGCCATGTCACCTGAGGCAACGTCACATGGGATTTGACAAGATAGGCGGGTTTGGCAATACTTGGATAAGGAACCCACAAGATTTCTGCAAGAGATAATGTTGGGTATTTGTGTTCTCAGTGCTTCTACACAGAAGCTCTGACACTGCCATAAGCTGTGTGGTACTCTTCCAAAAATAATGGCTATCTAACATAGCAAGCATGAAGAAAGTCTGGCTGCTCCTTTCCGCGTGTGTGAATAAAGTCACTTTCTCAGGAAGAGCAATGCAATACTGAAGCTAGGAGCTTGAGGGCTTGTCACCAATGGTTATGTGGGGAAGACATTGAAATGGCAAATGAGAAAGGTGGGAATTTGTGCACAGAAACTGTGAATGATAGCTGAGCAAGCTCCCAGTGCTTTGCAGCCTGGGTGGGAGGACAAGACAAGCAATGTCAGTCAGCAGCAGCTGGAGAAGAAAGAAAAGAGGTGGAGCAAAATGGAATCTGTATCCCTATGTTTTTGAAAGAGTGGACTGTGGCCAGACATGAAAGGGTTAGGAGAAAAAGAGTTAAATGAATCACGAGCCCAATATAAAGAAAATTGTAAAAGATGGAGAAAAAAAGGAAAGGGCAAGAAATACCCTTTTCTAGCACAAAAATAAATGAGGCAGAGAAACAGTGAAAAATGTAATTTCAGGTTACCTTGCTGCACTGAATGTATTAATAGTTTGATTCAGTTCTCTTATTTGAAATGAAGACAGAAGAAAGGAAAGGGCATAAAATCCTCCTTACAAGCAGAAAAACAGGTGAGGCAGAAAACCAACGAAAAATCTAATTTCAAGTTACCATGTTGCACTGAATGTATTTATAGTTTGACTCAGTTCTGTTATTTTAGTTGTACATTTAAGCCTGTATTATTTTCTACTCTCCCTTCTCATTCAAAACTTATTTCTAAGGACCAGTTTGTCTTTCAGGCATGTGCATATAAGTGTTACTACAGCAAAATGCAGTTGTTTATAGCTATCTGAAGGCAAGAAGACTAAAATCTGGTGCAAGATAAATCAAGAGGCAGTTGTTAGTTGTTAGTATGACAAGGACTGACTTTACAGCCAGACCTTCCATTCTGCTTGTTCCAATTGTATAAAGACATTAAAATAGGAAGGTGTTACCCTAAGTTAGACAATATTCTGAAACAACCATGCATTCATTTAATGAATAATAAGAAATCTGAGTCTCTGCATTTATGAATACCACTCAGATTAAACTTCTTGTAGACTAAGAAAAAATTTGTCTTCAAATTACTATTAAGCAAAAAAACCCACTCACAAATAAAAGCTGAAAAGACATTTAAATATATGATAATAGTAATAAGCAAAACCGTTACTATGATTAAACCTTTAATGTGATTAAAGCTTTTTGCAAGGATTACACCTAAAACCTAGAAAGCACAATAGAGCTGGGGAAAAGAAATGAAAAGGTATTCAAACTTGGAAATGAACAGTTTGAGAGACGCAGCTATTTAACTCATCACTTCTTCAGCTGAAGTAAGTATGACTCCAGTATACCCACTTCAAATCCAGACACACGTTTAATCAAGTGAGAAAAACAAGTGAGCTAAACTGACAAGAGTTTGGGAAGCAACATGAACCACAGCTAGGGGAAAAGACACTTAAAAAGAAGTTGGTGTTGTCCTAACATAAAGTTACCAATATTAATATAATCCTCAGTGCTCAGGAGGTTTTGAAGGATCACAAGAACAGATTTGACACCCTGCTGCATCAGTTTGAGAAATGTGGATTGTGGACCACTTTCTGGGCATGCAGCAGCCTTGCAGAAATTGTCTCCCCCTTGTTTCTCCAGAGGGAGCTTTTCTTCTATGTAGCTCTGCAATGTAAGGAACACAACCTCATTCTAGGAATACCACAGCAGTTTGTCGCAGCTTTACAGGTTAATGGCACTGGTAAACTATACTATTTTCAAAAGAGAACCCCAGAAATGCGTGAAATCATGCAAATGTATATTTGCTTCTGGGAAAAATGAAGTGATCCTTAATTTTTACCAACCTGGGTAAAGATTAGCTCTAGAGAGCTCACATTATGTATTTAAGAGAATTCTCACTAAAATCAGATCTGACCTTCTTACGCAGAGTTATTGGACTAGATCCTCAGCTTGTATAGATTCAAGCTGCTTCATTGAAATCAACATGCTGTTGGGAATTAATGTTAGCTGAGAATCTGGCTTGATACAGTTAGGCTTAAGACGTTCAAAATTAAATGAAACGTGGGCTACATGGAAAGCATAGTATCAGAAGATACCTTGGTGCAGAATAACACTCCAAGCTAAAGTCTGATACCAAATTCACCATATGTCACAGAAACATGGAAGTGGATGGGACCCTCTGACTCCAATACTTCCCAATCTCCTACTATAAACTTTCAGCCCATAGCAAAGACCAAAAGCTAGATTTTTGTTTTCTTTTTTTTTTTTTAAATGAATGACAATAGGTCTCTTCATAGATAAACTTTAGAAATACTTTACCTCCAAAATGAGTTACATTCTGTTTCTTGTTTTTGTATCTAATGCCCTACAGCAGTCTTCCTCTGTATATCTGAAAAAGGCAAAAGCAAGCTGAGAATACTGCTATTGTTCAAACTTGAGCCCATATTCCCACTACTTTAGTAATACAGTTTCTATTTGGGATGGTATGTAACACTGACACCAAAGAAATCAAGAGATGGGTTTAGTAGGACCATGCTGTGATCTGAGGCTGACAAAGAACAAGCCATAAAAGGGCTCTGCAAAGTCTAAAAAAATCAAGAAAAGAAATCTTTAAAGAAATTGTTGCTTTTTAGCACTGTATACTAGGTTTTGTACAACATGCATTTTTAATGGTATCTGGCTTAACTATTAACTGTGTCTTTGAAAATAAGTGAATGTTGCCACTTCTTGTACTTTTCAGAAATTAATGGAATGGGATGTACTCATAAAGTGATCTTTAACTGCACCCATTTTCTTGTATCTGCAGATTTCATCTAATCTTTGTACTTGATTCTAAGCTGAAGATTATCCTGAATAAAGTCCACATATTTCTAAGAACAAGCAGTTCAGACATTTCTATTCTAGTTACCGCCATACCACAAGAACTGAAATAGCATCAATTAAAATTGTCATTGACCTCTTACAGAGCACTGATATAAGTGCCGTTCTCCCTGTGTCCCAGCTGCTTTTTATACAACAGGGTATTTGATTTCCTCCGAACATTTGATAGAAAGATTAAACTGTCCAGTTTTTCCAATTAAAACAGTTTGTGTTCTACAGTGGATTTAACTACTTCATTAAATCATTCATTATGGATCTCCTCACAGCACTATTTTCAGTTCTTTCCTTCAATCTGCAGATTTTTCACTTATGGATCTAATAAAATCATCAGGAAGCTTAAATTTCATTCATATGCCAAGTATCACAAAGATGTAATTAAAAATCATTACCACTATTCCATCTGTCACTCCTGTGTGTTGTCAGTGCACACCTGACTCCTCTGTATGCAGAGTGTTAAGAAGTCTGCAAATTAATGCAGTATGAACAGAGAAAATGTCTGCGTTATCTAGATACAGTTTAAACTCTGCGTTTCTTTTACAGCATCTCATACTGCTCTTTCTCAACCCTAGGAATCTCTGGTCCAGCGCACAACCAGTGTGCCTTCATGGGAGTGAAATATTTCTCCTTTCTTTTTGGGAATATTGCCAATACACTTCCTTGCCTCTTTTGGATGCAACCATCTTCGTGTCTATGTTTTGTTCCATTTAGATCAGCATAATGTTAGACCCTTTCTGCTGTATGTGTATGCATGCAGAATTAATAGACTTCGTCTACTACAAAAAGATGTTGGCAGTTTTGTTGGCAGCAGACAGAGTAAGCACATAACTCCCTTAGTGGCTTAGTTACCCTGGTTGTCAGCCGCATTCAATATTGGCCTCAAGGTGCTTCCTCTTGACCTTTAAAGCCTTGTGGAATCTCGACCGGAGCACTTTCTCCAAGGCAACAATTCCCTCACCTTCCCAAGTGCCTTGTCTGAGTCCCCTCTGTCTCACCAGCAGGTATACAAATGTGCCCAGCTAACTAGCAACTTGACTGCATCTACTATCTTTCTCCTGCAGAAATGTCCAACCCACTGCGATCACCAAAGTTACACAAAGATTGTATTCAAGTTTTTTTGCCCTTTTTTTCCCCCCAAAATGCAGGTTTGGCATCCAAAGTTACACTGAAGTCCTTTATTTTATGTAAATGCTATATCTGTTGTTATAAATGAAAATACAAATTAAAGTTGTCACTCTCGGTCACACTCTTCCCTTAACGAAATAATACTGAGCTTTAAAAAACAGGTGACAAACATACACTGATCCTGATGGCAATTCATATTACTGGATGCAAAGATTAAAAATAGCAAGTTCTCTTTAGTATAAATCAATCCACATAATCTACCTTTATTTCAATCCAGGAAAACTTTCAATACGTAAATCATGGTTGTATGCAACACCTAATTCAAGGACACCACCAATTTCTAATTCTTTTCACCCTTATGTCCATGAATAAAACCACACGCACTCTCGTTTGCTTGTATACCAACTAACAGGTCTTGATTCTGCAGTGTTTGTACATGTGTGTTCCTCTTTGTAGGCACAACCTGCCTTATCTAGTATCCAAAACTGTGCTTAGTAGCAAAGTATTTGCTGGACTGGACCCAAGAGCAGCATTTCTATTAAAAAAACTTTTTACTTTAAGAAAATTAGGTTATATTCTGAAAATAAAACATAATTTTAAACAATTTATAGCCAGCTTTTGGGGGTAGAGGTCTAGATGATATTAAAGATGCGGTAGTTACCTGAATATCCTTTCTGCCCTATGACCTCTTTGGCCTTTATGGCACTTGCCTCAATACTGCCAATAGTAACAAAACATAACCAGTAACAGAGTTTGCATCTATAGTCATAAATGCATCTGCAAAACAATTTTATGTAAATATGTAGTCACAATTGCATTTCAAAATACTATCTCAAGCACCAAACTCAAACTAACTGAAAAGACTGTTTAAACAATAGTCAATAAAAATGTTCACTAAAATAAGAAATTTTTTTCTTTTGTATTTATTTGGCAGAGGATTTGCACATCAGTCATCTCAAAAAAAAAATGGTTTTCATAAAGATTTTAAGCTGCTTTTTAACCAGTCCACACTTCAGCTTCCCAGTAAAAGTTCAGCTTTTCCAAATATCACCTCTTGGGAAAAAACTTACAAACACTGTTTCCAGAGAAACACATAGTTGTGTTTGAATGGAGGGCATAGCTTATGTTTTTAAAGTCCTGGTTGTACTTAACAAAGAACTGACACAGGCCTGCATTGCGGAAGGCTTATTTCAGAGCATTAGAAGACAGCATAAAATAAGAAAGCTGATCCTGCCCTCTTTTCATCTTACTGGAAAGTTTGGCTCAGCTCCAATCTTCCCTCAGTTTAGGGAGTAGTGAACAAACTACTTGTCAGTATAAGAAAACAAAATTATTCAGCCACTTTACCTTTCTGGGATCATTTTTCTTGAGGTCTGTTTCCTTATTCCATGTGCCAGAGCTTTCTGTGACAGTCACATGTTAACATAACCTAAATGTGATAAAAAACGCAAGCAGTTACCTTCACTGTAATTGCTGCTACAGGTACACTGTAATTGCTACAAATAAGCAATCATTTTTATCATAGTAAAAGAAGGTGTGGTTTAGTTTGCACTTGTCAGAGGGTCTGTAGGAGTTTTCACAACAGAGAATCAACACTGCTTTTATTTTAGCAACAAGAGCTGTTCAAGTGATGGTATTTAAGGAATGAGGTCACATATTCAAGCTGTTTAGATACAACAGTGTTCAAAGATGTCAGTCAGGCTCCAAGTAGATAAAAAGTGCATCAGCTTATCAGCCAGCCATTTCTAGTGCTGGTGTGCTTCTCACATTTAATAAAGAAAGGCATGCAAGCGAACTCAATCCTGGCACAGAAAGATGCTTCTGAAACCCTTTATGCTATATAGCACAGTTAGAAAATACAATTTTACAAGACTTGATGTATGTCTCTGAATGCCTACACTTCGATGGTTCAAGAAAAAAAAATCAGTGTTCTTATGGGAATCAGTAGTTTTTCTCTGGTTTAGGAAAGATTTCAGTAAAACAGATGTTGTAGCAGGAAGTCCTAGGCAACCAAACACATGCCACTTACTCTATCGGTGAAACCTATTCTGCAGTTTAAAGTACTAATCTCACTTTATAACTTCATCCAGATATATTTAACTAACATGGAAGGCTTTGCCCAAGATTTTTGGTCAATGGCAGAATACATTTGAGTTTTCCCACATATCCACAGAAAGACCAAAATCTACTCCTTCAAGTATCCTATTATGTAAAAAATTGGGTCAATGGCTGACATGGTCTGATATTATTTGGTATGACTGTAACCTCAGTAGAAATTTGCTTGACCACAACTAGACTTAAATTTGATATTTTGTAAAAAAATCAGTAAATTGTTGTTAGTCAAGTGGTGCAAAACTGATTTACCATACGCAATTCAACTGAAATCAACAGGATTATAAAGGCTGATGCCAGATTTTATTTGACCCACAGTCTTTACAATAAATGTCTTTTCAAATGTAGTCATTTAAAAAAAAACCCTCCATTTTCATAAATACATGTAATGATTACACAGACAAGATTATCTGAAAAATTTGAATTTTGTCTCCCAACATACATAAATCCAGTGTTTTTACACTCCTGTAAATTTCTTCTTAATGGTTAGTAAGTGATATGTCCTTTCTGAAAACACATTATAGAAAGAGTATTTGCCACTGAAGTTTTTGAAAATATCTTTCTGATATGTATTTAAATTATTATCCATGTTACATTAGAGCCAAAAATTATGCATTATAATCACTTTTCGGAAGAATTTACACTGACAGACTCCACACTGAACATATTTACATGCATGAGTTCAATAAAAGTATTCACATAAATAAAATAACTCGTGTATAAACGTTGCAGACTTAAGCCAAAAAGATGATAACACTCAAGTACAAAAACACTGGAATTGTCTTTAATACACACAGCATAAACCAGGCTGTCAGGCAGTGACCTGTATTAATTTTTATGAAAGAGTTTATGCCAAATATATTTCCTCTGACTTCATAAATGCAAACCAATTTATTTCCAGGCTTCACACACCTAGCAGTTACTTACACTAGGCTTCAGTAATTTACATCATTACAAAGATAGCAAGATTGGGCCTTTGCACTGGCAAATACTTCAATAAATCTTATTACTAAGTTTCTAGCCTCCCCTAAATTGTATTTTACTGGTTGTGTGTTGAAGCAACAAGATTGCAACAGCGAGGAAAAATATTTACAGCCTAGTATGATTTACATTGCTTCATGTTTACACAGAAGCCAAAAATATTCAACAAGCCTCACCTGTACATGTGAATTTTACTCAAGGAAGTAAGCCTGTCTAGCTCAACAGCAATACTTAGGTGCATAAAGAATTAGCTCCGAGAGAGGACCTGAATTTCAGGAATTAACCCTGAGAACTTGCCGAAACGCCTGCTCCCATTATTTCTGTACAGCCCCAAGGGACTTAGAATTAGCCTTAGTATGATACCGGAAATCTAAGAATACTTAAGTGTAATCGAATGATATCACAACCTCAGACTTTTCCAAATGTGATCTTATTTAGTATTTGTTATGTTAAATAGGAACAGAAGATGGGTCGGTAAAAACCTTTAATAGGGACTTGACTCACAGCAGTCATACACACTGCATGATATAATCCTTCCATTTGAAGTATTTTTCAGGCATAAAAAATATCAAGCACTGAGTTAAGCAGACAATTATTTCACTAAATTCTGACCAAATAAAATTAACAATTCAGTATTGCTTTCCCACTTGTAAGCTGGACAGCAACCATCTGAACTGTAACATATTCGGTCTTTATCTCTAGACAGGAAAAAGAAATGTGGAATGTCCAGCTGTAGAAATGATCAGTGAAAGTACTGCCATAGAAAGTGAAAGCACTAAGGGAGCAGCCAGTGGGTAGACTGAGACAGTTAAAACTGAGTATTTTCTGTTTGAAAAAAAATATTTTCACTCACATAACTAAAATTATTCTTGCTCATTTCTGCACTGTATCTATCATTCTTTTCTTTCTCCCCTCCACCATTAGTAGATGTAGATAATTTTTGTCCTTTCCTTGTTCTAAAATGAAATTAAAGCCTGTTTGAAAAAGACTGATTTTTCCTCCAGGAACTTTCATCTTGCTCTTTTGGCACTGTCTGTTGTCTCCTTTGTTTAGCCTGTGTATGTAGTCTTTGTACCTGAACCTGCCCCAAAACAAAATTATGACTTAGGTTAAAAATAGAAAGCAAATTGTACCTGGACTCCCTGTTGGAAGTATAAATTGTTTATATTAATTGAAAACAAGGAAAACCTGTTGCAAGCTACTGGAAATATCTTTCCCATAGACAAACTTGACCAAAACACAGTAAGTCCATAGACAGTCTCCCTGCTCTCCAAAGGCTTCCTTTGGGACTCTCCCCAGGGTGGAAGCTGATGCAGAGAGCTCTTAATAAGGAGCATTTACTTTAGCATTGGTTGTACACACAAATTTCACTCAGAAAAGCTAACAGTAGTGAGTTAGTCCTTCAGTTAATGTAAGCTGTCATGGCAACTTTTTTGGTTTGGGTTTTTTAGGGGTTTGGTTTTTGGTTAGTTGGGATTTTTTTGCCAGCATTGTGGCATTACATTGAACATCCATGTTAAGATATCTCATGACAGATTAGAGGTGACAATTTCTTAGTTTCTTAGAGTCATCCAAGCTGCAGAATTGTATCAGTGCTATAAATGTGGTTTTCAAGTTCAAACTGGACTACCTTATTACACAGCATCAAGGCTACATTAATAAGGAATCTGATAAGCTTTTTTTTCCCCTAAGTTTTTGACCAAAATTCTCTTGTCTGTACAAGACAATAAACATCTCAACCTCCCAAATAAATGAAAACTATCTTAGGTGTCCATTAAAAAAATTATCCACCAAGGTAATTTACTTCCATTATAACCAATTAGTAGGGTACTAAGAGCATTTTACCACTTCATTATTTCATGTTATCAAAAAGCTGGGTGATCTACCACGTTCATATGTCTCATTTCATGGCTGAATAAAAGCTATCACAGTAATTTTAGATACCTGAATCAGAAAATCTGCCATTGCTTCTTACAGACAGAGTTCAAATATAAATTAATGATTGAGTCTATTTCAGTTATTTACCAGATATACTAGCAGTTACAACTGTTTCTCATTTTCTATTAATTGAAGGTATATTACAATTGAGCTACACGCTGTGTTATTTTGGCCAGATCCTCAGCTACAATAAACCAGCAAACCTCAATTATGTTAATTAACCTGTGTAATTTAGGCCAACTGAACATAACTGCTTTCTGGATTTTTCTATATTTTCATGTTTGCCCATGTTAAGACGCTTGTTTCTTGTGGAAAAGCGGAATTATTAACTGTAAATGCAAACAGAGCAAAGTCCAGAAAAGTGAGCCTGGAACAGCCTCTTCATTTCTCTACTGTTATTGGGTAGACATCACACAACAGCTTTAAAAAGAAATACCCTAAAATTGGAATGTGTTGTCATCTTTCACTCAGCCATAGTATATATTACCTCAGAAACCATTTTTCCCTTTGACAGTCCCAGCAGAGCCTTCTCCAGTTTGAGCTTTCACCAGCAGATGTCTGAAAATGGTGTCAGGGAACTGATTTAGCCCAGTCAAACAATGATGCTGAGTAACTCTGATTCTCAGTGGGAGTCATTTCTGCTACTGTCACTGCTGAGTCATTACATTTACTGAGGAAGTAGCTGCCTCTGCTAGCTCAAACTTTCTTTGCTACATCAATGCCGAGTTCAAAGTATGCCTTGCAATTTCCTGCAATGAAACAAAACATCCAAATAAGTTCCTCTGGGGAAGGAACAATAGCCAATCCCTAGCCATGACTTACTAAATGCTTCTACTTTCTTTTTGTTTCTTTTCTTTACACAGAAAGAGTCAAATTCTTTTTTAAAAACATACATTCAAATCCCCAAAATGAAAACTTTCTAAAAGCAACTTCTGACCTTGCTTCAACACTCTCTGCCTCCATTCCCTTTGGTCCACATCATCTTCCCCTTTTCCTCTATAGCTATTTCCGTCTTTCCATGCTTGTTTCCTTCAAACACCTTCTAATCTTTTTAGGGTTTTTAAACAAAAGTATATTTTATTTTTTTATTTTGGGAAATGGTGATTAAATTCATTGCTGGTTAGTAAAGAGGACACAGAGCTTTGAGGTGACATTATATCTTCTCTCCCAGCCTTAGACTCCAGACTACCCCAACTCCTTAGAGAATCTTTCCACTGAGTTCAACAGACGTTAAATCTTTTCATAGCTTGACTTCACCATCTTACAGACACATACAAGGCACTATTCTAAACTATGACATGCTTTACTGTTCTTTCTGGCTTACTTCTAGAGTAGTAAACAGCAGAATTCATCTTCTATCTACTGCTTACCTTCCTTTGTAAACATCAAATTTATCTCCATGTGTTACCTAGTCAAACCAATTTAATTTGTTGTTTAAGATTGTGGATTTCTTATTCAGTGCCAAGAGAGATGATAATGAAAAGTCATATTGCTCTGTGCATATAGATACAGTTTGGTGGAAAAGAGAAGGAAGGTAGGGAAGAATGACAGCTCAAAGCTGTTGGATGCTTGACGCCACTTGCAAACAATAGGTATTTACAGATTTTGTTACTTTACAGGCAACTTAAGCCATTGTGCAATCTATAAATATTTGTGTCGTCATGATTAGGTAAGATCACTCCACACTACCTAAACTTTTACATGTCAATCATTCTATGTAGGCTGCCAACTTTTATGTTCTTAGACCAATGAAGTCTTCAAACAATAAACACTAGCACCTGAATTCTTTCAAAAGAGGATATATAAGCATAAGCCAAGGAAGAAGCAGTCATAAGAAGCTTTTATCAGCTCCGAAAATACTAAGTCATGCTCCGCAGAGTGCTGAAATGACTTTTCTTTCTCAACCAACCTATATAATGCCTTTGCAACACCAGCAAACCACAGATAAGTTTTCTATAATAGCTCCTTTTTAAAACTTAACACATCTGTAAGAGTCCAAGTAGCTGATCGGTGCTGTGCCACTTCAAGTTGTGGTCAGGGGAAACTCTCTCTCACTTGCAGTGTGCTCAGAGTTAATCACCTCCTTGCAAAACAAAACACATTTCCTTGGATTGAGCTTTAAACTGACAATAAGCTTATCACAGACTTTTAACAAATGTAATGGTTTTTATTTAAAAAAATTCACACACACCAGGATATCACTCAGGTCTAAGAAACATGCCATGTAAAGTTATCTCAAATATTTCAGAGGTACTAAGCCAAAAACTGTAGCTTGAATTGTCTGTACATTTACTCTTCTGTGAAAGTAGGTTTCTCTTTTCCATCCCCCATTGTCCTTCACACATTTTCACCTGCCAAAGCACATTTTTAAAACCAACACTGGGGCAATT
Organism: Elanus axillaris; assembly: GCA_026212715.1. Lineage (NCBI taxonomy): Eukaryota > Metazoa > Chordata > Aves > Accipitriformes > Accipitridae > Elanus > Elanus axillaris. The sequence continues at coordinate 10,491,367 of JANZLQ010000086.1, forward strand.
TCTTCGCATAGACACCCTGGTAGGAATCCCTAGTTAAATAATCTCTGCATTCTCTCTTTCACCGCAGTGTAGCGGCATAACCATGCTGGGCTTTTAGAAGAAGTTTACAGCTGCATCTGTCTGGGGACTCCATGTACTTTGAAAAAAGCCCACATCTTCTCAGGTTCTTCAGCTTTGAAAAAAACTCGCCTGTATTAAAATGGTTTTCCTTTCCTGCCTTATAGCAGGCCTTGCAGCCTCACCAAAGTAAGGACTTATCCATATGGACAGCATTTTTCTAATTGAATTATAAAGGTTTCTTCTTTTTTTCCTATATAGACAGAAGTATTCTCAGTTCATGAATCTCCCTCATTCTTTTTTCAAGACTGCAGGACTGAAATATTGACCCAACACAGTTCCTGCAAACACTGTGACATCTTGTAGGCCAAGCTCTCTGCAAATGGAGTGCAAACATAGGACATGAGCAAACTTACTCCACAGTTTTCCTTGAAGCTGGAATGACTTGCTAAGCCTGAAGGACAAACTAAAATTGTACATTTCTTAACGCTATCAATTAAAAAGCTGTTTGTTGTACAGATTCTAGATCATGAATATATGGGAAACTGAAGCCTTCTAAAAACGCAGATGGTGGGCTAATACAATGTAGAAAATGTGAGTTTGCAATCTTTTCTCTCTCCATGATGTTTACGCAGCATGTTTGAGTGTCACAGATGCAGCTGCTTAAAGAGGAGCCAGGTAGTCATGCTGGTTGCAGAAACTGTGTCCAGAGCCTGGTAGGTCATAAGCAATGAGGCTAGCCATGTCTTGTTACTGCCTTGAGGATGAACAGCATTGGGGCAATTTTTTCCCCATAGACACCCCAGTAGGAATTGTCACTTGGTAACTGAAAGGTCTCCTTGTTACCTCTTGGTCTCACACAGTTATGGTGCAAGAGCTGAGCACAAACCCTATAGATAATGACTAATCATCTAAAAGGATACCGTGCTGATTTTCCCAGTGAAATGTAGAAGCTACAGAAAATCCATTTATAGCCTGTCAAGGATGGGTGAAAGAAAGAAAGGAAAATCACAAAGGAGCTAATTCTTCTTTTTTTTTCCTTTTTAGTCATTAGTCAGAGCCCATTAAGCCCAGCTACGAATCCCCTATTAAGGACAGAAGACCCCTGCAGATATAATGGGAAATTTGAATGTGAGGAGACCCTTCGCATCAGTCTGCGCACTGCCATCTGCCTACCACCAGCTTACTGTTGACAATGCTTCATTACCGTGAATATCTTTGATTAGGGATCTTGAGCCAACCCTGTTGGTTTGAGTCTTGCAATGTGTCACTGCAGCAATACAAATATAGCCAGTCCGTTACTCTCAGGCTGTCTGACTAAGCAGCTTTTGGCTGAGAAAATGTTCTGTTGTTTCACTACTGGGACCAAATTTTTATTTCAGACACAATCCTGCAGTCTTAGCATTTCCTAGTTAGAGCTACATTTCTAAAAATCCAAGGACAGACTTGGCCCTGACTGGGTAAATGCCGGTGAACAGCACAGAAAGGAATCCACAACTAAGCCTCTTTTTTTTTTTTCATCCTGAGTGTTAATAAAGGCATGACAGGACATAAAAAGTGAACAGAAACCAAAATGTTAAAGGTACTACAGGATCAAATTCTGTTCTCAGTAAAACATTCATTAACTAGAGAAATTCTGCAAGAATTTACTATATCTAGTACTAAAGCTACTTGTCTTTTCAAGGGTATGGAAAGGTATTCAGTAACCCTGAGTCAGCTGCTCCTGGTTAAGACCATATGATATAACAGTAGGCCCATGTGCTGTAATTTTAATACAATCTTGACATGCTTTGGAGAATAATTTGTAACTTAGTGCTAGCTTTTTATTTACTACTTAAGAATATGGGAGCCAAGTCTTCAGAAAAACTTCCTGACATAAAATATATTAACTGCAGAAAGGCTGCCTCTCAGGGTGGTAAATCTGGTGCCAAAAAGTAAGTAACTTTCTGTGTGCATGGAAATAATGTGGCAAGCTCTTGTAGACTACAGATATCTCCCTCTTTACATTCTGCACACACTCAGCTCTATACTGCATGAGCTGTGTTTTGCAGATGACAGGGCTTCTCAGATACATAAGAATGTGAAGTAGAAACAGCATGTGTCAATAAGAACAAAGCAAAAAGTCAGTCGGTTTCCTTTCACAATCTGGTCATTTTCCTTTCATGCATTTCCCCTACTATGCTTTTTGCCTGCAGATTACGCAACAATTTTCAGAGCTCATCTCAGGTGTACTCTTGCTATGTACACAAAAATGCCCCAAAAGAAAAGGGGAAATAAAGGGTATAAATGTAAGTATACAGATGAAATAGTTCTGCTTCACATGCAACTACACAATACAAATAAATAGATCTAGGTCCTATTTTATATTATTGGGAAAATCTCACACCTGATGCAGTTTCAGGTCTGTTCATAAGCAGAATTGCAGGTTCTTACCTTAGCTCTAATATTCATCCCACCTGGATATTACTATGAGTGCTTCTGAATAATCATACTGGTTTCATCTGATCCAAGAGTGAGCAGTTAAAAAGGGCTCTAATGAAATTTTCTGGGGCCATGCATACTTGAAAGCCATTTAAAGCTTTTTTTTTTTTTAATAGTTATGTCTTGGAGTAGAACCATTGATCTTTTCGGCCACATTTGACTGCAGATAACATTCCCCAATACTGATGTCATCATATTAATTAGCTTTTTAAATGCAGCCCCCTAACTGTCACTGAGAGCTGCTTCTTCACTGTCATTGAAATTAATTACCTTTTGCATCAAGCCTCAAACCAATAGCCAATAAGGTGAACTACAAAAAAAATGGCCCAATGCAGGCAACACCAAAGTGCTCTCTGTCATGTACACAGCCCCTCTTCAGCCTAGGAGAAGCAAGAGATGCCTTGAGACTCAGCACTTTTGAGAGGATCCAGCAAACTATCTAAACCATGTGCACTTACCAGCTCTAGCTTTGTCTGCAGAAGTTGAAACCAAGTGGAAACCAATACCAACAACTCCTTGCTGCTCAGTTTGGTTTGTTCTCTAACAGCTTATCTTGGGGAAGGAAAGAAACTTGTTGCTGGACACCCTTCATTCCTTCACAAAAGTACAAAAGAAGGAAAGAAGTCATGTCTCAATTTCACTATTCCCAGCAGGCTTATGTCCCGCATACTGTCAATCAGGTCCTGAATATTTATATCACTATCAGTCAACAGACTGTGTTCTTTGACAAACTGCCAGCCAAAGTGATTTCTCACAGCCAAGCAGCTGCTATTCTTCTCTGTCCTTTCCAAGGGCTCAACTTCACAGTCACTAGATAGAGAAAGATCAGGCTAAACAAGGGAAAATTCACACGTTCTTAAGTCTCAAAACAAGAGAGCAGACAGATTCATCCACAATCACAAGGATCAAGGGTTACAAGAAGCAATCAATTTTTTTGATCCAAGATCTTTTGGAAGAGGATTTGCATTAGGAGACTCTATAGAAATAATATTAACATTTTGGTAGCTAAGTCTGTGAAGAGGGTTGTTTGAGCATGACAACAGAGATGACATTTAGCTAGCCACATGCCTGCCAGCTTGAAGGGATCAAACACTGCCTGATAGAGGAGGTGATGGATTTCAGAACAGTACAGGAACTATAACTCAGCACTTCCAACACACTGGGTGTCACCCTGATTGTTCATCTAACACGTCTGCCACATGACTAAAGAAACTGGGATAGAAATTTTCTGTCAATGTCATTCCTCTATGTTGTCATCTCTTAAATTACTGTGTGACCAGATGGAATAAGTGTCAAAGTTTTAAATCTGCAGCATCTGTCCCACCCTTTCTTAGCCAGATGTGGGGAATATAACATTTTACTAGTAATACTTGAAGAAGCTATCTTGTAAAGAAAGTCACAGACCTATTCAGTGACTCATCAGACAAGGGCTGATTCAGTCTGCCTGCAGTACGGAGCCAGAAGCAACTTCTCAGCATGCTTTGTTTCCAAAACTTCCCTCTGAGGCAATTTACTTATCCAGGATAGTTCAATTTTATTTTAATAAACTGTCTTCTGAAATTGTTATGGAGTTACCTCATGCTCTGCGGAAGGAGGGTTCTCCTTACTAATACCAAATACAAATTTCAGGATGTTAATTTTTATTCCTCTCCTAGGCTGTCCACTGTTTCGACAGTGGCCTGACTCAAGGACATTATCACTCAAAGAAAATAAATTTTCAGATAAGCACATTCATTTCCCTGTTCTTTAGCATGGTTCACAGACTCATGACAGTGGCATTTTCACAGGAGTGTGTCTCCAAGGTGAAGACAGGAGATCTTTGAAATGTGATCTATGAACAAATAGAGATTATAATATACACCCTTCATTGTTCCCTTGATATTGAAAAACACATCATTTTGCTAAAGATGAATAACTAACATGAAGACTTTGAAATGCTTGTACTATACAGTTCAGAGCAGGCTTCCTGTAGTTCCATCAAAAATAAAAAAAAGAATGAAAAATAAGACTGCAAGTATTTTTTTCTCTACCGATCAAGCCTTGCTTGAACTGGGCACACTGATTTGCCCCTGCAAGCCAGCATTTCCTTCTGCCACAACCAGCTAGATCCCCTCTTCCAAGACACAACAGAGAACTTCCTAGAAGAGAGAAGACTTGTGGTCCCTTCTGCACTATATGTGTTCCAGGACTCTGAAGCCACGTGCCTGGCATTCAAAGTATTTCCACATCTGCTAGAGCAAGCTGCAATTCAGGTGCTGACAGATAACATCACTGCTATGTTCTGTCAGGGCTGGATTTTTGTTCCTGTACAGCCTTTAACTTTTGGCTATCATCTTCTTTTATGAGGCTCAATATTTGCTAAACTTCATCCCCAGTCCAGGCCTATGATGAACTACTTTGACAGCATGTGTATGCAGTGCCTATGAGCCATACCACTGTATGTGTATCTCAGCTCTCTATTTGTCTAGAACAATAAACAGAAAAATGTTGAGGAAAAGATAAAAGTATTCCCCTCTCCCTTTTTTTTCTTTTCTTAAAGACAATATTAAGGTAGCTGTGTTAGAATAGGCCCTAGGACCGTGTTTAGATCAAACAGTTACATTAAAAATTAGGAAAAGACAATAGCTACCAACCATAGAGCAAACCATGAGCCCTGTTCAAAGGTGGTAAAAGGAAAAGTCTAGAATATAAACCTTATTTTTTTCCTGCTTCTGAAGCAAAAGGCAGAATGGGAATGAGTTCAACCCACTCCAGTCACTGCTAGATGATGGATGACTTCATTCATTCAAGTTGTAGCATTCCCTGAGGTTGCCAAGACTCAGAGGAGACAAAAACTGCTTCTGCAAATTCCAGCACAGGTCCACAGGCTTTGCACCAGAACAAGACAGCTCTGCAAAGCCTGGCCTGGCGTTTCTTTACTTGGGAAGCACTCTGGTGCATGGGAGATAGATATTACAGAAACTCTTAAATGGTCACGTGGACCTTAACAGAATTGGAAACTGTTGGTGCAAAAAAGCATTGAAGCTGCAAGGATGCTTTACCAAATTTGGCCAAGTTAACTTCAGACTTGGTGGTTAAAACCACAAGCAAACAGATTCCACTAATACTGGTTTTTACTGCTCCCAGCATTTTTTAGCATGAGCAGCAGTGCAGTTTCAGGCTTCTGGTTCTTTTGTGCAAGGGAAACCTCTGTTTCTGGTGCTACTGAAATGGAGAACAGTTTCTGCAAGCAAAAGAGGAAGAAAACTGCAATCACATGCAGTGTCACACAGATGAAGTCATACATTGGCATAACAGCAAGTGTTGTCAGTTGTCAAAGGCCATCTGTAGCCAGCAGACTTAAACTGTCATCCTGGAAAAAGATGCAAACAAGCCTAATGGGAGATTGCATTATCCTCTCCCTGGCATTCAATCAAATGAAGCTTGTTCCCTGAACAGATATAGCAAACAAAGGGCCACATTCTTTCATTTTCTTTTTTTTCTTTTTTAAAAAAGAAAATCATTATTTTTTGGAAGTTGATATATTTTCAAAACGACAGGAAAAATAGGAAGAACCAAAGAACTCCAGAACTGAAGAGTTACTTGTCAGATGTGGGTTGTGTATACTTATTTGCTGCTATGGGGAGAGAGTGATTGCTCCACTGTTTGCTCTCAGAATTGACTCACAGACTTTTGATTTGAATCATTTAGGGGTTTGCCATGTAAAGCAATTTGACACTCTGTTTGTGTACTTTCTCTGGTTTTGGGTGGTGGGGGGAGTTATTTTCACAGCACCAAACATACTGTGGGAACTGCTAGAAAAGGATACTAAATAAGAGATCTGTTTCTTGGAGCGGGAAATGGATACGTGCTTAGAGATGTTGCATTAAGTGTTCTTGAGGGCCAGTATAGTGATAGCTCCCAGTACACTTTGTGTATCCTCCAGCTGGTGTTAGATTTCCAAACCAACCTGCAACAGAAGACAGGGGAGAGGTACAAATTCCACCATGCGTAGGCCCCAGTGATGCAAGAAGGGAAATATTCCTATCCTGTACTCTAGGAGGCAAAGATAAATGTGCTTGGTTGGTTGGTTCTAGTGCAGGCAGGGGCCAAAGAAGAGGAGCACTGAAAACTGAAAAATGAGTCTTGGGATCTGTGCCTGGTACTGATGCAAATGAAGGTGAAACTATACAAACAGCAACACAATCAGACCATTCATCATTCCTTCATTAGCAGCTTTTCTCTGCAACACCACCACCAAAGAAAAAATCCTTCCCTCTTCTTATGAACGACCAAGTAGATTGAAAAGAAAGCCTAATTGGTGAGTGTACAGTATGCACACTGTAAGACCATTTGTTATGCAAATAAGATAGCCCTGAATCCATAGGTGCTGTTAGTGTAATACAATTTATACAACCTTTGTAATACAGAAACTTACTGAGTATGTGATATTGAATCTCAACTTATAGCAAAACAGTTGCCTGCTATGAAGAGAAAGGCTTTCAGTCACAGTGCTAAGCAGATACAAACTCCACACTCCAGGTGAAATCAAAGACCTGTTATCTTGGTCAGATATACAGGAAAGGCCAGATGTCCATAATACATACAAATCTAATATGCTAGCCTTGCTTACCCACCTGAACACAATTACTCTTCATGAAAAATGATTAAATTCTTTTAAAATCTTTTACATTCCTTTAGTGGAATAAAAGTCTTCCATGTTCTATTCACTTGGACAATGTAACATTAAGGTTGTGTTTTCATATATGTGTATTATACTCTAGGCTCACAGAATTCCATACTGTACAGCTGTCTGCTACTCCCCATTAAAAAAAACTTGACTTCAGCTTCTTATAAACCCTTGCATCAAAATTTTCCATGCCATTGGCTGAAAATTTTGGAGAGCTTTTCAGCAAGAAATGATTCAGCTGTTTCCAAGAAATAAGTCAGAGAGAAAAATACACTGTCATGGCTATATTAAAAAAAGAAATCTTAAGAAGGTTAGGGGTTTCTTGTTGTTTGTTTATTTTTTTTTATCTTGAAGAGCATGTAACTGGTGAGGTGTGTATCTTGTTATCCCTGAAATAAATTTACATATAATCCTCAGAAAAATTCTAACTCATATATACTTTGTAGAGTTTCTTGAATTTAAAGCTACTAAATTTCTAGAGATCCCAAAGTCTTCTACAACTCTGTATGTAATCAGACAGTGCAAACACTACCAACTTGCAGAGTGTGAGCTCCAGAGACTCACAAGGACTTTCACCTGTAATTGCTGAAGCCAGATGCTAGAAGGCCAGGCACTGAAAATGAAGTCAGGAGCCTCCCTGTCTTGCTCACAATAACCTCTTCCTCAGTGCAGTCAGCCTGGAGAAGGCAGCTGTTTTCTTCAGAGTGCACATGGGACATACAGATTGACACAAGGACATTATGAAGGAAATTACCAGAATGGGAAAAGATGTCTTGCCTGCACAGCAACAGACAGGTCATTCTACCTATTAAAGATTCTACCTATTAAAACAAAATAAAGCATTGCCAGGTTACCTAAAAAGGTCACAGATGGGTACTTTGGGCAGCACAGCTTGTTTCTTAATTTCTCCTTTTTATTCCAACTGTAGTATTTGTAACACTTACTAATGCATCACACTCACTAAACTGTTGATCTGTGGTATGATCATGCTAGGAAGATTTCTGTGCTCAGTTTCCAATTTTTAACCAAAGGGAGACAGGGAGAAAAGTGGAGGCTGTGTGTTCAGCTCAGACTCTTTGGAGGAGTGCCTTGTATCACATTGGGATACTGCCTCTGGACTGACAGAGTAGCCCTGATGCAATTCAAAGTATGCTTGCATGTCAGCTGAAACAGAGTGCTGCAGAAATAGGATTAAGTGAAATTAATACTTCAAAAAGAAAGTGCAAAAATACCAATAATCCATAAGTGATGTGAAGGACTGCTTCAGGAAAAATAAACAGCAGCAGAAATATCATTAAATTCTGCGGAGGCATAAGGAGGAACAAAAGAAACTCAGGACAAAAAGGGATTAAGCCTTTGGAAGCAGACCAACAGTCAAGGATTCTTTGGATTTAAGGTCAGCTTAGCCACTGGCTGCATTGCAGAAATCATATCTGAACAGATCAGAATAAATGCAGATTTCAGCATTGTGGTGCCTGAGCCTGAATACTTGCCAGCCCTGTCCTTGATTTGACTTATGCTTAACTCTAGGCCAAATCTGAATAGAACTTCTTCAAATCATGGCTGATCAATATGGCTCTTGCATGCATGAGCTGCCCTATTACAAAATATGCAATGCAGATAACTGACAGTAGGAGACATGAATTTACAGAAGAAAGCTGAATTTCAACATATGCTGCACTATTAAATTATGCAGAGCATGCTTGTGTGCCTGGATCTTACAGAGAACTGGTAATATGGATATGCATATGTGTTTCCCAGAATCAAGTACTAGTAAAATAAGAAAGGTAGATGGAAGTTTGGTTATAGCTGGAGACAGCTATTGGAGACATCTGTGCCAGACATAAAAGCCAGAGTAGCTATATAAAGATGACCAGCTCCACAAATTCACAAGTTGTTCTTCCAAAATTTCTTGTCAGTTTGGAAGGAACTAATTCCTTTCAATTAAAAGCTGGGGATACAAAACAACAGGAATCAAAACTGGAGAAACCAGTTCCGATGAACTGGCCATGATATTCCTAAAACATACACATGTTCCAATGGCGTTTTAGTTCTAGCTAAAATTAAGACAGCTGATATTTGTCAAGCCAGATTTATTTCAGACTCTGTTTTTACATCTACCTTTACATGAAAATAACATGCCTTTAGAACAATTTAAAATGCACAGCTGCTGAACCTGTTTAAGCATGAGTCAGAATGAAACATGAACTGCACAGTAGGAAAACATATTCATTGCACTGGGATTTTACAGTCTCAGATCTTGATTTTCCATTATTCACATAGCTCTCAAATGACTTCAAGAAGACTATGCTTAGATAATGGCCAACATACAAGTGACTATACTGGGGCCTAAAAGGACACAAACCAGGATCAGGAACAGAGCAGGGTGCTGAACATTGGGACAGTTTAGTTCACTTCCTCTACAATTTAAGTCCTTACAAATTGGAATTATGTGCAAGATGCAACATCTCTTTTGTAAAGAGAGGAGACAGGAGAGATGAAGCCCTTGATCACCCTTAGGTGCAGTTCTGAGAAAAAGGAACAGTAAGGAACAGCAACCAGCTGATACAAAGCTTCAGATGGCCTGGATGGGTGAAGGCCTGGGGAAAAATGAGTCAGTTGGCTGTCTTTATTCTGTATATTTGTTTTGATCTTAAAATCACAGGCCCTAAGCAAAGGAAATAGGGTCTTGCACATTTTCTCTGGGGGATCTGCTCACCACCTTGCAGAGCGTGGCACACATGTACAATGACCAAAGGTCACCAAAAGCATGGCTTTGTAATTCCATATTGTTTCTATATGTAAACTATTCTCAACCCCAGAAGTTGCGAGATTTATTTATTTCAAGTTTGCTTGGTTTTCCTTTTTTAAGTGATGTTTACCTACATTTTGTAGATTATTAACAAACAAGTGTTTAGGAACAAAATATAAAAGGTCACAAGGAAAACTAATGAATATTTCTGACAGACAATTCAACCTTAAAGACGATTTACAGAGAAGCCTGTAAGAGAATAACATGCTCACATTTGCTCTTTGAATTAAGAAGCAGTGCTAAAGACACATACAAACATAACCAGATTTAAAACTGGATACTTAATTAAACTCCACAGATTAAATCAAAAGAAATAAAAACATTTTTTTCTCATGCATCATTCTCAGAAATTTAGTTTAGTAGTACCAAAAGAGAGTTATTGCTATTTCGATGCAGTTTCAATATCTCTTTTAGAATGAGAATGGAACAAGACACAATCCCGTTCTACTTCAGCATTTCTTGCCTAGTTGCTGATGCTAAAGCAGCCCTTAAAAAATTAAAGATGTTCTACAAAAATTACTGGGCCCGCCTAACATTTTGTTATTCACAACTGATAAAGCTTTTCCTTTAGCATACATAACATTTTCCCTAGATTAAAGAGGGAAAACCAGAACTAGATAGATCCTTACTGAAGCATGGGATACAATGTATAGAAACTAAAACAAGTTTTAAAAGAGCCCACCTTGTTTGACTGAGACCTGGAAGCTCTCCAGCTACAGCAATCCTGAAGACAGTCTGCCATGGGCTAATTTTCCCTGTTCTGGATAGTCTAGTTCAGGGTCAGGTTGGATAGATACGTGTAAGCTACACTGCAACCTCCAGTGCAGACATGTCCTGAGGGAGAAACACAGAGACTTGCTAAAGCCCATACATTCAGTGTACAGTCATCAGGACTATACTATCAGGATTACATCACCCCTTGATTTACTTTTCCTTTTTTAAAAACAGTCTTTTCAGGTGCTACAGCTCAAAAATAAAGCAAAAGAACAGCAACAGAAGTACAGAGGTTTCTTTAGTTCAGGGACACCAACTGCGGTAAGACATCAACAGTTCTTAAGAACTCTTATTTCTATATCCTTAAAAATAAAAAGAAACCTAGTTATTCTTCAAAAGCCCTTGTGGAGGAACTAATAATGAGTACTAATGGATAACTTTTGTTACTAATATATGCTTGAGAAGCTCCTAGACAGTAGCCAAGATGATCTATCTGCAAACAAGATTACCTTTTGACTGGATGTTAGTCTGCAAGAAGAAACCAATTTTAATGCAAAGGCACAAAATGGCAGTTATACTGATGCGCTGAAATGGAAGGGAAAAAGAATATTATCTCAGGTGCCTGAGAGCTTGCCATGTGTGTTAGCACTGCAACGGGAAAGCCTAATAACTCAGGTGCAGCATGAAATATTTCTGGAAACAAAAATTTCCATGTACTCCAGTCCCTCATTTCTCTGGATAGGGAGTAATTTATTATATACAATTCAGGAACAAAAATATAAGGCATAGTCTTTCTGTATTAATGACAGAAGTTTTTATCACACAGGGTAAATGGAAATTCCCGTAACAGGCTAAATGAACCACAGACACAATTTGTTCATGGCCATATTGCAAATTATGGAAAGACTGGAAGAGAAGAGCTCAGTATCTACCTGTTTATTTTGAATGAACACTGTTTGCCAAAAGAAGGGGATGCCTTTGTAAGTGTATGTACAACATCAAGGATGGCAGTGCTTGGCACCTTAGCTCTTATTCTATCATAAGAAAGACTAAGACATATTTCTATTGGATCAACACTGTCTCAGCACTAGGGAAAGATTTATTCCTCTGTTTTCTTTTAAGATAGGTGCAATTATTATTCTAATTTTACACAGGGGACCATGGCAACAGAGACATATCAGGTCACTTCATTAGCATCCACAGAAAACTTGACAGCTTAGTTCCAGGTTAAAACTTTGTTCTGTAAGCAAATATGTTTATTCAGCATTTATCTCCATCTCTGCCCCAGGAGACATGAGCAGCTCAACGAGTATGTTTGCTACCGCTCTGTATTCAAGGCTTCAGCAACTGCAGACTGATGCACCCAACTGGGCAATGCAGAGCTATGGCAGTCAGAGGTTCTAAATTGTAAATATGTGTAGACAAGGACATTTTCAGTCACAAGTAATATCAAGTCCACTGGGGCACCGCTTTCTACAGATAGTCCAAGCAATATTTATATCCACTGACTTCAGGGGGAGATACACTTAGCACCTCAGGGTGTCATGCCTGGAAACCAGGTTTCCTTTTCTCTAGCAGCAAATCAAGATTGGTATTTACTGCAGAGAGCTATTACAAGGATTGGATAATGCTACCAGAGTGCTGTGAGCATGAAATATGCATCACATTATTAAATATGTGACAGATATACCTGCAGAGAACTCATTAATTCTAATTTCTATTCCTGTTAGTCTATAAATATTAGCATATAATTGTTAGTTTCTAAAATATTCTGGCAAACTTTTTTTAACTGAAAAACTGTGTCAGCATTTATTTTGGAATATCAGATGAAGTCTGTTCTCTTGTATGCCCCTCAAGTAATGTGTTACAATAACCTCAATTACCTAACAGGAAATGTTAGAGCCTCAGCAAGGCTTTCTGCAAGCCTTAAGTAGGAGCTGTGAAATTTCTTCTCAGTAAACCTAAATGAAGACGCCTTCAGTGTGACAAGAAAATTCACAGAATGGACGATACTGAAAATGAAAACGCAAACCAATGCATGTGTGATACACAAACAGACTATATGGCAATACTATATGTATTTTGAGATTGTTTTGCAGTGCCCATCATGGAGCAAAAGGCAGAGTGAAGAAGCAGCCAGCAGTAGCATGCTGTAAGTGCATTGTTAGCTGTAACTGCAGTCTGATGTAAAGAAATCCAAAAGAATTTGCATACCTTCTTTCCTTAAAAAGTATGCTAGTTGAAGAAACACAGAATTTCTCACTTCTGATGTTTTTCCCCCTCCCTGGAAATCTCAAGATCAGTTCATTCTGCACAAAATCAAAGCCTGGAAGTAATTATCAGACTAACCGATAGCTGTGTACAAAAGCCCTGCAAAAATGAATACATCCATCTTAGTGACAGGAACAGCTCACATTCACAAACACTGCTTCCCTAGTAAGAATGGCAGAAGACCACATGTTGTTCTGTACAATAGCATATGGGGACCAGGAATTTACTGTCTGTTTCCCAAAACTGCAGCTCTGAGGACAAAATCATCTATCGGCTTAGACCTCTCAGCCTGCCTCTTTAGCATCTGGTAACTTGAAAGCCTGACAAAGGAAAACTTCATTTAACCAGAAAGATATCAAAAGATGGATGTGCAAACAAAGCACAGCAGTATCTTTGCAAACACTGCATAAGAATACCAACTGTGTATGAGAAACTAGACTATGAAAATGAAACATAGCTTCAACTATTCCATAATACTTAAAGCACGGAGATTTGCAGCAATTACAACCCCAGCCAATAGCAAAGTTGAAAGTAAACAATACTGGCCAATAGATCTTTGCAGGAAATAAGCTGTTTAATTACTTAATTATTTTGGGAGGAAGCTAAAGAGAAGAGAAATGCATGAAATAAATGTGTGGGAATGTAAACACTTGCATATCACAGTATCACAAGTGTGGACAAGAGCACTGCGGAAATAATGATGTGGTTTTGCTGAGCTGTTTCCCACAGTATGAGATTACATGATTAAAGGCTATATAATAACCCCTGTACACAGGGGGGAGATGAACTAACTTTACATAGGCAAATCGGGGCAAATTTCCCTCTGCTCACTCATGCATACCTCATTTCTGATTATTTATTTTTTATTTCATTGTTCTGTTAATCTAGAACACAGGTCTGTCTTACCAAAGCTTGAGGGTTGTCTTTGTTTATGGAAGAATATGATAAAACACTATGTAGCAGTATGCCTTTTCCAAGTTTCTCCAAAAGCATCTGCTACTCAAAGTGAGTGTCTTAGAAGGTTTTTCTTCCGAGTATGCACAATGAGTTGCAACACTTTGCATACTATCTGAGATGTTTTACTGCTTCAGTTTTTCTTTTAACTCCTACTAAATATTCACAGACTACAGATCTACCTCTGCCTTGGTTTTGTTTGATTATTTTTTTGGATCAGCAAAGTGTGGCATCTTACCATGAATAAGAATTCACTGTCTGCTCAAGCTTTTCAGGCAGATTCCTGCAGTATCTTGCACTCTGCAATTTCATAGGAACTCAGAGCCCTGTAGAATAAAAGTCTTTGAGCTCTGTTTCTAAGCAATACCGTAGCTCTTAAGCCTCTAATATTTGTACTTTCAGAAACCAAACTAAATTTGTTTTCTTGACTGGTATCCAGGCGGGGGGGGGGAAGGCATTTTTTTGAAACAAATCATGGAGCATAAGCAAATAGCATACTGCATTTCTGAACAACTGCTAAGTAAGGAAGCAAACCTTATGAAAGGATAACATTTAATTGCATTAAAGTGTAGCATGGCTCAGAAAATATTTTTGACAAGTCTGTATGATGAACTTCGGCTCAGTTTGGCACATTTTCTTTGTGCCATCCTGAACTATATTAAGAATTATAAGGAGCACTTCTAAAGGAGTACACATGGAAGAAAAGAGACAAAGGGGCTAGTAAAGGGTCAATTAGTTTGACAGAAACCATAGAATAAATGGAAATTATATTCACCAATTTCATATTTCCAATCCAATGTGAAACTTCAGTAGAACAGTGATACGCAGTTTATGCTATATATTAAACATACATAGATAGTTAACACATTACATGCTACAATACATTGAGAACAACATTTTTAAAGCAACTTATGTTCCATGTACTATGCAGGATTTCATCTGTAGGACTAATGAAGGGTATTCATGCTACTCTCTCACAGTAAAGCTATTAGGATAAATGGGACCAACTCCTAGTGTCACAGACAGCATAATGCTAAAAGGTTTAATAGGCTATTTGGCAAGAAACAGACAGAATAGATTCAGCTGCTAAAATTGTGACACTGACATTTTGCCCTTCGTTACCAGGGTTCTTATCTTTCCCTATAGAAAAATAAGTGTTGGATGGTGTAAGCTGTCAGTCTATCAGTTTCTAGTTAGGCTGCACTACAACAGCCCTACTTCACAAAGAGAAATTTATTTCCCAGGAATATTTGTAATCTGTTGCTATTAAAGATTTAATTAAATATAGCTTTAGGGCACTAATTAACATGCAATAATTACATTCTCTGACTATCCTCCACACCCATCATCTAGAAAATATACAAGAATAAATAAAAAGGGGTGCACAGAGTATATACCTGTCATGGCTTCACTTCCTTCCCACTGAATTCAACAATAAAGTTCTGAAATAATCAGGCAGAGAACACTGCCCTAGAGAATAAATTGCCTAAAAGTAAAATTTTGTATCTTGACCGGTTGGAATTACACAAGAGTTTTAGTATTAATTTATGGGTCACAGCTTTGTTTCCAGTCCTACTGACATTTTAAGGCACATGGGATATATCAGGCAAAGGACATCTGAATAGACTTGTGAAGACACATTGGATACCCTGGAACAGTTAAAAAGAAAGACTAGGGAAAAG
This sequence comes from Elanus axillaris, assembly GCA_026212715.1. NCBI lineage: Eukaryota > Metazoa > Chordata > Aves > Accipitriformes > Accipitridae > Elanus > Elanus axillaris. The sequence goes on from JANZLQ010000086.1 coordinate 10,507,007, forward strand.
CAAAACAAAACAAGCACACAAGAAAAAAGCTGTAAATCACATAAAAGCCAATAGAAATACTGTGCTTTTCCAAACCGGAAAAGTGCCAGGCAGTTTTTTTGCATCCTTCACAATTAATAGGCCAGAGCACTGTTCTGAGTTCTCTACTCCCTCAAGAATGCTTATCTAATCTATTTTTAATCCCTCTGTGTGCTTCACCTGAGTGCTGAGAGCAAGAGAAGAAAGCTCTTACACCTAGGTCTCCCATCTTATTCTCTCCAATATTTATGAGAGTAAAGAAATACTTGAACATATGTTGCAAAGCATGACTAAGCAAAAAAATTAATTCCTGACATACCATCACCATTATACCCACCCAAGCAATTTTTTATTTGCAATTAACTGGCCTTCTGCAAGGCTTTATAAGGTTTTTCTTTACCATACGCATTTGTTTCAGACAAGTCACTTCTTCTAAAGTGAAGCCACACCTGGAACAAGGGATTTTTTTTTCCTCATGCCGTGGGTATTACCCTCTGGAATCTTGCAATGCTTCTCTTCCCCCGTCGCTAGCACTGCAAAGCCACTTTTGGCCTCAACCAACCGCCAGACAGTTTCAGTTCTTACACATAACAATGGGTGGTTGTCAACTTCATGCATTACTTGTTCTACGAATTAATTTAGGAAGATACACTATGTGGAGCTTCTGAAGAGCGGCATGTAAAAAATGTTCAGGTAATACAGGGAAGCAAGATTAGGTCCCAGCACTCGATATTCTTGGGCGCCATCTGCCGGCACTTTATTAATTACTGACACCTCTAATGGCATAAAACGCCCAGGTCAAAATTGAGCGTTTTCTGCCAAAAGGCATTTTCTCTTCCAGAGGTGGAAGTATGCTCACTCACAACTTCCACCAAAGGTGTGGAACACAGATCTTTCTAGTTCTCCTCCACTCCCACTCATGGCAGCTAAAGGTGGGCCAGGAAAGCCCACCCAGCATGGAACACAACTCCTCCCACAGCTGGAGAAACTCTAGGTAGCACCTTGGCCTTTCATTACAAGCCTGTGATCTGCAGCCAACCACCCTGTCTCTTACCCTTGCCCTATGTATTGGGTTTCTGTGGCAAGGTTTTGGTATCGGGGGGGGTTACAGGGGTGGCTTCTGTGAGAAGCTGCTGGAAGCTTCCCCTTTTGTCCGATAGAGCCAATACCAGCCGGTTCTAAGATGGACCCGCCGCCAGCCAAGGCTGAGCCAATCAGCGATAGT
>JANZLQ010000086.1:10508349-10541713 GCA_026212715.1 Elanus axillaris
GGTGGGGGGGGGAAGTGATAGAACGACTTGGTGGGCACCTGGCGTCCAGCCATGGTCAACCCACCACACCCTAGAAGACAAAATTCAGCAATGACAATCTCCATGCTCGGAAGTTTCCTACCACCAGCAGCAAATCATCACTGCAGCTGAATGTGACTTTTTGCCCAAGCTACTAAAAACTATAATATATTCTATTTATACTGCTGTTGTTAGACAACAGTCTTGACATTGAATGACTCTAAGTCTGCCATCATTCTGATCAGCAGTGAAGACTGTGATTCACCTTCTTAGTAAGAGCTAAATTTGTGTTTTGTGCCAAGATGTGGACACAAAACCATGAATCCCCATTTCCCTGCAACTCAGAAACACATGGATGTAAGAATCCTGTTCATGCCTATTCCTAGTCTAGACATATTCTCTCTTTGCAGGCAACGGCACCACACACTGTTCTAGAAAGAGCAAAATGTTGTTTGTACAGGTCTTTGTCATTCAAGACCCAACAGAATAAATACCTCTAAGAGTCAGATATTTCCATTAGTCTCAAGAGAATTAAGCATTATTCATGTGTGACAAACAGAATCTAAATTTACAAGTGTATGAATCAAGAAGGGAATTTCCAGAAGCATTTTAGAATGAGAAGGCCATTTAGCGGTCCCTCTTCAAACAAACCTTCTGCCACATGTAGGCTCCGGAATGAGGAAGAAATTCAGCTCCCAAATTCTTTGCCACTGACACAAAACTCAATTTGGCAACATTAGCTAATGAAAAATACAAACCTGTTCCTACAACCACAGCTATGAAGACAAATCGAGTATACTCACTGAATGGAAATTAGAAGTATTTTTAATAGCTGGGTTTAGCAGAAGCAAGTGTACAACTATTAAACCCTGTCATACAGTTTTTTTGACAGAGGATGAACCCTAAGAATAACTAAAACCACCTCTGTAAGTATCACAATGTAAAGAGGATTTAGCCATGTGCAACAGATAAGGGATGTATAAATCTTTATGCATAAGAATATTTATGCCCATACTGGGAAAATTCTGAATATAACCTCTCTATTCAAATATTCCATGAGCAGCTGCCAGCTCCTGATTGCACTTCAAATCCCAGTCTGGAATACAACTGTTGGGATTCAAATTCATGCAGCATTACTTGTCTGTGGGTCTAATTAAAGATACAGACCTACTGCAAATGTAGGGAAAGCAATGCTGGTTCAGCTGTGCATGACACAGCACACTGATTCTGCATCATTCATGTTCACACACCGAACATTTAGTAAATCACCAGTCACTTTCTGGTCTTCTGTCCAAGCTAGTTTAAAATATCCCAAAGGACAAAACTATAATCTCCCTTGAACACCACTTCCATAATATTCACACTGTTAAGAAATACCTTCTCATAATCAGAATAATTTAACTTTTCTGAATTTTCAGTTAATTTCAATACTGATATGACTGTAAACAATTTCATTAATTCTTTGGGCTTCTATATCTCCTTCTACTGAAAAGCTCAGTGAAAAGGAAGTATACCAAAAATTAAAAAAAAAGACAGACTCCCCACAGGAATTAAAAATGAAAGGCAAAAAACTGTGTATATCCAACAGCTGAAGGGCCACTGGATGACAGTCTTTTCTACCTGAAAAATAAAGACATGCCTGTCTTCTGACATTACTTCAATCTTTTTTTTATTAATTCGTGGTTGCTTTCTTTAGCGTTCCCCACTGTTTACCCAGAAACATCTGCATTATTTGTTTTCCCAACTCAAAGACTGCCTATGCTTCCTTAAACTTCTGTATCTTCTATCCTCTCATAGGGTTCTGTCCTGTTTCTTTTTTTTTCCCATCTGAAAGTTCGGAAACAGTACTGAACTGTCCCTTTATCTTTCCTCCTTCCTCACTTCCATATGGGTCTCCTCTTTCAGCTTTCCTTTCTGCATTTTCCTTTCTGTGCAGCTTTTTCCTCCTTATATGCAATATACTCTCCCTCTCCGCTCTTCCTGTTTGTGAGCCATTCATTCTTTCAATGATGAAAAAGGTAACAAAATGAAAACAACTATTTATGTACCTGGTGACTTGAAAGTTCCATTTTTATGGAATACTGCACATTCATGGTACAAAGTTGCAGCTCTCCATCAATGTGAGATCCTGGATGCTCTGCCTTAAGACATTAAATTAAATTAAGTGCCTTGGATTCCTAGCACAGAATCACCACCCCTTTTACCAGCTCTGATCTCCTGTTCTTTCCACACCATTCTTATTACAGAGTTCTTTACTTCACCTTCCAGGTAACTCTTAACTAACTTTTCTTCACCTACTGGCACCTTTCCACTTATCTTACTTGATCTAATGAGATCTATTTATTCCTCTTATGGATTCTAAACTCTGCATCTCATTCCAATTATTTCCTCGACCAGGACTGATACAAATTTAGCCAGCTGTTCTTTTAAAGAGAGGAACTTCAAATGAGGAGGCAAGCGTAAATATTTGAATGAATATTTGTTCCAAAGCAGTGGCAAAACCACATCCATCAGCACACTGCAGCTTTTGGGAGTGCTACACAGCCCAGCCCAAACAGCATCAACAAGTCTGTTAACGTCATCATTCTGTTGCTGCCATCTTTACCAATTTTAATGGAAAAATATACAGGAAGAGTTTATGATTTCTATTACCATGTTGCACAAGAGCCCTGATCATAAACAAGACTTCATTTGCAGGGTACTATATACAGAACAAAAGACTATCAGTGCTCCAAAGAATTTACTACCTAAGATGAGAGACAACACGTGTAAATTTTCTACAAGGGAAGCAATGAGATAATAATGTTGGCCAACACAAGAAGTGTTAATCATACAGTCGTGATGAAGATTTTTGCAGGCATCGCTGTAAGAATTCACCAGAACTTCCAAAAAATGACTATGAAAACAAACAGGTTGATCTAAACAATATCATTCATCACAATTAAGAAGAAAAGTCTGGTTATCAATAGAAACTTTGACTGCAATGCAACTTTTAAAGATTAAAATGCTTCTTTTTCATACGAACTGTCTCAGACATAATGTAAAGCTTTTTTTTTGCACAAAACAGCTAACAGAGAATAGCAATAAAATGTATATGAAGGAAAAACTGGATCCTTCATAAGATGTGATAAAAAACAGATGTGAGTTCAGCCAATCAATATTAATTTATTGGAAATCAGAATCTCAAAGACAGAATGTAGTGAAGCCTACAGAGTATTCATGTTCTGCTACTGAAGAAATAAGAATAGCTATTAAAACAAATGATAGTGAAGAGAGACTGTTTAGAAGAAAGAAACATTTATTTTTCCTCAGTGTTAAGTTTAAAGAAATTTCAGTAACAAGTCCTCACCTGTAACAGCTTTGATAATGGTATCAATATTGCAAATGCATCTGTAGAAACACTAATGGAAAGAATGGGGTGGTGTTGTTTGGATTTTTTAAAATTTTCTCTGCTCCCATAGGAGGATGGATGATCATAGATACTATCTTTTGGTAAGCCAGTTACCAAAAACCTTCACATCGCAAAAGCCCTGAGATATATACCCTGATCTCCTGAGAGCCAAGGGGCAAAGATGCCCCAAGTGCTGACAGTGGCTCCTAGTGGTCCTATTGCTCCCCTGAAGGATGCAAGTGTGTGCCAGAACAGCTTTGGTGTTGGCCCAACACAAACCTCAGCTTGCATTTCACTAGATCAGATGCCTCATACCAAGTTTACCAGGTAAAGGCACCTAAATGACTCCATAAGAATCCTGTTCCAGCATACAGGAGGATATTAACACTGTTCAACACCAGGCACCTCATTTGATCTGCTCACTTCTTTCAAAAGCCAAGACAGGCAAAGAAGCTACTCCAAATGGGAAAATTAGAAAAAAGCTTAACTGAAGTGCTTTGAAGCAGCCTCTGGCACCATTGTCTATACAACAACAAGGGCAAATATCTTCTCTGAGACATGTACCAATATTCTCCCTCCTCTTTCCTCCACCCTTGCTATAGCCCCTGGGAAATCTCTCTCCTCCCACTCCTTAGAGTTTCCTTCTGTGCTTTTCTGCTGCTGAAAGATCTTGTTGCCTGAGCAACTGCAGCTGAGGAGAGGAGCAGGGAGAGGGTTCTGGCCCAGTTGTGTGCTATTGGCAACAGCACTGCGTTCTGACCCTGCAATGCACAATAGTGATGGTAGCAGCCTCAGGAAATTAACAGTTCAGCTGAGTTAGGGCCCTTGAGTTGGGTGTAACCTCCTTACTAGGTGCTGGGGGTTTTGCAGCCACCTTATATTTTTGTTTAAGTATGAATAAAATAACCTAACACTCAAGATTGTCAAACAAATAGTCATTTAGCTTATCCTCACACTCAGATTATATTCACAAAGCAACCACATTTGTTACACCTTAATTCTGGTGCTAACAGAACTCAGAAGTACAAATTAACTGGTAATTAATCTTCACAATCAGAATAATCCACTCTAGAAATTTCATATTATTATGATGTGTCTCTCTCTTCCTTTGCTCTTTTCATTGTGTATTTTAGAATTCAGAAAAGTAACCAGAACAAAAGCATCTATCAATGACCTTTCCAGATCCACTTTAGTATTTGTACTTCGCTTTCTTTCATCTTTGCTGTCTATCTCTTGGTATTTGAACAATATGTGGTAAAATGAGAATGTAGTCTTGGTGCTAGCACTGTACAAGAAACAATAATCTCTGCAAGATATCCAGCAGAGATTTCTCTTCTAATATTGTTTTATGAAAAAAAAAATCCTTTTATTTTTTAAAAAATAAGTGTTCTGCTTATACGGCTTTGTGTTCCTACAGTATATGAAACACTACAGGTTGCTTCCCCCCTCCCATGACGGTTTATGATCAAAATGATTGTAATTGACTACTTGCTGCTCTGCTGATTGCAGGAGAGGGTTGCGCAGCTTTTCCTGCATTTGAGCAAAGTATCACTTTGAACATAAAGCATGGAATTATGTGCAATGATACTTCTTAACAGATATTAGGACCAGTCTTGTCAAAATAAAACAAAAAACAGGGGGGATTGCAGACCTAAATGAGTGTAGCTACTATGACATTTCACTCTCTTTTTTATTATTATTTAGTTTTTACTTCTGAAGCAGAAACTTAGTTAAAGGTTCCAGTTACATCAGGGGTTAATGGTGAGTTACTGGAAAATGATTTGACCTTTTAAATTTCATATCTGTGTGAGCTTCATTCAAAATTAATTTACTCCAGTTTATCAAATCTGCGTTTAGTAGCTGCATGCTTGCTAATTCGGTCCCCTGCAGTGTATTTATAGCACATTTTTATTTAGTTTTTGGACTATGTTTATTTTTGTTGAGCATAAAATAGAGGACAACTGGAGTTTAAGCTTGACAGAACCCAACCACAAAAGCTCAGAAACTAATACTTCATTATTTTTGCTCTGTTACCTTCAAAGATAACCTACTTCCATTTTCAGCTATCCAACAGCATAGTCACAGTGAGTATCACCGGAGCAAAACACAGTCCAGAATTTATGGCTTACTAAATTCAGTGAGAAGCTTTAATTAATGAAGTCTGGAGTGCTCTGACTAGATAGCAGATTCCGTCACTTCATTTGGAATAAAACTATCAGCTTTTCTCAAATGTATCTGGAAGTTTCAAAACCATCTGTCAAAACAATGTTAACACGTCTAGGACATAAGTAATTGTGTTTGGGAGAGCTTAGATAATTGGTCAGGTATATCCAGTGCTGCCTCTTCAACAGCTCTTTCTGACTAATGGCTTCAGCAATGATGCAAATCAGGTGACTGTATATACAGCTTTCAAAAAGAGAAGGGAGGCACACAGGGTCATAAAATTTAGTGAAGGAAAAGGCGTAAGGCCAAACATCATTAGAGTGACTCATGGATTTCAATGGGATTACAGAAGGATGGAAATAGACCACATTTAACATATAGGTCACCATGCTAATATCATTAATCTTCCACCAGTGAAAGATTGCTCCCTACCATTCTGTGATTTAAAGTATGAGGACAACTGGGCCATGGGGATACACAAAGGCTAGAAGAAAAAAAGTGAAATAATGGGAAGAGCCTGAAGAAACAACATTAAAAAAATATTTTAAAATGGAGTATCTTAATCTTCCTTAAAAGGTCCTACTGAATATCACTGATAGACTCTTATCAATATAAGCCCTTATCAATATCTTTACCATTTATCTGGTTATCAATACAAACTCTTTTATACTGATAACCCTCTAACTGTGATCTGCATTTGATGAAAGCTGTACCACAAAATTGTATTTTGCTTTTGGTAACTTCAGAAAACCTCTCACACATCACATTAAGAGTTTCATGAATAAAGCATGCAAAAAGCTATCTAAGTTGGCCATCTCCTTCTCTCCATAAAACTTGCCAGAGTAACATAAAAAAATCCCATCTCACAAAGACAAGAATGCAATAAAAATAGTATTATCACTTCTTTAAGCTCTAATGAAATTTCTTAGTGGAGGTGGAGCAAAACCATTTTATATATGGTAAGGGCACTTACCTGGGAAGTCGATATGGGATGGGCTTTGTACTGTTTCCAGTGAATAATGAATTAATTTAAAGATAGAAGATGAATAATTAATCAATTTTAAGACAGAAGAATTCCATGAAGCAGGAAGCACAGCTTATGATTTCCTCCTTTGGGTAAGTGACCTGGGCACTAGGCTACATAACTAACCTCACAACATTTCTTCTCATTCCGGTATCTTTAATCTCCCATTCAGCACATATCTTGTAAGAGCCTAATTTCTTCATTAAATCAAGGCATAAATCTGTGGCTGATCTTTGTGAAGACTGCATTTAAAGAAGGTGTGTGCAGCACACCAGTCAAGTAGAGATAGGAATTAAGTCAGCTAGTCAGAGCTTGGCAATAATAAACTGCATTGGATCAAAATGTACCTGTAAATTTTGTTCATTCTTGAAGTGTTTTTAAAATTCACTTTTAAACCACTTTATTATATTTTGAACAGACTATTTTATCCAAGTCAAAGAGAATTCCGAGTTTGATTAATAAATAAGAGAAAAAAGAAATAGGACTACTGGCAGTATCCAAAATGTTTCAGAATCTCTCTTACCAGCAAGGTGACAAGACAACTCTCCTAATTCTCTGTCTGTGAAACTGGATAACTCTTCTTCAAAATAATAATATCTGAGACTGCGGACAAAGTTTTGTAAAGAACAGATTTTAAAACTTGCTTAGGCATTTACAGATGTCTCTAGCTTTTTAAAATTCCATCACTCCTTTATATGCAACTTTGTGTGTTTGAATATTACAAAAATACTACTTGGCTTTTACGGACACTTTGGGTAAAAGTATATTGTCACCTTGCTAAATAGAATTTTTAAGACAGTTTTTTTTTTTTTTTCAAGATGAGGTGACTGAAAATTCTCGAGGTTGCTGAATAAAACACACAGGTCTAAATTGCTTTAAACCTCAACAGATGATTAGCAACTGATTCTTGGATTGGGAGACACCAAGTTCTTCTGAAGGAAGGTAAGGCATATAAGGCAACACCAGTACAGTCCTCCCCAGTTGTGTTTGCTCTAGAGAGTACATATTTGACACTGCACTTGCATTGTTTTCCTTATGCAGCATGATTTCTAAAACTTCCAGAGAATGCTTAATACAAACCAGCTAGCAAGTAAATAGGCCAACTGAAAAAGCACATACCTCAGGCCTGCCATTTGATCATGTATCCTTGTTAGAAATCGCTTCTGCACAGAAGAAAAGGCTATAAAGAAAAGGAATAAAATTTAGTCGTTTAGCCCAACACTGTCTTGTTTGATTTAACAAGCACTTTCATTTTTCAGCTGCTGCAAATATTGAACAAGAACAATGAAATCACTCTGGGGAGTATCACAGTTACGTGTGCACTGCTTTCTTGTATGATGTCAGCTTCTGTGCAGTAGAGAATGTCAGTGATCTTTTCATTCATTGTTTTCATCCTTTTGGTCAAAATCTAATGTATGTTATACTGTAAATTGAGTTACGATATATACAGTGTATCTAAGGTCAAACACCCCATCTTATCCTATAATCAGTGTGACAACTAATCATATAATGATATTTTGTCACTCATTACATATCTAAGACATAGCACCATTAAAATTAATATACATCCACCAGCAAAAAAATTAAATTAGAAAATTGAATCTGAAGTTTCAGTAGGCATAGCAACGTATAATAATAAATCAATTTTCACCTAGCATGGACTGTCCACTTTTTCCATGAAGGTGTATTATTACTTCTGAGAGTTTACACATGCTTTCTTTTCCTGCATACAAAATATACTTGGCCATTCTTTCTGATCCCTTGCTTATGCCTTGTATTTAACTATACTTCAGGTTTGAACTTTACAATGCAAGTTGGTCACAAGTAAAATTCTAGAACTTCATAACTAAAATTATGTAAGTGGGAAAAGGAATGGCTATTGACCTCTGTATTCATCACGTGTGACAATACCAGAATCTGGAAAAAGCTCTCGTATAGAATTCGACTGCTCTGCATTTCATAATCAAGAAGTGCAGAAGTCTGCGGTCACTCAGGTGGTGTCAAGCTAAGGAAAAGGTCAGGTGTCAGTAAGGAATGCTCTAGTTCTGTTACAGAAGTAACAGTCTGGACAGCTAAAACAATCTCAGTCTGGAAAATAAACATTTCATGCTCCCTGCATTTCTTATAAAACCAAGCAGTCTCAAAAGTATATCAGCCTGTATCCGCAAACACTGTGCAATTCCACCCCCGCCCCACCCCCCCAAGCATAAGCACTTGCTCAGGGCTCTATTCTGTGTTCAGAAATCCCACAGAAGCCAACAGCATTGACCTTTTCACCTGACTGCTCTTGGAGTATCTGCATCAGCATATAAATTCATAATGGCAGGATTACATTAATTTCAGTAACATGAATAGCAAAAAGCACTAAAAGGGAAAACCATTCTTAATTTGTAGTTCACCCTCAGTAATTCCGGGCAAATGTACTTGAACATCAGTCAAAATTCAGCTGCAATGATATGTAAAGTAGATATCACCCAAGTAATTTATTCCTGAATATGTTCTTTAAACTGAGGGTTTAATAAATATATTAAATCTCTGTTTTCACATTCTTTTGACAGTATCACCTCTTTCTCTCCCCTTGCCTGCAAACAGGATTATATCAACTGCCCTTTGACTTCTAAAAATGCTAGAAATTCCTTCTCAGCATAGCAGATGGAATGCAGAAAATGCTGCATCAGATTAAAAAAATCCGACATAGGAAAAAACATGATCCACTAAGAACTACAAAAGTACCCTGGCAAGGCCCTACTTCCCAGGGTCACAGAATTTACCTTTTTCTACAGCACTGAACACACTTCAAGCACCACTAAACTGGCCAGTTTTTGATAGATCTGAACCACTCTTGAGGTAGAAGTTCTGATGCTCATTAGAAGGAGGGTATCCCTAATAGAATTTGTGTAAATTGCAAGTTCTTCAGAGCAGTAATAATCCACAGGAATTTGGAAACGGACTACTAAGTGTCAGGCATTACTAGAAAAAAATATTTAAACTAATTTACTTCAGAAAATATCTCTACATTTAAAGATTTAACTTAAGGGTTATATTTACAGGGCATGTTATTATTCTGCATGTTGAAAGCTGAACTTGCATACCTTTCCCTGTTGCTCATCTGCACAATAGTTACAGTATCTGTAGACTTGCAATTCTTCTCCTTTAAAGAAAGTTCTCTTCTGAATCCTAACTCTGCAGATTTATCCAAATAATCAGTAAGGCCCAGCATCTTTTAAAAAGTGCCAAAATGTCTTAAAATTGAAACAAACCAGCTAGTTATAACTAGCTTAATTAATGAGATATCTGTTATTTGGGAACATGTAGCACAGTGACAACAGCAAATAACATTCAGTATTCTTCTTGTTTAGACTGGTTGTGGGCTGAGAGCTAAGAAGAGGCTCTGCCAACATGCACCCAGTGAATCTGCTTATGTATGACTGCAGTTGGACATCTTCCTTGCCCTAAGACTGAATTACCCATCTCTTGATAATCAGCCTAAGCTAAGTTCCTGTATTGGCTCTTACAGTGTAATATGGTCCTCAAAACACACAATTCCCACAGCAATCCAAAGAGCAGCTGGATGCATGTAACTGAACCCCAAATTTGTTCTAAGTAGACATTTATTGTACTTTGGCAGGATTCGTTAGATTACCATGATAATCTAACTTGTACTATGACTCCAGCAATGGCCTGGAACCCAAAAAAAAAAAAAAAAAAACCAAAAACAAAAGACCAAAGCATCTGGGTACGTCTGCACTGCACAATGCCTTTTGTCCAGCTCCCTCAGAATGATGATCCACTTGGAGCACCTTCCCCTACCCACGCTGATTCTAAACGCTGTGCAGTACCTGCCTCCAGCACTATACTAAAGGACAGGCATGATGTACTGAAGCTGGGAACAGGATGGGAAGTACATGCATACCCTTACCATACCATACCATTCCAGGGTACAACACACCAACTATCTTCTACACTGAGAATACATTTTCAGTTAAACAAAATACAAACATGCACACATTCTCACAGGGACATATTAAAAGGGACAAATAACTGATATTTGATGGTGTTGCCATGAAAAGCCAAAATCAGGACTCAATAGTCAGGATGACTATTAAGTAGGTATTCTTTATTGCAGCACTGGACACACAGGGGATCGCTCCTCCTAATATGTGCACTGTGTCAACTCAGTTACACAATTTATATGCAAGTTCTACACACATATTCATAAGTAATTAGCATATTCATGACTTCCCCGATAACTCATTAACATAAGTAACCACCCATCTCCGCATGCGCATCATAATCCTTGGATGGGTTTCAGGGACACCTGTGCAGTCTTGAGGCATCCTGTGCCTCTATCTCATAGCGGCTTTGCATTCAGTTCTTGAAGATAAGTTCCGTTCAAAGAGTACTGTGTGCTTACATACCTGTCTCAAAATACAACGTTTACATAGTTCATTGCTGCTGCTTGTTAAAAGTCTTATCTGGTAGTTTTCCATCAGGCTCAGGCTTCAATGGTAAAATTATTCTCAGCACCGTTTCTGCATGCTTAGTGTTTACTACCGTTCATACAAAGAGCGAAAAGTATTCTTCGCTTGACTGCTGTAAGAGCTCCCTCTGTTGTAACACAGAAAAACTACCAGAAAACACGTTCCATTATCCTTGCACCTTTTTCATCGAGTGGCGAATTTTCAAATGCTCCGTCCTGTGAGATGAGAATCGACACGATTTTCTGAGATAACTTTTCATGCTTATTTTCTGCACAAGCAACTGCTATCGTATTCCAGTCTTCCAAAGTACAGACGGTATCATTTAGAATAATGTGTTCAAATGCATCTAAGAAAAAAACAACTGCATTTAAAGATCCTGCATTTGCCCTAATAAGCTTTGTGCTATCCATAACAAGCATACTGCACAAATCATTCATGGTTTTTCCAGATGGATTATAAATCCTAAGACTGAGTTAAAAAAAAAGAAAGCTGATTGAAGACACATAAGAAAAACAGTGTTTATTTTAATTTAAAAAGCTTAAAAATCCCTGATTGCACTCAAAATCACTTCTAAAACTTGAAAGAGCAATAGAATGACAGGGTAGTTGCAGGCACTGAAGTTAAGGGCAGTTTACAGGAGCAAGACACAATAAGCACAATAGATGCAAACAACCATCCCTGGATGCAGAAAACCTAATTTTCAGAAATATTATCTTTAAATTTAAGCACTTTTCTTGGGCAAGTCCAGGCAGCTAAGTATTAGTTTGTCTGCAGAGTAGTTTCACGACTTGGCACTTGCTGCCCATGTGATTTGTTGCAGCTGTCTGCCCTTGGCTTTAGTTCATGCTGCCTGAAGAGCTTCTGCCGCTGCATCTGGCAGTGCAAAAAAGAGTCCCTCTGAAAACCTACAAACCTTAGAACAAAGTAGGACTTTGTTTATTTTTTTGTCTCCTAAGCAGTAAGTGCTGAAGTTGCAGGTTGCCCAACAGCCAGCCTATAGAGGTTCTGCTAGAAGCAAGCGAAGTGCCTGCAGAGTTCTTTCAGTGGCAGGGTTGCCCCATGGGGTGCACAGACTGAACATGTGTGTGACTGCAAGCAGGATGGGCCCTCAAATTTGACAAAGTGCCCCTCATCCCTGGAAGCTCCAGAAGATGCAAGAATGCACAGCTCAGCTCCCGGTGAAGGAAAAACTTTTATTCAGATCACATTTCAAACTAGGAACGCTGAATCCAAAGTAATTTATAGGCTGAAGTGGGAGTTGAATTAAAATTTCAAATTTAGAAGTTTGTTGTTAAAATTTTGCTGTGCTTACCTTTCTTGCTCATTTCCTCCAATAGCTCAAAACTATGCTTTTTGTGATCAGCTGAGATAAAAGACAGGATTGTAGCCCCCATAGATGAAAACAGTGGTTTTCTAATCCATTGTTGACTGAGGCAGTGAATTAATGCAGGGCTAGGACAGTTTTCCAATAGAAAGAAGTAATCTTCTGAAACATCCAATACCAAATTTATTATGTATTTGCATATGGTTACCTCTCCCTTTCCTCACCATAAAAACCCACAATGATCTTGACTGATTTTGCTGAACACTGTGAAAAAAGCTAGTAGTGACATTAAAATCTAACCTTTTATTTGAAAAAAAAATATATATAAAGAATATTTTTTTCCTGTAATCATTTTAGACATCTCATGGAATGAGAAAATCAACAAACCCTAGAAGAGATGATAACCTGAAAACCGTCCCTTAAAATTATGTGAAATATGGCTAGGAAATAAAAGAAGAATGAAAAACTGTAACTTAACTGAGCAACAACAGTCTAAGCAAGAATACATATAGAAGAAAAAAAGACACAGCCAGAAGGTGGCTAAGTAGAAAGGAACTTAACAAAGAACATAGGGTACCCTTCTTTCCTTTAATCATTTGGTTAACAAACTCACGATCTGCCAGAGAGGGCCAAATCAACCTCAGTCTTGGAACTGTAGGCTATGAGAACCCCCACAGTCTCTTACTGGGGTCCTTGCCAAAATGCTGAGGAGGTTTTTTAGCAGGTATACAAAAAGTAATTCCTTATTTCATCAGAGCATGCATGTATTGACATTATGATAAAATACATAGGGACATTTAACAGAGCTCTTGATGTCTCAGTAAACACAGTGACAGAACTTCAGATATTTGTATTCACTTCAAATGATTTCTATAAAAATATTGTCAAAACATCACTGTTAAACCTGAAATAAACATATTGTAGAACAATCATGAAAGACAATACAAGTGCCTTATTATCTACCTGAAGAAAAATGCTCCAGTTGCTGAATATAATCCATTGCTCCAGAAATTTGGTGCCTTTTACATAGGCACAGAGCAACTTTTTTGTGTGCACCAGACTGACCCTTTGTGACCTCAGCCAAAGCCAGGCATTTTGACTTGTCGCTTGGTTCCACTTTCCTATAGTCATAAATAATATCTCCTACTGCCTCAGAAAAGGTTAACTGGAAGAAGACAAGGTAATAAAAGAAACCAGCATTACTAATGTGTTCTGTAACTTTGTTGTGGTTTAACCCCGGCTGGCAACTAAGCACCACACGGCCACTCGCTCACCACCAGCCCCCAGTGGGATGGGGGAGAGAATCAGAAGGGTAGAAGTAAGAAAACTTGTGGGTTGAGATAATAAGAGTTTAATAATTGAAACAAAATATAATAATAATAAAAAATTGTAATGAAAAGCAAAATAAGAGAGAGAAATAAAACGCAAGAAAAACAAGTGACAAATTAAAAACAATTGCTCACCACCAACCAACCGATGCCTAGCCTGTTCCCGAGCAGCAGTCCCCCAGCCAGCTTTTCCCTTACTTTATATACTGAGCATGTCATCACATGGTATGGAATACTCCTTTGGCCAGTTTGGGCCAGCTGTCCTGGCCGTGTCCCCTCTCCCAGCTTCCTGTGCACCCCAAGCCTCTTCACTGGCAGGGCAGCACGAGAAGCTGAAAAGTCCTTGACTTAGTGTAAGCACTGCTCAGCAACAACTAAAACATCTATGTGTTATCAACATTGTTCTCATCCTAAATCCAAAACACAACACTATGCCAGCTACTAGGAATAAAATTAACTCTATCCCAGCCAAAACCAGGACACTTTGGAATATTTCAAAACAAGCTACAACAAGTGGATTGTGTAGGTGGGCGTATTTCTGCATGTGTAAGTATTAAACTATACACCTTTCAGCTCTTCTGCCCCTCTTGCAGCCTTAATTCTCCATATTTGAGAAAGTAGCCTCTTCCTTTTCTTTAATCTCCCAAATGCAGCAGAGAGGTCTCTAAGAGCACTGAAAGCAATAGGAAGCAATGGGATATTTCTTTCAGGGATTACTGTCATTCCAGTCCCTGGCAGTTGGGAGGAATAACTGCAGCCTTACAGTGTTCCTGGACATGGGAGATTCAAGGCTGGTTTCAGGAATAAGGAAATGCTTGTGCTGTTCCCAAGCTATGATGGAGCAGAGCTGCCGTGGCTGGGTGTTCCACAACACAGCCTGTGGAAGCCGGTCTACTCAGTACCAGTGGTATTTGTAATTTTTGTTGTCAGTCTCACAATAAACTCAGAGAAACATGTCCAAAAAAAGTGAGTTTTAGAAGCCTAGTCAGATTTTCAGGGATTATTAGAACAGAAAATGGCAATAACCATAGCTTGCTATCCAACTTCACATTTTCTTCAAAGTACAAAGATTCAAAGGAAGACTGGAGGAAATTTTGCCATATCAACAAAACCAAGCTATTTTGTAGTATGGCTCTCAGAAGTAGCTCAGCTGGCTTTAACACTTTCCCAAGAAATTCTACCTAAGGACGCAGGAATGGGAAATAGATAAAATTTTGCTACACTTGGAGTGGCACAATAGCATGGCAATCATTGTATAACATAGTGCAACAAAATAGTGTGGCAATTACAGGGATTTATACTGCCAAGTGTTATATAACCTGTCTGCTACAGGTGTTGCTACCAGTTTTGCCCATAATCTAAGTGGTTTAGGATTTATTTATTTATTTTTAGTATTTGCAAAACACTGTTTTAAAATCAGTACAGAACTTAATTGGAGGTAAAGCTCCTATTTACCTATACAAACAAGGCATCATTATGTTTGAGTAACAGACTATTTTCCAACAGGCTTCTCCAGCAAACAATTAAAAGCAATTTGCAGATCCCTCACTACTGCAAACATCTGTAATACTTGGAACTAGAAATTACAGCTGCTTTTTGCTCTTCCACCCCAGAGGAGCTAAGCTGTTGTCTACTAACATTGCATTTAGTAACATTTTATGATTCCCAAGGTGGTCATAAAGCATGGCTTCAGAAACACTGTTTCAGTGTGATGTAACTAGCTAGGTCTTATTACTATAAGAACAATGATAATTTCAGCATGTCAAAATGTCAGACTATAACAGTTTTTTTGCATTAATAGGATAGCTTATATGTTAGGACTGAAACAAAGAAGTGGTGTTTTGATCCTGACACAAGGTGGTTTATAATCTCAATTTACAACTGCAATATGGGCTAGCATTAAAGAATGCTGTTGCTCTTCACAAGAATCTTTCAGCAGAGAGGCACCCATTACAGTTAATTCAATAACTGACTGTTCTAGTAGAATTTTCACCATTTCAAGCAAATCTACACTGTATTAGGAAAACGTATCTCTGACAGCTTAAATGTCTTCTCCGAATCAAAAATGCAGAAACAGATGCATTTCTAAAAATTCAAATATGATTCTATCCTCTCCCCATAAATTGAGAAAACAGAGGTCAAGTGCAGGTACAGGGTTTACAGTTTAGGCACGTTTTTAGTGTAACTGTGTTTGAAAATGTGGATCAGGTACTAATATTGCAAATAAAATGAAAGAAATTCATATAATAGTAATTACTTTTTTAAATCCACAGTAGGCTGTGAAAATCTTATATCTGTATAGTTTTTAAGTACAATGTAAGAGAAAAGAGTCTCAAACAAAACTGGAGTCTACAATGCTATAAGAAAGACTGACGGCAACCAAAACAAAATGAGTCCTTCAGAAGGAGCTGTTGATACTGCTTGTTTGGTCTACACTCGTATTGAATTTAGAATTTAACAAAAAATAATCCATTAATGTATTTTTCATTGTGTTTTGTTTGAAAGGATTTACTTTGAAGAAAAGGCAAAGCCTCGTGACTTGGGAAGTAATGGAGGATGGCATACACCTCCATAAATCTCAGTGCAGAACCACATACCTTTGCTCTTTGACCCAGTGTGTTACTAGATTTCATTGCTTTTCAGACAATGTACATCTGATTGCTTCCAGAGTTACGGCTGAATTTGGAAAGTGTGCAGCTGCGGTACTCGAGTTTATCAGAGTGTCAAAATACTTCAGCAAAGGGAGATTTCTTCCTTTAAGGCAGCTAACAGCTATGGGGATGAAAACAAAAGTCATTGGCTGGGCACCAAGAAAAGTATCTTTCAATATTTAAGACTTCAGTTTTAGACTTTTTTTGCTGATACCCACCAAATGCCTCTGACAAAATTTTTACTAAATCTTTTGAGTCAGATGCTCTGTTAATTACTCCAAATGAAGGTTGCTCAAAATTGAAGGCAGAGGGCTCATGATAGTATTTTACCATTGACAGGTAATAGGTAAATCTCGGGGCTGGGGGTGGTGGTCTTTAAAACATACAGTTTTTCAAGTGAGAATACAGAAAACATAACAACTGCTGCTAGGACTACAAATCTTGTAGTCTTGTCATACAGATCCTGAACATTAGCTTATCACAGTTTTTCTCTCAGTTACTGCCTTTAAAACTTGAACAAAAGGCAATAAAATATGCAGACAAAAAAGAAACGCTGATCTTGTGGAGTTCAGCAATGCTCCTATGGCTCCTTCTAAAGGAGGGACAAAATACTGCACTGCTTCAGTCTCTGACATCATCAATATCACTGAATTTTGTGTTGCCAAATGCAAACAAAAACATTGAGAGGAAGACAAAATTATAAAGACTATTTTGTATTTATCTGGATATTTAAAATCATCAATAGTTGTTATGTACCTTAGATTTCAGAAACTAATTTTAATGAATCTAACTAGAATATTGCTTTATGACTCAAAAGACTAAGTTTGAGTAATTTACACATGTAACAGTAAGGACTGGACTTTCAAACTAGTGGGTAGACCTTTGCTCTTGCCTATTGCACATAATTTCTCAGTAGAAATAAAACAGTTTCAGTACTGCATTAGGAACAGCTTTATACTAGACCTTAAGATCACTGTTTAACCCAACACCTCACCAACAGTAAGAAAAGCAGCGGTTGTGAGTTAGCTATCTCCCTTTCTGCTGCTCAGGGCATGTCCTTAACATACAACAAAGGAGGGGAAAAAAAAGCCTTACAGCTTTTCTTATCTTCAATTTGGAATATTAAACATAAGCTTCAAACCCCCACAAACAATTCTTATTTGATAAATCCCAAATTCTTAAACACTGAAATGACTAGACTGACATCAACTAAAATCCTGTAAGAATGGACTCTGTTATCAAGTTATTACATTTAAGGTACTTCAGAGCTTCTTCCTTACAAAGCATTGCCCCAGGAGAGTTTACTGTGTAGGTTGCTGCAGCATCATACTGACCACCTGGAAGTAATTCACTGAAAATAGGAAAGAGGAAGGAAAAAAAAGTACAGAACTTGATATGTTATACAAACACTAAATACACAGATATATACATAAAATGCTTGGCTGATGCTATAGCAATCATATAGTCAAGAAACCCAAACACTGAGAATCCACAGCTTTAAAATACATGTATTTAAACCTAGTATATCTTCATCACACCATTTTCCAGTATGAAGCAGCAGTTTTGTTTCCACACATCCAGTTACATCTCTTCTGCCTCACTACCTAGTGCTTATGACAATGTTCTTAATGAAAACTTGAAGAAATCTAGGAGGGAGCAGAGTTATCTATGGGCAACTGGAAAGAGAAGAGAACTATATTTTAATATATGTCTTGTAAAAGACTGTGATTTGGGAAGGACTAATCTAATTAATCAATGGCCAGAAATAGGAGAGTTATTTCTGTGTAACAGTTACACAGCAGGCTGTATGAGATAAATTGAGGGACTAATTCCTATTTTTAATATCAAGGGATTGTATTAGCAGTGAGATCCAGGCACCTAGAAGTAGACAGTTGCATTACTATTTTCAAAGGCATCTAATGTCCAATTTCCTCCAGGCATCTGGACACTTGAAAAACCTTCAAGTTGCACATTTTCATCTGTACACACAGAAATATATTTAAGATTAGCTCGACTGTTTTCACCACACAGGGAACAGCTGGTCTCTTCAATTTCAGTCCCTTTAGAAAAAGGGCCAAAGAAGAACCTCTGAAAATGGATAAACAATTGACTTAACCTGCATGGCTGCAACACCAGCACTTTTTACAAACACCAAAAGGGTCACAAAAAGAATGTGTCCTGGAAGGACTGCATTCAATATGATGTATTAACTATGATATTGCAAACTGCTGATGCAGAGCACAATAACCATAGTCTTTTTATTTTTCAAAATACTGAAGTGAAACTTCAGCCATTTTACTAGGGATATCAAGAGCAAAAATATAAAACATGGCAGTGTAGAATGACCACATCACTATCTCAACAAGCAAATCAGAGTTAAAAGTGTTAAAGCATTTAAAAAATGAAAAAACAACAAAACAAATAGCCACAAACTTTATCAACTGATAGATTTGTGTGAAAACTTCTTTTTTTTAAACTGAGAAAAATTATTTTTTTTTCCCCAAAGAACTGAAACAATCTCCTTAAGCAGATGATTGTTTAGGAAACACCTTTTACAGCATCAGTTAAACTCAGTTTTCCTGTCAGTGTCCTCAAAAGTTACCAGACAGGAATAAAAGATACCATCTTAAAGACCAAACTCTTAGTCCACTATTGCTGATTGTCTAGTCTCATACTCTCATTCTCAATTGTTCTGTCATTTTATTTTTTATGACTTTACCTCTTTCATCTGTTTTCTTTTTCATGATCTGAGAGAGGAGATCTTGCAGGGTGACAATCTTGTCCGATTTTGCCCAGGCAGAAATAGCATTTTCAACTAACAAAACTCGAGCATGTCTGTGGATAGTTAGAGGGAAAGATGTACGTGATCAGCACAGTTACATGAATCAAGAAATCTTTATCATAGTATCAACGGTATCTATGTTAATAATTGATCAGTGTATGGAACCTCAATCCATAAGACAAAAAAGAATGTCTATACGACACAAAAACCACATCTAAATTAAAAATATTTGCTTATATGGACTTGAACCTGAGCTTCAGCTTTTCTCTTTGCTTCAGCTGTATCTCCTAAGGCCAGCAAGTGCAGAAGTTCTTGTTCTAACTTAGTCTTTTGCCAAGGGATATACTTTTTTCCCCTTTCTTTTTTCAATTCCAGCACCCAACTGTCTGAGTGAGATGTTTAGAAAGAGAATCCAAGCTGAGTGATCCTTCTACACTCAGGCCCATGGAAGAAGAAAATGTCTTTCATGAGCTCCCAACTGCCAGCACTAAAGCCAGCTGGTAACAGTAACGCAGGCTGTGCCCCCCATCAGGGGCAGCTTCCCACAATAGCAAAGACCCTCTGAATACATTATTCTTCAAGCCTACATCTCCCTGTTTCTACTGGGTCACCGCTGTTCTGCATTCCAGCAAAGGGATCTGCATTTTGCTGATACATTGCACTACTCTGGGTGGCTTAGTTTAGGGGTTTTGTTTGTTTGTTTTAGTTTTGGTTTTATATATTTATTTTAAGAAAATATTTATATAAATAAAATTTATATAAAGAAAATACTTTAGAAGAAACTCTCAAACCAGCAGGATATTAGATTTACCTGGGATGGGCTTAAGAGGATGTGCTGTTTTCTCTGGGTTGCCAAAGGTTTCAGAGGGTACCTTTCTTACATTATGAATTTCCGATATTACATTTTTAATTTTTGCAGAATTCTGCTTTTATTCTGGAGTGGAAAAAAAACCCCACAAAATCAACAACAAAAGTAAACCAGAAGCTGTTATCTTGTCCTTTTTATGCATCAGGTTGCAAGGATATCAGTACCAAAATTTGTTGAACTACGCTCGCTGCCATACCGTTCTGCTTTTCTCAGTAAAGCCTGTCCCCCTAATTTGCCATATTCTACTTCAGACTGCATATGGCAAGATAACTGGCTCTCCTGAGAATCCTACTACACACTGCAGCTACGTAATAATACTTCCTCAATACAAGACAGTAAATGAGAAAGTGAGCAATTCACTCACTTTTCTGTATTTCTCAACCTCAGACAGTGGATTTTAGCAATGCAATAGCCTCACTTTGAGGCTATACTGTTTTTACAGGTGGAGAGAATCTGTGTGTTTAACTTCCAAGCCTGATCTTTCAGTTTTTCTGCAAAGCCTTTGCTGATCACACCTCAAGTTTGACTGCACAAGAATCAACACCAGGATGTGAAGAGCAGAAATCTAACACCACATTAGCAAGGTTTTACACAATCATTGGCAGCTTCCATATAAAAATAAACCAAGAATTGAAACACTTTAAAAAATCAATGAGAGAAGCCAGCTATGACTAAATTATTCATGTCCTAATTAAAACAACATATTTTGCTTTAAACATTATTAGAGATAACTTACTGTCTTCAAGCTCCTTTGCTCTTTTCCTATAGTACAATAGAGCTGTGGATTCCAATTCCATAGCTTTAATTTCCCATGAAGAAAAAATGCATTCCTTTGGCCATTCTTCATTCTGGCATAAATGCCTCATATTCCTGTTTGACTTAAGTCAGGATGTTCTTGTATGCAGTAACATACTCTATTATCTGTGAACATATTTTTGGATGCAATATTTATATGGAGACAACGGAAAAACAAATTTCTGGAACTTTCTGATAAGCATGATAGTTTAAAATAAAATTAATAGATAAAGTAATACTCCTTAGAGCAAGCTCCTTAGCACTGCTCTAATATAATAAAAAACAGCCCCAAAAGCAAGTAACATTGTTCAAGATGATGAAAATACAGGAAAGTTTTACATTGTGAAAGTCATCCTCTAAGCTTACCTCAGATTTGGTAATCACAAATGTTATTAAAGACTAAGGCAATCAGCACTTATTTGGACACCTGGAGCAACCATTTCCATGTTATAAAAGGTATTTTCTCTAGGTGGGCACTACATGTCTCATCATTGCCTGTATCAGAAATAGTGTGGCCAGGAGCAGGGAAGTGATTGTCCCCCTGTATTCAGCACTGGTGAGGCCACACCTTGAGTTTTGGGCCCCTCACTACAGGAAAGACACTGAAGTGCTGGAGCGTGTCCAGAGAAGGGCAACCAAGTTGTTGAGGGGCCTGGAGCACAAGTCTTATGAGGAGCAGCTGAGGGAACTGGGGCTGTTTAGTCTGGAGAAAAGGAGGCTGAAGGGAGACCTTATTGCTCCCTACAACTACCTGAAAGGGGGTTGTAGTGAGGTGGGTACTGGACTCTTCTATCAAGTAACTAGTGATAGGATGAGAGGAAATGGCCTCAAGTTGCAGCAAGGGAGGTTTAGATTGGATATTAGGACAAATTTCTTTACTGAGAGGGTTGTCAGAATTGGAATAGGCTGCCCAGGGAAGTGGCGGAGTCACCATCCCTGGAGGTATTCAAAAAGCATGTAGACAAGGCACTTCAGGACATGGTGTAGTGAGTATAGTTGATGGTTGGACTCGATGATCTTAAAGGTCTTTTCCAACCTAAACGATTCTATGATTCTATGTCCTTAGCACTTACAGGTGTGGAAAACCAAAGGAGCAGGGGCTGTGCCTTTTTATGTCTTAAAATACCAGTCCGACTCAAGATTTAAAAGCAGACTCAGTAACCCTTATTCATATCCATCTGGAAAACTAAGAATCTTTATTTATTCTTGGCACCTCCCACCTCAGCATCTGAAAAAGGCAGACACAATCAGGCAGGCAGGAGTCCTTCAGTAACTTCAGCAATAACCTTTCAGCTAAACTGAAGAGCGTTAATACTAATAAAGGGCATATGGGATATATGTCATAGGTCTTTTTAGTTATGTAGATTTTTTTCCTGTTTTAGGACAGCTTTATAATGCTTTATAATCTCAAAACTGCCATAGAGTTAAGAAAAGTGGTTATCAAGCATGAACCCTACTGTAACTTCTGGTAGTATGAATTCATCCTGGTGGCTTCTATTTGACTGCAGTGTACACAGGAGCATAAAACACAGCTGAAAATATACCAATCCTTGATTTCTCTAACACCACCAACAGATTGCAAGCCATCTGCTTACACCCTTTCCCCCAGAAGACAAAGAAGCAGCAAACCACTTTTTTACTTACTATTGTTCATTGCTCACTTACCTGAAAAGTGTGCTACCTTGTCAAATGCATTACTGTATGTAATGTAACACACTCCTAGGATGGTCCTTGCTCAGCACAACCCACCTCCTCAGTTTCTGTCAATAAATATGCTCGTACACTGCAGAAATCTCCTGTCCTTCTCAAAAAAGGGCAGGCGAGAAGACAGAATGTTCCTCTGCTCCCATGCGATGGTTTGGCATAGCAACCTAGCACCTTTCTCACACAAAGCCTAAACCTCTTTCCTCCTTTGTTCAAAAACTGCCTCAGATCAAAACCTAGAAGATGAGTTTAAATTGTTAAAATAGCATCAGCTGATACTTGTGTATTCAAGCAAGTCTTTATTCAGCTCTAACACTTCACATATTCAATTCATAAGCATAAAACCACCTAACAAGTAATTTCCAAGTTAACGTGACTCTCACTGCTTCTCTATTCCTAACTTACCTATGGCTTTTCCAACTAGAAATATTTGCCCTACAAACCCACATAAATTTGGCATTGATCTTTGGGAACCTGCAGGTGGCAAGGTGGCCATAATATGTTTTTAAACTCCCTCCACAGAGCCAGACCGAGACGAGAACACAGGTTTCTGGGATTTCACCCTGCAGTGCAGACCTGGGGAAACACCGCTACCTGAAAAACCCGCAATCCCAAGGCCAACGGCCACCGCCAAACGCAGCTATAGTGCGCATAACCCTTCCCTGCAAAGACAGCGCCCGCGTACCCCCTTAGCCGCCCTCAGGCGGGCAGAGGAACCCCACCCCCCGGCAGCCACGCCGGCTCCTCTCCTCACGGCCGCCGGCGACCGTCGGCAGCTGCCGCTGCGCGAGCTGAACCGCGGTGCACTGTGGGAGTCGTAGTCACCCCCTNNNCCCGCCGCCCCCCTCCCGACTACCACTCCCATGGTGCCCCTCGGCCGGGACTACGGCTCCCGGCATACCCCAGCGCTGCTGGCGACGGCAGGGCGCGCCGGGAGCCGGAGTCCCGCCGCGCCGCCCGCCCCTCCTCCGGCGCGGGTGGAAACCCCGTGCGGGCCGGCGCGGCGCTCTTTCGGGGAGCCGCCATTCCGGGAGTAGGTCGCGGGTGAGTCTTCGCTCCGCGGCCGCACGTGTAGGCGCGCCGTCGTCCCCCTCACCGCCGCCCCTCACCGCCTCTCACCCGCAGGTGCCCGCCTCGACATGCAGATCTTTGTGAAGACCCTCACGGGGAAAACCATCACTCTCGAGGTGAGCCGCCGCCGCGGCCTCTTCACCGCGCAGCCCCGGCGGGCGAGGGGAGGCGGGAGCGGTGCCTGGGGAGAGTTTGGCTTTGACCTGCGGAGGCGCGACCCGCCTTCCCAGGCCCGGGGCGGCGGAGGTCGGCAAGGCCTCGCCGCATCTCGGCCCCGGGCGGCGGCGAGGCCGCGCCCCCCCTCCTCGGGCTTCCTGCGCTGCCCGGTGTGCTGCAGCGCGGCCGCCGCCGGGCCGGCCGGTGCCTTCTGGGGCACGGAAATGTCGGAATGCGCGGAGAAACGCCGGGCCGGCCGCTGCCCGGGGCCTTTGCGCGCCCCCCCCCCCCCGGGCCGGCCGCCCCGTGCGGGGCCGAGCCGGCCGAACGTTCAGGCCGTGACTCTGAAGAGCCTCATGGTTCGTCTGCTTGCCTGGGCTAGTTCAAAGGCAAAACGCATTTTCACTCCCCTGTTCTGTTTTTTAACAGGTTGAGCCTTCTGATACTATAGAAAATGTAAAAACTAAGATCCAGGATAAGGAGGGTAAGTTCCAGATGCGCTTCTTATGCCTTTCTCTGTGGGACCACTATGTATCTTACACAGATGTGATTGCTGCTTTATTACAGAATGTCATTGTTCACATTCCCCATTTAATATTGATTTATGTCACCACTAGGCATTCCTCCTGATCAGCAGCGACTGATTTTTGCTGGTAAGCAGCTAGAAGATGGACGCACACTGTCTGACTACAATATTCAAAAAGTGAGTAGGAAAGGCTGAGCAGTGTTGTAGTACCAATTAGCTGGCACTGAGGGGACTGACCTTTGCTGTGGGGCCTAAGAACTGCTTCAAATGGATTCAAGCAAATCATTTGATTTAGGGTTGGGTAGCAGTTCTGACTGGGGATGTACTAGGGCTGGAACCGACAGCTGCTGCAGCCCAGTCTATAGCGTCAGGTCAGAAGAAAACATTTCTTAGAGCTCCCGCTTCCAGTGCCTCCATTCTGTCAGCCCTGGCCCTTGGCACATTGTGGTGAGCTGATTTAGGGGGCTAATGTGAAAAATCCTGCTCCTGTCTGCCAGATTAACTAGAGAGGAGGAGCAACAAATAGCTGTCATGAAACTATTCTGCAGCTGCAGTTAGAACTGAGGAATAGGGGCACAACAGATTTTACAGTAACTTAACCTTCTGCGGTTTGGGATGCAGCAGCCTACTGTTCTCTGGAGCGAATAATCCTTCTAGGGCTTTTCTAATTGCTTGCTGTTCAACATCTTTCTGTAGATAAAAGAAAAAGCCTGATTCACTGCTACTTTTGTCTTGAGAAAGCATTTTGGGTCCATTTTTTGTGTTTTACAAATAGGAATCAACACTTCACCTTGTGCTGAGACTTCGTGGCGGTGCCAAGAAAAGAAAGAAGAAGTCTTACACTACTCCCAAGAAGAACAAGCATAAGAGAAAGAAGGTTAAGCTTGCAGTGCTCAAGTACTACAAGGTATGTAGAACCAACTCTAGGGGAAGCTTGATGAAAAGAATCACTGTCATCAGGAAGGTCCGGACTGCTTACAGGATATGCAGCCTGTAATGAGCCTGCATGTAGCCTGGTGCATTTAAATCCTTCTATTTGCAAATATCCCACCTATTAAATAGAAGAAAAATTGACTGTTACAGTTCAGCGCTTCTGAACTTTGCTTCAAGAAGTTTGATGTAGTAACCATATCATGAAAATGACTTTGGCAAAGAAAAACACTCAATTATCATTGGTGCTAAAAGGTGGTGAGTGTATATGAGTTGTTGCCTCTTTGCCCTTCCCAGGTGGACGAGAACGGCAAGATCAGTCGTCTGCGCCGGGAGTGCCCCTCTGAGGAATGTGGAGCTGGAGTCTTCATGGCTAGTCACTTTGACAGACACTATTGTGGCAAGTGCTGTCTGACGTACTGCTTCAATAAACCAGAAGACAAGTAAATGTACTAGACAATAAAAATATGAAGTTCTGTACGGTTTAAGGATTTATTTCTGCTTCCTGTCGCACTGTGTTTCCTCTCCGGTGATAAGTGAGAAAAACCTGTGAAACTTTGGATGCTGACTGCCAGCTAGGATGAAATACTTTGACTCTAGAACTGAACCAGCAACTTCTTTTAAAGAGTGGTTTTTGTTAGTTAGGCCTCCTTCAAAGGAGATAATGGGCAGCAATGGCAGAGAAAAAAAAACCCAAACAACATGCTAGCTAACCTCAGAAGTGGTCTTTTTAAATGTGAGGAGTAGACAATACAGTAGTTCTAATCTGGAAAAACAGCTCAAGGTCTGAAGTCATGTCTACAAGTGGGTCGATGCTAGAGAAAGGGGTAGTCCTGCTAACAAAATGCAGACTACATACTGAAAAACTGTATAGCAGCAGCTAGGGGGGAAAGAAGACGGCTCAGCTATTCTGGAACCAATAGATAGTCATGAGAAATATTTATACCATGATGATTTCAGACACATGAAGCACTTGCAATTAATTGTTGTATTTATCCCATTTTCTAATGAGGTAAGCTGGGAGCTTTAAAAGCTAAACACTTATATAAACATCACATATAAAGAAGCTCATCTGCATCTCTGAAAGTTCATTTAATGTTAAGAGTTGAAGGCCAAGCAGGAATAATACATGTCATTTGGTGTTAAGTGTATTCAAATGTATTTTAAAATCCTGGATCCCAGGAAGTTGTCTGTTGAACTTCTTTTTCTTCGTAACAGATAATTTCATCTCCAATACTGAATTCTATATGCTTGTCCAAACTCAGTCCACAATCCATACCCATTTTTACTGCCTGGACATCATCTTTATGATGCCTCAGTGATGAT
Source organism: Elanus axillaris (assembly GCA_026212715.1). Taxonomy (NCBI): domain Eukaryota; kingdom Metazoa; phylum Chordata; class Aves; order Accipitriformes; family Accipitridae; genus Elanus; species Elanus axillaris. The sequence continues at coordinate 10,534,888 of JANZLQ010000086.1, forward strand.
AAAGATCCTATGAAGAGAAAGTGCGTCAAAGAAAGAGAGCTCGCTAAGGTCAGAGCATAAAAGTGTTCTGGTTTGCCCTTCTTACAGAATTAATGTTTCATGTTGTAGCTACAAAATGAAAGCAAGAAAAAATAGGCATTGTGAGCACTTTCAGCTAATGAAAGTCAGACATCAGTCCTTTTCGGCAGGTAAAGCCTGTGATGCTACTGCTTTCATAGCAGAGTTGGTGGTTAGAAAAAGGTTTGGCTAACCACACAGCAGCTCTAGTTGAAACAATTCCATCCTAAATAGCATATGGGATTGCCCTACGATCAGATGCGCACATTTTGCACTAACTTCACAGGGAACTAGCAGTGTCCAATTCTGAATGCAAATACACATTTTATAACAATTAGACTTACCTTTCCAAATAACATTCCCGTTACGGATTAACTTGAATTTCATTTTTTTATCTAGCAGCCCCTTCTGCACTCTGCATCCAGCTACTGGAATTTTGCTTTTTCCTACTGTAACAGAGAAGATGTTGAGAACAGAAGCTTCCCCTGTAAGAAAAAAGTAAAGTTGTATGAAGCACACAAGAATAACAAACTCACAGTAAGTAGAAGCAAGCTATGCTCTTCCACTTACCCAGCTTTATAATAAAACAGAAAAGCAAGTAGAGGGATATGAAATGTTCTTGTTGTATCAAATAGTTCATTGGAGAATAAAAGGCCACATTACAAAGCAAAAATGTAACAGTCAATGAAAACCCACCTATTGTGTTCTCTACCACAGATGGGGGAAGTCTGCTATTTAGCTCATCTTTCAAGTCTTCAATAAATTTGTAGATGATATTGTGAAGTTTAATTTTTATTCCCTTTTTAGCAGCCAGCTGTTTAATGCTGTCATTGGCTTTCACACTGAATCCAAATACAACACCTGTTAAATAAAAATTGGCAACTGATGACTACAAGAGATCGCTCTAAGTGGAAGTGTCTGCTGGGTCTATTCTGTATGTTGAACTTGCAGCACAGGTTAGAATTAGTGGTCAGCAAAACAAAAAACAGCATTTCACTACTGCTTCCCTTTTAAGGAGGGACCATTTACTTCACCCACTATTGCACATCGACTGCTACTAACCTTGTATCAAGACGAATGGCTCAAAAAAGCCCTCACAGAAAAAGTTCCCTGATGACAGAACTGGAGGTGTCAAAGCAGAAACTAAGGCTTACACCCAGCTCACCAGAGCTTACGTAAAGAGACAAGGACCTCCCATTTTTGGGCTGGAAAAACAGCTTGGTTGTCCAAATTAAGCTGGAAGTAAACTAAATCATTCTCATCCCGTTGTGGACTACGGCAGGTCCAAGGACCCCACAGCCTCTACAGCAGGTGAGAATTACAGGGTATAAACAACTGACAGTCTTTCTAATTACCTCCCTGAGCAAAAGGAAACTCTTTTGTAACGTACTTTTCTAGCTTTGCCCTGTTCAAGCATCACAAGGCTACCTGAAGAGTCAGAGTTTAACCTTAGCAATTCAACTACTGGCAACAGCTTGTCAGAGTCCTTCTATTTTCATGAGATTTTTAGCCTTCCCTACCCGCACACCTGTTTGTTGTTACAGGGAACATTTTTAAGATGCATGTAAGTTTACCTTATTGATGCTGCTAATTATTACTGAGAAAACAAAACCAAAACAAGACCTACCCATCTCAATGAAGAATTCATACTAACTGTAAATTGATTTTTAAACACACACTTACCATTAAATGCTTCTGCAAGACTTATATCGGTTTCACTGATATCTCCCATTCCAAAATGAATGATACCCAATTTACATTCATTTTCAGCGTCATAGCTGTCCAGAATGTTCAGAATAGCTTCAACAGATCCATCCACATCACCTGCGTGTACAAATGGAAGTACTGCTGACTTTGTATACACCAAAGAAACACTGAAGTAGAACTAAGGAAATGACAACTCCCATGCAACAAAGTCTTTTGACATCTGTCATTCTTACTGTATTTTCAGTAGTATGTTAAAGCACATCTATCAATTCCAAAAATGAACTGAATAAATACAATAGGACCAGAGGCTCCACATCTGTCATTTTCAGGTCAAGTTTGCACAGTTTTTTAGCTACTACTATCACTGCTTATGTCTCACTGAATGGGAGGTCAAACCAAGTTCCTCCTGTCCCACTTTAACTAATAAATAATTGTTCTTGTCCGCCATTTTGCTGATGCAGCACTGCTGCTCATATAGCTTGTATTTTTTTTAATATGTATTAATTTGTATATATTTAAGCAGTCATATGGGTTTTACTCAGGAGTTCCTAGGTAAGGGGGTTGGGCTTATAAACTTTCCTGTTGCTCTAGCCCTGCTGGAAGCGCATCCTTCTGACCACTGGATGTTTTCTGATGCCCCACCCCTTACTGAGAGAACATCAATAATCTGTTCAGTTTTAAGATGATCCAACTTCTGGTAACAGAAATTTAGTTAGTAATTTAGAGCTATGCCTCAGACTGAGCATTTGAGAAGCACAAAAACAAAGGAGGAGTAAACAGAATAGGACAGCACCTTTAACAATTACCGATAGCATGTTTTTGTCCATCTCTGTTCTCTCTTTAGGCTTTGAAAACATTAGATGCTTATTGGCCTTGTACAGCGCCATCTTCCTCTGTCTCCAGGTCAGATGGGCTAGCTTCTGTTGCTTCTTCTCATATTCCACCCTGTGTTCCTTCTGCTTTGCTTCAATAACTTCCACCTCTCTTTTCATCTTCTCCTGTTGTTCAACATAGGTTCTCCAAGCTACAACTTCATGCGCCCTTTGCTGGGGAGGAAGAAGGAAACACTACCTTTCAAAGCATTGCATCAGAAAACTCCACATAAATGCAGTTTCATCCTTTTGCATCTTCTCTATGGGCTCCCTCATTTTCTTTCACATTTAACAATAGATTTTGCTGCAAGGATGGCAGATAATGAGCCTAACAGCTTCCTCCCTGGGATACAACAACACGACTCAAGGCCTATTTTTACGGTATCTCTGCACTGGAGAGGAGAATAAATTGCTGTTCATTCTTTCATGTGGTATTTGTCCAGTTCTCACAACACCTATTTCAAGCTATATTTTATGCATATTATTTTGTCAGAAACCAGTTCTCTCATTCTAAAATTAAAACACTGATACCATTAAGTATTGGACTGTTCTCCAAGTAAAGTGATAGTGTGAAAGAGAAACGTCCTCCATGCCTTTAGTAAAGGAACACATTAGAACATATCCCAGATTACCCCAGCAGAAGCCGTTCAGGACTCCAGTCATTGCAAACAAAGCATGGAGGAAGGCAGGATGACCATGAGAAGCAAAAGCATGAACCAAAGGTGACTCATCTTTAATTCCACAGATAGCGTGCTTTCTTCATGTGACTGTGAAGCAGGTTAATCTAGATGCATGGAGATGAGAGGACAGTCTGGCAGGGGAGAGGTGGGGACATTGGAAAATAAAGAGGCAATATGCAAATCCTCGTTCCTCTTACAGAACACCTAGCTCCAGTCCCTTAATACCCCTGCTCAGCCTTCATCTTTCATCAGATTATCCAGGTTATTTAGAATGAAAGCTATAATTTTTTAACTCAACTCCTTCCCATCCTGCTATATAAGGTTTCTATTAAACAGTTCCTTCTGTACCTCAGATTCTACTTCAAGGATTTCATCTCCCGCTGAAGGGACTTCCTTCCAGCCCATGATTTCCACTGGGATGCCTGGAGAGGCTGCATCTACACTTTTGCCATTCTCATCAAACATGAAACGCACTTTTGCCCAGGTCTTCCCTGCAACCAGAACACAGCCTTTTCTCAGAGTTCCTCTTTGGATGATGGCTGTGGTAACTGGACTAGTGAAGAGCAGAGGAAAAAAATAACAGACAAAATTAAAGTTACTCCTCCCCATTTTCATGGTTAACACAGGTAAGCAAAGACAAAACAGAACTTACTTGTGATCGATCACAGGCAGAATATTTCTGTGACACTTTTTATTAGAGTGCTAATAAAATTTCAAAGTGACTTGCAAAAGCGCAAAAACCTGTACTGTACTCATTTCATTTCTGCAGATCAATACAAAACTTGGCATTTGACAAATCAGCAACAAACTGATTTTACACATTAAGTGACACCCCCCCAAAAAAACCCCAAACCCCAACAACTTTCCAGAATTCAATATTTCAATGCTTTAATTATAAACACTACAAAGAAACTGTTACAGTTTTATCTAACAACAACAACAAAAAGTTCAATGTTAAACATAAATATTGAGGTACAAACCACCTGAACAGTATCTCGCCATTGTTACAAATTGCTTCATTAAAGTTGGAAAGGTGGTACATTACTTACCCTTTCCCTTTGTCTTTGCGAGACTCAATTACATTCCCCTCTACCAAACCTGTGGCATCTGCCTTCAGTTCTAACATCTCTGCTAAAGCAACAGTTGCTTCTGCTAAAACCATTAGGTTTTCACCCTGTATAAAACCATGCACAAAAAAAAAAAAAGAATAAAGGAAACGCCAAAACCACCCAATTAAAGTAGGATCAGAAGTTGAAATCTTAGTGCCAAATTCCCCCATTTAATTCAGAATTTCTAACAATGCAATACAGTCCAATAGCACAGATTCCTTTGCCTTCAAGGCAAGATGGCACTGAAGTAATGAACTATTAAGACTGCTGCACAGCCAGTCCAGAATGCACAGAACATTAGGACGGGCAGTTTCCTTGCTTCTCTATTCATAGCATCTGGGTCAAACATGCAGAAAAAGACCTTGCAATATTCTGCTACAAGTATATTAGCAATACAAATTTTTTAAAAAAAACCAAACCCAAACAAAACACCTGAATAGCCAGACTGAAACTAGATGACATCTACCACCCAGTGACGACTCCAGGACATCAAAGAGACAAAACTGCTGGTCTGTTTTCTCTTTTTTTTTCCCTGTGTTCTAATTACATTTTATTTTTTGAGAACAGGTACAATGAGCTAGCTGTCAGTCAGCAGATCCAGATCTACAGGAATTAGGGCAAAACATATGCAAGAGGTGAATGGAGAAGCCATTTTTATGTATGCCTGTTGTAAGTGTAAGGGCATGACTTCAAAAGGTCTTGAACTTGCCTGTAATTTTAGAAGATTACTTGTGATGCATTTAGAAAGATAGCAGTAAGGCTAAGACACTGCTGCATCAGTTTGGACAAAGATGCTTTGGCCATCACAAACCTGAAGGTCAGATTTTAATTTGGTTTTTACCTATCAGTTGTTTGCAAGGATAAGATGGTAAATCTTGTAAGACTGCTATGAAACTATGTTCCTGCGATTAGGCATGTGTTAGAAAAATATTTACTTACCATCGTCTGAATTTTTCTCATCATGCATAGCATTATCACTGACATTGATTTTGCACTGATTTCATACAGTGAGCAAATATATGAGGAAACAGAAATTAGGATTAACCTGAAAAATATCCACTGAATCTCCAGAAGAAAAATGAGATTATTATTGCTCACCAAAAGTCTCAGCTTCAAAATACAACAGGAGTATGTTTCAAGTAATTCTGATGAGAGCCAGCAGCACTTGGCTCATGGTAAGGTGTCAAATACCAGGAAGATAAGCATTTTATTTTCCAGGTGCCAAATAAAAATGCAGCTGTATGCATATATTAGACACCCAGGTACACCAAAATTTTTTCCACCAAAACTTTACCTTGAGTGCAGAAATATTTACAGCTTGAACGTCACCTCCAAACTCTTCACAGACCACATCGTGAGCCAGCAATTCCTTCTTTACTCTTTCAGGATCAGCTTCAGGTTTGTCACACTTATTAATGGCGAGGATAAGAGGAACTAAAAAGAGAACAAACTCATTACCAACCTAACCAAAACTTACTGCTACTAACATGACTGCAATAAAAGGTTAGAGTAGGTTATGACCATTTAGAACAAATCATCTCACTCGGTGCCTATTGAGCAGCCACTGTGATCTGAGCTACCATGTATAAGCTGGAAGAGTTATCCTAATATGGAAAGGGTAAAAAAAAACCAAAACAACAAACACCCACCCCCCACCCCCCCCCGAGTGCTCTTCTGGCAAACCTGCAAGTCCTGCAAAAAAATATTAGTATTTTACTATCTTTATGTACTACTGCAATATTCAGTGTATTTTCAAACACCTTCCCAGGGGAGAAGGAACGGGACTACGACAGTTACTTCCCAAGATCTGTGGATTACAATTCAAGGAGTTTCTTTTGAGAGGTGAATAAACGTTTGCAAAGCAAATGTTCATTATTTGAACTGCATAGTAACACACACCTTGTATAATAACTTTGTGTACTGGGCTTGCCACTCACTTCAAAATGTACCATTAACAAAGTTAAACACCATACCTCCTGCATTTTTAGCATGTTGAATGGATTCTATAGTTTGTTGCATTACTCCGTCTTCTGCCGCTACAACCAGTATGACAATGTCAGTAACATTGGTACCTCTTGCTCGCATGGCTGAAAAAGCTGCATGTCCAGGAGTATCAAGAAAAGTTATCTTTTCCCCAGACGGCAAATGCACTGTGAACAAACGTATACAGTACATTTTAAAATCAGCATTTCACATAGCTTTATTTGACCTACTGTACATCAAGCATCAATCCTTTAAGAACTTTTTAAATAATAGTGTCCTGGGTTCAGCTGGGATAGAGTTAATTTTCACAGGGACCTGGGAGGGGGCATAGCCAGGACAGTTGACCTGAACTAGCCAAGGAGCTATTCCATACCATGTGACACCACGCCCAGTATATATATAGGGAGCAGGCTGGGGG
>JANZLQ010000086.1:10546444-10594222 GCA_026212715.1 Elanus axillaris
CCGCCCCCCCCCCGCCCCGGGACAGCGCGGGCCTGCCCGGCCCTGACTGACCCGCTGAGGGAACCCAACGCCCGCTCCCCGCTTCGCCCTCCCTGCCGGACACCGGGCGAGCCGCTCTCTGCGCAGGCGCCGGGTGGCGCGAGGGCACGGCGCCGGCGCAGTAGCGGCCGGCGGCGCGCGCCACATCGCTCGACTCCCCGGGCGGGGGCGGAGGCTCCCCTCACAGGAGAGAGGCGGGAGATCCCCTCACAGGACTGGGGTGAAAAAGGCTGCCGGCCTTTTCCGAGCCGTCTTACTCTCGTCCTGGGGTTTCGGGTATTATTTTTTATATATATATATATATATACACACATAAATTTGGTTTTCTCCAGCCTGCAGCAGATGGTCGCTTTTCTTTGCAATGTCGTCCCACCCACCTCCAGTCTAAAGCTTTAACGTGGCTGATATTTTTGAAAGTGCACCCTAATTTGGTATCTGTAAAATAATAATCACTTAATAGACTAAGGAAAAAACAAAAAAAATAAGAGGAAGCTCTGTAAGTGGCTTTTGAAAAATCCTTAATGTTCCCTCACTAATGCCTTTTGTAAAACCCAGAGATAATCCCAGGTTTCATCCTATGACATCCTTTAGCCTTGGGGTCCACTTGGGACAGCACCACCTCTATGTCCGTCTCTGTCAGGTGGCTGCAAACGGTGTGTTACAAGTCATAACTGTCATTTCCTCCATGTATGTTTGAGCTGTGTATTTCACAGGCTTTGCCCGTAATGCGGGACTTGCAGTACTTCACACAGGTGGTTTTCTGCACGCTTGCAATGGGCCGTAGCTATGTGTTTTGCTGACCTCAGCATCTTGCTTCATTTGGTCATTTATGCTGAGCGTTGACAAAAAAAAAGCATCCTGTATTTCAAAGGCACCATCTGCTGATGAATGTGCCAGCTGCTGACACCTTAAAACACACAGGGCCCTCGAGTGTTTCCCCAGAGGTAAAATGGGAAAAATAATCTCACATAAATCGCAGTAAAAAAAGCTTAAATACCAAAGGTTGTGGAAAGGGCATTAAATGCAGTCTGTGTTCCTGCATAGGGAGAGGAATCAGGCAGAAAGACGGTGTAAGCACATGGACACCACAGAGCTGCCGGCCCACATGCTGAAGGCAATAGTCCTTCGCGCAATGGGACTGTCTGGCGAGTCTGGGATTGACCTGAAAAAAATTTTATTTGAAAGATAAATTTAGCATCCAAAACAGTCACTGGAGTTTACTGCAAATCTGCTTTTTGAGTTGATCTTCCGTTGGATGCTGCCTGGAAATCTTTCTGTGTGCTGCTGTAAGGCTCTGGGAATTAGTGTAGGATCATATTTTATCCACATGTCTCTTAACCACAGATTCATACTGTTTTAATTTAAAGCTTTATTATAGATTGCCTGTTTTTCTGAAGGGCAAACTGAAAACAAATAATTCCTGATGTTATAGGTCAGGACAATGGTTTGGGTTGCAGAAATACTTTCCGCTTAACTATGTGGCCGTTAATGCTTGGCTTTGTCCCTTAGTTGCAATTCTTGATTATTATTGGTTGTCTTTAAAAAACCACATTTGATCATGCAGTTCTGATTTCTAGAGTGTAGTATTAACTGGGTAGTTTACCTGAGTTTGATTTTTCTAGCTTGGAGTTTTTCTCAACTTCCTTACTTAGCAGCAACATTTTCAGCAAAACTGTACATAGGCAACAAGCTAGCACCTGAAATTAGAGTAAGCACAGGTACAAAAAATTTAATACGTATATGTCTGAGAGAAATACCTGTTTTGAAACCAGTATTTGAACCAAATAGAGCTCACACTGGATGCAAACTGCACGAGAGGGGAGTTGTACGGAGAAGTGTTACGGAGAGCTTTGTTCTCCAGCTAGGTGAGGCTGAAGGAGGATGGCGGGAGGCTTATGGAGTGGTAAGACAGGAGGGACAGCTGGGTTTTTCTGCCTCTAAGGAGACAGCAAGCTCTGGTCTCTGGTGTGTTGTAGGACCATGGAACTGCGGAGGTGGGAAGGCCCCTCTGGAGACGGTCTCAACCCCTGGGTCAAGAGGGGTCAGAGACAGCAAGCAGGCTGCCCGGGACCACATCCCATCGCGTTTGGAGGATCTCCACCGATGGAAACTTCACAGCCTCTCTGGGCACTCTGTTCCCATGTCTGGCTTTAAGGCAGGGGCCTCAGCAACTGGCTCCCATTGCCCGGCTTTCACTTAGACCCAATGGCCAAGACTACTAATTTTTTGAAGTGCACTCTGTGTTTGCACACTTCAGGTCTAAATTAGGACACCCCCCCCAAACAACTTCCACGTGTTAGCAGCAATCATGCGTTCAGCCATTATACCCAGGTCTGAAGCTTAGTTTTTTTTCCCTTATGAAAACTTACTGCAAAAATATTCTATTTACAGCTCGCTTCGAGCTCAGAAGCTGCGGACGGACCTCGTTCAGCGACCTGGCTCCAGCCCAGCCTTCCCAGGGCGGGCTCCGGTCGCTGACGGAGCTAGCACGGACACCAAGCTCCCGTGTGAGGGGCAGGACGCCATTTTAAAGCCGCTCCAGCCGCCGCTCGGCAGGGCGCTGCCCAGCGGGAGGGGCGGAGGCGGCTTTCCCGCCCCTCCCGCCCGGCCCAGGGGAGCGGGACGGTGATGGCGGCGGCGCCAGAGCTGCGGGAGTCGCTGGCGCAGCGGCTGCGGGACTTGGGGATCACCACGGTCACGGCCGAGCACGCGCAGGTAGGGGCCGCCACCGCCGTCGTCTCTCCCCGCGGGCCTCAGCGCTGCGCCGGCAGCGGCCCGCCGCGCTGCTCTCGGCACCCTCCGGCTCTTTTTTAAATCCGGAAATAAAATTCTACGTGCGAGCAGGACACAGGGCAGTTTTGGGCCCTATGCGCGATTTTTTAGCATGATTAGGTATCACGATGGAATGTCTCACCAAATGGACCTACAGGTGCTGAGCCTGCCAGGGAACGTTTGGGTTTTTTTCCTATTCTGAGTGCAGACGTCAAGTCGCTCATACCCTCCCCATTTCTGTCCCCCAGATCCCCTTTTTCCCTCCAGTTCCCTGGCAGTTCAGGAGCTGCGACCCATCATCCAGTTCATCACCACGAAGCCACCAGCCTGTAGGATACTTTCCAAACTATTTCTCACTCCCAGGTAAAAGCGCATGCACCACATCTTCCAGCCTGTCTGTGGTGAAGCCACAAAGAAGTGCTGTCAGGGCTGGTTTTTTTAGTGCGATACTCTTGCTGTATACATCAGACAGAGATGATTCAGACAGAGTGCAGGAACAGTATGTTACATTTTATTCATGTTTTTAGAATTTCTTCATAAAAGGGTACAGCTTTTAGGCTGAGTATAACATTCAGGATTTTCTAAGTACTTAACAAAAGATACCTGCCAGTAGAAAAGTCGTATGGGATACAGAGTCTCACACAACACCAATTGTATTTTACAGGTGTTCACTGTTGAAGAAATGATGCCTCATGTCCAACACATGAAGGGAGCTCACAGTAAAAACCTTTTTCTTAAAGACAAAAAGAAGAAAGGGTTCTGGCTGGTGACTGTTCTGCACAACAGGCAAGTCAATTTAAATGACCTTGCTAAAAAACTGGGTGTTGGAAGTGGAAACCTAAGATTTGCTGATGAAAATGCCATGCTGGAAAAGCTGAAAGTGGGCCAGGGCTGTGTGACACCCCTAGCCCTCTTCTGTGACCATGGAGACGTGAGGTTTGTGCTGGATGCTGGCTTTCTGGAGGGCGGCCACGAAAAGGTTTATTTCCATCCAATGACAAATTCGGCAACCATGGGTTTAAGCCCCGATGACTTTTTGAAGTTTGTGAGATCGACGGGCCATGATCCCATCATCGTACAGTTTGATGAAGACATGAAGTAGATGAAGCTTGCTTTCTTATTACTAGGCATCAATTTCGTAAAGCAAAACTGGTGAAAGTCTCATTACAAATAAAATCTGAAAAAAACCCAGGCTTACTCCTTTTTTATTTTTTCAATTGTGTAAGTTTATATTGTATAATCTGGTGAGAAAAAATATTATCTTCAGGTGGTTAGAAGTTTAACAGAATACTCCTAAAAAGACATGTTTGCAATCTACCACTAAGTAGCCAGTAAGTAGAGGTGTTATTTAAATAATTTTACACAGTTTATTGATAAAATGATTAAAACTGGAACTTTCCATGCCTGGTACTGGCCTTGAAGGTTTAAACTTAACATTATTAGGAAGTAATAAATAACTTAAAAGTTCTAAAATACTTGTCAGTACACACAGGACTGAGATGTCTCTATTGTGTACCTGTACCCATTCATCTACTACTATATGTTGCTTTTTTTTTTATTCTTACCTAATAAAACCCAACTTGCCTACATTACAGAAAATGCATTTGATTGTCTATGTTTTTAGTTGGATTTTCACTTTAGCAGCATCCTCCCCTTGGGAAATGATGAAGTCTTCTGGTGATTGCCCCATGAAGACAGGTGTGTGCCTCACCCCTTTCTCATGCCTCTCCAGAATCAGCAGAACAGGAGGGAGCACCCCGACAGAAGGCAGGGGTGCACCCCACTACCTGCCTGTCTCTTGGCAGGAGAGCTCCAAGGAGGAACACTACTGGGGGCTCCTTACCAGGTGTAGTATAGTTCTGGTGATGCAGGGGAGGAAAGCCGATACAACCCAGAACTGTATTAACTTTTGTGCACTGTTTCTACAGATTCACGAACCCGTGGAGTATATGCATCTTCTCTGCTCCACCGTAGCCTTAACCAGCAGCTACAGGAGTGGGAAGAATGGTACAGCAAGTAGCTGTACTTGAGCTTCTTCCTTCAGGAGAAGGGGACTGCAGGTACAAACATCTGTGTGTTTAAGAGGCTGAGGAGAGGCTGATGTGGCTTTCACTAGATGATACATATTTAGTATGGAAGAGTATCTACTGTCACAAGAACAAGACCAGTACATTCTCAACGTTAAAGTTCTAATCTAATCCTTTCTCCTCCTCTCTCCTGCCTAAATGAATACAATGCCCTTCAGACAGATTGTGTATTTAAGACAGAAGCAGCAGAAACTCCATGAAGTCCTGTAAACACACTGTGGCAATGAGTACCCACACAAAACCCAAAGATGGGAGCAGTGCATGGTAGGGGCAAAATCTGAAGATGACAGGGGGAAAAGGGCTTTTGAACACAGCCTAACAAAAATGTCACATACAAGCCACACCTAAAGGTGAGCAATAGCGTGAACACAAGTTGAGACAGAATGGAAATAAAGAACACAGAAGAGTGAAGAAAAAAACACAAAAAAGGACTCACAATCTTGAATGACTGTTTGCTACTGCATCACGCTAAAGGAACGCAATACTAACAATGACAAAGGGAAACACTTCAAAAGAAACATGGCAAAAATCAGGCCATGTGACTCTGTCTCATTCTAGATGGTCAAGACAGTTCTATGAGAACATCAATATTTGTATGTTGGATTGTTTTTTTCCCACTGTAAGAAAGTGAAATCTTTAATTCTACAGAACGAACAACTACCATTAACCAAGTAAGAAAAAACATCCTCTAGGGCAAGGCAAGTTACTTCACAAACATCCTTACCATGGTTTCCTTCGTTTCTGAAGGATTTGGCACCTGTTCTCAGAGGTGTGAACTTAATGACAGAACACTTTATGACACAGCAGTTTAAACTCTCCCCTCCATCTTAGAAAGACACAAACCAGCCCCACCTATCATGGCAGTCGTCTCAAATGGGAAAGAAGTGACCTAAGAATGCTGAAGCTATAGGAGAGGCACTAGAAAAATGTCTTGACACACATGACTTTGTATTTGTTGTTAAACAAAAGACTGAAAGGGACATCTGGTATTTGGGAATACTGGATTGATTAATGAACTCTGGACCAACAAACACGTTACTAAATTAGCTAGATTTTAAGATTCAGTCTTATGTGTCTTTAAAAGTAAAATTTATCTTACCCTCCACCTGCCATTCAGTCTCCTGGCCCTTTAAGGTTTCTTCTTCATGGTACCCCAAAATTCTTTACTACTTAAAAAAACCACCCTAAATTTGACTTGTCAAGGTTTTTAAATCCAGAAAACTTAAATGTGAGAAACTGTTTTAAAGACATGTGCACAATAGCAGTTTACTATACTTCACAAATCTTAAAATCTGTACTACCTAAAATTTAACTACCTTTGTCCTTGGAAGAGATTCTGAGACTTGTCTCAGCAAAAATAATGACCAAGCAAAATCAAAGCTTCAAATACTACAATTGGCAAATCTATAAGGATTTCTTTTTGTATTTACTTATGAAATTAATGTCTTTTTTTTTTAAATAATATCAAAATAGTCTATAGTTAAAAGCTACACAGGTCTACACAAATAACACAAAACAAACTACACACCGTCCAGAAAAATTCCGCTACAGTTTTACCGGTTTCCTTCTGGAAGAAATACTCACTGAACACATTACCAACTGACCACAGCGCCATTACTTAACACCAATATCCTTCCAGTAACATCAGTTTCCAGAAAAAGTGTGTATAAATGTACACACAAAATAAGAATAAAAATTATTTGGTTTGGCATTTTAATAACATCATTAATAAATGTATACAATGACAAACATTAAAAAAATCAATATGTAAAGGAAATTACAGTTTTAAATAAGAGCTTTTAAAGTTTTGTTTCACACCTAGGTACATTCCTTTAAGGCAGTTTTATTAATATCAAAGCATTATTTACATACACATTATCATCTAACTCTAAAAATCATACATGAGCTCCTTTGTTGAGGCTGCATCATGTCTTGGAAAAAGTTTAGAAATAATAAGTGTTGGGAATGTTAACTAAATCCTCAGCAGACTATCAGAAAAGTAAATAAAAATTACTACAACCTCTTTTGCAATCTTGTACTAGCAGTGACAGATTTGGCAACTCTTGTGGTAAAAAGCTGTGTGTGCACTCCTGTACGCTGTCCAACAGCTGCCATGTTCTTCCCATGGGAGTTCATGTTTCAGAAAATCTGAAGCGGCTCCCAAATTAAATTTCCATTTTTATCTTATTTTAATTTTAAGGGCACAGACTGGAAAGATTAAGAAAGAAAAAAGAAAATAATTTAAAAATCATCAGAGCATGGCAAACCTCCTGACTGCTCTTCTGCTCTGAAACTTCCTTGCAAAACGAAGTGCTGGGAGAAGTGGATTCTGACCTCTTAAATGCAAATGTATCCCTGGTGCTGCTTTTGGCTAATTTAGCAAATACAACCCAAAATTCCACTCTGGCCTCTGTACCAATGCAGACAAAGTGGGCTGAAACCTGCTTACAACGGCACAGAAGGGCACTAGCCAGGACTCTGGCACACAAACCTCTCCTACGCTAGCCTCCGCCCCAGCAAGATGAATTCTGCCCCCAAACTCTTGCCGACTCTCTTGTGTGAAGAAACTTTGCAGAAGTTTTTGGATGAGGGGGGTTCATTTCTAATCACATTATCAGTTAAATAGTAATTATAAAGTTTGTGACTACACTCTGGCTGTGATTGCATGAATGCTCTAAGAAGGTGTAATATGCAAAAAGCAAGTGCAGAAGTTGTGACAGGTAATCTTGGACAACTTAATGAATACAGAAGAGAGCTGAGCTAATAAATGAAACATCGGGAGATGCCCCTGTGACAAAAAAGACACAGCCACATGTGGTGTGGGCAGGTTATGTGTGCCCAGCAATGCTTCTCGTAGGGAAGCACATGCCATGCAGTCGTGGCAATATGCCATGCTACTCTTGCCTAATTCCCAGGGTCTCAGAGAATCTACCTACACACACACAGACAATGGTTCGGGTTCCATGAATATAGACAGCATTTGGCACTACAGTTTGAATCTGTTAGTTCAAGACACATGCATTCTTCTAAAAATAGTTAACATTACTGAATTATTAGAGTTCAGTAGTTTGAAATGCATCAGTCCTCTGTTGTCAAGAGAGCTCAGAGAACCCCGTCACAATCAGACCCTGAAAGGAGCTTGAAAATACTGTTATTTAGAATCGGAGATATTCTCCTAACATTTATGCTATTTCAATTCTCTCTCGTAACAGCTATGCCTTTGGTAAGGGCTACCGGCATCCCCGATTTCCTATCTTTGCCTAGGCAAATCTATGAAATTCTGTAAAAGTAACTCTTCCTTCAGTCTCTATGGGTCTGCCTATGCTGTAGTACAGGAATGGCACAGAAACCATGCTCGACACCAGATTCTTACTGTAGAGTACTCTTCCTCCTGGGCGTGCCAGGGCTCTGTCTGTCCCACTCGGTACTGGGGCAGAAACTCAGCTGTGCCCTGAGCTTTGAGTGCCTACAGTAACACACAGATTACCTGTGTACCAGTATACAGGCCCTGACACAATGCACCTCTTCCAGCCACTGCCATCCATCCCACCTGCCCCTCTGGTGACATCTTGTAGCTGTCACTGCATGGCTTGGAATGCCCTGAATCCTTCCCAAAAACTTCACAGTGTCAGTTACAAATGGGAAATTATTCCAAATGCAGCTGAGCTCTGGCTGCCTACAAAACTATTTCAGGAGTGCTCTGGGCTTCAGAGCATGCCTGGGATTGCTAATATATGTTGATGCTCTGCAAAACTCATCATGCTTCCACTGAAATCAGTGAAAAACTTGACACTGAGAATAAGGGACCAGAAACTGATGCTAGTGTGAGTTGGCAATCAAAATAAACCAATGATTTTAATGAAATACCAGAAACATCTTCAGAGGAAGAATGAAAATTCTGGATGTTGGAAAGCTGCAAAATTGGTCCTATTCTCTTTCCTATTAAAAGAAAAAAACAAAAAATGTTTAAAGACTGAAAACAATCCCAGGTTGAACCAAGTATTTATATTGTAAAACCAAAATATTCTGTTTATGTCTAGATCTTTTAGCACATTTTATCATAAAAAGTATTTCAGAAGGAAGTCACTTTAAGGAAAAAAAAACAGAATATTTTCCCTTCTAAAGCTTATTGGACTTTCCTCTTTTTTCCTTTTTGACAAAATTTCAGAGAAATAAAAAAATGACTTGCCAGTAGGCTTTTGAATCTGCTGAACTGCATTCTCTCTCCAGTGAAAGATGATTCTGTTCCAACTGTCCCTGACAGCCTGAGACTTCACAAATGATAAAACCTGTAAGCCTCAAGAATCAAGCTGAAGTTGTAGTGACTCTACCACAGAGTCTAAGCAGCAGCGCGATCAATTTGCAGGTAGTCTGCAACCCTACTTCTGCAAATATATCACGCTTACCTTTACTTATGTGAATAGACACAGCTGTAGGTGAAGTTAATGTACACGCCTGTTGGAAGACAGTACACTAGGAGGTTACACTGTTAACCCTTTAGAACAGGAATATCAATGTGCTTACTGGTTTATAATAAAATGTAATTACGGTAACTCATTTTGGATCTGCTTAGAAGTTCACATACACATTCTTTGAGCTCTCTGCAAATGCTTTCAGGACAACAAATGTATGCAACCACTGAATGTACTGATAACATTTGTTGACTTTAATATAAATCAGTAATGAACAAAATGTATCTTACTAGTAAAATATAACCTTAAGGGGAACTGATTGTAAAATGCATATGGTATTATTTACATTTCCTTTTGCTGTCAAGAAACCTCCTAAGCCACAATCAGATTATGTCAAAAGACAAACAATAAAAAAATTAGTCAATACACAAACATTGTAAGACAGTCTTATCCTGGAAGTGCCATTTGTTGAAAACAGCCTTATATTAAAATAAAAGTTATAGAAAAATCCTACCTGACAATTTCCTGTCAGAATCATCTGAACATATATATGCAGAATAACTTGGGAATGTGAAAAACACATATGACAAACAATTTCTGTATAATACGATTATCCCATGACTCCCACTTCTGTTAGTTATCAAACTTTTTCATGTATGTAAACAAATGTTTCTCTTGCACTATGCAACAAAAATCAGCATAAACTTTTTAAAGAGCAATTTCATGCAGATTATGCTAACCAAGTAAGGCAGTGAAGTGCCCGCAAGCTGTGAGGTTTTTGTATCTGTATATACAGTCAATTTCAACAAAATACTACAGCATTTATTTTAGATTTACAGAAGTAAGTATAAACTGCTAGTTGGTTTTTTTGGCTAATTATTGGCAGAAGCTTAAGCAAATCAGTGGCTAATTTCATAAACGGAAGATGAAAGTATTTTTTTTTCCCCTGGAGTAATCCTTGAGACCTTAAAATTCTTGGTTGTTAGGGAGATGAGAACTGTCCTTTGTTCAGTAGATCTTAACAGTGCAATGTGCAATAATTCCTATGACCATCTACAAATTTTCGGCAGTAGACTCCAGTAGAGCTCCTTGATTCAAGGAAGGAAGGAAGGTAGGTAGGTTTTTATTTCTTGCCTGCTCTAGTCACGAAGAATGTAAAAAATTCCCTTAATTTTTATTAATGATTCCTACAGTCGCTGTCTTGTTACTTCAGATATAAAGGCTTCATACTGAGATACTGAAGGACACTTTTTCTCTCTGTGTTCAGTTGAAAGGTAGAAAGAGAAAAGAACATAAGAAAAGCTTAAAGTGTAGAAGTATAAAATACAGAGTTAAGTCACTAACAGAACTAACAGCACTAATAGCATGCATCAAAGATGTTTTAATGAAGTCAAGAGAAGGACAGAATGCCAAAGACAAGCTTTTATAAAGCCAGTTTCCTTGTAGTATAGAATACTCTGTATGTTGTTAATCTATTCTTTTAGATTTATCTGTCCCTTTCTAAGAACTGACTTCAATATTACTTCTTAATGTGATTTCTTTGAAGTTTCTTCTCCCAAGAGATTTGAAAAATAAAAATAAATGTAATTTTTACAGGCTAAAGGCTAAATGCGATGAAGTTCCCTGCCTACACAGGCAAAGTAACTGCTGTAATACAACCTGTTCTGGCTTAACTAATAAGCAAGACAGAAGCCAGTTAAGCAAGCAGTATTTACATCTGGTTAATGCAATGTGCACTTGTTCTTATATGTAATGCTGTTAGTTTGTTGTAAATGAAATTAATCTCATTTACATTTGGGGCAGGAAACTCACCACTTGGCCCACATCTCATGTAGTGGGTAATAGAATTAGGAGCTTTGTTGCTCCCTAGACCTGCTTTTTGAATTTCTGCTTTCTGGGATAGCTTCCACATCTGCAGAGAAAAGCATTTCATGTTATTCATTGTGTTTATCAGGACATGAAAAAAACCCTCATGCATTAAAATATGTTCTACTTATTAGTAGAGCAAAAGGATATATAAACACTTTTTCGTTGGTTTGTAGAGGAAAGGACAGAGGAGAGGGATAGAAGAAACTCACTGGAAGTACCTACTCAACTACACTCATTAAAATTCATCTTAGCTTTTAGAATAACCAAGTATTATTTTCAAAGCCACAGTCAGATATACTTAACTTTCAGATACACTAACCCTAAATTTCTGCATCTATGAAAAGGAAAAAAATAATCAGATGTATTTGAGGCTGATTGAACCTAGCAGAGGACTTCACTTATCTTTGCATTTTTACCTGCTACACATTGACAGAGATGTTCACATTGAATTCTGCAAAACAGAAAATTATCTTTGCATGCAACAGCTTGAACGTGCAAAATGCAGTATCTTAATTTACTATTCACTTAAAGCAAAGCATCAAGCAAACCTTTAACTGCAAGCAAATTATTAAGCCTAAACAGTATAACCTTTTTTGGCCAGCAGCAATATATTCAGTGTTTATAGTTACCATGCAAAGTCCTAGCTTATTTTTAAAGGCAGCAAGGTCCAAGGAATAAGCGAGTGCACCATGTGTTCTACAGTCAGCCATCTGAATGGCCGAGGAGCAGTAGTGCTTGCGTCTGAAAGGAATTTCACAGATCCTTCCACTATTTGAGCACAGACCAAGAGACATTCACAAAGTTATTGTTAAAGCACAAAGACCAAAAAGTGGAGCAAAAATAATCCTTCTCTACATGAAAATACTGTTTTCTTTCATATACAATAAACAAATGTTGACAATTTATTATACAGAGACATTGAAAAAAATCTTTAGCAGCATGCTTTTGCTGCTGCATCTGAACTTAACAGACCAAAAATAGGAGCACCAAAAGTTATTAACCTCGGAACTGAAATGCAATTCATGACAAATTTGTAAAATCATGCAAAATAGTAGCTTGAGCTGGATGAGGTTAGTCTAGAACACCCACAGAGGATCTGCGGGACTGGTGCTGAGAGACACTAACACTCAGTTATTCTGAATCCCTTTGTATTTAAGAGAGAAGCTGTTTTAATGCTACCCCCCAGCCCCCAATGGAGTACGGTAAAACACAGGCTCAAAAGGCATTAGATATCAGGCATAAATATTCACTATCAGATTGGGTTTGTACACGAAAGCTTAGTGCTGTGAAAAGAAACAATCCATACTGAAGTGCCCCAGAAAAAATGTATAAAATTTATTCTGTTGCCTTGATAGCAAGCTTTAGCTTCACTCTACAGGGCTAACCTTCAAAATTTCTCTTTAGACCTTGGCCTTGCTCATGATTCCAGTCGGGGTTCAGTGGTCATGCTGGAGAGTTCGTAATGTATCTGGAGACAATACTGGTATTCTTTGTAGCTGTGACAGTCTAAGGACCTAATCAAGACAAGGCTGGCAAACGAGATAATAGCATACCTGAATGCTTATCGGATTTCTTGAACAATAGCATCTGATCTAAATAGAAGGTACTACGTCTAGCTATGAACCTTGTTCTAATCATAACAAGCAGCCTTGCTGAAAGACACAGGCTTGCAATCAGTTAAGAAAAACCACAGATACTGGAAGAACAGTATGAGTTTATAGTAAGTACTCTCAGAGCCAAGAAGGTTTTCTCTAGAATTCCTTAACTTGTAAAATGTATTATGTACATGTTGCTTCAGGTAACAGCACCGTTCACCTCAAAGCCAATTCAAACACATCTACAGATTAATAGAAATGATGTCAAATGACATGACCCAAGATCAGAACAATGATCTTGCTGTGTGAGAGTAAATGCGTGCAAAATTAAGATTGTATTTCAGATTTGGATTTGCTTTTTTTTTTTTTAAATGGTGAAATAATTCTAGAGTGAGTACAGCAATAACTAACAGCACGCTGTGAACAACATTGAAGAGAATTAAGAAATTTATCATCCCAATAATAATGGACGCCTGCAGACATGTTAAAGGATGCTGGTTTACATTTTGAAACAGTAATTTTACCCTCCACAGAATGTCTTTGAAACATCCAATCTTCTCCTCCCGTCCCTTTTCCCCACCTTGAAATGTAGCTGGAGCTCTGGAAAGGGCTATCTCCTTGGTTTTCCTTGAGGAACTGGGTATTTGCAGCACTTCTACCCCTCCCTAGTTAAATACTGAGGAATTAAAGTTCAACCCCCACAGCAGTACCATAACTGCCACAAAACTGCTGGCAAAGTAAATTCAACTGTAAAAATCATAATATGACAATTCATTATTTTTAATAGTTATTTTCAATTTTAAATATTTCTTCCTGTAGATATATTTTCAGTCAGTTTTTTTATAGTGTAATTTTGACCTACAATAACTGTCAGTAACTATTTCCTCGTGCAATAAAGTGCTACTGCCTAAAGCCTCATGTAATTGTAGTTTAAGTATGACATAATTTTCAACTGTTTATATTTACATTTAAGAAGTTTCAAGCAATTGCAAAGACAGTAGCATATTAAGTAATTACTTCTCAACATTTTTCTTTAGCTGGTCATCTGGGATTTAATGAGTCATTGGCTTAAGCATTCCTATACTCCTAAAATTTTGCAAGCAAACTTGTTATTTTTTCTTTTATTTAATTGTGTTAACAGTTTTTTCTGTTATTTTGTTACACATCTTGTTTCCTATTGTATTAGTGTTACTTCTGTTAGGAAGGAAAAATGAATTCCCACCATAATCAATACAGCTTTTTATTACCATACATCACAAGGAGTCTCATATTAACTCTGTTATTTGACTCCTAATAAAACCATAGACTTCACCACATTTGTACACCAGACATGGAAAGACAAAGCATACAAAAGGGAAAAGGTGGAAAGGGTCATTTTTTCATTACAAGTGCTGCATATCATGTGACTATTTATTACTTCTTCACAAGAATTATAATTTCTGTTTAGGATTATGAATGGTCTTTGTATTTAATAATGTTCAAATATTTCAGTAAGTATGAACACTAATTCATATTTATTGTGCAAGCTAGAGGCACTGAATTATTGGGCTATAACCTGTTCCTTGTGCAAAGTGCATTTATGCCAGGACATGGCATAAAGGAAAAGTGTAAGACACTAAAATCTCTCTAAATGCTTCTTCTCATTAGTATCTCACTTTTGAAAGAAGGGGGGAAGAAAGTATTTTTACTCCAAATACATAACCAATGAGTTACTGATACATCTGAAAGCACAAGCACAACTAAAAAGTACTATCTTTGTACCAGAAAGTATGTTGTTCACTGTGCCATTTTTGGCAATGGAGCATGCGATTCGTTTAACATGCGTTCAGTAACATACAGGAAAAAACCAAACTATTTGTAATGAGTGACAAATAAAAATATAGCTTGTATTATGAAGATTTTTAAAGGCATGCAAAATATATACAGTGCAATTAATGTTTCATGCAAACTTTGGTGAGGTTACAATTTTACATTCAAACATGCTAGAGTACACAACCAAGTCCTATGCCATTGTTCTTAGAAAACAACAACCCTCAGATCTAACAAGAAATTGTTTTTTCATTGTAGTGAAATTTTCTCTGAATCCAATGGACACTGAGAAGAACACCTATATGTCATAACAGACTATATATATATGTTTAATAATACAACTTCCTTATCACACACAACCATACTCATACCACACAGTTTTATTATCTTCAGAAACCAGTAGTGGGGATTCAGCCTCACTAGTGTTTACACAGGTGGTAGGAACAAATTCATTAGTTAGAACTGACCGTAGATCACTATGATCAGATTTCTGATTAGCAGAAGGCTGTTCTTGGTTTTTCAGTACTGATCTAAATGCTGACAGATTTGCCTGATCAGTTGTTTTCGATGTAGATCTTTGAGGCAATCCACTTATATTACTAACTAACTCAGTGTTAAGGGACAAAAACGGCTGAGCCACAGTAAATGATCCTGTGCTGTCATTACCAGGTATACTGACTTTATCATTAAACATACCTGTGCTTAGCAAAGTTCTCTCATGAAAATTTGACCTTTCCATCCTTGAAGTCTTAGGCACATCAGAGTTACATCCTAAATTACGTGGTTTAACTGTATTAGCTGCATCGCTTTGTGGAACACAATCTACTCTGTAAGCCACACAGTGAAAAAAATTAGAGGATAACTGGTGTGCTGAGTACTCACTAGAGGTTGATGGAACACTTCTGTCAGCGGTGGATGGTGCTGGATCAACTGATACAGGTTGCCTACTGTCCTTAGACAAAAAATCGTGAATGCTTGTCCTTCGAGTAGTTCCTTCTGCCGTAGAAATCACACTGCTTGCACGAGGTAAGGTAGCATAAGGATTGCAATCTCTTGATTGTCGCTGTGATACAGTTGCTTGAATCTTTTCTTTAACTGATTTGGCCTTCCCTTGAGTGCCTGATGTAAATTTTATAGGGGAGCTAGTGAAGTAGGTATCTTCAGTATTACGAAGGCTAGGCCTTACAAGCTGTTCTGGTTTAATGGATCGTCCATCTGAGAAATCAACTGTGTTTTTTACGCTTAATGATCTCACAATACCACAGCTGGCAGATGGCTGTTTTCTCAGCTTTTCCTTTCTTGTCAGCTCCGCAGATTCAGATAAGCTTTTCATGACTTCATCTAAAAGATTCTCTTCACTCGTAGATTTCATCTGTCAAAAAAATGAAACATCTTATAAATTTATGAATTGTAATTTCACATTTCTTAAGCAATCTTTCTGGACATTAATGAAAAAATGCTTAAAAGGTTGTTTTTTTTAAATTTCTCAGATCTAAAAGTGGTATTAAACATTTATGGTACATACTCATGACTCTTCTGTACAGCTTACAAGCAAGTACTTTGAAAACTAGGTGTCAGACAGATCACAACTATCTGAAGTTAGCTCCTGTAATACTGATTAACTCAACAAATGAGACAATCAAAACTTCATCTTCTCACTCACTTGCCCTCTGCCATCATTCATCAACACTTCCTAAGCAACTTCATACGGACTATTATCTTAACTTGTACTGATCATCTGGATCAGCTTAAATTAAAATTAAATCCTTAAATTCTCTATACACTTAAATAGTAAAGACAAAAATCTCAGAAAGTAATACAAAGCATGTAACTTTTAGGCACCCTTGGTGCCTAAATCTGGACCACACAGCTCCCGATTTTTTCTTTTTGGAGAAAAGACTTCAGAGCTAGAAAAAAAAGTTTAGGTGAATACTATTCAAAGACTCAGCAGATAAAGACCTCAGTCTTTTTCAAAATGTTAAAAGAGACAATTTGGAAAGAATAAAGCTAGGAGCATTAAGGAAACGCTCTGGCAGAAGGTTGGAAAGAGACCTCTTGAATACCCTTCCAATCTGAATGATTCTGTGATGCTATGAAAGGGATTCTGTAATTCATGAACAGCAGTGGACTAGACTTGATGACTCAGGTGGTTTCTTTTACTTCTATTGCCAGGGAAGTATTGTTTAATGCTTAAAAACCAAAAATCCTTGTCAGAGAGACCAGAGATGAGAGATCATTTTAAGTACCTAACAAAACCCCCAGAAATTTAGGCCAGACTCAAGTCACAGAGTACCCCAATCAATTCAGCTGTGAATGTATATTTTTCGATTTCAACTATGTCATTAAAAACATATGGAGTCTGCTCCTTACTCTTGATAGGTCCTAGTCACAGTAACTCACTGGCTTTATCCTACAGCACTTTTAGGTTTCAGACAGACCTACTCAAGAACTAGCGATGAAGAAATTAGAATACTAGCAGAGACAAGGTGAGTGTGGGCTTCTAACAAACTGTCACTGATTTACAGAAACATTCTCTTTGTCTTCCTCCTCTCAGACTTCAATGATCTCCAAGGTAATTTTTTTTGCCCAGTAGAGTTAAAAAGACGAAACTGAAGCAGACAAGATTCTCTCATCAGGGAATGAAGTAAAGCATCTTCCTTCCTCTCTATATAAGACATATCTGACAACAGCTCTTACTGAAGACAACAGCTGAAGTGGAAGAAGAGAAGTAAACCTACTTTGAGTTCACATGGCCTTCTATCTGAACTCTGAGTGTACCATCATCAGTATACAGGACAACTTTTGTGCAGTAGAGATCAACTTCCTTACCTAATTCAGTAACCCAGGAAGGGTGAAGCTGTGAAATTCCAAATGATTTTGTGTGTAATACAGCAAGACCAGTTTACCAGGATACAGTCCGTGCTACTTCTTAATGCAGGCATAACCAGTATCTCCACAAAGTTTTAAAGCAATTCTACTCACTGTAAGTCTTCTGTTAATTCTGTGTCCACATATAGAATAATATGTAGTTAAAATGTTTTTTAAACTAACCTCGCTTGAGGTACTCTTGTTGCTTTCTTCTAAAAACTGTTGCAGGGTAACAACTTCACTTCCAGGAGAACCGGTTTTGATCTGTTTTCCACGACTATCCAGTGTTTCAGGCGTTCTTTGTTGGAGCACAGGACTAGACCTTGTATGACCTTTCAGATACTGAATAGGACTGCTGCTGCTGCTAGACCAAGCGTCATGTTCATGTAGCAGACTAAATTCTCCGCTGCTGTGACTTTGAGGCCTGCTTTGATTGTTAACTGCACCTGCTTTTGGGGTAAATGGTATTAAGTATTTCCACAAGAAAAAAAAAATATGAAAGCTGTTAAACAGTATAACCTTACTCAAATCTGGAACGTTATCAGATTCAGTTAACAATAATGTTATTTAAAATGCTAAAAAAATAATCTCGTTGTCCTTTTTTATTCAAACCAAATATATTATTAATACAACTGCACTCCCCTGACTTACCTCTTACAGCTCTTTAAACATGACATGATTTTTTTGAAAAACAAAAACCAAAACCAAACTACCTTTCACTTAAAATGTGGGCCTCCATCTACATAATACTATACTCCAAGAGGCTAAAGATATGCCTCCACTCTTGTTCAGCATCACTGAAGCACACACTCTAATATACTATTAATGAGTTCCACATTAAATGAAATACAAAGGATGGAATGGAAAGAAAATATTTTCTTCAACATAGTTCTTTAACAAGAACTATTCAGGAATGCTGCTTCTCCAACAGTTTCTGCCATTACTTGTAGTTTATTACAACTGTGACCTGAAGGAAGCATATGGCATTAAATGCAAAATAAATTCCACAACACCAATCCTTTTTATTTTTCAATAATTGTGAATTGCTTAAAAAATACTGATGAATAATCAAGTATGTCCTACTTCATGTTACTCCTAAGAAATGAACTTATGTTTAAAGAAAGATAAACTGTTTACAGCAGAGATTTCTAATACTGTACGGAAACTGGGGCAAGGACTACCTCAAAGAATCTTTTATGGAAGGGATTAATCAAACAGACAGAAAATAAACTAATAAAAATCTTAAACTAGCATTAATCTCTGAATTTCCAAACAAAGAGATACTGTTTAATAAATGCAAGCCATGAACATTAAATGAAGTCTTGAGTTGGTAGAGTTCTAGTCTAGTATGTACAATGGTCTCCTACTAGAATGGCCATTATAAACAAAAATATATTAAGGCTCATAATACATGAAATTTAGAGAATACTGTTAAAACCAGGAATGTTATTAATCTTTTAAAAACAAAATACGAAAGTTTACAGGATTGTATTACATGTGTCATTTTGTCCGTGTTGTACACTATACAACTTTACAGCAGCAGTGCACACATAGTAGGATGCTAGGAGAGAAAAAATGGAGCAACTTCTCTGCTTAAAAAAGAAATTATTTTAAAGTAATTTGGGAGGAATTCTTATTTTCTAACATTGTTGCTTGGGTTAGGTTTGGTTTAAAATAGTTTGAAACTTATATACCAATATGGCCCTTTTAATATTTATTAAAAACTTCAGTTCTATTAATACCTGTGTCCTTTCCTAATTTGGGGAATGAAGGCTATAAAATGCTTGAAGAAAAACATGCTGTGGTGTGTTGTAGGAATTTTTCTGGTTTTTTGTGGTTTTTTTTTTCTTACCCTATATAGATGATCTTACAGAAAAATGGAAATGGAGCATGTATGTAAATTCACCTACAGCATACCTTTGACTTCATGGATTGAAGCATTGTTATTGCTATTGCTAGTGGATGTTCTGCCACTATCAAGGCTGGCTGGTCTGGAAGCTAAATGGAAAATTAGGAGACACCATGATGAACAAAATTTTAGCAGATGACACGGTACCTTTACATTCTGATCACAGAATGCTCAGAGGCAGGAATCATGCACTAGTTCACAGGCTGAGCATGCCCATTTGTCAACAAAGTGGTTTCTTACAGATCAGAAAGCGAAGGGATTTCCAGGCAGTCCAAGAGGACACTTTAGAAAAGGGCACTACAGGAATAGTAAGGTACAAGGGAGAGGAAGAGAGAAATAGTGTACATTTAGAATTGAAACTGATTGGTTAGTGGGAAACCAGGATTTTACAGATGAAAGGATGGGCATGCAGAAGGCTGCTCGTGATTAGGTCACTTACAACAGATTTGACAAGGAACCTTGCACATTGTTGAAATGCCACGAACAGGAAGAGCAAGAGCATCTGCACAGATAATGTCCTGTACTCCTATCCAATACAAGGGAAATGCGCTGTTATCATCTTCAAAAATGTTTGTTGCTTATACTAATTTTAAGTGTTTATACTAGAGTTAAAACTTCCGCTTCTAAATAATCTATTATAGCTTTCACTTCATAGCTTTGCTTGAAGGAACATGTAATGACTCTGTAAGTTACAGTACATGACAAATTACGGTTTTGCTGAACAGTAAACATTGAAAAATCATGCCAGATTTAGATTTAGTTCTTTTATGATTAAAATTATAACTTTTTATTTTACTATTAACATAAAATAAATTTTAGAAAGGGAAAATATTTTGATCCTGTTCAGATGCACTTCAGAGATACTTTCTACTAGATATATAGAACATCTATCTGATGTAGTAAAGAAAAGAATAATCTGAAGAAATGATACTATACATTCAAGAGATACGCATTCACAGAAAGCATGCTCACTTGTAACAATGCCATTCACTTTTTTTTGCAAACTTCATTAACATTCATGTAATATATCCTTAATTCATTTAATTAAAGTTCACATCTTACCATGAACTCTTGATCCTGTACTAGAATCATCACTAATACCTTGTGGGCTTACATCTTCAAAGGATGTAGTATCTGTACCCAGAGACATAAAAGAAGATATAAAATAAAATAAAATTGAAAGATTATTAAAATATTTATCATCTGTAAAATACACTAAAATATTTTTCAAACCAATCCATTTTTACTTAGGTAACATTCTGTAGGAAAAATCCTGCAGTTATTAAACCTATTCAGTATCTTAGCATTGCAACTCAATTATTATGGTTGCTTTTTTCTGAAAAAACTTAAAACATAAGTAAAACCAATATTTACATGAAATTGTTGTTACACATAGTCACATCGCAGTGCAAAAAGCTTCTACCTATACCTTTATTATTTAGCAACTGCTTGGATCTGAAGCCTGTAGAAGAGTTGACAGTTGCAAAGTTGATGGCTGTAGTAGAGAAGGCCATAGCTCCCAATTCTTTCCTCCTTTTACCCGTAGATATATCATCAGGACCCTCCAGATGCTCAGAACTACCTGTCCATTGTCCTCCTGCTAGGACCATGGACTGCACCAGGTCATTCATGGCTGGGATGCAAATGAAAGCAAATGATCAGCATGGTCAATGTATTTGCTTCTGTTCTTATTTTGTATTGCAAAGAGTTTGACAGTTTTCTAAGCATTGAAGCGTATTGAATACTGGAAGATATAAACACAAGATCATCCACGTTATGACATGCAATCAGCTCAATGAATGAGAAGTGTTATAACTCGGAGACTCCTTTCAGCTCAGTATGGTTCTTATAACTGATTTTATTAGGTATAATTGCCATGCTTGTGCTGCAGTGGTATGTAATATATATGTTAGAAGCTTTGATATACTGTTTGCAATGATAAAATGGAATGAATAAGGATAAAACGGGCAAAGGTGCTAACACACTATAATGTCAACAATGATATGGGATCCTTGTACAGTGCAGGTTACTGCAGGGATACTGTATTTTACATAATAACACATAAAAGGATCTGAAAAAGATGACATCTGATGATATTCACTTTTACTTCACAAAGCTAGATAAAATTGTCCATGCCTCATTAAAAAATAAAATAAAATAAATCAGTACAACATTTTGGCAAAAACAACTGATGAATACTTGAAGAGTGATAGACCACCATACAGCCTTGCACTATTTTCTACACTTTCTTTAAACAAAAAATTACAGTGATGTTTTAACAAAAGGCTTATGAAATGTGTAATTTGGAACTATTTAGGTTCACACAGTGCACTGTAAATCCATATACACAGAGACATGTGTATATAGACAACTATATATACAAATATATGCAATCACAATGCTCTGAATATATTTATATGTATGTGCATGTGCTTGTGCATGTAAATGTGTGAGGGTGTGTGTGTGCGTGCACATGTGCACATATATAAAGTATTCAGTGCCAAGGTTAAAAAAAAAAAAAGAAAAAAGAAAAAGCTCCAGCTCCTTGTATTGTAGCAGGACTTGCACATTGCAAAATAGGAGGAAAAATACAGCGCAGTCCAGGGAGAGGTTAGTGAAAAATTAGTAATGGAAGCCAGTGTAGCCATTTAAAAGAAGCTGAACTGTCATAAAGTCTTACACATGGAGCGACGGTAGAAGGCCTTCATTTTGTCTTTTTCCTTCGGTCTGTTCCTCAAAAAGGGCAGTCTTTTCAGTGCAACCACTTTTATGTCATAGCATGAGGAAAAACGGAAACAGGGAAATGAAAGAAAAAAAGGGAGAAGAACAGATGGAAGTTAAATGTTGAAACTAAGGACAGAAATGAATGTCTGAGTTTAAGCTGTGTATGCTATGCTAAAAACTATCATTCTCATGCTTCTGTGTGATAACGAAATATGAAAACTACACTATGAAAATTTTAATACTCAGAAATGCACCAAATATAATGAAGAGTGTAATACAGTTTGAAAGTTCTAACTGCTCTTGAAAAAATAAATGTAACTTCTTTGCAGACAATTTTAGAAATTGATTATTATATAGTTTTTACTGTGAAAAATAACATTTCTTGAACATAAAGAAAAACTTGAAGCAAAAAAAAGCTTAAAATGAAAGGAACTCTAAGTACAACTTCTACTTAAAAATGTGTTCACATCATTACTTTTTGAGATTAATAACTTTTCTAATGTTTTGCCCTGCAACTCTAGCAGGACACAATCTATTACCAGTCTTAATTCATTACATTTTGTGCTCATGAATAATTTTGGTCATCTACTGCCTTGTATAAAAATTGCATGGCCCTTCAGTTCAATCTACTCTTTGTTTGTAATGATTTTATTATTTTACTGAAATAATGCACTTCAAATCTGTAATAAGAAAAATCAAATCAAGATTTATTGGCTGGAATGGTATATACCAATTTTTTTAGTGGAAAAAATACCAAAGATTAATAAAAACCATAGCAAAACAATATGCAAATGTGAGTGCTGCTGTGACGTTTTGGAAGGGCTAAGAGAAAATTGAGATACATACTAGCAGGAGATGGAGTTAAAATTACAAATAGTATTGGAAGATGGAGGAGGGGGAAATCACAAATTAATCTTGTCCTTAGATTCAGCTATTCTGCATTAGTAACTGATTACTGGCAGATACCTGCATTCTGAAGCATCAGATAAATATGTCAGCTGACTGCCAAGCATACAGGAGTCACATGCAAACAACTGGCATGTAGAGATTCAGAAAGAAATGCATAATGAAATTATGGAAAAGTTCTTATTTATGCAGATATGAAAGCAGTGTAGTCCAGTCTATCAGGCCAAGATCTGCTTATTTTATCTCTCTGAAGTCACTTTTGGGACATGTGCTTTGTCATTTGCCTTCGTTTTCTTCTCAACCAGCAGCTTGTTATACAGCAGTTTCTATTTTATACAGCACTGCATATATACACATGCATTTACAAGTGCACATGAACTACCTTGAAAGAGGAATAAATCTCCCTCTCCATCATATTATTCTGTGTTTGCACTTTGAGTTTACAGTGCAATACATTTTACAGCTTCCAATGAATGCACGATTGGCACAGCCACAAGTGTCCAAAACAAACACAAAAGTTTTCAGAGTTGCAGAGTGTAACTCTATCTTGACTGGAGAGGGACAGCAAACATACTCCTATGTCAGGTTCTTATGATGTGGGGTGGGGAAGAAGATGGAGAAAAGAAACGTGTATGTACTACTTATGTAAGATAGGAGTACACTAAATACAATTTCACCTTTGAATTTTTCATGATGTAGGCATACAGGTATTTTTTTACTATGTACATATGGTTGTAGGTACTTCAAGATAACTGTTTCTTTGGTTTGGGTTGGGTTTTTTTTTCAGATCAATAAAGCATTCCTCCTCTTGTAGATCCTGAGAAAACTAAGCCCAAACCAACATAAACATAGATGCTGACTGGCTCAAAAAAAGGGGAGAGACTGCTAAACCTCCCATAAAGGAGACAGGCATGTTGTCTATCTAATTTGTATATAAATACATAGATTTTTTAATAGCTCCCTGCCAAAGGAACATGAGGCACGGTGTCAGATGTTTTCTAATAGGTAAGTAAATACTCAGTTTTAGCACTAATGCCATCAAACCAAAGAAGTAATTCTGTTCTATTTCTAATTTTTATCATCATGGTGAAACATGATTCTTTTGTAACTTCTATAATCTTTCATAGACAAGATAACTGATCCCTCTATAATCCTTTATAGCAAGATAACTGATCCCTCTTAATTAAAAACATCCACTCTAATCTTATTAAAAAGTAACCAGAGGATGTTCAAGAATCATTCGAGTCATCAGTGATTCTCGTTCATTAACACAGATCACCTCCAAAAGGACTGATTTATGGCTCTCAGCAACTGTACCAAACAGAAAACTCCACTGCAACAACTCATGTTCTGGAAATCATACATCAAAACCTGTCCTTTGGTAAAATGCAAGCTCCCTGAGAGGGGGAATTATGTAACTAATTTCTGATAGAATACAACTAAAGAAACGTCCTGCAAAAAATACTGGAATGACAGAGCTACAGCAGAAACAAACAGGACACCACAAAGTTTAGCTTAGGCAGCTTTAGCTCTTTACACCTTTATTGCAACAGACCTTAAAAACGGGATGTCAGGAGGACTATTTTGGTCTTAGTAATTATCTACTCAAAAAACTCTAGTTATAATTCATTCACTTTTCTTTCCCTTTTCAGTATTCTATGAACATGTTCTTGCTTTCTGAACTGAGAGTGAATGAGAAGCATTACAGAATTCCTCCACTGATCAGGAAATCTCCCATTTTGTAATCCTCCTACTGTTTGCCAGAAATACTCTGGGGAATTCTGTATGCATAGTATTAAAATCCTCAACTTGTTTTGTTCATGCACACAAGAAAATGTTAGGCAGACATCTTCTAAATGCTTTGGTAATAGAAAATGGAGCCCAATATACTACTTTTACTTCTGCTATGATACAATGTGTCTGATACTGGTACTACTATTTAAAGATGACAGGCTTACTAATAGCCTTAATTCCCTGGGACATTGTTAATAAGCTGAAATGGCTAAAGTGGAAGCTAGCAGAAGTAATCTACTTTTCTCCACAGAAAAAAAAAGAAAATTCCATTTGCCTGCCTTGGGTTTTCTATGCAAAAGCTCAGAATGGTATCCCATCCCTCCTGAGAAGAAAGACTCCGCACAAAGCAGATGTCAGATCTGTGGTACTCACCTGATTCACACACTGAATACAGATATGAAAAGCAAAGATGAAACTCTCTAGTCAGAGGAGCACACAGTATCCACCCTGCCTGCAGAATTTAACTTGTACTGCATACAGTAACAGCCATACAGGGACCCCCTCCTTTCTAGAGGGCCTCTGGAATCAGACAAGGGCTTCAAGCACTCTGTGAGACCTTAGGTGCTTGCTGTCTTCTCTCCAAAACAGGGTAACCTGTTTTTTGTACCACAGTCACCTATCTTTGTAAAAAGAACAGGTCTCTTGAAATCATTTGCATGAGAAAGCGTCCTGTATTAGGAAAACAGACTCCATCACCACCTTCAAAAGAAGAAAATCTATAGATTTCACACAGCGAATTATTTAGTAGTGGTAGCAGCAGGGTAATTAATTTTGGAATCAGTATCTCCTCTCACTTTCTCTGACAGGGGATATGGGATAGGAAACCTATACATCTCAAAGATGACTTTATGTCAGATACTCTGTCCTCTAGTTTTTGAGACCACCACTGATTTGTGCCAGTGACTGCAGTTTGGGGAAGGTAAGCTGTCTCCTCTTGCCTTCTGAAGGACACACAGGACATTTCACCTCAGCAGTTCCCTCTGGAGCCATCTCCATTCCTAGGCACAGGAGATCAGGGTGGAACAGAACCTGTTTCTTCCCATACCCAAAACTGCCTCCAACCAGTATGGAAAGCTACAATACCTGAGCATTTGCATAGACAGGCAGCAACTCAGGTTTTCTCTTTCTTGTAGCTTCTTTCAGTGGAAGCTGCTACTGCCAAGCCACTTCTTACAGAAAAGAAAGGAGCCACAGTATCTTGATATTTAGGATTTACAGTCATTCTAAAAGCAGAAGAAATAGACTGCAAAACATGCACCATTACCAGTACTTCTCACACTGAGATACTTTAACTTTGTCAGACGCAAACTGTCTCAGTAAGATTGCCAGCATTGAACTGGCATATAATTCATCCAAATTCTATCAAAACCTGTGGTTTCCAGGGCGACATGTGTAATGGAGGAAGGTTAGGATCCAGAATTAGATCAGCCCTTCCAGTTTGTGGATAAATACACTGGGATTAAGGGGAACATGAACAAGGTCCATGGAGTAGAAAATTAATGAGGTCTGAACAACTTCAAACCTCTTTTGAGGATCAGCCACTGTAACGTCAACCATGGCTCCACCAGGAGGGTAACTGCACACTACAAGGTCCCAAGTATCATGCAAAGAAAACTGTCACATAAAAGAGCTCTTCCAGAACATGGAATTGTTGACACAGATGCAGATGGTCTGAACCAAAGCATGCACACTCTTGATTGAAACTAACGCACTTGCAAACACATCCACTATAGCTTCAGTCACTCCTGAATTCCACAAGACTTCTAGTTTACATGTAAAAACCAACAGCTGCTTTGTTATAAATTAAAAAATACCTGGTTTGAACTTTGACAGACCCTTACACTGAAAAACGCTAAGCCTTCCAAGTTGACAAGTTAGCAACAGAAGTGATAAAATGTACCCTCAAACTTATTGTTTTCCTCAGTTATTAAAAAAAAAAACTCACAAAATTGATTTTAAGTTTCCCTGAAATAATGTTTTTGGATGTTTTTAACTTTGACTAAGCTTCTACAATAGGCACAGAAGAAAAGAAATACATCACAATGGCTTTAATCATTTCTAACACGGCAACTTCATAGCTGGCACAAAACCCAGAATATTGCTCTGCTCTCTTTTGAAACACATCAGATTTTAAAAAAGTATTGCAAAGATTTGAACTCAATGTTAATGAACATGTACTGTGATGCTTTTACATGCACAGCCAAAATGCTTTTGGTGCATAATTATGAAATAGAATCATTATAACCTGATAACTTGGCTGTAATACTATCTCTCAAGCTGTGAGAAATTGGGCAGTTTATGATTCATGCCAAGACCGGATAACAAAAAATAGATAATAAATGTACGTGTTGCACAGAATCTGGCCTTTTATACTGTAGGCATCCTAACATGATAGCCATCAGGCTCTTTCAAGGTTAGCACATTGTGTCTGGAATATTCCTGATCTATCCACACCTCTGTAACCCTCCTCATTCTCTCCCTCAGCCACTTAAATCTTTAGAATCAGTAACAATTCCTATCTTTTTAACAGCTTATGTATCTTCATTAACTCTTCCTATTGCATACTGAAGTAGTATCAAAATTCTTCACCATTGATTTTGTGAGATGCTGGAGGAACAACTTCAAGACAGACAGAAGACCTTTTTAGCAACTGAAGGATGTTAGCACTGCCACAGCTTGGAAAATACTTCCAAGACAAGGGGAAGGA
Source organism: Elanus axillaris (assembly GCA_026212715.1). Classification (NCBI taxonomy): domain Eukaryota; kingdom Metazoa; phylum Chordata; class Aves; order Accipitriformes; family Accipitridae; genus Elanus; species Elanus axillaris. Next base: position 10,573,936 of record JANZLQ010000086.1, read on the forward strand.
TTCATGCTGGGACAAGATGGAGAAACAAAAAAGGGTACTAGTGGCAGCATCTGACATTCTAGCCAAAATTCTGCTCACCTGACCCAGTAACAGTGTGGGCTTTATTCTACCCAAGCACTGTAAATGTATTTTAACACTTACATTTAGAGCTACAGGAATGCTAAAAGTTAGTTCCTGCCCAAATGCTCAAAGAGTTTGCAAGAAGTCAGTATAAATCTCTCATTAATAAATTAATTCAGGCATTGTTCCTGAAGATTTAAAAATTATCTTTAAAAATCCTCCAAAACACATAGCCTTTTCCAGCACCTCTTAATTTTTAATCATTAACCATATAAAAAAAGACATTTAGCCAAGGACTGTTTGAAGAAAAAAATGTTTTGCAGTACTCACTACTACTCTTTTTGGTCCCCAAAGTCTGGCCATCTTCAAGAGAGTTTGAGCCCACGGAGGAACTATCCTGACTGTCCTGGTGGGGCAGCTGAAGAAATCCTTCGCTGGATTCTGAACGGGTAGGTGTAAGGGTCATGGACTTCAAACGTTCTCGATTAACATCCTTCTTAGATTTTATCAACTTCCTCATTTTCAGAGTAATCCAGTTGCCCCTTCTGTTATCAATAATACAGTACATTTATAATACATTACTTATGCCTTCAGACTTTTCCTAATTTGCATGCAAGAACACAGACATCATTCTGCTCCCCTGAAATTTAACAAAATCTTGATTTTCAGATAGAACAGATTAAATATGTCATGGTTTAGATTTGTGTTTATTTTTATATCATGTTCATCAGTACCTTCTTGGTGGAGATGGTTCATAGAATTTATACTGATCCATTATCTTCTCCTCCAATTTCTCCTTCTGTCGCCTTAATTCATTTAGCTTGTCACTGTAAACAGGAATTAATGATAATGTATGCTTCAAAAATCTATGTATAACATGAGTAGCATGTTCCTTTGGATATCTGTTATCTGAAAGTTGTCACTTATTAAGGAATTCTTATACAAGACTTGTTTCTTACTGAAAAATCGAGAAAGATAAACAGCAAACAAGCAGTCTTACGTTTAATTGAAAACGTAAAATTGAAAAAATTTCCTTCCACTTGCCTTTATTACACAACAGAATTTTCCCCCTTTTTTAATAATAGTAAGGTACATATAGGCTCTAACAGAATCATTTAGACAAGCACATTTTCTCTTCTCTCAAATTCAGTAAAAGTTTACAGATTACAAACAAATCTAGGAACTTGCTTGTAGTAGAATGAGGAATAAGTAACATTTACATTCCTCATTTGCATCATCAGTAATGAACACAGTTGCACTGATCCTTTAGAACTAAAAATATGTTTGTACTTTATCTACTTTTCATATATAATTTAAATTTGTATTTTAAGAAGAGAAACATTTCAGAAATAGCACACGTGTTAACTTTTATATAAAATGGAAGCTTTTTTAAAAAAATATAGGTATAAGTCTAACTGCCCTAATCACAGTAATTTCATTGTTTTAAAAACTCACATGTACTGCCTTTGCTCTACATGGAAGAGATCCTTGCTTTCCATATTCTGCTCAAGTAATGTTCTATTCTGTAGCATTAATGTCTGAATTTGATCTAGCAGATGTCTGTTTTCCTCCTCCAGATTTCCTTTAAGCTGGCTAAGCAGCTGTTAAAATATATGAAACGGTACATGCATATAGATGTGAGCATATTTTACACACAGATAATGAGATTAGCAAGAAAATTTAGGTCTACAAAGGATTCTGATAGTCAAATCAAACAGAAAACTTAACTAAATCATGACTCAACTAATAAAAGCCTCTTTCATGCTTTAAATTAAAACAGTTTACCTAACACGAGCCAATTTTTGTATTGCCTGTACAACAGGCAAATTAATTTCTCTTCAGACCCACTTCATTATCTCTAAACCAACTGACTAATTCTCAAGCACTTCATATAATTTTATAAATCTACAAATTCACTTATATAAATATTACAATGATACCAGTCACGAAAAATAGCGTAATTCTCACATACCTCACACTGATTATTTAGTTTTGTCGATGTAATATCCAGTTGTTGGTACTGTTCTTTGAGTTTAGAAAACTCGGCTTCTAATCGTGTTTGTTCTAGTTTGGAATTGTTCAATAATGTTTTCAAGTTCTTATGATCAGTTTGAAGAACTTCATTCTCTCTCAAGAGCTGACTGTATGTATGCGTAAGCCTGGAATTAAAATATACCATAAAAGAATACATGCAGATAGAAGGAAATGTATTCATTACCCACATTCCCTCTGAAACATGAAATTTCCAAAGCTCCACACTACTCCATAGAATACATGTAAAAATTTCTTACTATCACATAATGTGGGTAAGTCATCTCAGTCTAATTTTCCTAGGTATGCATTCTGCCTTTAAGCCAGACACTCTGGGTTCTCTGTATGTTTAAAAATAAAGCAGGATTTCTAAATGCAGACGTTGCAACTAGTTTTAAGTTGCCACTTTTCAAAATACCAAGAACCTTAGAAAACAGCTAGAATTTCTTGCCAACACAAAATAGTAAGTAAGTAGGAATGGTCCAAACTGTGGTAAACATGGAGGTGGCATATACTGATTCCTGGGCCTCCCCTTGTCCTTGCTGGGCCCTGCCATGCCCCTTTCTAAAAACAACCTCCAGTTCCTACTTATCATCCTCACAAAACACCAAAGGTAGGAGGCATTTAATTGTGAGCCTCTTTGCCAGACAAACAAATCTTAATGCCTCTTCTTGAAGGGGGAAGTACCATGCTATGTAAATAGTACTATGAAACCCAACTACTTACAGCAATCTACACCTCAGTTGCAGGGGTCAAGCAGAGCTTCACCACCCACTGCATTTCTACTCCTGCTGGCATTAACCTCAGTTATCTTGCCCCTTAAGCAACTCATGCAGAGTGGCTTGCTGCCTCTACAGCTCACCACCACACTGCACAGTGCTTGGCCTGGCATTCCTCAAGATGCTATGTGGAATTCGGCATCCTCAGGATATAATAATTCGTTTTGTGTTGGTTCCCCCCACTCCCTGTTGAGTTTTTCTAAAATGACTGTACCACAGACCAACGGAGTGGAGTTGCTTTAAGGTATGGATTGTAAGTGTTGTGAATTGCAGCATCAAGTACTAAGAAATGTGAGAGGATATAACGCTTGTTTAGACTGTACTGGCAAGTGCTCAGAGCTCCACTAATACAGACTTCTGCTTTACCTTTCATTTTCATCACGAAGTTTTTTGTACTCTGCTGCTACAGTTTCGTGTTTTTCATTTTGCTGCAGCATTTTCTCCTGTTCTATCTTGAGTACTTTTTCCAATTCTTCCAGCTGCACTTTCTGTTTCAGCAACTGATTGTACCTGCAAACAAAAATAACATTTAAGTTCCTTTTTTTGGAACGAAAAGAAAATATGGTAATTTTTTTAAAAGGTGATCTTTCAAAGTTTTAAGATCTTAATGTTAAATATTTAAGTAATACTAATTTTGTTCATACTAGTTATACAGCTTTTTTTGCTTTTTGCTCAGGAATTGCAGACTCTAATTTTACTCATGCATATTAGTATTTACCTATCTTCTAAGTCCTTATGCTCCACCTCCAGATTTTTGTGTGCAGATTTAAGACTTCCATGCTTAGCAATCAGAGATTCATACTCGGAAGCTTGGCGTTCATGCAGGTGTTCCAGCTTTTCATGATCTTTCAAAAGTGAATCATACAATGATTTCAGATCCTCACGATCCTTGAGCACACATTCGTTTTCATTTTCTAAAGCAGACTGCTGGATCAACAGTTGTGCATTCTGATTCATAAGAGATGTGCTTTGAGAATTAAGGGTGGAATTTTCAACCTGCAGTCATAAACATTTGACAAGAGTTGCAAATTAATTTCATAGTCTGGATTGTCTTGCCTGTCTTCTCCTATTGAAAGACTTCTTGAGCAACATCTTAGCAATCTTCTAGCTGTTCCATTACCTGATAACCTTTAATGGGAATACTTTTTTTCTTGTATCCCAGTAGACAATTCCAATTCAAAATATTCCAAGAATATCTTTATAGCAGCATTGCAAGGAAGCATTTAAGCATATGCTTAAAATGACACAGGGGAAGGGGGGGAGGAATCGAATTATTTACCTTCAAATATCTGTTAAAAGTGCTATCTAGATGAGAGGCGTATTTTCCTCTCAGCATTGACAGCTCTAGCATCAAAGTTATCTTGGAGAAATGGATCATCAGTGATTCTTATATCACATAAGCCAAATCTGTGACGTGACTAAAATAAAAGGAACTTTCATATTGGCACAGTTGTTTGTTTGGGTTTTTTTTTTTTTAAGATCTTTATTGTACAGAATCTCCACTGTCACCATAAAATCCTTAATGAACCCACATATCCTTTACAATGAGACTTCAAACAGTAGCATCCATTTAACGGAGAGAAAGGGAAATAAAATAGCAGCACCTGGAAGGAACTGTCCATATTCTGCTTTACTGAGGAACTGCCACTCAAGGTTCTCTTCCAGGAACAGTAATGTCAGTTCATCACTTTACATACATGTTGTGAGATCTAGTGGGAAGTACTCTTCTTGCAGAAGAGTATGATTTCTCCAACGATTACGTCAACCAGTATTAATGTCTACAAATACATTAAAGTCTTCAACATTAGACAGATCTTTAAAAAGAAAACAACAACTTTACTTTGTGGGCCTCTGAAAAGATTAACCTAATCTAATCCTTGGATATCTTAAAGAACTGACGATACCCAATATGCTCATTGTCTGACCTGTATTAGACTAGTTTCTTTCTCTTTCCAATTCAAGAGACGAAAAACAAAAACTACTGAGGCTTCTAATACCCTCAGGGTATCTATTAAGGCAGAAAAAAAAAAATCTATCACTCCAGTGCATGCTGTTACTAAGGAACAAATCCCTTTCTGTTGGGACTGCAGCATTCTTTGTTACAGATGAGAAAGCTGAACCTTTCACTGGAAATGAAGTAATGTCTGATGGCAAGTGTATGCTGTGAAACTTCCCAGACTGAATTCTGAGTTTGATTCAGTTCAACATTCCCAGTTATCCTTTAGGACATCCTTTCTCTTCTATTTCTACTACAGTTGTAGTAGAATTACAGTTGCCCGAGAACAGTGTTGACGTAGTCCATGCAGACCAGCTTAGTTTGCACTTCAGATTTAGCTAATCACTCTTATTTTCATGAACATATTTCACCTTTCATTTTGTTTTAGGGCTGATGAAGAGTTGTCTTGCAACTTGCCTGAAACTATGAGCAAAATAACTGAATTCTCAAGGATGGCGAAGAATTCCCTTTCTCAGGGTATAACATCATTCAGTCATCCCCAGCAACAAAAATTACATTGCTTGGTGAGGTTCACCAATAAAAAAAAATAAATTTCAAGGCAGAAAACACTTCCTCCTGCCTCAATAATTTCAGGTATCTACAGTTAATTCATTCCCCATGTTTATTAGATAGGCAAGGCCTGTGGTGTTGTACAATTCATGAGGCAAAAAAGGATCTACATAGATATTCCTGTTTTTTTGACAAATGGTATTAAAAAATACTCAAAGACTTCTGAATCCCAGAGATACAGCCTCATCTGTTTAAAATGGTATATTTCCATGCCCACACCCACTAATTTTTAATGACTAGATGAGATACAGTGCGTGCACAAATGTTCTGTTTTGTTCATAGTCTTGCTGGCCACAAAGGGGAGTACTATGCCCTAATTAGATTTCAATGTGGTAGATAGAAAGTGCATCTGTGGTACGACTGTCTTCTGCTTTCCAGAAAGAGACAGAATGATAACTTGAGGCATTCACAAAATGTATGATTTGTTTACTCGTTTAAAGACTCCTTCACTCTTTGAATTCCATCCACTCTCCGTCATTTCTGACATAGTTTACTATTTCTCCTGAATTGTGGACTTTGTATTCCCTCTTTAGTTTTGATTCTTAGAGCTCCCAAAAGCGTTAGATCCATTAACAAGAATATTTCATTTATCAGAGAAAAAAAAAGATGTATTTAATAACCTTTTAAAGTATGAAGAACAACATCAGAATTTTATCCATAAGAACTGCAAGACTCTGTGTGCAACCATTTTTACAATTTCCACGGTCACATGTTACTTTTTTTGCCTCTGAATTATCTGAATTCAATCTCCATGTATTTTTGTAGTTTTCAAAAGTTTTTTTTTTCAAGTCTTCTGTACTTACTAACATCTTGACTTTCCTCTTAGGTATGGCTTTTACTTTTTTTTTTAACCTCTATTTATAAAAATAGACAAAATACTAAATTTATTAGAGTCTCTTTGGACATACTATTTCCCTGACCTAATTTAGAAGTAAAAGAGAAACACCCCCCCATCTTAGAAGACTGTTTAAGAGAATCTACTCTACTCCTAAGTATAAAGTCAAGAGTTTAAATTGCAACAATATGAAGGATTAAAACCAACTTCTAGAAATTTTATTACTGATCAGCAAACAAAAAAAATATTTGTCTGCTCTTAGTGCAGATTATTTGTACATTCCTTTCTTTTCGATGTCTGTACCAGAAAAGTGACTTAGAATGTATCATGGCCATTAGCTTTAAAGCTTTCATTTGAAAAAACTTTGAATTAATTTGTTTCTGAAAGCAAAATAGGAAAATACTACCTGCAGCTTGGCATTTTGAGTTTGTAGAGTTGTATTTTGTTCCTGTAGAGAAACAGTCTGCCTCTGAAGTGCAAGAATCTGAGCCTGCAGATTGCTGTTCTGTGTCTCAAGTTGCTTTAATTGTGTCTTCAGTGCTTGCTTCTCTGCCTGCAGTGTGGCATTCTTTGAACATTAAAAAAAAAAAAAATTGAGTTCACAGCTGCTTACTGAACTTCAAGAAAAAAGCCTTGCTTCTCCAAAACAAACAAATCAAGCAGCATGACTTTGCAGAGATTTACAGGGTGGAACAAAACTGTAAATCACCTTATGTAACAAAGTAAAACACAGTGATGTTATCACTACAGGTTAAGATTGAAAAAATGGGTAACTAATACTGTACCTGTGGAGAAATAGTAGAAAAATCTCCATGACTTGTGTAAATAAAGATTATGTAAGAAAGATTTAAAAAGTATCTGTGGATTCACAAGGGCAAATTCAGGCTTCCAAATTTCCTTTTAAATGCTGGTCAAGTGCAGAATCCAGCTGCTTCATAAACTATATCTAATTCCTACTCTGCTTGGTACATAAACTAGGTGATAAATTGCATACTTTCTTAACAACACTCTCATTTGTACTGCTGTAAAAGCTCATGACAAATAATTAAAATCAGAGTAATACGTAAAACACATCTTACATTCCTTTCCACTTCAATTAATCGATCTTTAACTTTCAATAATTCTCTAGTAGTTTCTTGATTTTCTTTCTCCCACTTATTGACAGATTGGTTTTCTTCTCCACTTCTTGGAGGAGAGTTCTGAACCATCCTTTCCTCTTCTTGTCTTTGCTTGAGAGCTTCATAGTTCTTTTTCACCTGAAATTATTTAGGACAACTTACATTAGGTTTAGAATTTTCCATTTTCTACATTATAGTTTATTACACAACAATACCACTTTTCAGAGAACAGAAAATGATATGTTACTGTATTTGTAAATTTGGTTTTTTGTGTATATTTGGGGAGAGGATGTATAAATTATTTATGGATATAGATAGCTCAACCCTAACAAACACTTGTCTAACAGGAAGAGACCTCTATTTTCTGTTTTATTTCAGTGCTTTCAACTGTATCCCCCAACTTTTACAATAAAGTCCTGCAACCAAGGAGATTGTATTTCCTTTTTTAATCAGTACACTCAGGCTGTTCAAGATCAGACAATGTAACTGAAACTAACTACTTTGGGCATCCCAAATCAAATCAACTTCAGGTTATTTATGCACCTAACATATTCAATGACAAATTAATAAACTCAACTTTTCAACACTGGCCATGTATTACTGCAGTCTTCAAAAGCAGCCATACCTTTGTCCTGCTTTACATTACCTGAAATATGCCCATCTTTTGCTGTTTTACACAAAAGGTCAAGTGTTGAAATAACAATAGCTGGTATAGGAGTAATTTAGTGTTACAGAAAAAATGTTGTTCTCCTTACTGTTTTAAGTTCCTGACGGAGTTGTTGGTTTAAATTTGTCGATTCTTCTAAACGAGCCTCCAAAGCAGCAATTTTTTCTTCTTTTATTTCAAGAGACTTCTTAAGTGTGGATTCTAATTTTGACTCCAAAAGCTTGTACCTACTGATCAATGACATCACACACAAAAAGTTCTTTATTTCAAAAAATTATTTGAAGTTATTTAAATTCTCAAATGTTCCGAAACAGTAGCCTCACAGCTACATTCAAAAATGATTGAATGCTGACTCTATTCAAAACCATGAAGACACCTCAGTATTAATATCAAGTCCTATGTCTAAACCAAACCAAGGACAGTAGTTAGAAATGTTTTTTAATCCTTCTTAACTTTTAAAACATATTAGCCATACAAAAAGCCATGTTCAGCCACACCAGTAGCGTGCTGGCTTTATTTGGATCATTAGTGTGTGTGTGATGACAGCACTCTTCCTTCTGGCTCCACTCCAGTGAATCCAGCAGGGAACTGAACTAAATTAGAATGTGAATTATTTGGAGAGCAATATTTTAATCAATTTCCATTTCCTGCCAGCTCGAAAAGAGGAGGCACTAGGGAAGGAGATGGAATGCAGTACTTTGCAGGTGCATACTCATTTGATGTATGAATGTGCTAACTGATCACTCAGCCCAGCTGCTGATATTTTAAGACTGTTACCACTCCTGATATTGTAAATATGGTAAAAAAAAATGGAAGCTTTACACATTGTAGGGCATCTAAAAAACCCAAACCACATATTTGGGAGAGAAGTGGTCAGTTTAGAATCTATTGGTTTAGAACAGTATCTCTTTTTTAGAAAATACTGAAAACCACACTCATTAATCACTTTTAAGCAGTTCAGTCACTGTACATGTGCTCAGAATCTGGAAAACATCCCACTTTTCCCCACAGTAGGATCAAATAAAACAAACCACTAATATCCCCCCTTTAAATCTTGACTGCTCAAGAATCTATCAGTTTAGTGAACAGAATAGATTGTCCATTCAGGAGTCACTTGCAACAGCATTAGATCTAGTTAGGAACTGGAGCAGAAGACCAATGGCAAGAGAGTAAGTAGAAAGCTGTCCAGTAGCATCATGTACTAGGATGAGAATCCTAGATTTTAAGGTATGACAAGTACTTCTCAGGGACTTCAGAAACAGTAGGCAGTCTATGACTAGTAGAATAGACAGCATTTCACCTTCTTGAGTTGAAGCATATATTCAGCTACAAGTAAGAATTTCTGTTACTGAAAAGTTATACAATTATGTAGAAAACAAAGAATAAAAAAGACTAATAGCAGAGACCCAATCTCCAGTATCCTTTTGAACACCTAATAATGAAAGATGGTACAAATTTTCTAGAATCATTGAGATTTGGGTATTTCAGATTCAGGGTCAAAATCCATAAATCTTTTTTCTAGAGACAACAGCCATTTGAAAGGCAAGAGAAAATGAAAAACACTTCAAAGTGAACTCATCAAATGTGGTCAGCTTAGGCCCTGATAGAAAGACTCTGAAGTGCTACCAAGAACATTCAACAAGAAACCCCCACAACCAGCTCTTTCCCACCAGGGAGAGAAAAATTGTGCACTTTTAATATCCGTCATCAAAATAAGAAGGGCAGACGAAAAATACACTGAGAAGTAATTTTGGCCATAATGAACCTAGCTTTATTACAGGCCAGATGAAACAACTGCTAATGCCTCAACTAGGTAATAATATAAAGAAAGCAATCCAGGTACCTTTTGGATGAATGAAAAAGTTAAGAATAATGGAAAGGTAGGACAGTGGCACAGCACAATTTCAAACCAACCACTTTGAAAACAAATATTCTCCATTCACAACCATCCAGCTCTACATGAAGTTGTTAAAGGTAGGTCTACATTCTGGTTTGAGAAGAAGCTCAGAACAGTAGCATAGCACAAATTCCTTCACATCTAAAATTATTTGGTCACAAGCCTGAGCTCATAGCTAGACTTCAGATAATGTTCTGAGTAAGCTTCAAGCTGTAAAGCTTACTGCACACCTCCCCACTGAGCAGCCTGAACAGGCACATCATACCCAGCCTGATACCCAAGTATCTTGTACCATCAAATATTCCATCTGCTTTTGTAGTGCTTTCACATGGTCAGTACTGGACAATCAAGTTTGCCATGAACACCTTTCTAGACAGGCATTATCTCCTGCTGCAGGGCAATCTGCACAGAATTAAGCATGAGCTGTTCTTATCACAGTGCAGCCAAGCAGCACCAAATTACAAGAGATATAAAGCCAGGAGTAATACATGTGCCAAGTGCAAGTCAACCAGTATGCAATGCTTAAGCCTGCTCTCTGGGCTGTGCGCTTAATGTAGAATATATACACAGCAAAAAACATGCATTCATTACTTGAAAATGGAATACCCATTGGAAGAGCACTAAGGGAAGGTGGGGGAATGAAAAGAAAATTATTTATTTGTGTAATTCCCACACACAGGTAACCTGGAAGCAAAGGAAGAAATGAAACAGGTCTCGACAAGTGCCAGAAGTATGCTGAAAGCTCATTTACAGATTATAATTTAGTGAAAGCTGGATAAAACTCCCCATTCCACAGAGACATGTAACTCCAAAATTTCTTCCAAATTATAATTTATAGATCCATTATAACACCATTCTGTAAAATGCAAAGGAAACACTAGTATTTTATGGCCCAAGGTTGTAATTCATGCAGTGTAACAAACCAATGAGAAGTAAACCCACCTATGAGAAGTGAACCCACAACATCTGATCTTTAGAAGTATGAGCACTTGTAAAGGACAAGTGCCATTGTCTACTGTCTAGAAAGTAGAAGTAGACTCATAATCTTTTCATGTAGTATTATTCTCAAAAGCACCTTTACAGAGCAAAATTTTCTCCCTTTGTGGGAGCGCTCACTCCAATCACTTGGAATCTACAATGTGATTTAGAAAAGCATTGCTCAATCTGGACTTCTTCATCTAAGCAGTTTAAGCTTCAACTCAGCTCAAGGATTTGTTCCATATATTCACCTAAGGACAAAGCAAACATATACTATGCACTGTCTGGTACACAGTCATGCTTAAACTGGAAGAAATCACACTAGTCATAGCTCCGAGGACTCTTCTTGACAGAAGACATCCTCATTTGTGAGCTCAGAAAGGTAGATGAAAGACACCAGCAGAAAAAAAGAGGTGGTAACAGATTCTCCCTACAGGATTCTGGTACCCCCCCAGTAACAGCAGTGGCAGCAAGAAAGGGAAACTGAAGAAGAAAAAAGTTGTTTCGTTTTCTTTTTGATATAGAGGGCCCAAAATCAATCTACATGTTCATGACAACCAATAGTTTCCTGGTTTCAACTGGGATAGGGTTGTCTTCCTAGTAGCTGGTACAGTGCTATGTTTTGAGTTCAGTATGAGAAGAATGTTGATAACACTCTGATGTTTTCAGTTGTTGCTAAGTAATGTTTAGACTAAGTCAAGAATTTTTCAGCTTCTCATGTCCAGCCAGTGAGGAAGCTGGAGGGGCACAAGAAGTTGGGAGGGGACACAACCAGGGCAGCTGACCCAAACTGGCCAACAGGGTATTCCATACCATGGGATGTCACATTCAGGAAATAACTGGGGGGAGTGGTGATCGCCGCTCGGGGACTAAGTGGGTGTCGATTAGTGGGTGGTGAGCAATTGCACTGTGCACCACTTGTACATTCCAATTCTTCTACTATTACTGTTGTCATTTTATTATTGTTATCATTATCATTATTAGTTTCTTCTTTTCTGTTCTATTAAACTGTTCTTATCTCAACCCACAAGTTTTACTTCTCTTCCTGATTTTCTCCCCCATCTCACTGGGTAGTGGGGAGGGGAGTGAGTGAGCGGCTCCGTGGTGTTTAGTTGCTGGCTGGGGTTAAACCACGACAAATAGTAATAACAGATCATGATAGGTTTTGTTTTGTTGGTTTTTTTTGTTTTTTTTTTAAAGAGCACAACTGAATAGTATTGTGAAATAAAGACTGGCTAGAAGCCTATACCAGTCTGCTTTTCTCCTGTCATAAATTTTCCCTAAATCCCTGCAGGGTAAGACAGAACACAACATACAGTAGAGGAAATAGATGTCAGGATAGCAGCTGCTTTATAATGGCAGGTGTGGTAGACTGGTAAGAGCCAGTACAAAGTTTTGGAGACACTGAAGTTTTGGACGCTTCCCAGCCTGTGTAAGTGGGAATGCAAACAGCTTCCTTCTGGTAGGAAGAATTAGAAGGAAATAGTTGTAAGGAAAGAGTGAGACAGTTTAAGGTAACCATTATGTGGCAAAAGAGTAAAAAACATTTCTATCAGTCAAGCAGTCAAAAAGGAAAAACACTTTGGGCCTATTATCTTTTACAGCTACTGTTTCTGCTGCTAACTAGAACATAACACATTTTAATTATACATTACCTGTATCTACTGACATCAAGAAATTTCTTAGTAACAAAAAGTGGTAACCCACTTTCACAGATAGCTAAATGTAAAAGCGCATCAACTACCGTATTAATTTCAAAGAATAGCAAGTTCTAGTTTGGGTCTCTTATTGTGCCTTAAAAATCCAAGAGTATACACAAAAACAGTCTGTAAAACCATTTCATCTTCATGAATAAGAGAGACCCTCATTTCTACACTGTTCCAGGTAGGCCCTGACATTCTCACCTGTCATCACTGCTCTGCTCATCATGCAAGAGACGCTCCTTGTTTAAGCCTATTTTTTCAAGTTCATGGGCAAGTTTTTCTAGATCATTGTTCATTTGTTGGGTCTTCAATTTTTCATTCACCAAGTCCTTACACAGAAAAAATTAGTCAGTATTATCATATAAATAAAATAATGTAGCCTTAATTCTAGAAGTGCCGAGGCAAGAGTCTTTTATCACTACATGACTTGAATAACCAAATGTTAACTCTGCTCTCCTTCCAATTATTAGCTTTCAGCTGTTTCAGATATTACATTTTTAACTACAATATGATTTCACTGTAGTTGTCTAGTCCCCTTCTGTAGAACTTCCCTTTGAAATTTGGTCTTGAACTTTACAGAGAAGGGGAAATGTTTCAGCCAGAACAAATACACCACGAATCTGAACAACATTTCTTTAACAAAGCTCCATGACAGTCTGTAAGCAACCTTATAGAATTAAGTGTAGTATGACTATACTATTCTGTTTGATTATTATGATTATATAAATTTTTATTATCAAATGCTTTCCCTACTGTAACCATTAAGAAGATGCTAATAGTATACAGATTAAGGCATAAAAAATACAAAAATACAACCTTTTTTCCAAAATACAGATATAATTTCTCCACATTACAAACAGATTATGACAGGTATGGTAACTAATTTCTGTTTACCTCTCGTAAAGTCACAAGGGTTTTCTTATCAATAGTAGCTCTTTTCACGAGTTCTTTATTTTCTTTTTCTAGTTCTTTCAGGCGTACACATGACTCTTTATATACAACTATTTCTTTAAATAAAGATTTATTTTCCTTTTCCAGATTACTGATTTTTACATTGTTTTCTTCTAAAGTACTATCTTTAATTTCTGCTTGTTGTCGAAGCCTTTTATTTTCTTTTTCTAGCTGTTTCTTATCTTTTTCCAGTTGAGAAGTCTCTTGCTCTAACAACTTATTCTCCTTTTCCAATTGCTCTAGGCGCTTACTAGAGATTTTTAACTCTTCTAAGTTCTTTTGCAGAGTCTGATTTTCAGACTCTAAGTCTTGTAGTTCACTTTCTAATTGCTGAATCTTCTTATTGCTGTTTTCAAGGGCTTTCTGTAGCCTTTGGTTTTCTGTGTCTAGGCCTTGGTAGCTGACTTCCAAGCGTTCAGTTTTCTTAAACGAGGCTTTCATGAGTTCAAGGCTTTTTTTAAGTTGCTCCTTTTCACTCTCCAGTTCCTTATTTTCTAATTGTAACTGTGCCACTTTAATGTTTGTACACTTCAAGGATTCAATTGTTCTTCTCAATTCTAAATTTTCTTCATCGAGTTGTGAATTTTCCTTTTCTAAGGATTCTAATTGAAAAGTGAGATTTTTTAGGCTATCCAAAGTTTTTTTCAGTTTTCTGTTTTCCATTTCCAGGTCTGAGTTTTCTTGTTCTAAGGCCTCTACCTTCTCACAAGTAATTTTTAAGTTAGTAATTTTTTTCTGTAATAATTCATTTTCCTTCTCCAGATGATGCAGCTCATTCTCAAGTTCTTCTGCTCTCTCTCCTTTCTCTTTATAGTGTTCCAGTTCCTTCCTGACTTGTCTTTTTTCAAATTCAATCTTATTTAACTTACTGCTGGTCTCTTTAATAGACTCATGAAGAATTTTATTTTCTTTTTCAATTTCTTTCATTCTCGCTTCAGCACTGATTTGTGAGCGTTGTCTTAGAGAAGCTACAGTTTGATTCAAATGTTCATTTTCTTGTTCTAATAGCTTAATCTAATTTGGGTAGAAAAATTGTAAACTCTGGTGAACAATATTGCTAACATATAATTACTTCCATATATAAACTGAAAGCTACTAAGATAATAAGATTATATTACATTTCCCTTTTAAGATTAAAAAAAAATCTCTTACTGTACTGGCATTTATTTGAAGCATTATAAACATTGTGTTTACTCAGATGGAAGTTTGACGAGTAAGTCAAAGTGAATCTTCAAATATCTTCCTCTTAGATTTTAGTAAATAACAAAAATAAAACTAACAAAGCATAATTCAAAACAAAGCTATATCTATTTCTTAATTTCTGTTTCATTTGTGTTCACCCAGATTTATATCTTATTTCTTAAACTCTGTAATTTCCAAAGATATACGGTCCACAAAAACCAAAACTGCAGTGAAGTTCTAAACCAAACTTGAGATGGAGGGACATGTGGGAGCTGCAAGTGTCTTTCACTTGGAAAAAACAGAGGTGGTCTGTAGGATATGAGGGCATCGTGATCAGTCAGTAACATTTTGGGAATAAATACATCAAAGTTACATTAATTTTTGAGTTAAAAAGAACCCTTGGACATGCTATTTCAAAACAGCTTCCAGAGAAAGTAAATCATACTAGAACTGAATTTTCGTAGGTAATATATTCCCAGATCTACTTCAAGGATAAAGCCAACATTTACATCTTAATTTTTAGTATTTCTTGACCTTTTCAGTTATCCAAGTAACTTCAAATTATTTGGGTATGTAACAACAGACAGCAAACTGCAGGAAACATTTTAGATCAATATTTAAGAATACACTAATAAACACAGCATAAGGGATGTTTCACCAATAAGCTGTTTTGGAGAAAAGGAAAAGTACTAGTTGCAATGAGAAACAGACTGAGAAAATTATAGACCGTTCTTTTATATTTAAGTCTGAATGTAAGTATTAATTACAGGATCTACAGCTCTGTTCCCAGCAATGACAAACTGTTTGGAAACAATTAATGAGAAACTAATTAACAGGCATCTAAAACCACAACTTTGTAACACTTCTTTACATAACCTGTTATGTCACCAAACATGCATAATTACTTTCCATGAATTCTGCTTCTATAATCCAAACTTAACAAAAAATCATGATCAATGCCTCCATAATTTTTTATGACATCAAATGAACCTTGTACAGTCCCCTCCAATAAGTTTAAGCACAGGATTTGTAAAAGACCTGAAAGATACTGCTAACCCATCACAGCTCCTAAGTATATAATTTTTAAGCAGAAATAGTCCCACTGAAATGTCAGTCCTACTCCAATATGTTTAACACAACACACATATCCCTTGATGGTCAAATTGGGACTTATGACTTATTCCAGAAAGTTTTAGCCCTTTTAGAGTACACTTCTAACACAACATATACATCAATTACTGTAACAATGAACACTTCTAAACAAGAGAAGCTGGTATATCTTCTTTAAAATTATTCCCATTGTTCTCTTTAAATGAAAGTAAAGCTTCAATGTCAAGCTTGCCTTTTTTTTTTTTTAATTTCTTTCTTTCTTTTCCAAGTCTGGAGTTTCATTTACTGATTACATTGGGTCTTTAAAAATTTTCAGGGTTTTTGAAATACAGTATTTGGTATTCCAAAACACTGTATTTTTAAATTTAAACTAAAAAATGTCCATCTCTCCAAGAAGTATCTGTGGGATTTATGAAAGGTAACAGTTCTAATTCTGAAGGACTTTATTACTAAAGATGGGATTTCCAGCAGTTTCCATAACTCTTTGTTTCCTAGTGGCTGCCTTCCACAGGTCCTCTGAATTACTCTGCAAAGACCTTTAAACAGTGTCAGCACCCTTTAGATAGAGATACATCAGTAACATTCAGTACCCTCCCAAATACAGCTCAAATCTTTGCAAAGACCCAGATGCCAGTTTCTGGCAACCAAAAATAAATTCTGCCATCCACCTACAAGCCACAGCTAGAAAACATTCTAGTATAGGGCAGTATTATGAAGCTGGAAATGATGGTTCCTTCCCCAGATAAACAAGACTGCAAGCAACACAGGAGGAACAGAGTCAGTAGCGGAGCAGCAGACCAGCTCTGCTACACTGGTCTGTCAGGTCCCTTTGAGGGGCAGGCTGCTGTAATTCTCATCAATACTCCTACAGTACTTCAAACGCTGACCAGCTGTCTGGAACCTGTTTTCCTCCATTGAGAGGTGTCTGGCTTACCTCCAAAGTTCCCAATTTTCTGTTTTGGCTGAGCTACATGCTCTAAGCAACTATAGCAAATGCACAGCCCACGAAAGCCCCAGAAGCATTACAAAACACTAAGTTTTAAAAGTAACAGTAAAGCCTCAGCTAAAAATGAGTCATGTCTCTCACTGGCTGCGGGTCTTAGACAAGCTATTTTGCTGCAGATATGTACTTCTGGCAAACCTGTTACATTTACAATCCCTTTATGCCTGTAAAAAAAGTACAAAGGAGAACAGTACAGTACAATGCAGCAGTAAGACTTCTGATTCTACTACTTACTTGTCGCTCTGAGTTTTCTCGAAGTGCTTCAAGTGTCTTTTCAAGCTGTGCTTTTTCTCTCATCAAATCTTTACTCAAATTTTGACTATTCTGAAGACTTTGTTTCTCTTGGCTAATTTCATTCTCTAGCTCTTCAAGCTAGGGAAAAAGAAACAAATTTTTTAAAATGTACTTAAAAATAACAATAGTATTACTCTTAGCTGGGTTGAAGGTACCCTTATAGAAATAAAGAAGGTTAAAGGAAAGAATAAAATGGAATTTTCTATTCTTTATCTGAAACACTTCATCTCTTCTAGAAGAAATCTACTTCTGCCAGTAATTTCTCCCTGGCTCAGAAGATTGTATCTATACTGTACTTCTGCATTAAAAAACCAAAAAGGTCTGATTTTATTAGGCCCTGGATATTTCCTCAAGCATCTTTTTTCTCTTAAAATTCCATTTTAGTGAGATTTGTACTGCTCCTCCAAGTCCCTTTTAACTTATAAGGGTTTAATGTTGTTTGGTCTTACTTAACTATTTCAAGAGATACTTATAATGATTCCTTGGTCATTAAATACACAGGTTTATTTTGTCACATGGTTCCAACTCCCAATATCACCAGACAGCAAAACTGTTCAGAGTGAAAATAACCAAGTGTGATTTTTCTGTAACATTTAAGTTATAATTAATTACTTAGAAGCAACATCTCTGCTTGGCATCTGCTGAAAGGTTTTATACTCTAAGTCAAGTCCCTCGACCATGTTACTTGAGGAGTTACTAGAGGAGTCCAGACATAACTTGGACCCCAGGCACGGAGAATACTTTCAGAAACAAATTATCTGAATAATACATCAAATTTCTGCTAAGTAATACTGAGAAATAAAATCACAAAAAGGTAGTCAAATGGAATTTGTTCCTTCGTGAAGCAATTTGTTGATCCGAAATATGCAAAAAGCATGGCATCATTTAGGCCAGAACCTGAATTACATTTTTCTCTTAGGATGAGAATGCTAATGTTTGACCAGTCTTTTGCTTCCCTCTGCCTCTCAAATTCAGATTTTCCTGGTCCCTTGCTTAGCAGACCAATGCATGTTTTGCAGGGATATTGGCCCTTTCACTGTTTTTTGCAAAGGAAAAGTAGCTGGTTCAATCACTCCAGCAGGGATGCAGTCAGACTCCATCTGGGAACCAAATTTACCCATCGTCTGCCCAACTGCCACCTCAGCACTGGGAGTGGAGCTCCTGTGGTCACTGTATCTTGTATTTATAAGACTCTATATTAAAAGTTTGTTTTAAGAGAAAGCATGTCCAGATAGAAGTAGACACTGTAAATGGGATTCATAACAAACATTTTGTTCAACTTCATGCTTTTTCCTGAAGTGATCACTGTTCAGAACATTATTTTTAAGGGCAGTGAGAAAAAGGACATGTCACCAGACATCCAAAGTAATAAGAACAGTATCAGACAACCACAAGGACCTACTATTACTTGCTTCTTATACCTACTCCTTTCTTTTGTACCCTCCTAGCTGTCTTTCTAGTATTGTATAGAAACTCAAAGCAGCACACAGGCTACTACTGCAAAAAATACTGTATCATCAAGAAATCAGAAAAAGCATAGAAATATGGAATACAGTAGGGATTTCTTTCAATTTTTATTTGAATTATCTCTTATCCACTCTTCTCTAAGAATAACATCTGAAATATCTGCTGAAGTAAAAGCTATTTCAGAAACTTCAGACATTTCACTCCACTGTAATTAGTTCCCTTTTTTTCCAATTTTTATTCTCTATAAATAACACTGACTAAATGACTTGATATGCATAATTTGGAGAGCAAAATAGTGTAGATCAGCACAGATAAATCTGACAAACTCCTCCCATTCACTTGCTCATCAACTCCTTAGCCCATCTTCTCTCATGAATGAGGACACATGACCAAGTTTTCTGCTTAGATGAAGACTGGCTAATATGTCTATGTACACATACTTTCCCCTGCTTAATAATTACAAAAATTAAAAGAATGTTCTCAAGTTTCATAAAACACTTCAGTTACTTATCATTGTGTATATATATAATATATTGATATTTTTTCCCCTTGCTGGTGTAAAACCTTTCTGAATAAAATGGTCCCATTCTTACATCGTTAATAATAAAGCATAATTAGAGAAGAGAAAAACCTCTCTGAGATTTTCTTTTTTACCATAAACAAACACCATAACATCATTTAGAAACTAGTTAATACTTTACCCAAAATGAAGGCCTTTCATAAAATTACCCTTTAGAAATAAAATTACAAGCAACATTAGGCAACTCATACTCAATTCATACACTGGTGGTTACCTTTTGGCTAAGTCTTTGGTTTTCTTTTTCCGTTTTCAGAATTCTGGAAGTACTGCCTTCTGCAGGACCCACTGCACTTTGTAGTTCTTCAACCGTCTTCAGTAAACTTTGGTTCTCCATTTCCAACTTCAGTAATCTGCTTGATGTCAGCTCATTTACCTCATGACCAAGTGATTTCTGTGGCACTGTAAGAGAAAAAACACCATTAAAAAAATACTTATTAGCTGGAGTTCTCGCACTTTGCATTTTTACAGCTTAGGGGATTTAGAAGTCTTTGATGGGCCCTCCAATGCCTTCTTGGTGAATAGAGCTAGTTAGGATTAATGACCCATCCTCCTTACCCAGATAACACTGCAGATGCATAAAAGGAAATGTCCTACCCATCCTACAGTTCCTAATCACAGAAGAGATTTGTTTCCTGCAACTGAGGATGCATCTCTAAATTTCCACAAATCCTTTTTATGGGAACCCGTGTATGACCAAGCATGTTATATTGGAAGAATCAAAATTTTTGCCAGTTATCTCTGTAAACAATTACTCTGCGAAGACTTAGCAAATCTAAGAGAGAACTTTGAGAACAGTAAAGCAAGAAGACTTATGATCTGTGCTACAGATTATAGAAGTCTGAATGGCAACACATTTAACTCAAGGTATTTATGGGTTTTACACCTCTGTTTAACAAGAATCACAAGAACAGAGACTTTTCATGTAAGCTGTATCTCCAAGAATACATACAACTGAGTAAAAAAACCCACCAAAAACCAACAACAAACCTAAACCAACCCCAATAAAAGCAAGTAAAAAACCCCCAACTAAACCCAAACCAACCCCAATAAAAGCAAGTAAAAAACC
>JANZLQ010000086.1:10594322-10635652 GCA_026212715.1 Elanus axillaris
TAAAAAACCCCCAACTAAACCCAAACCAACCCCAATAAAAGCAAGTAAAAAACCCCCAACTAAACCCAAACCAACCCAAATAAAAGCAAGTAAAAAACCCCCAACCAAATCCAAACCAACCCCAAACTGTCACATCTCTCCGGCGGACAAAAGCTCTGTACTTTAGAAATAAGGACCTGTAGTTTCCTAATGCTGTCCACTCTATGAGCTTTCAATTTTTCTATTTTATCAGTTTGCAAGTATTACTATGTTTACCTTCAGAAAGTTCAGTAGTCCTGTTCATCTGTTCAAGTTCCCAGCCAAGATGCAATGATTCATCCATACTTTGTTTCTGAGCCATTTCTAGAGTCATATTTTCCTCCATGAGTTCCTCAATCTTCTTTCTGTCCATATCACGCTCCTTAAGAATTATTTCACATGTAACTTCAAATAAGTCTCAACACACGCAAAGTATTTTAGTATCTAGTATGCCACAGAGAAATGCAAAGTACATTTTCTGATTTGCTAATACACAGTGAGACAGCAAGGAATGGACAAAATTATGGAGAACTTACAAGAGAAATGTAACAATCAGTAAAGAAAAATAAGCAGAGAAGAACCTCTTATCATAACCTATGGCAACGACTACTTACTCATTTCCAAAGTTAAATTCTCAGAACAACAGGAAAGAAAATATACATGATAAGCACAGCTTGGTAGCACACGAAAAAGAAACGGACAGAGAAGCAAAATTTCATCTTCTCTGAACTATCGTAAGACTACTTTGACACAAAAAGCTGTAACAGGACTAGGTCCATGATGGGAGTGTCTCACCTGGCTCTTTATAACCCCTCTCCCCACACATGCTACTTTAACAGGAGTTAAGTTGCAGCTACAACTCTCAACATTTTGCAGAAAATGAAAGTAAATAGAAGGTAATAATTTATCACACCTTAAGGAAAAATAAAAAACCCCAAACCATCCAGGCAAATTATGACTTTATATTTTAGAATATTTAACCAGTTCTTGTCCAAAAACTAAAGACAAATTATTTTGGGAATAATCTGAAAAGTATGTCAGTATATTGCCAGAATTTGAAAGATGATGAACGTCATTTATCTAAGTATTTTAGTGACAACAGACTATCTTCATATAAAAAAAAAATTGATCCTATCGTTCTTACTAATGAGTCTCTAGTTCTTATCATTATATTTTAGCTATCAAATTAAACACTGTATTGCCTTTAAAAAGAATACCGCCTCTGCAATTTTTCCTTCCCGAGGCAGAACCAAAGCTACTGTACAAAACCATATCTGAAAAGTATTCATAAATCAAGACATACCTTTCTCCTCTACTACACCATTTTCACTGGAAGTTGTTCTTTTATTAAAAATGGAAATGAAATTCAGTATGTATCAGTTGTTTTTGTCATCTTTCATTTACACTTACCATCTCCATATCATGTAATTTAGCTTTTAATTGTAGATTCTCTTTTTCTAACTCATGTAATTTATCAGAACGGGCTCGGGTCCCCTCTAATTGATCTTCCAACATTGTCTTTGTTTCTAGCAACACTTGATTGTCTTCCTTTAACTCCTGCAAGAATTAAGCAACAACAACAAAAAAAAAAAATCACACAAAGAAAAGTATTTCCTTATTAATACAAACTTTGATACACACCATACCTAGTCTTAGAAATGTTGCTCTAATGCTAAAATATTTTTTTGGAAGCTGTAACTGACTTTTTATGAAAAACAATTTTACAGCAATTTCACGTAACTGCAACTTATGAAATTTTTATGAAAAGAATATTTTACATAATTGGAAAGAAATTAAATAGTCCCTAAACCATTAAGAATAAATTAGGTGTTCATAATCACAATCAAACCATGTGATTTGAGATGTGGCCTGGAAAGATGTATTACATGTATATGTACTATGGCTAAGCAAAAGGCTGACATCAAATAAAAATTAAAGGTGTCAGGCTCAACACAAACAAAAAGACTTCACACATGTAAATGAGTTGCGGAGCTTATTGCTACACAGTTGTGTAGATGAAAAGGCTTACACATGTTGAGAAGTTACCCAATTCATGCAAGAGAAAGTCAAAAAGCTCAAAAGTACCACTTCTGAGTATCATTTTCTGGAGCAGAGACTGCTGGAGGCTGGGAGAGCACAATGGGAAAGTACCACCAAGTACCTGCCTTGTTCTTTTGCTCTCCTCTAAGCATCTACTCTTGGCCACTGTCAAAGACTGGAGATGGATGTAGATGCTCCTTTCAGTCCATAATTTATCCTACTACCAGACTGAACTTCTTAATCATTGTGTTGCAGGAAATGGAGAACAAATCTTAAGGGAGTAATTTTCTACAGGCCACAATCAGGTTTACAGGCCACTAGGCAAACTTACTTAAGCCCAAAGTCAGGACATGATGCTGGAAATGCAACTGTATTCTTAAAATAGAACCAGCCATATTCAAGGGTCCTAAACAGCTTCAATTTATGTACACAGAGGATTTTTTTTTAATGGCATCTGATGAAAATAATAACATGTAAAAACATATAATTGGCAATTTTACTCATGATATAAAGACAAAACTTTTCAAACTTCAGCATGCAGTCAGCTGCAAAATCTGAAAAAAAGATCAGTGAATATAACAAATATTTATCCTTCATACTCCTCCCTACACAAATATTAACTTTTAATTATTATTATGAAGCAAAGACAACTTAATTGACATCTGTCTCTATTCAAGCATGTTTGAAATATCAGATAGTTTACAAGCTATGAAACATGTAAACAAATTTTAGTTTTTTTACTGATTTAAACATTCTATGAAAATAAAATTTCCACTGTTTTCAAATCCTCTATAGTAATTTACCGATTTTTTTTTTCATCATATGCTTTCAGTCCCTCCTAAAACAGTAGTAGATATACACAGTTTATGAAGTCATTCATATAAGATGATTTTCAAATAGCTCACATACAAAGGTTTTCTCATACGCAGGTAGGCTTATGATAATGCTCACCACTCACAGCACCCGATTTTCCAACAGACTTGTGTATGCTAACCTATTACATCACACATAGGTAACAGCCAACAACTTTGAGAACATAAATCACAGCACTGGACCTCTATCACTGAGCTTAAGTTGAACAGCAGTATCTTGTTTAAAGTATGTCAAACACTGAGAAAAGATCCAGAGTTGGAAAGTAGTTACCAGCCTTTGGTTTTAAGTGGCATGCGAAGGCAGCTTTGAAGCCTCTTCCAGAATGGATGTTTCAATGACAGCTGTTAAGGTCTGTATTTAGTGTATCTTGAGAAAGTTTCTTCCAATTTGATGAAATTATTTCATATTACACAGTAAGATGATAAAATTGATTTCCACAAGCAAGGCTAAGAACAAGTCATCTTAAAATAAGTCTTAGGAACCATGACTTTTTTAAAGTATCAGCAATGCCTAACGCCCTTTTAACAGTGTTTTAATCTGCACCATGAACCTTATCTCTCACTAAAGTCTACTGTTAACTTTTTAACATTGCAGTTCACTTGAAAAAACTATCCATTTAATTTTCTGTTAAAACGTTAGTAACTCCCGTGTCAATTGATATGCTTTATTTGTGACTAAACCTATCATTAGAAGCTTTGGATGAGGGATCTACAATTGAACATTACAAATATTCGATTTTTTATTTTTACCTTGCGGTTTTTCCCCCTCTCACCAACAGTAGCTATTATCAGTAGTAGCCATTTTATGCTGTGACATATTAAGTATACATTCATTAAAAGGTTTTAAGTTTTAAACATTTAACAAAAGAAGTCTCCTTCCAGAGGATGCTACATCATTGGTCATTAGTATTGTGACGTTTTTCAGATGTGATAACTGGAATACTGGGGATATTATACGATGACTAGGCAATGGTTTAGTAGGAAGAAAACCTAGAGGTTACCACAGATCACAATGTTGAGATGTTGTTTAGGAGTTACTGTAGTAGAAGGTGTAGAGAAAAGTCATCTTTCCACTGTATTCACAACTGGTAAAGCTGTAGTTAAGAGTATGAGATCTAGTTTTAGGGACTCCATTTTAAGAAAGATATGAAATAAGACAGGACCCAGAGAACAGAAAAAACACCTTACAAGGCAGAATGCTGTGGGCTGCAAAGCACAAAGTGCTATAAGAGAGAACATATGACATGTCACAGTCTTCAGAGAAGAGGCTGCTATGAAAGGCTGTGGACACTTCATCACTCGGGTCTTGAAGCACCCATTAATGCCAAGCATTCATTTGGAGTGGTATGGGTATCTAAGAAACACCATGTTTAAAGGTATTGCCATTCAGAAGGACTGAATGAGTTCCCAAGATCCCATCCAGGCCTGTGAATCCAAGAGGCCATATTAAATGAAGAAGTCATGTAAAATTATTCTGTGTCACTGTTTAGCCTAATATCTTTTGGGGTTTGCTTTTGGTTTTGCTTTTTAGTCATTTTAACCCTAAAGAAAGGGCTTCATACCAGTACGTCAGCAACTACATCTAGGCAACATAATATTTTTTCCAACTCTTGAGTTCTCCCTGCTTTTCTAGGAGTCCTTTTTTTTTTTTTTTACTTTGAAAATTTCTTTAAACTTTCATTAGTTCTGACTCCCACAAGTAATCGTTTCTTTCGCAAATTCTGCCACACTGGCATTTGCCCAACAAATTTGCCATTTACAGACAGCATGATGGCCTAATGAAATCCGGTGCGTTGATTCGTTTCCTAAACTTCTAATTCATGACAGAACTTTAAGTCTCTCTTGCCTGCTGTCAGAGCATCTTTTTTTAGTATATTTTATCCACAGAATGCTGTTGTCCTATACTCTTTCATGTGTATAGCCACTATTTCTTTAAGACTTTACTTAGAAAATTACCTTCTCTTAGGAGACCCACAAGAGGAGAGAGAAATTACTACATTTATAGCATATTTTTAATAAATTTCTCCTTGGGTTTCTCAATATATAGTATATACCCTAAACAGAGGCTACTACTGGTCTTGCTAGCTTAGAGCTATGGTGAATACTGCTGACTTCGAATGAAAATGCATGCCATTAGACATAGGGAGTCTCACCTAAGAACTGTAATTTAACACAAAAGATCATCATATATCCCAGAGCAAGAAGCTATAACACTGTTTTCATGTCCCAATGTTTAAGTCCTCAAAATAACTATGAAAAAGCCACAGCAAACAAAAAATGATGGTTATTAGTTTGGGGTTTTTTCCCTTAATATACCTCCACTCTAGCTTTGTAGAATTCAATATCATGCAGCCTCTCTTTATACCGGCTGACTTCACTTTCAAGCTTGTCAACTCGAATTGCCTTCTCACGAAGGGCATCTAATTCATCTCTGTACACTCTGGCAGAACGGGCATCGGAGAGTAAATTCATATTCTAGAAAATATGAAAATACAGAAATTAAAGTCAAGCATACTGGACAGTGCATGCTGAATAATAACATCGCTGCTTCATTATTTAAATCAGGGTAATCCAGAGGGATATAAATTAATTCTGAGAAAGGTAAAGAAAAAAAATGTATTTTAGAGGCTCAGTCCAGATCACGTATTTCCAAGAAAACTGCATTGGCATTTTTCAAGGAGAGGCATGTACACATTTGTAAATTTCAGAACAGCACATTTCTCTTACAGATAATATTCTCAACTGACCCCCAACAATTTTATACGCTCGTATCCTAATAATAAATTAATCAAATGTTTCACCTCATTATCAACACAAACACTCAAAGTATAAAGAAAACCAGACAAAATTTGGGTGCGTTATTTTTGAGATATATGCAGCATAGGACATATTGGTGGTAAATTGCTTGAATGTAAAAAAAAAAAAAATAGAGAAGAAATACTAACCTTTTTTCAGCATACTAGACCAAATAAAGGAATAAATTACAAAAGATCGTGCTCAGAGTGCAAAATAAAAAAGTACATGAAAACACACTTCCTAATACCAACAAAAGAGTGGGGAGGGAGATTGTTCTGGTCGTGGCAACTTCTTTTTGCCCACTTTTTTTTAAACAACAGATTTACAAAACCCATACCTCTTGCTGAAGTCTCTTCAGTTCAGCTTCCATCTGTTCAAGTTCTTGTTTACAGTCAAGCAACTGCTCAGTCTTTTCCTCACTTAAAAGAGAAAACACAAAACAGTTAAATATGACTGCAAAACATTATAATCAGCATCTCATTTTGAAAACGAAATACTGAGATTTGTGAGTCTTCCCTCTTCTAATCCAGGATTTCAAGGACATCAGAGTGTAAAACTTATGCCATTATACTTTACATACTCTTTAGGTTTTAGTCTATATCTAAACCTTCAAATTTGGTCAGATTTTTCATAGTCTTTTAAATTGTTCACTAAGATTTCCTACCTATGCACGGCAGAAAACATCAGGGTGTAATAAGGGATTTTTTTTGTGATAAGAGATTTTTTTGGTAAAACACCCAGACAATACACATGAATGTGTACTAGGAGATTCACTTCCAAAAGTAAACTTACAATAATTTCAAAATCTACATTCCAAAGGTCTAAATACTTTTCCAGAAAAACCAGTCAATGACCACTGATGCATCCTGTCACAGATCAGGTAAAGCCAGTTTAAAAAGCACTTTTATACTTTTGCAATTTTTCTTACAGAGAAGAATTAAGGTTTTCAGATGCCTTTACTCATTAAAAGAAGATACCACTTAATAACCTTAATGATTTTATGAAATGCATAATGAATTTTATTTTTATGGAAACAACATAGTGTCTGTTTCAGTCTAATTAGAAATCTGTAGTAAAACTAATTTGACACATAATACTACAATTCTTACAGCACTCATTCTTAACTTCCAACTAACACTTATTTCTCAATGCTCAAAAAATGAGTTTGTTAACAAATTAATTTATTAAACAATGAGTAAGGGCAAGGGAAATATTTAATTCTCTCAAAGACACAGAATACCTAATGTTCAAAACTGAATTACACCTCAGAGCAAAGCGTATTCACTGTTGAAAAAACCTGTCATATCCAATATTGCATAATGCTAAAAGATATATTGCATATTCAAACACGTTACTGTATTATTTAGTATTTTGGAATACAAGTATGAAACAAGAGAGAAGTAGAAAAGGGGGAAATAAGAGAATGTAATGGTCTGAAATGTATAATACAATCTAGAAGTAATCACACTGACAAAAGATATATTTGGTTTAAACAAAACTAGAACAGTTGTTTTTAAAAATGAGCCAATCTCACAATGAATGATCTTTCTGCAACCACACATTGTTTCAGAAAGGTTGTTGACAGCCTACAAATATACAAGGGTTCATGTATGTATAGCTCACTGCAACATCACTGTCCGCAGCAGGTATCAAAGGTTTCCCTTTACATAAGTGTTCAGAAAACAAAGAAATACAAATGTTTTCTGTATTATGTTAGATTAAGTTTTCTATTAACATTCATATTCTGATATTAACATTCTACATAGAAACACACAGGACTTTATAAAGAAAATCAGATGTGCAAAATGCAGTTCTGGAGTTTCTGTATTACAAGCCTCAAATCACTGTTCTCCATCCAACTGAAAAATAATCTTTACAGACCTTCTGTATGAATTAGGTTAGCTGCAGTTCATATTAGACCAGGTATGAAGGTTCATTGCCAAAACCAGACTGTAAATTTTAAGATGAGTATTTTCAACTCTACAATGAACCTAATTTCAAATTTATCAAATACATGCAGCTTTTAATACCAAATGGTACAGAAGTTAATTTATCAGTCTAGTATTTTAAAAATACTGTTAAATGTAAAGAAAATTTATTTACGAATTGAATTCAAATAGGGTGCAAAATGTGAACTGTTCCGAGCCATCACTGTTGCCCTAATTGCATGCTTCAGCTATAGACTAGAGAGGATTGTACTAAATTATACAGAGCATACCAGTGTTCACTGTTTAGGCTATCTATTAACTGTCAATCAAACTAATAACAGCAATTTTTTCACTAATTTTCTTGGTGCAGCTGTTTATAGAATATCCTGGGCGGGCTCATTTCAGTAGACACATAATAATACAGACATCAGAAAAAAGAGCCATATCTTTTTGTCCTCTATCCTTCATGAAGACCAAGATGTAGTGGGGGAAGGGGATCCTCTGAGTAAATCAACCAGATACTTAATCCAGCCAGCTAGAGATGATCTGATCAACAAAGTCTGGTAAGACAAGACCAGCGAGTTGATAACTGTGACTTATGCTACCTTCAACTTTTAATTCAATTTTACCTGCCTCCTCTCTTCACGAGACATGCTGGATTAAGAAAATCTTTCTTTATGCTGTTTCCAAACTATAGGCAATTTACCATACATATTTAATCTCTTCAGATTTAACCTCTGTATTTTAAGATCAGACTGCATGTACTTCACTCTGCTAGAACAACATTACACGTTGCCACAGGGAGAAACATTCTCCACTGGACTGTTACTGTTCTTCTCTTTAATTAACTCTTCACTACTGCTCAGATTTGTTCCTAGACTATGAAGACAGAATAAGTACCCACTGATACATACTGAATCAGTTTTCTTCATAAAAGAGAAGGGATAAAAAAGGTTTTCATTAGAATATGAAAAAAACTGAGATCTTTGTTACGGTGGAACTGATTTTTCACAGTACTGGGATGAGGTGAAAGAGGAGAATATACCTCTTAGCTAAAAGGTCAGCACTGCTGGAAGAAGAGAACAATCCCTTAAGTGGATGAAGGTAGCAAGTTGGAAACTCTAAGAAACTATAACTGGCCCAAGCTACAAAAGTTACTGATTTTACAAATTACATTATTTCTTAGACATAAATAACCACCCCCTGTCAGTAATCTCATCATGCATCTAGGTTTGCAGTGGTTCAAGAGATTTAGTGGAGTTTAGTTTGAATAATTTTTTTTCTTTCACTTTTCTCTGTAGAGTGGCATGGCAGGTAAAAGTGGAACAGTATTGAACGGCAGGAGCAAACAAGTGGTGTGCAGATGAGGAACCTTCTACAAAGATGTGGGACAGGAAATTATTCTAATGATAATTTTTCCCTATCTGCAACAAATCAAAACGTTTCCTAACCATGAATGAACCACAGATGACCACTTCTTACTCTGTTTCCAACAAGAAACAGATAACTTAATAACACTGCCAATAAGGAATCACTACAGCACTACCTCCTTTTAAAAAGGACACTTTTGCCACTAATCCTTGAATAATAAGGACACAGCTCTTGCTTCCAGTCCCTACCTACCTGCCCCATGTAATTGTTCTTGAGTGTGTCACCCCACAATTGGCTCAACTGCAAAGCTCTTCTCTTAGAAACATACATGAATACAGACATATTAAAACTATAGTCATAAATTCATTAATGATAATGAACAATAAAGAAAGCACAAAGAACTTGTCTCAAACAACAATATGGACACAGTATGTAAAAGAAAAAGGCAACACTTCATTAGTTTAGCTGTATTTCTAAAAAGCAATTTATGTAGCGCAGAGAGCCCATTACTGTACTCTTAACATCCTCAAGAGATTGCTCAAACATAGTTTTTCAGAAAGTTCAGAGTACAAAAGATACAAAATTACCACAGCACTTGTTCACTCATTTTGGTATGTTTATGGTTAAAACATCAATATAATACAAATTAAGACAAACACAGATGAGAAGTTGTATTTGTCACACTGGTCCACAAATATGCTTACATTTTAAAAATACGCTTCCTGGGGTGCAAAAACTAAAAAAAAAATAAAAGCATTTAAAACTGTAATTTAACATTCGAAACAATTTGTCTACAGAGAAAGAGTTGAGTTTGTCTACAGACTACTACAATTGGGCAAAATCAACAACATTTTAAAACCCTGTAACTCTCAACACACTTCTGCAATCTACATGTACTCACAGCTCTTGCCTAAGCCTTCTTATCTTTGCTTTGGCATCTGCTAGCTCTACTGATAGGTGCTGTCTGCTTTCAGTGCGTTTCATGCCAGGAGACCCACAAGGTGATTGTGCTGCTGATGCGTGAGGTAGAAAACGGAGACAGTCCCGTTCTTCTGAGAGTTCTATGATAGTCTAAGAAATTTTTTAAGAGAGAGAGAGAGAAAAAAAAGCACAGAATTGCATTCAGAGCGCCATTTATGTCAGAAACTAACATCATTCAGTGCCTTAATAAATCAAAGACTGAAATGAAGCAAGAATAATGGAAAAGTTTTGCCATAAAAGAAGTTAGAAGCCCTACATACACCTCTATTCCTAAAGCAAATAAATAGTCACAGCTATTTAAGAGTACTGTTTGGCTATTCTTAGACTACTCAAATTTAGACTTTTAAATCCACAAAATTATCAGTGCTCAGAATGGATTGGGTAATGAAAGGGCAAGAATTCCTTGAACATGAGGATCAGTATATCTCTCTAAAGAAGCTGGTGCTCTTCAGTGAGCAGCAGCTTCCTTGCCAACTGAATAAAGCATCAGACCTATAGGAATATTCTTATTTCATCATATAAATTATTGTTATCCTAATATGAAGACATTTTGTATTTTAAATGTACTTTTGCTTTGTGTTGCAAAAAAGCATTACCACACATCCTCTCCCCTCAAGGTTAAGTTTCTGTTTTATCAAGTCTGTGAACTGGAAAGACAGTTGCTAACTGTAAAAGGAGTACTTGAAATAATTGCAACATTAAGATGTCCACACTCTAATGAGGGGTAAATCTTGGACCACCAAGATGGTTCATAAGTTTCTTGATTCTCACACAGTACAATGATTGTGCCTCGCGATAAGCTTGTAAAGTGTCCTCTCCTAGTATGGAATCTGCTCCAGTCCACTCAAACCTGCACAATAGGACACAGTAATGTAACAGGCATCTTTCAGCAATTGGCTTGCAAACTGATAGATTACTGATTCCTGGAGACTTCAGCTGATGCAGCTTTGGATTTTCTGTTTTCAACTACAGATGAATGTTATTTAAAGCTGTTTCAGACTCTGGTTACATGAAAAACATCATCTGCTATTATCTTTTCTAGTTTGTCACAGTATTCAACAACTAGTATGTACTCTGTAACTACTGAAAACAACTTTCTGGCAGTTAGGAATCCTTGCTTAAATATGCTAACAGAATATACATTAAACTATTAGCTATAAAAATGGTAAGCTGTTATCATCTTTAAAAAAAATTATATTTCTTTTAAGCAACAAACCACATCCATACCTCTGAGTGCTCATCCCTTTCATCTATAAGTCTTTTTAAATGTAACGCCATATTCTTCAAGAGAGGTTCAACATATTCTTGTGTCAATACAATGACATCCATCCACTGCAGATCAAACACATTTTCCTGATTATGAGTTACCTACACAGAATGAAATGGAAGAGAAGAAACATCCCCTTTAAATTATGAGAGTGGAAAAGAAGCATAAAGAAAATAAAGCTGAAACTCTATGGATTAAATTATCTAGACAAGGTATGAAAAACCATTTAAAATTAACTAATTTGTATGTAATGGAACAGTTTCTTGTCTACCCAAAAGTAGTACTTTGTACTCCTGGCAAAATAAAAAGCAAAAGGTGACTATGACAAAATATATATTACATATCACATATATGGGATTTGAATTATATTTTATAAATAAATGTGCATAGGAACATTTCACTTAAGTAAATTTGCTGTAATTCTAAGAAATTCTTGGAACAACAAACTCGATCCCTGGTACTGCTTTAACAGTGTAATACAAAAGAGCTTGATCATGCAATCTTTTTGTGAATAAAGTTAAAAGGTAAAGGCATTTTTTTGCTTATTAAAACCACTAGATATACAAATTACATATTTGATTTACTTGCTTTTGAACAAATGCAAATAATCTTCTTACAATAAAATATTCCACCTCCAAAAAATTTAAAAGCACAAAACCCCCAATATACCTCTTGAATATGGGCTGCAACAGCTGCTCTAGTGTCAAAATCCAGACCTTGGATTCTTTCAATAAATTCTTCTTTTTTCTGACACTAAAAATAAAGACATCTATTTTACATACATTTATATGTATACTCACAAGTATTTTCATTCTTCCTTTGTATTTCTAACAGCTAAAAATGATAAAGCTGACATTACAATGATCACATTACTGTATTATCTAATAATTCTGTTGACCAATAGATACTTAATATATGCTGTATTTCAGTAATTATAACTTTCAACACTAATGATAATTAAAAAAACAGGTACTGAAATGGGGCAAGGGAGAGGTTTCTTAAAATAGCTACTTATTCAACTTTTATGCTATTGAGTTCCACAGGTATTTTTTCACTGTCTTCTCTAGTACTCAGGTTGCTTATATAAGTTGTTACAAACATATAACTGATTCTATTTTTTTTTTTCAGTTTAATTAGCTGAATGGTACAAACTTTCCTAATAAGAACAGCAGTTCCAAGAAAGTTTATTAAATACATGAAACAGTTTCAGTAAGATAATTCTTCAGTACTTTACCACTGTCTTCCTTTCTTTACCGTATCAGGTAAATTAACAATATTGCCATTAATAAACTATTAGAAATACTACATACACAGTTTGCTATATTTGTACAATAAAACCTAAGAGGTGTACAGTTGTAGCCATTTTAACTGTAAGAATATCAAGATTTTCAAGGAATGCAGTAGTACGACTAGAGGAAGGAAGGTCAAAGTTGTATACCACCTCAGGTATTAAAATAGTAAGAAAAGAGATAAGGAACACTTAAACCATTTCATACAGATATAAGTATAATTAAACTTACCTGAACTGCACAACCAAGTAAAAGCAGGAGGAGTTTTTTTATTTCTTCAGTACCTGGCTCTAAGGAGAAAACAAGAACAAAAAAAATGGTAGGTGTAAAATGGTAATCTGAGCTTCTTCCCTTATCCCTCAGAAACCATCAGATTTTCTCACTATTTTCATATAATTTATGTTAACCTAGTTTAGAAAAAAAAAAAAGATGACGAAACCCCCACCTTTCCAGCTTTCAATTTAGTCCTTTTTTTGCCATTTAACTGCCAGCTTTCAGTGTTAACAAATAGCTTAATATCCACAATTGTTTCAAATGGAAAAAAACATCATTTCAGCCCTTCATAAAGCAAAACTTCAGAGTGATATTTTCAAAAGTGCTTTGGAGACCTACAAGTTTCCAACTGTAATCTCAGGTATCTGGAGATAGTTACAAAACTGCTTCAATTATCTGCCACCTCCAAGCTGTAAAAGTAAGGTGGCAAGTTCATTTAAATTATTTTATAAAGTTGTATTAGATATTCATCTACACATCTAAAAAGCAAAATGTCTTTCCAAATCTGGCCTTAAGAGTCTTAATCTCCTAAAGAAGCTTAATTTAGGGAACTCTGTTTACAGATTACTAGTAAAGATGTTTCTTACTTTTTACCTTCAAGATGTCCTCGTCTTGCTACTAAATATATGCTATATCTAGAATAGAAATGCCATAAAGCAAACGCTTTAAGGATGGCAAAATAGCTTAGACTAGCTGGAATTAAATTCTACATGGTCATATATCATTTTGCTTTACTGAAACAGAAAACATTATCCATTGGGCTATCTAGGAATAAAAGGTTCCTAATAGCATCCTTTCTACAATATACTCTGGATTTCAGCCAATAATTTATTTCATTGTTAGCTAACCAGACAAAAGCTATGCTGTCAAATATAATAATACTGGGTCTGGCTAGAAATCTGACCTTTATTCTGCAAAACGGTACTCTGCAACACAGCTGGTGTAACTACTACTGATACCAACAGATTCACTTTCAGTCCAAATAGCAAACAGTGAATGTCTAGCATGTACTGAAGTATGCACAGACATTCTTGAACCTGACCTAAGTTACTGAAGTCCCTTTTTTAAAGGGCTCTGTAATCACAGATGATCTCCAATGACCATGAGATGATTATAAGCATTTAAAAGAAAACTCAACCTGAAGCCTCTTTCCTAAAGGGCAGTTTGCAATCTTCTTCTACACTGAGCAACTAAGTCTATTTTGGATGAGCCCCCACTAAGAAAGATGTAACCGTTCACTTACAAGCACTTGCAAAATTGTCCTTTGATTTGATCCACTACAGTATTTTGTAAGCGAAGCAAATGTAAAATCCTTCTCAAAAAGTTACAGATGTGAGGTAAAATATCAAAATATGAAATTAAAAAGAAATCAAGAAAAAAACTAAAATGATACAGAACTCTTACTGATTTTGACTAGCTTTCAGTAAAGAGTCAAGCCTGCTGCCATAAAGCAGAGATGAAAGACAGATGCTAAGCTTTTTCATCCTACTCATAGCTTCAGGAATTCTCTGCACATTGTAATATTAATTCAAGAGCCTTTTTCCAACATTGACTCAACCTGATTCTTTTAGAGGGAGGTATGTATAATCCCAATAAACACATAATGTTTACGTTTTTCAAAAGAGATTTGTCAAGTAGGTATGTTACAGAGAACAAGAAGTCAAATAGGAGATCTTTAATCATTTATACAGGCTTCTTGTATCCCAAAGACTCCAGTTGTGAAGTCTTTTACATAGAAATTGACAACATCAATGAACATGTTTCATCAGAAGCATGCTACTTCAGCTGAAGAAGGGGAATTCCACCTGGCTGCCTGTCTTAATCAATAAAGGTTAACCAGAATATTGTAACAGAAGGAATCCATCCCAACATCTCACATCCTACATTCACTTATCCCAGTAAATTTATCACACTTTTTTTTTTTTAAAGCAATCCCTGAACTCCTCTTCAGATGCTCATTTGCACACTGCTTCAGCATCTCTTGACTGGCTTTTAAAAGCCTACCTGAGCATAGTTTCCATGTTTCTCCCCCATATTCCCTGAAGGAACATGGTAAAATATTGAACAACCTCAGCTTCCCATGGCTACCAACCATCTCATGTCGTTTTTTCCTCTTTTTCCATCACAAATGCAGAAATCAATCATTCTTTTCTACACTCTCCACCTCGCTGCTTGAACTTTGTCCCTACCCTATCCTATCCTTCAATCTTCCCTGCACTCACTCCTATCCCTGACTTTCATACCCTTTTGCAGCCTTCCATCGTCCTCTGGCTTGCTCCCTAAGAAATATGAACTTGTTTTAATCTTTCCTCTTCCCCTGTTAAAGAACATTTGCCTCATCATTATCTCCTTTCTCCTTTTCCTCTGTAATTTAACATTTACAGTCACAGGCTGTAGCTCTTCTCCCATTTTATCCTCAAACTGGCTTCCTGCCAATTAGCTCAACTGAAGTGCTTCTTGATAAAGTCTCTGATGAACCCTTTTCAGCAAAGCTCAGATCCAGCATTCTATCTGCATTTTCCTTCATTAGCCAACTGCCTCTGATACAGTCAAACACATTTCTCTTCCTTAAATCTTATCTGCCCTTGCCTTCTGCAATTTGTTGTCTTCTAGTATTTGTCTACTAATCATTCCTTAAGTGCAAAGTAGTGCAAAGGGGAAAAACTGGGAGACATTCCTGTGAAAAATCACAGCTACAGCCTAAGCTTTAGTGGACCAAATCCGAATCATTATCAGAGAATCGACTTTTATTATGGGGGCTCACATTGATGCAGTTAGACTTACACAGTAAGTCTCTCAAAAGGTCACTGAGGTTTGATTTTGCTACACTTGCCCACTGAAGAAAAAATGCTTAAAAATCCCTGTAGGGATGAGGTCCTCTTCAAGTTGACACAGCAAGAGCAGTCCTAACTTTCAAAGGGGAAAGGTTCTGGATGGAAATCAAAAGAATAGGTCTATCTTCTGATTCAGATCACACCCCATTATGAACTTAGGCAGAAATCTGAAACATCTTCAAGAATTTTGTCCCTACACAGCAAATTTTTTTTTTTTTAATATGTGGGCTATAGTACTGTAAAGTCCCCACAGGACAGCAATGCCTACACCACCAGAGGTTCCAGCTGCCAAACCACAAAAGCTACACAGACTTAGCTGAGGTCCCAAAGCAGGAAGAAACCTTCTTATTAATGACTAAAGCATAGGTTTTTATGTAGACAACTGAATACTAAATTATCTTTGTGGGGTTTTGTAGTGCATTTTTAATAAAATTTCATCTTATACTACACTATTGTTAAGACATATTTTGTCTCAGTATCTTGAAGAGTATAAAAAACATAACTACAAAAACAATACTATGACCTGGGGTTTTTAATCTGTTTTTCCACTAAATCTGGTTTCTAGGCAAATCCATAGAGTCTTTAAAAAATCTTAAGAAAGTCTGGAATCAAAATATAAAAGCACGATGGATTCTATTGTTTTGGAAAAGAAGAGACCCCATTCACACTTCTTGGTGCATATGATAGATTACAGCATCTACACATATAAAAACTTAAAAGGCTGTGACCTCAGAAGCAAAAGCAGCAATATTCAAAAGCAGAAAGTAAACCCAAAAAAATATTAAATAAAGATACCTACATAAATGGGATATATGCAGATGGGATGTGGAAAGTATCAATGTTATGAACCCTGGAATTGAAAAGTGAGGTAACACAGATGGTTGTTCTCACTCATGAGAATAATTTATCTCACATACACAGAAGGATGGAATATAAGACATCTTAAATAAATAAAAAAAGCCAGGGGAAGCTACACAGCCTGTTAGAGTAGTTCCTAACCTCTCTGCTGAGGTGCTAGAACATCAGAAGTAGAACACCTGGGACACATTAGACCCAAGTAAATAAATTCTGCCCAATCCATAGTGGCTCCATGCAGGCCAGGTGTGTCTGCTCCGTGCTTCTGGAATTGAGAGCATGGTGCAGAGATTCTCAAGTGGCTGCGGATAGTCAGCTGGGTCCATACAGGCTAATTTTCTTGGTCTGAAAATTGCAACTCTCAGAGCTGGAAGCAGAGAAGGTGGGAGCACGGAGAAGAGAGTGTCAGTTCAGGGGAGAAAGCAAGAAGGTAATTGCAATATTTTTCAGGCAACGATGCAAGAGAAGCAGAAGAGTTTTAGGGAAGGAAAAACAAGGATTAGGAGTTGGATCAAGTGAGATGCATTGAACTGCCAGTTTTCTCAGGGGTGGTTTAGGTAAAGAAAGTTGACAGCGTAGTAGCTGGGAATATATGAAACTTATACTCTGTCATATCAGTGGCTCACTGGTTGCTGGGTAATGCACTTCATTTCAGTATAAATCCTAATGACAGCCAGTGCTGAGGTTTGGAGAGAACACATTTTTGTAAAGTGTGGACCTTTGGTGTGAACAAAGAGAATGTTACTCATTATTAAATCACTTTTTTGCTAAAGTATTTACTCAATCTTCTGTTGAAAGTCTTAATCCTATATGAATTTTATTTCCAGTGAAACAGTATTATTACATCAATATAAATTTTCATCTTAGTTTAAAATAAAACTTACCAGAAAAAGGATTTTTGCCAATTATTAATACATTTGGCAAAGACATCATGATCAACTGCTGCAAATTCTCCTATAAAAGTTAATTAAAATATTATTTAAATATATGTATTGAATAAAAGCAAACATCAAATACTGACCACCACAGAGAAATTAGTATTACGTAAGTAGTTTAAAATTTTTCAGGTCTTAATACATGCGTGTTCAATACTTAATTATTTGGACTCTAATTAAAAAAAAACTTTACAGATATGAATTACTTCTACAAAAAACTTGTTTTATTGGTTTGCAAGGTCATCTCAACATGGTAAAATCCTCTCGTGTCAATGAGCTGGCTTATAGATCTTAAGCCAACTAGATCCTGTGTCTCAGAATGTAGCAGAACTCCTTTAAATCATCAGTGTTCTGGTTTCTCTGACTAGCTTATTGACAGACATTTACTTTATTTGCTCTAAATTGCATTTATGTTACAAAAGATCAAACTTCCTCTATTTCGTGTCCAGGTGGCCTTGCCAAAACATGGATGTGAAAATTACAGGTTTTTTCCTGCAGTTATGCTGGGACAATCCTGAATATAAAGCTACAAAATCCTATTTGCATGATCAGGCAGAGTTTTAGTTTGGTAAGTCCCACACACTCAAGCAGCAGCTTTGCCTATCTGTTCTACAGACTGTATCAATGGATAGTTTCTGTCAGCCAGTAATGGCTGTAATCGGGTCAAATCCCTAGTCTAGACAGAGCCTAATTCTTCTGAAGCAGAATAGTCCTCCTCCTGTCCCCAGATGTTTATTCACAGCAGATGCTATCCCATCAGTAGCTCTGGAGTCATGCTTTTTGTTTTTCCACAGTGACAGATTCATTAATACATAAAATGTTCATGCTCAAAAGCAATGTATGGTGTGAACCATCACCGCTTTATATCCAAAAGACATGTATTATGTGTCATTATTGTAAGCTAAAAACCTAACACAAAAGTCAACTCATTTTATGTCATGTTTGAAAAATGACAGTATTTCCTTGAAAAACACCTGTAGAAATTATTAGCTATAGCTATACTTGAAAGTTCTCACTTTGTGAGAACATAAAAAATTGTATCTGAATTGATTAATACTAGACTGAAAAATATGTACTCTTACTGCACATGCCTAAGACATTATAAGGAAGGAAAAAAAAGCTTTGACCTACTCAAACATGAATTTCAACCAACCATGACTCTTGTACTTCTGAGATCTTGATAATGACAATTTTCAAATAAAAAAAAGATATGAAGTGCACCACAGAAAGTTTTAAATCAATAACAAACAGATAAAATATAAGGAATTCAACGAGTATTTATAGCTACAACAAAGAAAATTACATACTTTAAGGAGTGGGGGCTTGCTGGCTTTTTTGTTGTTTGTTTTTTTTTGTAATAGCTCAAATAATTCCATGATGCTATTATAAAGATTTTCTTACTGTGCAGCAGAGTACAAGCAGGGGTAACCAAGAAATGTGTCCTCTATGGACTAATGGCATTATCACCTCTTTTCTTACAACACCTCTACCTTCCTGGCAAGATGTCTACCACCTTTTCTGTCACACAGTGTTAACTTCATCAGTAAGCTTGGTGCAACTGCTCTCAATTTGTGTTTACTTTTGAAATGACTGCTTCTATCAAAAACCTAACATTGGAACCTGTGTCTTCCAAAATTCACATATTTATTTTAACTGTTATTTAACCTGCAAAAATAAACTAAGCCTATTTACAGAATTCTGCCTTGCTTGTTCAAACTTGTAGAATTCATTAGCATTTATTTTATTAAAGACTCACACATAATCTGTCAAATGAGGCTGACAGAGAACCCATGGGAGTCATGGAAGCTCACTGTATTAAACCTCCAAAGCCCACAAAAACTGAGAAGTGGATCAGTTCTCCTGAATCAGCTGCTGAGAACAATTCCACACCCATATGTTGACAGGAAATGCAAAGGATCAAAAGACTGGTTTGGGACCTAGTAACTAGAGTTTGGTGGATGCTCTAAGGAAGTAAAGCAGCTTAACTGGAAAAAGAAGATTCAACTGAAACTACAGAAAAGAACAACGATGACACAGGAACCAAAAAACTTGTATAGTCTAACATGACATTTTAATTTTGAATGTTATATTCTATCAGTGCAGGTTTTTTGACAACTACATATACAACACTGATACAATTATTTGCTAAACTGAGAATGTTTTCCAGAGATGTTATGAAAACACATGGAATAAACTAGCATGGACAAGCTCACAATAAAATGTTTTAAGAGTTAGGATAATGGAATGCTAAAAATTAAAAAACCCTATATCCATTAATATCTTACTCCTACAGTAATATTCCAGACATGAATCAATCTCTTATCTCAATACAGTGGTTACCTTCAATGTTCCA
Source organism: Elanus axillaris (assembly GCA_026212715.1). Taxonomy (NCBI): domain Eukaryota; kingdom Metazoa; phylum Chordata; class Aves; order Accipitriformes; family Accipitridae; genus Elanus; species Elanus axillaris. Next base: position 10,614,135 of record JANZLQ010000086.1, read on the forward strand.
CTACTCTCAGGCACCCTGTTCAGAACATATACCAAGCACAATACCTGTATAGACAGCTGCCTGAAGCACTCAGGCTCACACCTCTGCCAAGGCATAACCCATGCTACAAGAGGCCTCTTGGATTGATTCCAAGGCATCTGTCAAGCACTAGCTTTTCTGCCTTGGGTAATTTCACAGGTGACAGGAACTAAACTGACCTCTTCTTGAAACAGAGTTTGCTATGCTGCCTTGCTAACCCATACACAGGCTGGGGGAAAACACCAGCTGCCAGGCTGCACTAATTTTGAGAGGAAACAAAGACTACAGTCCATCCTTCAACACTTCTCTCCAAAATCAGTAAACTACCACAAGGCATACACCTCCCTGTACGCATGTGGGCACACCTGAGCGACCATCAGCAACATGTGTTGATTTCAATCAGATATGCTCACATGCAAAAAGCAATTTTAAATTTGAACAAGCATTCCAGTTTGGCTACTAAATGCCTTTACTCTTACTAAAATGCCAGACCTGCAGTGTTTGCAAGTTCCCTTCCTTGTATTATCTGAAGAGGCTGGCATCTCACAAGACTAGAAGCCCAAGAGACCAGGGACGGAAAGGGGGGAAAAAGGTCTACGCAGTTCTATACAGCTTACACTTACACAGGACAAACTTGAACCATTAAAGGAATCATGAATGATTTTAACATTTATTGAATAAGAATACTTTTTTGTTTTAAAAAAGCTATAATAAATTATTTCTAACACAAAGGTTTGGAGCAACATTAACAATCCTGAATCATTCAAAGGCAAGCTACCTAAATACAAGCAATTCTGCCTGATCCTGTTGCACTAGGACTCGCTGATACTGTAAGGCCAAAGAAGCACAGGAAATGCTTTGTATTCAAATAAAGATAAATCCTGACAGTATTTGTGCCTCCTGTTGCACCAGTTGTGAAACACTAACGCCTGGTCAAAAATGACTACCATCAGGAAATGGAAAAGTGTACGGGTCTTAGCAGGCAGCATTTATACCCACACATAGTAGCTGCCAAGAAAAGAATGATGTGAAGTATGCATAAGCTCAAAGCGCTAGCTATAAAGATGTACAGTGGCTGATCTCCGCAATAAGCGACAACTGGGAATTTTCACTGTACTTTGGCGTTTTTTACATGTACTACGTGCATGCACACAAAGAAAAGCATACAACAGTACAGGCTCTGTCATGATGCACTCGCTATTAAAAGGCAGATCAAAGGAGATATTCTCCCAGATCTGGACTCTCCTGGCAGAAAGGTACAGGGAATTGTGGAAAGGCACTGAAAGACACACTGTAAGGGACACTGGTGGTATCTGCAGTGTCCTACTACAGCATGTCCCTGTGTACACCACTCTATTCAGGCTCTGCATCTAGAAGGCGTAGTACCAGCTCTTAACTGTCGCAAAACCCACAAAAATTCAATGGCTATTTTACAGCTCTAAATTAGATAATCACTGTATTTGCTATGAATTCCCATTTGACGCTTATCACCTCACTGATTTTTTTCCTACTGAAAATCAAATTAATTCTAAACCTAATAAATTTTATCACATTTTCTTACAAAGATTTCATTGATAAAGACTAAATGCACATTTAATAATTTCTCTCATCAGCACAAAACTTGCCTCAATTCAGAAAATAACAACTGACACTGCTTAATGTACTATATGAGTAAAGATGCAGAATAACTGTCATATAAACATATTATCATTCACATACCAGTGTTTCTAGACTACTACTATACCTGTAAATTAAGCATGATAAAAAATTTGACCAATCTAGAAAAAAAAATCCATACAATATCTCAAAATATTAATCTTATTATTGTTACCCTTAAAGGCATAACTACTAAAGAATACTTTGAGACAATTCTAGGCAAAACATAATACAAGAAACAATTACTGACCTGATAGTAAGTTTTTATTTGTTTCACCAAAACAGACAAATTTTGAATCCTTAATGATGCATCATTGTTTACTTTTTTGTTTATCCTCTGATTAGCAGACTTTGGATTACTGAAAAAAAAAATTAAACACACTGAACGTTAACCTTTAAGTCTCTATATAAAACAAATGATATAGTTAATATGCCAGCATAACAACTTCTTGTCTCACTCACCATGCCAATTTTTTCCCTCCACAAGTAAATAAGGACTTGTAGAAGTGACCAGCAAAGGCAGAAAGAAGTAACTTGAAACATCTGTCTCCAATACAGCTAGTCAGATTAGCACCCTTTTTGGCTATTAACGCAGTATGTAAGAGGGAGCACCCATCACAATTACTGGAGAATGAATGCAAGAAGAAAGTTTTTGTGGCTCTGCACTTTGCCACAAGCAGCCCCATCCCTGACAGAATACAGAAAGCAGAACATAGCTATAACGTAAATATTCAAGCACACACTGCAAACATCAGGAATAATGCTCACTGATGCAGACAATTATGAATAACAGAATTCAGACAGGCTACATCAACGATGTCTATATACTGAAAAACTATACGATGCTATTTTACTATCTTGAGGCACAAAACCAGAATACAAGTTTTAACTTTTAGAACAATGAGGAATACGAAATACATCATGCTAACACACACTACGTTATATTAATTTTATTTACAGATGACTGGAATCTGTCCACAAAGGGATTATTAATTGGGAGGTTTTGTCATGTACTCTCATATAACACCAGATTTTTCTCCAGTTTATCTTGGCTTCAGAGAGGAATCAATACCTTTTTCCTTCACAAAGTAGAAAGGATATGAGGAAATGTAGATGAGTCACCCTTTTTCCCTACCTCATAACATACCAAGTTATTAACCCCATACAAGACAGTGTGACAACATTCATTGTGATTTTTCAAGGAAAACAATGCAGAATCAATGCAACTCCCCCACAACAGCCTGTAAAAGGCTTTGAGAATTCATAAGGGATGGCCAATGTGAAGTTTCTTAACTTTTACAAAGATAATCGATACAGTTGCACAATGCAACTTTTGATATTTAATGATATGATTGTATTGTCTAATGATACTACTGTCAGATAAATGTGCAGCTGGCCGGAATACTGCACTCCAACAATAAACTACCAACTTCTCACTGTCAAACTGGAGGTTCCTACAAGCGTGTGTGTCTGCTGGGCCTGGTTTTATTCAACATTGCCATTCATGATTTAGACAATGGAATACAGAATACACTTACCAGAATGGCCAATGGCAAAAATTGAGAGGAATAAGAAAAAACAACCAAAAAAACTTCAAAGAACACTATGACAATTGAGAATGATCCTGATAAATTGCAGAAGTGGTGTGACAGCATTATAATGGAATTCAGTAACAACATTTACAGGCAAAGGATTATACTCAGGAATCAAATGCAGGAAGAGGAGTAACTTGCTATAATACAAAAATCACCTGAATATTGTAGTGGACACAACCAAACACCAAGAAAAAGAAATGCCATTGCCAACCTCCCAATTCTTCATTTTTTTAGTAGGTGTTGTCTAAAAGAGAGGTAGTTATTCTTTGCATGGTACAGATGATGCTTCAGTTACTAGAGAGTCACACTTCACGGAAGGTCTGCATTTGTACTTTTTTCCACATGTCAATCACCTGGGTTCTAAGCAGCATGCAAAGGCTCATCACAGGCCTTCCCTCAATTACTTGGGGATACTGTATTGCCAGGTGACATACAGGTACATCTGCCCCTGGAGAATAGGAACTGCCTGTCAAAAAGCACATCCATCACACAGCAAATTCCTGCAGAGTTCCTTAGGAGGAGACCAAACAGAGCAGGTAACAGGTCAGCATGAATTGTCTTGGTATTGAATCTTGAATCTTCAGATTGGTAGGACACCTAGGACCTGCAACCTGAAAGCCAGATGCTACTGATGCACACAAACTGAAGGCTGTGCAGAGGACACCAGAAAAAGAACATGCACCATAAGGAACAGATACATATTTTATCTGAAGAAACTACATGTAAGTAGTCTACAAGATCATCGATATATATGATTCATACATTTCTATACAGATACTCAATTCAACTAATGTGTGAGTGTAAACAGCCAACCCCCCAAAATGAGCTATTCCCTCTACTCCACTGAACATAATAGCATCATCATTTATTTTAGTGCGGTTTATCACTTTGATAGTTTCACACACTCTTTGTACGAGTACTGTTGTAGACAAAATTTACATATTTTTCATTTAAATTTAAGTTATTTAAACAACCTTCTATTTGCCTTTTACAGATTTCTTCGGTTTTAGCATGTTAGAATTTTTAAAAGATATTTATGTCTTTTCTTCAGTTTATTGCTATCACAATTTCCTGGCTTGTAAGCATGAATAGAAATAATGCAGAAAAAACACTGTCAGGAAAGGAAGTCAGATCATATAAAAAACACACCTCCAACACAGTCATTTTTAAAAGAAAAGCAGTAAGCATAGCATCTTTTTTCTCGAGTATATGAATATAAATCTAGGAAAATTAGGACACAGATTCTTACATGGGTAATTGCCCCATTCCTAAATGCTCATCACCATGTGCCTAAAAATACTATAAACAATTAAAGTACATTTTAGAACATATTAGCCAAAACTATGTGACTAAGATGTCACCTTGGATTAATTCAGACAACCTGTAGCTACAAAAGGAACTAAGTGGGCTAAAAATGATTATGCTTTGCAGATACGCAGAACTGAACTCCTTTCCAAACTGAATTCATTCAGATTTGTTAAAATCAGAAGAGAAAATCCAGGATAAATCCTGCTGACCTGATGCCATACAGAGATCAGCTGAAGTCTCCTATTTCTACATTCATATCTCCAAAAGGCCGATTTGGGCCCTTAATCTTCATCTTTAATCTTAATGACTATCGGATTATCTCCAGGCTTTTTCATCATCTTCAGCAGCATTTCTACAGCCATATATTTTAGATGACTCTCCCTTCAGAGCACTCAAAATAGAGGGTACTGGAGTTTCCTTAATATTGTAATAGCTCTTATTTTAGTATCAACACAAAAATTACTGTGCAACCACAAGAATTCAAAACACAACTCTCATAAAAGCTCAGGCTTTACACTTTCTCATTTCAAAAGCTGCACTACAAAATTTAGACAGATCTTGTAAGAACAAAAACTTTAACTTTTAACTATGTCTTCATAATGCTATGTAAATGTAAATCTTTGCACACTTTTAAGACAAATTGTTACTATCCCAATACTACAAATGGGAAATGAACACAGAGAAAATTTCCTGAACAGCACCAGAAACAATCAGTGCCAAGGATATCTGTGTGGAGGAGGCAAAAAAATGGGCAATTAGAGCCCAAATTCTTATTTCCACACCTTTGTCACAACTGCCGTCTTCATGTTTTGCTGGACAATATTTCACTACTGGGATTCACATACACCAAAGATACAGCACATGAGCTTTGTGTTTTATTTGATGACACAAAAATAAATTTTTGAAATCAGAAGTCACAACACCTGGGCAAGATCAGGAACTGTAGGATGTCATTACACTTGTACCTGGACTTTGCTCCTGAATACCAGCACTTCTCCTCACCGTACAAAAATAAATAACTCATGTCTCTCAAATGCTGCACTAACAGATACTAACAGAATCTGAGCACTTTTAGAACACTTAAGCGAACACTTGGCAACAGTACTACAGCAACTCATTCTCACATTTCATCTTCTCCATCTTAATCCTTAGAAATTCAGCACTGTATGGATCAACTCTACCAAATTATGCATTAACAATCAGAAATTCTGTGGTATTAGCCTTGTGTCAAAGTTAATGTTGACATATGAAAAATTTTTTTAATCTTCCAACTACTGTTGAAAGTAAAATAACATTCCTTTATTTCCACCAATTCACCCCATGTATCCCCCTCCTCCCATATGTGTGTGTATATATATATATATATGTGATTTTGGTTTTTTTAATGTGGTGTGTATCTTCATCTATCAAGACCAGCTCAATGGCTGACACATATTCCTTACAATTTATGGAAATTCCAGGCTTCTTTTTTGATAAAAGTTACACTGTTTTGGGTCACAATGATTCATTCCTGTATCTTAAAACAGAAAGCATTCAACTTTTTTTTTTTTTTTTTTGGCATGAATTGCAGGAAACAGTTTACTGAGATTGTGAATTTTGCTGGGAAAACTTGGGCCACAGATGTGCTCTGAAACTGTAACATTCCCACTTGAAAAAACTCACAGTCCAGTTATATGATCCTCTGCTAGTACAGACTGCCAACAATTAAAATCAGAATGTCAGCTTCAGGACAACCTGGTGCACAGAATAAAATTATTTTAATAATCTTAAATTTTTTCCACAGATTATGGTCCAACAGACCTGTCCACAGACAGGTCCAACAGAGACCCAAACCTCAAAGTTCCCTTAACGTTTTTCAGCAGAGCTTTAAAATAGATTATGGTAACAAGAAGTTTAAGCCCTTGCTCTTGAAAATCAATAAAACTTAGTTACTTAAATATCAATACTAACACTACTAATCTCTACCAATCATTTTTAATGTAATTAAACATGTAGCCTAAATAACTCACTATAGCTAGTAGGGAGTTTTATTTCTTTGATTTTCTCAAATTTTTGTGAAGATTATTGTATTGGCTCATTATTCTTCAAAAAAGGGAGGTAAGTTGTCTTAGATACTCTCAATCAACACGTTAGCAATGACTAGGATGGCTTTTGCTTGAAAAAAAAAAAGTCATCTTCTAACTCTTCCTGGAGTGGAATCCTGCTCTCAATACCTTCCAGTGCAAACAGGACTTTACCTCTGTACTATGGTAATTTAATGACATAATGTGGTTAGAAAGACTTAAATTATTATACTTTATAAACACAGAGTATTAATAGGCTACCTACTAAAATGACCTACCCATTGAAACATAAACACTTAAAATAGGTCACTTGATAGAAGAACCTTTCAGTGTTTGCATTTACCAGTGCTCCCCAATTTTCAGTCACTGATTTCTAGCTTTCAGATTTATGTTTGAACTCTCAGTTTTGACTTGCAAAGTGTATTGAACAGCCAAGAAAAGGCCTGACAGATCACTTCTCACACCATGCACTGTTACCAAAATAACTGTGATTAGGTCCTTCAGCAGGAGATTCATTATTTTAAAAAATAAACCCACCTTCATTCCCAAACTGATAACCAGGCTTTGTTCTCTCAAAGCCTCCAACTTTAAAGCTCAATAGTCTCCTTAATCCACAAAACACCATTTTAAATAATCTTCGTTTAGACAATATAGTCCATCTTCCTAAGTACTGATGTCTTAACTTGTTTCTCTCAAAGAGGAAATAACATAGCATGAGGTTATCTACACATTTTCCATTATATGTTGTTTGTATAACTTTTGTCAGACTGGTCCAAGCCAGGAATAGACATACTAATTTTCTTATCAAGCATTTGAAATAACTAATGAGAAAAACTAGTTAAATATAATGTGCAAATGTTTTTCATTCAGAAAGATAAAATTCTAAACATAAATCACCAAAACCTGTACTGCTTTCAAGAGCATACATCTTTTAAATCAGTTTACATTTGTTGGCAACTACTATGTTACAGATTCTAATAAATTATTTGTATCTATATGTTGAATTGTTTAATTTTATGACCTAGAAAATTTTTATAATAATTAAATTTTTATTAATACTAAACAATTCTGCTTATTAGAATACATTTGGTCCAATACCACTGAAATAAACTAGTACATGCTGTTGGGAACATAATAATATGCAAATGAAATAATTTTGAAAATAAATAGATTCTAATAGACCTTTGTAAAAGATAGCTTTAAAAATCAGTTTTTTAAAAACATAAGATTCTAGTGGCTACTGTGTTAGTTACACTATAAACATTTTTAAGGCAATACATGCTCTGAACTCTGAATTGCTCCTTTTATTAAGTGGAGATACTGAACTGCTTCAGTGGCAAATAGCCTAGCAAAATAGGGCAAATCTGTCTAGAAGTCAATAGGAAGCAGAGCAGTGAAAGATACCCTTAAGCAATTTTACATTTAAAAGCAACCTACTTATGACAAAATACATTAATTTCAATAGCAATAAAAACAGACAAGAGCATCTATCCCAATAATGCATTAGTTTAAAACTACTGATTACACAGAGAACTTCAGTGATTTTGAAATACTACCAGTGTCATGAATTACAGATTGAGACTTCATATAATCAGGGATTATGTGTCTTTAATTTTTCATTGACCAAAATCTATCAGAAATGGGAACATGATAGCTTAATGGCTTCATGCTTAAATCTATGCAGACTGCAAACCAGTTGTGTCCTCTCTTGCCATCTGTTCCTTGATGGTACTTAACGATTAAGTCTAGTATTATAACGCACCCTAATTTTAAAATATCATTGTTTGAATGTATTTGTTAAGTACAGTGAAATGCTGAAACAAGCAATTTGGAAAAAATTCTACGCAAGTATACATCTCAAAGGGTAATAAATCTTGACTTGTAATGTGTCTGTGTTTTAGGTTCCAGTAGCACAGTATTCACTTTTACACATAAATGTTGCTTGCCTACTGAAGTTGCATTTTTTTGCAAAGTCCCACTTAATGCAATACTGAGGCTTACTCTTGCTCTCTTCCAAATATTTCAGTAATTACTGATACCAGAATGTTTGGATGGATTTCAAATAATAAAGCAGCATTTCCATTATTTACTATTATTAAAAAAATAAACAGGTACAAAATGTGTTTTACAAAGAAATGTAATACACTAGTGTCCTTTTACTGTGACAGTTAAAATAAAACCAGGGCCTTCACTGAAGAATAATTGATAATCTCCAATTTGCTTTAAACATTTGAAGCAACACTAGTCAAAGCAGTACACTGAGTCAATGAAGTTAGCAGAAGCACCTCTGCATATGGGACAAAACAAGCACCAGCCTTCACCAGTGTACTGTTTGATCAGTTTTAAAATCATCAATCATGGTCAGAAGGTCAGTCTGCAGGAGTTACAGTATCAAAAGAATGGGGCAGATTGTGAAGTACGATACTGTCAGTATCTGAACCTTGTGATCATGCACATTCTAGAAACGTTGGTACAAGATAGCATACTTCAAACTCTTCCTGCATCTACCAGTATGATCAATTTCTGCTGTCAAAGAGTATTTCCATGCTAAACTTATCAAAAAAGATAAAGAAAAAAAATCTTAACACTCCTTTTCTACACCTCTGGCACATATTCATCAGGATTTCTCTGTTGATAGAAATGGATTTAAATGGATAACTTCCCTAAAGAATAACTCATGACACAGACTATCCACTGTTGAAGCGTGCAGAGAACTAACTTGGCACATTCTTACCTGAAAAACAGATGGCAATAAAATCCTTCTACCTCTTGAAGAGAGCATCATACAAGACGTGCAAGCCCTGAGGCTGTAACGTATTGATGACATTGAACAACCTGATGGGCTGGTGATATTACACAATACACACATGACTATTACAACTGGAGAGCCGCAGTCTGACTTACCAAAGATGCAAGAGATGCATGTTCTAGAGTTGCTCAAGTGTTGACTTTTCAACCCAGCTTAGCCATTGTACCTTTGTGCACTCACACACGATGCAGTAAAAGGATGCTCTAATCTTAACTTGCAATAAGCAAGCAAATATTGTGATTTATACTAACCATTCTCCGCCTTTTTAGTGGGCATTTATGACAATCTATCTCTTACTTGTAAACCGCCTGTATTTCTACCCTTGAGACAATACTGTTCCAGCAGCAATCAATGCACGGTTAAAATGATCATGTAGTCTTGCAGACATCTGCTCAAACATCTAAAGGTATCATTACAAATACTGAGATATCCTTCACCACAAAATAAGCTGCATATTAACACCTCAACTTAAGGACAGTTAACTCTGCACTTAGTGAAGACTGACTTTATATGCCAGAAGTTCAACAGTTGTATCAAAGTTTTTTTGCCTCATGCTAATGTGAGTAGGAAGTAGGTCTAACATCAAGTGCCTTACGGCTCTTGCACAAAACTTCCTTTCCTAGGATTATGTCCAACATCATAAACTGTTAGGAGGCTGAAGCCCTATGCCTACTTTTACAAAAACACAACCAAGTGGCCTACAACAACTTGACTGGCTGGTGGGGATCACCAGGAACACTGCCAAGAACATAGGAGTAGATACTGAGCACATGCAAACAGGTTTCCTACTCCCTGCCTTAGCTCTGCAGCATCTGACCAGGCTGAACTACTCACAGGGTAGCTGCACAGTGCCTAACCTCTGGTTGGCACTCGCAGCAGAGGAGCTGCCTAATTACTCATGGTTGAAGTGTGCTAGAATAGCTGTTATCTGAAGCCATGCCATAAGCCTTTGTGCTGAGTAACCCTGTCTACCCCTTCTCCATCGATATGAACCTGCTGCATCTCACAACTTCAGGGCTGCTCTGACCAACAACTGCTCTGCTCGGTGGTCCCACTGTTGGTGGTATTATTTGCTTGAAGAGACATCCCCTCACGTCTGTACACTCCCAGGTTTATACGTAAATGTGCAAACAGTCAGACAAAATCATAGTACATTCAAGGGGTCTGGTGACTGATCTTTAATTTATGTCTCCCAGGCTTTTAAAAAGAGCAGTGTCCAGAACAGCCCAGATTTATTTTTTGTCCTTTCTCTTTTCCTTAATAGTAATAAGGAAGCTATACGCAGGTGAGCAAAATGTAGGACAAAATAAGAGAGGAAATAAAACAGTTCACCTGTCATTTACCAAGCACACACTTGTATGTCTGAATTAACACCTCCCCAAAATCCGTAACTTCCAAGCTTACAGAGCAACAGCTGTCTTTACCATCACATAGTATGAAACAACTTTACTGCTATTGTTCCAACTTGACTGTCAGATGTATTCTTTTCCTATCACGCTAAAAGTTACTATGTCAAAAAAACCCCAAACTTTCTGCCAAAAATTGAAACCAGTGAATCATTACTCATTGAGCCAAGTAACCTGGGTAAGCTCCCCACAACAATCAATGAGAATGAGGATCAGCCTCTGCTCCACAGCTAGCAAAAGGTAAGCTGGCTTCCACCAAATTAAAAATTTTTCCTAACAGAAAGGAAAATTTCTAGGATTCAGAGCATTACAGAACACTTAACATTGTCACACAAAATAAACACTCCTGGGTATTAATTGAGAATTCCTAGAAGAAACAACTTGACAAAGAAAACTTTTTTTGAGCAAACAGATGAGAACCAGGAAGTCTGACAAACACACTTCACTACTTCAACAAATCTAAATATCTTATAAGTGTTGTCTTGTTGGTTTTTTTGGTTGGTTGGTTTGAGTTTTTTTTTTAACTGCAAAAGGCCTAGTAGCAAACATTGTTTGAAAAGGTAAAATTAGACTGCTGTAGTATTTGCACTGTACTGCTTTCCAAATTGAACTAAAACAAAAAGGTAGCACAGGATGCAAGTGCATACAGTCTACAAAGGACAAGCAAGAAAGAAGATGGACATACCACAGAAACAAAGCACTGAGGACAATGAATACTGAAGCTTGCGTTCTACTTTAAGCATTGTGTGCTTTTTTTCCCTCTCACGGTCAACATTTTCTACTTCTGAAATGAGTTCACATTTTGAGATCTATTCAGTCCAGTACTGATTAAAAGAGTAACTGAAAACTATGTGACTTTGTGGTAACAACTCAATGTAACTGACCATTAAAACATTGCAAACATTTACACCCACAATAATAAGGTGAAAACAGTAAGATTAGCTTTACATAAGTAAGCCCTCACAGATCTGAATCACAAGATGCAGCATGACTTTACACCTAACATCAAAGGGCATTAAGTGAGAAAATGTTTTTACAGTCTACCTTGGAAAGAACATTCTGCGAACATACAGGTAGTAGTTTGAAAGAAACATCAGAAACAGTTACAGAAGAAGCAGAGTAGGGTCAGAAAGTTGTCAAAGACAGAAGGCAGCAAGCAGGACAGAAGAGAAGGAAATAAACACTTACTGACCTTACCAAATGACATTTGTGGAACTAACATGCTAAGATATTTAAAATATTAATATAAGGGAAAATAACTTACATAGGATTTAAAAGCAATACAAACTTATGCAGTCTTCTTTATTTAAGCTTGAAAAACCTCTTATGAGATTATCAAGTTTGGATATATGAGTTTTTCTCTCCTACCCTAACCAACTTCCAGTACCACAGCAGTATGTACTTTGCTTTATTTGATAGTCATAGCACTACCAAAAATAATTTCTTCTTTGGAAGATCTGGAAAAATGTTCACTCATTTTATTATTTACTTTGAACTTTGCTGAAGCTATAAATTCTCAAAAATAGTACTTCAGATTCAAAACAGTCTAACCATAGGTAAGTATCTCAGCACACTGAGTATTAGAAACCACAGGAAATATTGATGTAAGATCATTGTAGTGAGATGACGCCAAAGCTACCCGAATATTGCAATTTCAGTGACTAAAAAGACCTTAAGTTATAAAAATAGTGCCACAAAGATTTGTTAAATACTTTTGGTTAGAATGTTATGATACTAGAATCTCCCTTTCTTATGAAGTACAATAAACCTCCTATAATTAAATTGGTAACAATAAAATACACATCTTCATCTTTTTCCATACCAATTTTAGACTAGCAAGTGACAGATCTGAGCCCTTTGTACAGATTATTCCAGAGAATGAGACAAATTCAAAGACAAGGCTCCTGGATATAAGGGGATTGCCAAAGAACAGAAGTCAATTTCTTGTAAAAATTTTATCCACATGAGCAACTTCATTGTTTCAGCACACTAACTGAAATGTGTTGGAAATTTTGCATGCACATCAATACATGTACAGTCCCCTACTGATCTAGATACAAATAGAGCAGTACACGAATGACCTTACCCCTGTCAACTACCCAAACCTCCAAGATAAGCATACATACAAGGGCCTGTCAAAGAAGTGCATTCTTTTCATCTTAAAACATTAATATTCTCATTAAGATGCAAACCAGTAACTCTAAGTATGACGTATGTCTACATTCTATCATACATCAACTAGTATCTGTGTTTTATTTTTGCCTGGCATACGCAATACTCTAAATATACAGCAAGTATATTCCCAAGCTACCAGGAAATTACACCAGACATTTTTGCTCAAGGGCTTATTTAAGAAAAACAAAGATACCACACAAACAAAAACTAGGCCAAATATTTCCCTCCAGCTTAAAATAAGATAATATTCCCTAATAAACCTAAGCAGACTCTATCTCCTATCACTAGAAAAGGAAGCAAGTGTCCGAGTATATCTAAATGTGCAACACATTCAAACATTCACTCAATAGCCAGGGATATAATACAAGCTGCTTACGAGTTCATCCCTCACTACTTCCCAATCCAAAAATACAACAAAATATATTTTTTGCTTTTTCCTCAGAGAAAGCCAATGGCAAAGCACACCAAGCAAGTTTGGTTCAAACAGTAGCCTTGCTTCGATTCACTGCTTTAATATCAATTAGTCCAATGAAATGAAGTGGGGGCATTTTGTGAATATTTCTTAGTAACAACTGCCTAAGAGGCCATGCCTCTTTGGAGCATCTTAAGGCATAAATACAAGATTCTTTAAAATGAAGCAAGCAAACAAACAAGAGACTCCCACACAGTTGTTACTGAATAATCTCTGACCACTGAGGTCATGTGCTTTAACAAAGCAGCACTTTGAAAAAATGTCTTGATCCCTAAATAATTACTACATAGGGAAAAGTGGTACAGTATGAAAGACAAGGAAGGCAACAAATTGGTATTTAGTTTAGAGAAAAAGGAGGAGGAACCAGAAATAAGAGGAACATATGAAAGAACACAAAGCTAAAAAGCCCCTTCTTAACAGAAGAAACAAATGAGGAAAAATAGAAGTAAGCTTCTCAAATTTAGCATAGGATTAAGATGTGCTTGATTTAGCAACCGATTTGTCAGGTAACTAGATTAGTTTTTAAAAGAAAGATCAGAGCACAGCAATACTTTGAAGAGTTTTTGGTGTAGAGATCCGCAAATTAGCCATGAAACCTGAAGAAATACAGCCTTGCCAGTGAAAAATGCAAGCTGATCATCCCAGGTAAGGTATCTGTAGCTAATCTAAAACTCTGGAATTTACTGCTGCTATACTACTAAGAAACATGGCAACATTGTAGGGTGGCTCAAGGCATCTTATCCACTTGGGCAAACTGACCTTCCTGGCATAAAAATTAGAGCAAAACAGGTTGTGTATTGCCTCTCTTTACAACACAGGCAGCCAGGACAGTGGCAACACAGAAGTAGAGGTGGGTAAAGAGCAGAGTCGGCCCCACAAAGAGAAATATTACAGCCAGCCGTAACTGGAACTGGAAACCTCACCCAGTCTCAACGCTGGGTGCTGCTGAGGGCAAATGATGCTTAGATGAACCACTCAGCCATCACCCCTGAACCACTAAAGCACAAAACACAGCCACTAGTGCAAAACCAGGAGCTGTCTTCCCCTGGCTCAAAGTCCCACTCATGGCATTCCCCACATGGTTCTGTGACTTCAGCTGAAGCCGACTCTCCGTTCTGTAACGGCAGCTCTATTCAGTAGTGCTGCACTGTGATCTGTGGCTGTATCTCCTTCATTACCTTGGTCAGGACTCTCTGCCCTGTAGTCTTCAATTAAGTACAATACGTGTGTCTCTACATATAAAATAGCCTTAACTGAGCTACATCATAGAAGGAGACAGTTTGTCAGTACACTCTTACTTAACTATCCTGACAATGAAACACATAAAACATATGCCTAGAAAGCTTTTAGTAAGCTTACTTCATTATTTTTGTAGAGTGCTTTGAAACAGCACATAGCGTGAGTGAAATGCAATACTCGGAAAATAAAACTGTAACGCCATAGTGAATATACGTTGCTTCCTTGCCAGAATATTTTTCAATGCTATCAAGTTACTTTGATTTACATCTTTCAGCTAAGATTGCTATTTATGGAACAGGTAGATAGATGCAATAGAGCACCTCTGTATGCATTAAGAAATATTTAACTCAGCTTTTATTCCCTGGCCCCAGCTACTAGACTAGACTAAGGACGGGTAAGTAGTACACTACCAAAAGAAATAAGGGGACACTCAAGGAAAGATACTGAAGATAGCACATGAACAAGAGAGCAAAAAAGTGAACACATACATGCAGAGGAAGGTTAGATTATTTACTTCCTAATCTTCCAAATACTGCAAGAAACAAGAGTGAACCACAGAATAGTTTACTGCACGGAATTAAATCAGAGTAAACATGATGAAGGGAAGTGGACATCAACTGTGGGAAAGGGTACCAAAGCATAAAAAAAAACAAAACAGAGAGAGTTAAAAAACAGAGACATAAGTAAAGATCAAACACTTCAAGCACTCCACATTCAACCTACACTTTTTTTGCCCTTAAGCTATCAAAAACCCAAGCACCTCAGGTATCAGCCTATGTCCTCCTCATTTGTCCAATTCAAAGCTCACTGCAGGCAGACGTTCAAGTCTAAACTTAATCTTCATTACACTGTAAGAACTATCTTTTCCTTTTTTGTAATAAGAAGTTTTTAATTCAAACAACCTTGACTATGGTGCACATTCTGCTGGACTACTTATTAAAGAATTTGCTTCTTTGCAAAAAACCGTAAGCGTTAAAAATTCAACTTTCCATAAGAAAAATCTAGGCCCTACTGCCGCAGAACCACTCTTAAGAGCAACAACTCTCACAAACTACTACAGTGACATCCACCCTGCATCTGTGGAAGCCCACCAGAGTACATCTGAAAAGCGTGAATCAAATCCATTTGCTTCAAGAAAGTGAGAAAGGTGAAGACTTAATAATATTTGACTTTTTTCTAAAATACATGCTTGTATTTCTACTGCCAAACTCACCGATTCCATTTTCCCCAAAAGTTTTTTCTATTTCCCCACCCAGCCAGAACCCGGCTGAAGCTGCCTCTTGCTATTTGGTCTTCTTCACAAGAAAGAGTTAATTGGATTGGCATGCATGTTCCTGCACTCTTTCACAGAGCCAGGCAGCTGGCTCAAGCACTAGGGATGGAGTCCAGTTTTCAGGGAAAGATATAGGCAAGCCAGAAGTATGGGCTGGCAAACTCAACTGTTTGGAAAAAAGTGTAGAACTAAAGACTAAGAGCTCAGAAAAGGAGTCAATGAAGCGGTCTACACATTCTAGGCACACACCACCAGAATGATGGAAGGAAACAGCCAGCCAGTCCACCTGGAAAATTCTATGGGCATGAAAGATCTGCATGTGGATCCAGTCACTGAAAAACTGGGAGAAAGGCAAAAGGGAGAAAAACAGGAGCACAACAAAATACTTCATCCCTTGAAGTAGTTTTCAGCATGTCCGGATGCAACAACTGATATGGATAGTATTGATTAGTATGTTCAATTAAGACAAAATTTATGAATGGAACACTGATGAAAGCAGACAGGTTCTCCAGACAGTGGATTATATTAACACAGAGTTTGGTTCTATATGTTACCGATTCTGCATACAGTATTTGTCCAGTTCCTTTAAACCAGATCCATTTCCACAAATACAAAGCATAGTAAAATAAAACCATTAAAACTGAAATACTGTTTCAAGTCTTTTGTTACTCGACCAAATATTAATGGTGGTGCTAAATGTAATGAAAGTCCCAATCTTTCAATTACTTGCAGCTGTCTATTTTTATTCAAAGGAACTAGTAAGACTCTTGTCAGTTTGGGAACCACAGTTCATTACTGCTACAAGACTTACAGCATTTCTTGCACAAACCTCTTGGAATTCAATTAACAAATATCAGAGAACAAGACCCATCAGAAGCGAAAATAAAAAACATTGAGAAAATGAGTGTTTCTGTAGAGAATACCTTGATCTTTTTGGATCAGAAGACTATACAAACAGTATAATACTAAGACTAAAAAAAGTGAGGTGGTGTCAGGTTCTGGAAAAATATCTCTAGGACAATTAAGTCTTATTTTACTGTAATTGCACCTAGATGCGCAACAGGTGACTAATCCGTTAAATTATACTGTTTCATTTATTTTAGTAGTATACAGAACATATTTTACTTAAGTATATGAGCACTTCATAATGGTGGAAGTATTACAGAGGTATAGTAAAGGTATAAAGCATTCTTGGTATGTTCCTCCACCTCCCTGCCATTGCAGAACAGCACTGCAGTTATCTCTTGCATTCTGATTTATTTCCAAGAAGCATGACCCCTTTTTATATCAAAGAACACAAAGATAAAGGCTCAGATTTAGAAAGACAGATGGGTTTCTATCCAGAGGTATCAGATACTGACTGATCCCAGCAGAAGGTAGGTAACCAAATACTTTTTAAGAACTGGACCTAAATTTAAACAGGAAATGAGAGACATTCTCTCAAGTTAGGAGCTAATATTGTAACACTGGAAGTCTCCTTAATTAAAAATAAAATTTAAAAAAGAAAGTAATAAAATTGGCCTGTAGCATCTCCAGCAAAGGAAGAGCTCTTCAGTTGTAACTGGACACCGAATGGAATCTGTGTAATTTTCGCATCTGCTAAACTGTCCAAAAAGTCAAAAGCAAAAGACATACAAGGAATGCAATGAATTAGTCTTTCTCATGTATGAGGTACTAATAAGCTCAGTGCTGATAAAACCTGATCATCTTGGTACCATTATCCTGCAGCTATTCCAATGCTGGTATCTATTTCCTCTGTCTGAATTATTACAATTGTTGAAAATAGATTTGGTCTAGACAAGCACAAGGAGAAACAAATGCCATACAAACAATTCTCACTTGTAGCTGACAGGAGGCAGGATTAACTCTTCTTCAACTGAACAAAAAAACTTCTCTAAGTAACAAAGCCACTTTTTTTGATCATGTAACTGTTTACAAACTATGTCTAGTCCAATAGTAATACTTACTTTTATGGTCACAATTTTTTTTTCAACATTTGGCAAAAATAAAGTAAGTATTAAAAGTACATATAAGGCAGGACCACAGCACCTCTAACAGTCTCCACTTGTTTATGCTTTTAATGCCCTTTAAAGCATCTAATGCTGCCATGGCTTTCAAACCATAGGAACCGACCTACGCCACCACCACATCACAAAGCCCTCAGCTGACAGGTATGCAACAGCTGTATTCTCACACCAAAACACGAACAGCCTTAAATATCTCAAACCCAGTGTAAACAGTAAGCACCGTATAACACAACTCATGTTAAAAACCCCAACTTCTAGTGGTGCTTTCCAGATATTTCTGTGCGTGGCACTCCTGGTGACTTCTGCAAGAACAACATTTCTCTATAGCTTCTAAGAGTGCCACAGGTCCTAAGCACAGATCTCTAGTTCTCATGTGAAGTAAGTCATTGAGAGCTTTTAAAAAAAAACCAAAACAAAACAAACATTCTGAAGAAAAATATTTTGCTTTTGAAGTCAGGTGATACAAATTTTTTCTGCCACATTTCCTGAACATATGGTAGTTAAGACTGAAAGGAAGAAGAAAAAAGAGATACTAATAAAATGGAAAACACTGAAAATAATTTATATTGATGATCAGTTGGAGCTGCATCTTTTAAATGTTTTTGCAAATGAAGACACATGTTTAATAGGTGGATATTCAAAGTGAGCAGGACTAGAATTTAACACAGGTTTCCACAGTGACTTCACCAGCAACGGAATCTGTCTGCAAAACATGGAACATTTTTCCCCTCTTCCAATCCTGGCAAAAAACCCAAAACAACCCCCCCCACACACCCAATAAGAATAGAGTTCTGGAAGCTTCAAATGTAAGTAGTAATCAACCATAATATATTTCAGTCCCCAAAAAACGTATTTTAAATAAAATACATCTTCCAATGTAGTGTTGTATCTGTAAAGTTAGTTTTATTTATACACCAGCCCTTTTACATGCACTTCTATTTTAAGGTAGTTTTTAACTGTTCTGACTACCAAACTGTTTTAAATTTACATCTCTCGTGGTTTTTCTGTTTTGTTGGGTTTTTTGTTTGTTTTTTTACACATACACAACTCCTCCTAAGTAAACTACAGTAATCATGGTATGGGGTCAAAGATGCACAAAGTCAAAACCAAATTGAATACTCAGTGCCTTAAGCATGGGAATGTTCCCTCTCGGCAACTTTCCATTTTACACACATGTATCCCACATATGTGCCAGATATCAATTTATACTCTTAGTATGCAAAAAAATTACTGATAAAGTTTAATTTCAAAAGTGTATTCTTCAAAATCACCTTGTTCCAGTTCCAGTACTAAATTTGCCTCCCAGCTGTCAAACATTTTTTACCAAATAGAAGCTCTATTACATGTTAAGCTCTAAATACATGTTAAATGCATGGTCATAATTGACAAGCTACTTAATTTATATGCAGTCCAAGAAAAAAACAATTGTAAAATAAAAACAGTATGTTTCAGTGAATGCATCACTTAAAATTCTTACTAAAATATGCCAGAAAGACACTCAGATTTTTTTCAGAAAGTCTAATTCCAGCAAGTTATCCATGTTTCTCAATACTGCACAAGTGAATACTTGGAATTTTAGCTTAACAGAAGTAGATGACAAAGAAAATACTCGTTTCAAAAGGATGTGAATTCAAACTTAAATGTGGTAACATGTAGATCTTTTTACACAGATTAGTTCTACAAGCTGAATACCAACAGCAAAAACTTTTAAAGTACTAAATATGAGTAAAAACTATAAACAGAGTAAAAAGATGCCCATTACTGAGCAGCTTTCCTGAGGAACAGCTGTCAACACAAGCTGCTCACGCACTGATGTATCTATCCATCCAGCCATAAGCCTACATTTTTTCATACCTATACAACCAAAATATGTATTTCTCTGTAAAGAAATACCAGAAAAAAAGTTATGGAGCAATTTTTTCCACTAGTGACATTTTTATGATTATATCACTTGACAAAAGTGTTACTCTCCAGCATTTACAGTAGTGGGCAACATTCCAGTCAAAACTATGATTAACAAAAAGTCGCTAAAGTTATAAAGAAATTTTTCTAACAATCAGAGTTTTCAATAAACAATTTATAAAAACATGTAAAAATGTTTCTTCTGTAGTTCATAGGCAGAAAATATTCTACACTCTCAATTAAAATATCAGCTTTACTGCACAACTGCTATCTACTCTAATTTGGAACTGAAAAATAAAGTGGAAGGAGTTAAAGGATGGTCCATTTGCTCAGTAAAAAGCATTATGTGACTCATATACAATCCTTAAGTTGTTTGTGATGTGAACTAAGATATGTATTACAATATTATTAGCCAAGCAAATTTATTCAAAATTTTGTTTATGAGCATGACTTACAGCAGAATGAACCTTTATGCTTCTCAGTGGAAATCTGGGAAACTATTTACAGTTGTCCAATTTTCCAGTAAGTTCTACATACCATGATTCAGCCTGTATTACACTATACATCCTGCAAATACATCACTCGGACATTAAACTGTAAAGAGTATCTGCCAGGCTCCAAACTCTCCTCTTAACTGACCACATGACTACTTCAAGTATAAAAGAAAGAAATTTACCAACGTCAATATGGGGCAAAAAGAGTTTTCATAAGAAAGCAAAATATACGAGAAACAAGACAAGAGCAAAAAAATAAACCCAAGGCACAACTTGCACACACTTACATTTGCAGCATGACTTCGTTTAGAAACACGCCATCCACTAGCGCCACATATTCTTCCAGGTTGGTCCCATTTCCTCCAGCTAACGGTCCAAATGTCTTAACCTAAAACATGTAATCATCACCACTGTGACACTAAATCCACCTTATTCTCTGCCGCAAGGCATTTATCTTCAAACAATGAGCAAATAAATGACTAATGTGTGAGGAAAAATGCTTACCCAGGTGACAAGAGGGCTAGACATGAACTGCTCCAAAAGGGGTGTGAATATTTCGTTCTCCATTTTACAAAAAAATTATTAACATCAATGTAGCTCCTCTGATGCAAAAAAATACGGGAAGTCCTTCACTGTAGCAAGTCTCTGAAATGCTCCAAGGATTTAGCTGGAGTAAGTGAACCCCATTTTTCCCAAGCAATGCGACAGCAACAAAAAAAGTCAGTGCACTGGCAACTGGGATTTATCTTCCTCTTTCAAGAAAAAATGCATTTGGAAGTCCATCTACGCGTATTTCAGCCTTTCCATTGATGTCTCTCCCCTCCTACATAGCGAAGGGGCAGAAGGAAGGAAGGAAAGAAAGGAGGGAGGCTGCCTAGCTACTAGGATTCTGCATCAGACAAAAAAAATAAAGGAAGGAAAAATCTGCTTCAGCAGCAGCAGCTCCTCAGAAAAGAAGGAGAAATTCCAGTAAAACTCTACAAGGTTATCTTGCCCCTTCCCACCAAAAAAAAAAAAAAAAAAAAAAATCCAGACGAGGAGAGGCGAAGAGGAGCAGAGACCCCCACCCCCACCCCCACTC
>JANZLQ010000086.1:10636357-10650727 GCA_026212715.1 Elanus axillaris
GAAACCGCCGCAGCACTCGTGTCCGGCGCGCGCACGGCCGCGGCGCTGCGGCGGTGGCGGCGCGCGAGCCCAAAGGCCGCGCCGAGTGAGGGGTGGGGGGGGCGGCTGAGGCGGGAGGCCTCTGCCCCGCAGCAGGAGGAGGAGAAGCGGCAGGGGCCTGGTACAGGCAGGTCTGCCCCCGAGGTGCGGGAGGGAGATGCTCTTCGATTCCCCTTTGGAAAAAAAAGGTGCTTGTGAGGAAAAACTCGTCGTGGGGGAAGAAAGGGGGGTGGGGAAGGGGCGTCGCTGACGCCCTTGAAGAGAAATACGGGGGATTAATCGCACGATCCGCACCCCAACCACAGTCTCCCGCCTTTCGGGAGGAGGAGGACAGTTTTTTTCCTCAGGAGGTGAAATCCAGACACACCCACGTTAACGCAAAATCCAGCTTTCTGGAGAGATTTAGCAGGGAAAGAGGAGTGCAGGGAGGAGGGCGACCTGGTTACAGAAAAGCAAATTATGACAAGCAATTTGCTTGCCTAAGCTATTGTCCTTAAGCTATCTCTTGCTACTTGTGTTTCAAATCTCCAATACTGCATTAACATACGGGATCGTATCTGCTTGGATTATGTACTTTATTGACAAAGCATTTTACAAAATCTCAAACTAAATACAGCATCTCTTCCATGTAGTATAAATTGCAGCAGCGTTTCTCCAAATACCTTTAGTTTTACATGCACAGTAAAAAACAAGCAAAAAAAACCCCCACAAAACCCAAATACTGGATATAGTATTGCCCTAATGGTCCAAGATTAGAAAAAGAATTCCAATCATGACCTTTTTCCCATATGTGAAACTGAAGAGACTCTCTAAATAAAAGATTAGACAAATAAATTACGGACCTTGAAATATTAGTATGTAATCTGTATTCCAGGGATTTTTTTTTTAAACAAAGTTGCATAGTTAAATGACTTTGTTTTGATTCTCACAATTGTACATTTTCAGCAAAAATCTGGTCTTCCCAAACCAATCTGTAGTGAACTCTTAGTCCTCCTGTGAAACAAAAGAAATACGAGCAAAGGAAAAATCTGCTGTCTTGGATCTGAATAAGAGTCTGGTGATCCATGGGTGAAATAACTGCCAATAAACTACTAGCCCTTAATGGCAACTACAAAAGCATTTTTGTAAAAGCCTGATTAACCAACCACTAAGTTCCCTGTATCTGGCATCAGTATATAATACGCAATTGTGCGTGCAATACTATGGAACTTCCCTGGCTCATCAGTTTGTTTCTTGTGGGCTCTAATGAGGCAGTAATGACTTTGGCATAAAGCAATTCCTAGGAATTAGAGAATGGCTAGTAGAAGTTGATAGCCCATGTAGTAGTCACATGTTAATAACACTAGCTGGCTCATGAGTTCCTGAAAAACATTTTATACTGAGATTTCGTAGCATTTAGATAAAGATTAAACAGTTTTAGATGTTTCTACTTCCCTCCACACCATGCAGTTTGCATGCATTCTCAGCATTGCTGTTGGTCACTGTTTCTGCAGAAAGACAATATTATATTTTAGATAAATTCTGCATAATATCTTTATGAAATACATTGTAAGCTGTTTTATCTTGGATGATTTACAGTTCCTTATTAGAACTGGAGATTAGTACAAAAGAAGATTTCAGAAAAGGTGCCCAGAAACAGTCATAGGAGTTTTGGTTTTATTTGGATTTGTTGTTTTGTTGGGGTTTTTTTTTAGACTAAGGGCCCTCAAAACCTGTGTAGAAGCTCTATAGCTTCTGTAGCTCATACTTTGTCAAGCCAAGTATGAGCATATTTATCTTATTTTCAGGTATACACAGATACCAATCAGAACGAATTGCTAAAAGGGTAGCTATTTACAGTGCAGTAATAACTAGAAGAAATTGGACGAGCTAGAGATTGTTCAGTTGCCTTTAGCATTCATCATGTAGGCACTGGCAGGATACATGGTAGGGACATTGTTGGTACCTACTGGTATAGCTAGGCTTGACCAGTTGTGGCTCTCCTGGACCAGCTCACTCACTCACTTGGGCTCAGCTGCAGAGCAATGCAAGCTAGTTATTTAAAATGCAGCCATCTAAGAGAGGTGAGACAACTTGCCATAGGACAGGAAGCTCTCTACCTTTGAATGCCAAGTCCTTGTTTGACAGACATCCCTTGAAATGAATTAAAAGGTAGAAAGATAGGTTTGTGTTTTTAGTTGTTTTTCTGATCCCAAACTGAATATGGAAGGCTGCCACTTTTAGCATGGCTTTCAGGAGTATTGATCTAGGAAATACTTAAGTCACAGCTCCAAGTGGCAGGGCAACATCACTATAACCTGTAGCTTGTGACGTATTTGGATGCATTGTTTTAGTACTTTTTTACCTGGGAAGACTCCTAAAAAGTTTGATGACTACACTTTTAGTGGTAAATCCCAGCACTTTCCTACTACAATTTAGTACCAGCTGAGGAAGTTGGGAACTTGAGTTAACCAACTCAGAAGCAGAGAATGCTGGTAACAGGTGGTTGCTTATGTCTCAAACTGTGAGCTGACTGAAATCCTCCTCCTCCAGTCCTTTGCCCCACAGGGGAGCATGTGGATTCTCAGGTGTCTAGTGAGGTGTATGCTTAGACCAGTACCACTTCCTCAGTTAGCAAACCAGTGGGCCACCTAAGATGGTAAGAACCCATCTTTGCTCCTCCTCTCATAGTCCCAGCACTGTACACCTCCTAAAGATCACACTCTAGCTTTCAAATTTCATTAGTGTATATGCAGCTCTCCTAAACTGTATGATTCAGTTTGAAATTATACCTCCGTATTCTCCTTGGAAAGTAAAATACTCTATTTTGGCTAGAATAGAACTGTTAAGATAGTTTGAATGATTCTTTTACTTTGAAACAATAAAATGCAGAAACATTGTCATTAAACTTAAGTTTTAATAGTTTTAACTATTCTAGGAATGCATATTCAGGAATATTTTGGAATTTTAAAAATTATTCTTTTTATAATTTGAAAAAATGCACACAGAGCATTCTTGTTCTCTCACCTCTCCATTCTCTAGAACAGACCTGTCAGTATTTAATACAGTATGTGACCTACTACTTCTGAAAGAACAGATTTAGATATTAACCTTGTTATTTGAAACGTCATGTTTGTTCTTCTACAGGTAAAGCATCACCATCTCATTTCTAGTGCATCTCCTTTGGTACCACAAAGATTCTACACAGAAGACGTGGAAATTATAAACAATCTGTGCCTAGACCCCAGATATGCAAATTACAGAATTACTTCATGATCTCACTTTAACTTGTTTTTCTCATATGCCTGTTGTTGCAAAATAAAAACTGAAAAAGAATGACTAAAACACAAAGTGATGCCTTAAGTCTGCAAGACAGCAGGAAAGCATAACTGTGTACAGCCCCATTTACCTCCTCAGAGTTTGTCAAAAGATTTCTGGTCAGCCCTGCCCACAGTGAGCCAAGGGAGGAGACTGTTTTGGGAGAAGAGTATAAACAATCTACCCATCTTTAGCTGATGCAAGAAACAGTGGTTTTCTCTTCCTCTCCTACATAAGCAAAGGAAGGAGGTGGCAGAGAGAAAGCTCTTGCTGCTGTATGTGCCTACTGATCTGCACTGCCGGGTTGCTAGGCCTTTGCCTGGCCTGATGAAACTTCAGAAGAGGGCAAAACAGGAACCAAGTGTGGATGCTTGGGATCCACAGCAGAGTTATGAAAGTGCAGTCAGAGTAGAATTTTTCTTAATATGGACTGACTTGACAGGACAGTGGCTAGTGAAAACTACAAGCTAATGACAAGGGCAGTCACCTTCCTTGTCCTGTTTGCTGCCAGAGAAACTTGTTTCTCCTATCAAACCAAGGCTATAGGAATAGATGAGGCAATAAAGGGAAGAGTAAAGGCACTGAGGGGTTGAGTCTTTTCAGGTATGGCTAGGAATTCCCAAAAGTCCCACGAGTGTAGTAGACTAAAAGTTCCTTATTGTTCCACAGAAGTGGGAAGAAGGGGAAATCCCTCCATAACATGAATAATGAAGTGGAAATTACACAACAATTCTTCAAAATTTCTTCCCTGCTACTGCATCTGCTCTGGTGTTACCAAAATTCCCCATCAACTTTAAGGGAACTTTCTGAGCAAGAACTGTAAGTAACCTCAGAATGAGAGTATTTTGAGTGAAAAACTTAAGAACAAAACAGTAGGGGCTTGGGGAAAGTGACTGCTGTCTATTTAAGGTTTTTTAGAGATCCCAGACATTTTACAGTTTATGTCCAGTTATACCTATACCAAGTAGCAAGAAATAAGTATAGGGACAGCAGACAATATCCTGTATGTATATCTGCGATCCAGGACAGTTCTCTACATCAGCATTAATGCAAATGCGTCAGAATTTCCTGTCAGGCAGAATGCTAGTTACAAGAACAGGTGTTTACCATTTCCAGCCATGCCTAGCTCACATAAACACATCAATCTGATTCCTTTTTAGCCATGTGGATATTGAATCCATAATTTTGAACTGAATTGCATTTAAAAGTACAATCTAGCACATTCACACAAATCTAGTGGTGGCTTCCAATAATGATTTGTTGTTAAAAATAAGCAATGACTTGATTGTAATAAGTTCTAACTTTAAGTACTTAACTACCTTTTTTTTTTAATTCACTGCATCTTAAACTCAAGAGAATTCAATGCAGTATAGACAGGGGTAGAACTTCAACAGCAGAGCCAGATTCTAATATCTACTATATCACTGAACTGAACATTAGACAAGTCTTAATTTACTTGAAGAACTACATGGGTACTTAAACTGTGAAACAGTTGGTGAAAGTATTATATTTAATACTGCTATTCATCTGAAGAGGGAGGTGCTTACAGTTTTTTGTTCCTTTTCAATCAGTTGGACTGGCCGAAAGGATGTTACTATGGCAAATCAGCCAATGTGACCAAAAATAAACAACAAAGTGTTTATCTTGATTTTTAAATTTAATATCCATTTCTAAATATTTCCATAGGCTTAGACTCCTAAGACAATGTCAGACAAATACTGCCTTACAGAAAACTAAAAAGCATTTCAACTTAGTATTACAATTCAGATCTTTTTCCTGCTTAGCCAATAAAACATTTATCTGTGTTTCTGACTTTCTTCTGTGAACTACAATCTTGTAATAATGTTGTCTATGAACTTCCCTTTGTTGTTTGCTGCATGCGAAGAAAACGGATATTTTTTTTTTTCCTAAAAGCAAGCATTAAACATTACAGCAAGAACAGCAGTTACCTAGGACAATAGCTTTGGTACTAACTTCTGTTGTGGCCAGCAGAGTGAAACTGAGCAAAAGCTCTTGCTGACATGCCTTCTGTCAAACAAGTTCCTGCCAGTATGAGTAGCGTTTCTTACGAACTAGGTCAGAAAGATGAATTGCAGGGCACGCTATGCATTTCATCTGACAGGAAGCAAAGTGCAGCCCAGTCTGCTAATTGTTAGCAATTACAGCTAGCTGTGTATGTGCAGATTGGTGGCTAGAAAAGCAAGACACTGTTAATTGTATCAACAGCACTGTGCCATCTTGGATCCCTAACATCCAGAAATACTGAGCTGATTTTCTTCTCTAGCATTTTCCTTTAGTATAGGGCACTCTCACCATCAGCTTAGCAAAACAGAAGAGGTTTTGTATCCCTTGGGAAAGACCTTCTTACCTCTTCAAACTCCAGTTGCCTCAGTTTCATTTTATTATGACATTAAGTTTGCTTTGCTTCACACTGCACCACATTACTGGTAATTGCCTCCCTATCCTTTGCCACAGATTCTTGCTAGTACCTCCCTACTTTCATCCATGTTTTTGCAGTCTTTATGTCACTTGACCCCAGTAGCTTGGGCAATGCTGGCATGAAACCCATATTTATCAGCTCAGCAGAGGTTATTAGCTTCAATTTCACATAAAGCCCAACATCACCTTTGATGTTAGCATGTCTCATTAGAGAGGCATTCCTCACCAGCTGGAGATGGTGTTTAGGATCTTCCCAAGGTCAGTAAATAATGAACCGGATGGAGTACATTTGTATGTTTGAGATTTCAGTTTGTGTACATGGACTTAGTTATGCCCACAAGAATGAAAAATACACAGCACTATGAATATAATTGTAGTAGAATAATTTCTGTTCAAATCTCTGTTCTTCTGAGCTCCCTCCCTCAGGATTATCTATTCATTTTCATGTCTGACTTTACCCCTGGTTATTTGTCAAATTATTTACGTCTGAAAACAGCTTTTCTCTCTATGAAATACTAGTGAAACAATTGAAAGCTTTTAAGAAATCCCTATTTTGCCTTTGGGAAAATCCTTTGACAAGCTTATAGAGCAAGAAAACACAAGTTATTCTTTTACATCATACATGAGAAAGACTGATCTTAAAACATTTGAACTAATTAATAGGAAAAACTGAAGGTCACAAAAAATAGTTAATGCTGGATAAAAAATGGTAATTACACTTACTAGATAGCATTCCTGATTAAGCTTCTTGCAAGAGTGTGGATCATGAGCCATCTAAAACTGGGAACAGCCTACTCATTCACACCTCTTTCAGAGGCCACTGTTAACTGTAAGACCCCCTTGTTTGCATTATGTCCAGATGGTTCATTTCACTGCAATACCAGTTTAATTATGAAATCGATTTAATTGGAGATGAACACAAGATTGGAATTCTTACCTATTCCTGTTCATCTCTGGAAAATATGCCATAAAGGTTTGTAAAGACACCTCAGAATTGCAAAGCATTGATTGAGAGCAGGTTTTGTGAGTCACAGAAAATGCTAGGGCTGTTTTCAGTAGTGTACAATTACTGGCATGTTCATATCATCTTAATTTCTATTACATCTACTGAGTGAGCTAATAGTGTATAGTAACAGTACCTAGGTTACTTTCGATAGACTATTAGAAGTAATCTTGAGAAGGAACTCCAAGGTTCTTTTTAGGTATAACATCACAGTGTGACAGCTACTATTATACTAAATAGAAACATTGTGTTAAGTAGAAGCAATTAAAATATTGATCCCTATCATGCATTAACAAATCTGAACTTCTTACCTATTTCCCTTTCTCTTATTTTCTGATATTTTTATCCTGCCATTTTTTACCCAAATCTACCCCATTTTAAAAATTTTTATTCAACTATTTGTCTTTGATGGCTTATCTTCCTTCTGCTAAAACCTACAGTGATACATTTGGTCATTTTGTTTAGGCTTTTCTGAACCACTGTCATATCAACTGCTGTTTCCTGTATAGTCCTTTCCAGCATCTAAATATCTTCCTTGGGTGGATTCTTCACAACAGCTTTATATACTTATAAAATGCTCTACTTCTTAGCTAAGGCAGTCATACAATACTGAAGTTCTTGATTATTTACATACTGCTCTGTAACAAGATTTCTGAGATCATCCAAGTTAAGGGAATACCATAGTGTGCTGGGGGCTTAAAGGTCAAAGGATGGTTTGGCAAAAGAGTAATTTTTCCCCATAACTTCAGGCTTATAGAGATGTCAGATTTGTTTTTTAACCTATTATGAGGCAATTACAAACACTACTGATTTTCTAATGCTTATATTAATAAACAATCTGCTAAAATTATTTGATTTGTTTAATGTTTTTTAATAACTTGGGTAAGATGAAAATTCCAATTTCTGTGTATATCAGTCTTGATTCCAGTTTGATAATTCTTGTGTGGTCCAGAAAGGATTTATTTTTGCTTAAGATTATTACTTTAAAATATTAGTAACAGGTCAAAAAATGTATAAAATATTAAACATAAGTCGGATAACATTGTAGCCCTTTTCACAGGGTTTTGCAGAAAACACTATACTAAAATAATGAATAGTTCAAAATTTAATTCTTAAAATTCCTTTCAGCTACTATGACCTACAGGATATTTTTGATCATAGAAGTAGTCCACCTTAACAGTCTTCCTTAAAAAAATGAGATTATGCAGCTTGTTAAGTCTGTATCTCTGTAAAAGGAAAACACCTTAACAAAGAATGGTTTGTTGCTAACCTGCAGCTGGTTATGGTATTTAATCTGAAAGCCTATTTAAGTCCTTAATGGTAACATTTATTCCCTCTCCCTCAGAGAGTATTTTAAAAACAAAATTAATTAACAAACAAGGGTAGCCAATTTTGTGCTATAGTTTAGTCTGACAGTCATCCAAAAGGGGTGTTGGCACTAATAATAATCATTATCTCAAAGTATCAAGAGGTCTTCTGACTCTGATGAGATCTCTGCCGGAGCTAAAGCTTTCATCCTGGGCTGATGCATTTGGAGCACAGGAGAACAGATAGCAGCTGGCAGAAAAGCAGAAGCTGTTGCAGAGGACAGAGTTACTAATAGTGGAAATAGCCTACAAGTAACCTCTGACTCAAATTATCAGCATCTGAACCCTTGATACTTTACCCAATTCATCCATAGTTCCATTAAAAAGATGACTGACATGCCTCCAGCTTGTGAGGCTTTCTTTTTTTTTAAAAGCATTTCAGAGCTGATCCTTCTACACTGACTGGATATACACCTTGCAAATTATTCAGATTAATTTGACATCATAACTGTTCTGCTCTGAGCTCAGATCTTTTGCTGTCTAGTTCTTTCTTTTACTGCTCCTGTCTTGTCTCGATGCAGTGGAATCATGTAACACCGAAGTATTAAAGTACTGTAGTTTCCTTTATAGCAACATGGACTGTGTTTTAGAAATTAGTCAGGCTTTTAGGAATTGCTAGTCCTTCTTGTGAAGAATACAAGGCTTTTTTCTTCAAAGGAATTTCCCACTCAAGTGCCTGAGACATACTTCAGTTTTACATACTAAATGCTCTTGCAACAAGACAATAAGAAAGTAAAGTGGGGTTTTAATGTAATTTTCTTTCCTTACTGCCAATTTTTCTTGGGCTGTTTTGTGATGGCGTTAGGATAGATAATACCATATTTATATGTCTGCTCTTCGAAGAGCTAATGATTATCCCAGTGCTTAATAACAATAATGACAAAGAGAAATCCAACTGTTCAAGAAGTAGTAAAGGAAGCTTAATAGCATAAAGTCTAAAAAATAAATTGCAGTTCACTTATGGGTTTGGGAAACAGACATCAAGCGGGAAGCTACCTGTAAATTACCAAATAAATTCTTCCTATAAGTATCAAATTTTTCACTATCACTATGGGTCTGCTCAATTTATGTATCCTAGTGTGTAATGGCAGGAAATCCACAATGTCACATATAGTAACACTTGATCTCCCCCCCCTGCTTTTACACCAAAAAAGCAGCAGCTGCAGAAGGAATAAGAAAAACAATGAAGCAGGTAAGTCAAGTAAATGCCAAATTTCTAAATAATAAAATAATAAGACTTCATTCCTAGTATGATGCTGTTTTAAGTGAAAGTCAAAATTCTGGTTGTAGACATTACAAAACTAGATTTCCTTTATACCAGAGTTACAGAAATGAAGATCCTTTACCTTATGTAACACTTACTTTAGCTTATTCTAACTGTGACTTGAAAGTCATTCTAGGAGCTCCTCAGGCTTTTTTGTCAATGTACTACACAGGAAAATGAAGATGAAACACCTCCTCTGTATTGTGCTCAAACCAATAGTGCCCCCTTGAGGAGATTTTTTTTTTGGTACATGCGTAGGAGTAGACAGCTTGAGGATAACTATTCAACTAAAAGGTAAACTAAAAACATAATACTTTTATCTATAAGTTAGGCCCCAGAAAGTTGCACACTTATGATATTTCTACAGATTTTCTATTAGGCTAATGTGGATGTAAACAAGCCTTGTTGCTTCCAAACCTCTCTGTAATTTTGGCTCTACCTAAAAATGCGTAACTGAATTGTTGTATCCAACTATAGGACAAATTCTGCAATTATGTATTGAGGATGATACTTGTAAGACCATTAAAGTAGACAAAGTTCTCAGACTCAACCCTCTGTGGTCCCAACATTTTGAGAAAACAACATCACAGGTCCTGTATGCATTCCACTTCAGCCTGCAAATGCTGATGAGGCACTCATTTGACTCATGATACATCTGTCTGCAGAGCTCAAGTGTGTCTACAGCTCAAAGTTCTCTCCAAACTGGAAACCAAGAAACCAGTTAAAATATTAGCAGCATAGCTATAGTAACACTGGCTTCAACTCCTGCATGTTTACTGACAACCCCTAGTGGGTTTGCACAGCCTCTACTATTATAGCTAAATTTCTACTGGTATCTGAGCAGACTCATTTAAACCTATCTCAGCACTTCTAAACAAGTTATTACCACATTGCCAAGTAACTATATGTAGATACCATTAGAGGCATACAGGAAACAATCATTGAGAACAATGACTTTTTTTCCCCACTTTGAACATTTGCCATGCTATGAAATGAGACCTAAAAATGATAGAACAAATACTTTTAAAACATTTTTCAAAACTAAAAAGCACCCCAAAATGCCAGCATCCCCAAAGCAATGTTCTCTCTGAAACAGGAAGAAAAAAATGTCTGACAAATCTAAAACCAAAAATAACAATGCGGGTTTGCAGTAAAGACCAACATAAAAATGCTTTGCTTCAAAAGATGAGAATGGGAAAAAAATTCAGAAACTGAGCAGGTAAGAAGGATTTCATAAATAAACAGGCGAGATGTATTACGATACACCAGATTATTAGAAGAAAAGGAGAAAGCATGCTAAAACAAAAGTTTCCTGACATTGAAAAATACAAGAGGAACAGCATATGAGAAATTCTGAAAGTATCATGTGTATAAAATTTAGTAAGAGAAGTGCTGATTTTAAAATCAGGAGTTGCTGCTGTTACAGGCTGTGCCCACAAAGGGGAATGGAACAAATTAATCATACTGAGATCAGTTACTACTTATTGAAGTGATCTGCATCCATATGATGCAAATCTTAGTTTGCAGCAACTGGCAAGATACTGCACATATGCTTCTGTTAGAAAGTAGTTATTAAATGGCATAGTAAGTTTGTACTAACTTTCATATTGATGCCTCAGAGCTGTATGTTATTTTGCAGTCCCCCAGGCGCTTTACCACACAACTTGCCTTCTCACAAAGCCATGCAGTTTGCTTATGTGAACTAGCGTCATGATTAGAACTCCACCAACCTTTGTACTTAAAGGACTCACATTAGATTCAGAGGGTCTTATGCAAGAGACTGACTGAGCCCTGAAGGAGAAGGAACATGCTGAATTAGACTCTGATAACATATCTCTCTGGGCCCTTTTATCTGCCAGCTATCGATTCCTGTGCACACCCAAAGATCCAGTCCTGCAACTGAGACCTTGCCTTGTTGGCATTTATCTTGTGACTCATTACACCTGCCATTGCTGTATGCTGTTAGCATTACACTTCATGATACAGACTCAATATGCACCTTAAAAAAACCTAAATCGTATCAGGTACTAGCATATTGGGTAGATGCGAGTTTTTCCTCCTCTGATAAGGCACACTGAAGTGGTGACTATAAAGGATTCTGTTTGGAATCAGTCTTGCCCTGTATGTCTCAAGTCATCTGCTCCTAGCCAACCAGAACATCATTCAGCCTGTCACAAACTTATCACCTTATCTTTTTGAGCTCCCTGTCCTGACTTAGTGTCAAACCTACTCATTCACGTATTCAGTGGTGAATGCACTGAAGGCCTGGCACAAAAAACATCACTACAGTCTTCAGGATTAAACAGTACCTTTTCCTCAATGACTTCCTCAAGCACCATCCCATCCTTTCATGTGGGTTCAGCTTCAGAGTTTGCCAGTCTGGAAGTACTTCTCTTTCCCATCCATTATCCCCTCTGGCATCCTGGATTTACAAATGAAAATTCTACCACAGAAAGTGTTTGCTGGGTATATAGCAAGGAGCTAAACATTTTGTGGAGGTCAGTTTGAATCACTCCATTATATTATAGATTAATATACAGCACAAAACACCACATGAGGCCTTTTGGAGGCATTTTTCAAGTAAAAAGTATTGCATTTCATCTGTACAAAAGCTTTCAAGACATTTTTCTCATATAAAATTATTCTGGCACAAAAATGCATACAAACAGCAAGGAGCCAATAATATTAATACCAAACATATTAATATCAAACATGCTAAACTGTATTTATTTCGCTGAAAACCATGTGTATTTCTGCAGGGAACGTAAAATTGAATTTTAAGTACAGGAAGTGCTCTATTACTGCTTTGGCACTACAATGCAGAGTTGCTTTGTTGTTTGCTCTAAAATAGTAAGCTAAGCCTGTCCAGCCAAGTAGAGTGTCAGAAAGGAATCTTTTGATCTGTAGCAGTGAAATGTATCTTGCTGGTCTCTTGTCAGCTTTCCCAAACAAGCACTTTTTCTACTTTATCGCATCGAACACAATACCAGTATTAAGGCTCCCAGCAGAGTCTCAAATTCAGTTTCTAACCTCCCCCCAACCTTGTTCTCCCTCCAACTCTCTTCACGGCAAAAGCATGGATTAGCTTCACCCCATGAACCTCAGAGCCCTGCTTGCCAGCCCGCTATGGTAATACATGAAACAGCAGAACAGCATAAAACCTTGCAGAGGGCCATCTACTACAGCCAATCATGGCAAACATCTTAAGAGCAGATACTGAGCTCTGAGGACCCTTGGGTGTGGCAGTATCCTGACTAAGAAAACATTGTAAGCATGCTGCCCCCCCAACCCAACAAAAAACAAAGAGGTAAGGAATTATAGACCTGGTCTTACAAGATCCTCAAAGCCTCTTCATATTGGGAATAGCAGCTTATCTCAAAGCCTGTCCAATCAGTCTTTCTACCTACAGGCTATTGAAAACAAAAGCTAGTTGCTGACCTCTGATCCCTTCAGCTGAAAAGTAGGGTGGCTTTCAGTCATCTGACCCTCGAGAAAGTAGAACTAGAAAGAAAAGGCCACAGCAAAAAGCTCTATGCACCAAGAACTTCACACTGTCTGCCTTCCATCGTTGTCACTAATTTGAAATCACTCATTTTTATACCACTCACTTTATTTCCTGTCTTTGTTTTCTACAAAATCTAAACAACCTGCTTGTTCACACCTTTGTAAAGAGTCTTGAGAAGTTTTATACACTTGCCATACTTAGGAAGTTTTATAAGGTTAAAAAAAGCCAGAGTAAGACACACAGTGGGTGAAGTAAATCCTATGACAGCATAGCTCCCAGCTTTGAGTTCTACTGTGAGGTAATCCATCACACAGTCACAAAATAACCCACAAAGTTACATGCAGCATCACTTGATAATGAACATTCTATGAAAGCATAGTTTGCAAATTGTTCTTTTTAAATCATAGCATTAAAGCATAAGTAAAAATCCCATATCCTGAATACATAGTCCACAAATTTAAACTACTTAATAACTAACTCATGGTGCTTTCATAAAAATCAACTATGAAAAGTTACACAAAGCTTAATGAAAACCATGCATGCACTGGAATTCTACACTCAGTCTGTCCTCCAAATAGGAACACAAGGCAGCCCTGCTTATGTAAGCCCTGGTTACCCCCTATCATTTAGTCTGTTCTTAAAGTTGTGAAAGGCTCCACTCCTCACCTCCCAACTCTGTTTTATTGTGCCTTCCTGTTGTCACATGTATTGGTATGGCAGTTGTATTCAGGTATTCAGGGAAATACTGCTCAGCAGCTCCTAGCCACGTACAACACAGCCTCATCTCT
Source organism: Elanus axillaris (assembly GCA_026212715.1). NCBI lineage: Eukaryota > Metazoa > Chordata > Aves > Accipitriformes > Accipitridae > Elanus > Elanus axillaris. Next base: position 10,650,060 of record JANZLQ010000086.1, read on the forward strand.
CGCTCTATTCCAGATGGAATCTCTGGTATAAGCCTGATTAGGTGGCATCTTAGAAGACAATAAAAAGGAAATACCAGAGTAAGAGTGAAGTAGCAACACCGTTATTCTTCACAGTGCTGTCTATGGTGGCAAATCTTTCCCAGTGATGCTAGCTAGAATCAAATCGTTCCCCTCACCTACCTTTGTTTGTGGTGGGTAATGTTGGCTCACAAGTAAACCTTGCCAGAGCAGAATAACAGTATAGCTTTTTCCTACTTACAAATTGAGAGGCCTAACATTAAAAGTGCGAAGAACAGTAGAAATAGGAACACTGGTTCCATCTACTCTCTTAAGCAACTGGAGAGCCCCTTTAAAACCTTACTGACCAGTGCCCATCAAACCTGCAAGCTTTTGGGAGGCCAACTGCAACAATGATGAGAGCTGATGTGGTGGTGCGATGAGTTTATGAGCTTTGCTTCGATCTTCAGAAAAGTCACCCTGACACTATGGTGTCACCCTGAACGTGTGGCTTTATCACAACTGTGAGCTGCCACAGCTATAGTGTTAATTGTTAGCATGGAATCTCTTCTACGCTGGGAAGGCAGATAACACACTGTATTGGGTTTCTGTGGCAAGGTTTTGGTAGCGGGGGGGGGTTACAGGGGTGGCTTCTGTGAGAAGCTGCTGGA
>JANZLQ010000086.1:10650827-10662948 GCA_026212715.1 Elanus axillaris
GAACGGCTTTGGTGGGCACCTGGCATCCAGCCATGGTCAACCCACCACACACACATTGGCAAATGGGGTGAAGTTATACTCTCTAGCATGTGTAATTTGCTAATCTAATTTACATAACTCTTCCAATAGCTGACTTGCTACCAAGTTCTGTACATCTGAAAACTATGAAACAGGGCAGACTTTTGTTCTATACAAAACACTTCCATCTGTATCTCTACTGAAATATTTCTTTCTTGTATATCCAATTGATTTCTCTGTTTCAGAAGTATAAGCACAGTTTCTGTGAAGCACTCTAGTGCATTATCTTTTTTGTTTTTTCTGGCTTTTATAGTCAACAATACAATGCAATTAGCCAGAGTTCTTGGGGGCAACTGAAACACGTGGATAATAAAAATCAGAAATGCAAATTCTGTTTAGGTTTTTCCAAAGAGCCCCCACAACCAGCACTTTTGTCTGTGCACTACTAAATGCCTCCTTGAAAGCCAAGCCCTGCAGCAAGATGGACTCAAAACAAACTCATGTCCCTAATTGTTGCCTTTAAGATTCTTCCTTGCACTATGCAGACTACAAAACTCCAAGGCTGGGCAGCCTTTAGATATCTTGTCCTCTCTGTATATCCTCAAGTAACACTTCAGTAATCCTAATATTGAGTAGCCTTTATAAAGGGAAGTTCTAAAAAGAAATTAAAGTCCCTATTTCCTGAAGTGTTAAAAACTGAAGGGAAAATGAAACTAGCTGGTATGTAATAGAAATCTTTCTGCTTAGCTTGCATGACTCTTGGCTGAAGATGTTAGATTCAAAAGAGGGATCTGGGACTTGTATAGAAAGTTTCACAACCCCAAAATCAGACAAGATCTTTCCCCCAAATCCATATACAACTTCTAAGGCTAAGAAATTTTTTTTGAAACTATTATTATCAAGGACTTGCGGCAGTCATGTTCCCTGACCTTCTCCTACTCTTATACTGCAATAAGAAAAATGTCCTAGCATTTGGCAATTTATTTCTGCGTTCTTTAGATTAAAACATGGGACAGAGTGAAAGTTAAATCAACTTAGATCAATTTATCTTCTAAGGCAGTTATGAACACAAGTTTTCTAGTTAGGCAAAAATAAAAAACAGGGTCATGCTTCTGTCAGCTTTGAAGGAATTTAAGTATTACTCTGTTGTCAGTAAGGTTAACAGTGCAGGCTATGACCAAAGCTAAGTTTTAAGTATTACTTACTACTTCAGTACAATAAAATAAAATCAGTAGATGGTGCTGAGAATACCATGTATGCAGTTCAAGAGTTTTAGCTAAAAGTAATTTTCAGCTGGTACCCCTGAACAAGCTCATGCATTATTCAAAGCTAGCCTGAGGACCATCCTTTATTTCAGAACTTTTTTGAAAGTGATTGGTATTTCGTGCCCAACAGAGACAAACCTTCTAGCACACTAAACCAAATCAATACGCAGTAAGTGGACAGCCTGGAGATTCACTTTAAAACTACAATAAAACTCCAAACCCAAATACTTACGCAGATTAGACTATGTAAAAAAGTCTTAATGTGCATCATACAAAACTGACAGACATGAGAGTAAAACTATAAAGAAGTGTGTATTTTGCCCATGAGGGAAAAAAAAAACAACAAACCACAACATTTGCACCATCTAAAGAATTCTGGCACAGTCTGTCACTGAGCTTGTGGCCTCTGTTACATACTGACTGCTGTAACCTACTTGTAGCTGCGAAGCAGCAATGAACAGTTCACTTCATGAAATACATGAACAATGGCCATTTTCAACACTGAATGAAGCCTGAAAACCCTTGTACAGTGTATTTAGCTTCTAAGTGTAAAGCCATTCTGAGTATTTCATAAGGAACAATGCTGCATTTGTGAGGTACCATAACTTGAAAGGCTTTCATGATACTAATGAGCAAAAGTTGCAGTAGACTTGTTTAGATTTTTACTTTAGATGCACCTAAAATAAAGATATAGAAAGAGCAGAAGCGGGGCTGCTCCAGAGGAGTCAGGGCAATAACAACACGAGGAAAAACACAGACCTTACTGACCAGCATACAGTCCTGCAGCAGCCAAGCAGAGTGAATCTGGTGATAGTAACAGGTGCTGTCACCCAATAAAAGCCTGAAACAAGGCAGGATAACAAGCGGAACCAGAAGGCTCCTTGGGAGCAATAAAAGACTGGACTGAACACAAACCTGCCTACAGCCGAGCTCAGACAACAGGAGCCAGCACCTGAGCACGCTCAATTGGGCTCCTGGGCCAATGCGCTGGGGGAGTGTGTGTGGGGGGGTTGGGGTGCTCAGGTGAGGCTGGAAAGGGTGATTAAGATGCACCCAGGGCCCTGGCAATAGGGACAAATCAGCTGAAATCAATTTTATTTACTGTGAAATCTATTTAACTCTAGAAGTTGTTTGATAATGTCTAAATACAAAATTAGAATGTATGTCACCTGTTTCTGTGATGCTGGGTAAACAGAAGATATTAACACATCCTGAGAAAGCAATATATCTAGGAACTTCTTACATTTTGTTATCATAATACTGCATTAGTCAAATGAAGCATTTGGTTTCTGACTTCATGCAACAATTTTAGTCTGAAAAATATATTAAAATATGTTTTAATGTGTTATCTTCAGACTGCTTCAGTTAGGGTTATATTTATGTTTGCAATACACTAGATAGTTTGCTAGTGTCAAAGTTAGTTAATCATCAGAATTTGACAAAGCAAATTGCTGAGTTATATTAAACCATCATACAGTGCTATATCCAGAGGCCTTTGATCTGTGTGCTGGCCTTCAGATAAGATTTCGCCCCTAAACTGCATCAGATAGTCAACTCCAGTGGAGAAATGATGCCATGAATAAATCTTATCCGGAAGATACACAGTTGCTACCTGAACTCAGGATTCTTATTTTAACTTTTATTAAAACCAGCAAAATAGTTTGAATTCCCTGGGATAGTATCATCCTGCTTCCACTAGATTTGGGATGGACCTGTGATTTTTCAGGGCCTGAATTCCCGGTGGCAGTAACTCTTACTGTCCCTTGCTCCTGGCACCCTCTGACAGCTTTTTCTATAGCAGAGAAAAGGGGATTCTCTGTCTCAATCAAATTCTTGCTGAAAGAAACATCACCTTGGGAGAAAAAACATCCTATTTTAAATGAACCACAGATAGTATATGTGTGCTCAGGATTTATATTCATATTTAAAAGGAAAATGGCAAAATTCCAGTCAGAGCTATCTTCAGAGCCCTTGACTGTTACCCATTTCACAATAATCAATCCTACTAATTATACTGATTACATGAAATTGCTGGTGAGCCTGAAATACGGTATTATCTCATAGAGAAGTTCTACATTATTTATACTGCTATTTTACAGCAGGTGTAAGCATGGAGTGAAATACTATTAATAAATGTCAGAATTTCCTTTAAGACCACTAGATACCCTGCTGTATGCTACAAACTTTTACTGACTATGGTGGTGTGGACCCAGAAGATGCTTCTCTTGCTTGTGTAATACCAATGCTCAGACCAGGCCATGAGGCGGGTTTTTTTTTATTGGCAACAGCTACAACAGTTTGTGGTGTCGGCAGTGATGTGCTGACAGGCTTTCTGGTTGTGGCAGGACAGGGGAAGACACTTCTGAACTCCAGAATGGCAGGGAAACTCTTTGACAGGTAGTCTAATTAAGGGTCATGTCTTAATTTGTAATTAAGAATGAAGAGTCACGAGGGAACATTTCCCAATTTTGTGAATGCCAGAGATCAGTTACTGGCTGAACAATGAGACTAAGCGTAACCCTTGCAAGAAAGAGGTGCTGCTCATGGGAAGAAAACACTTCAGAATGCTTAGAATTATTGCAACAGCAGTCAGCTTCAACTCGATGTATTTCTGGAATATAGATTTAGACTTGGCCATGGTTACATACATTTTTAAACTTTTAGACGAATATGGCAATAGTACAAAGCAGTGAAAGCATTAACATTGGAAATTTTGCCTGATTTATAAAACAGTGAAGTGTCACAACCACAGGGTGAACCACTCTTTTGTTCCATTCTTTGCCTCTGGCAGTAATATCACATGAGCCAGCTTCCACCCCTTTCTCCCTCCACTCTCATGGCTGCCAGCATCAGTCAGAAGAGGACTTTGACAGTTCAGAGAACCATTTCTTAATTTGCTATTGAAACAACTGGAAGATACCAATTTGTTTAAAACATGTATCTTCAATTTAGATTAAACTTCAGCAAAGTTTTGTCTGCTTTAGGATGGAGTTTCTTATGGGAGATCCTATCTTAGTGGTAAAAACCTATTCCAAAGCTGTAGGAAAATGGTTTTCCTGATTTAGTCCAGGGACTTTGAACAGCCACATCTCAGATCTTTTGTGTAATCTAACTGTGAGCCTATTTACTATATTTCCTGTATCAGCTGAAAGTGAGGACCAAACCCTGGTAACCTGAGGTCAAAAGATTGCTGCTTTAAAGGTCCTTCAGTTCTTCTGAACTGGGGGGACATAAATAGTTTTAGAATGGCAGTCTAGAGCAACCTTTTTAATTGCTACAATTCTTAAATCGTCCAGCACTGGTGCATGTCAGAAATTTGTACATACATGTGTATGTCAGCTTTTGTCACTTGCACAATTTCCCAAGACAGCAGTTTGGCCATTTTGCCTTTACAATATTGTCTGTAGGGAGGAAGGGGGAATGGAAAGGGGAGAGGTAGCCAGAGAAATGGCTTATTTTGAGCTATCATTCTCTGTCTTGCTCTTTATTTGTATAGTCTCCAATTAAATAATTTCATGTATTCAGACAGTACAGACTGCAGTAACCGTAATAACAGAATTCGTTAGTTATTTTAAAGGATTTTCATTTCTGTCACACAAAGGGAACAACTGGGAGAATAACTAACATGCTTATGTTCTGCAGTGGCCAATGAACTTCAGCATTTTGCTCAGGTTTTCTAACCATCTCATACCCTTACCGATACCACTTCATGCTCCACAGTTAGGGTTTCCCATGCTACCTTTCCTGGTTCAATGAAACTGTCTGCTTCAAAATGAAGGAGACAGGGCTTTTTTTTTTTTATTATTTTTAACTTGCTCATGGCTGCAGAGCTCCATGCCAGAAGAGATTAGAATAACAAAACTCACAGGCTTCAGATCAAACCATAGAATTCACCTTGCCCTAGTTGATCTTCCCTCAATAACAGTCAACTGCAATTGCACAGGAAAATCTAAATCACTGCAAGGCTTTTTAGAATTCAAGATGTGCAGACACCACAGAAAAAATAATGGTAAAAGCACTACAGCAGTTACTAAAATACTACTAAAATACTTCATCAATGTGAGGAAAAAATTCCTATGAAACATATACATGTATATATATGAATGAATCATATTTTTGGTAAATGAAGAACAAAATATTCTTTAGGAAAATATATTAAATCAAATGTATGGATAGACTTTTGGATAAATGTGTGGGTAAAATGTGCATGTTTTACAGTTTATAGCAAGCATATAAATGAAAAAAAACCTAAAAGAGGGAAGAAACAAGTAATCTTGTACTTTTTAGTATCTTTTGTTTCCACAAATCATAAGGTGAAAGCATTAGATGATGGATGCTTTAGATGCTTTTAAGATTAGATAATTTAGATAAGAAGCATTATTATCATTCTATGAAAAGCTTAAAATTTGAATGATAGCTCTCAAAAATGGAGTTGGGGGGTTAGAGTCAGCAGGGTCTGACAGTTTCTTAGTAACAGTCTGCTTATTTCTAATAAAAATATTCAAGTAATTTCTGACATTTGTATTGCAGAAGACAGTTGAAAAATATGACAGGATAAAAAAGAACAGGGACTGTGTTAAGAATATTTTTGTGTCTCTATTAAATCCTTTTGGACTTATGCACATATTTAGTAGGGAGTAAGTAAGGGGCCAAATTGCTACTCCAAAACCCATACTAATGGTAGAAAACAGTTTTGGTTCCCTCTTCAGCATCCAAACAATGGGAAGGTGTGGATAAGTAAGCACCAAAGGAGAACAGGTGCCTGTAACATGGATTTCATATTGGCTTACTCTGCCACACTGCAAAAAGGAACCATTTGCTGGACAGTGACATTCCTGAATCTGTTTGGTACCCACCCCGCTTTTGGAAGTGCAGAGCTAGGAATGGCATCTGACGCAGGATGAATTCTCATGAAACAGCCTTAGATTTGTATAAAACACTCATGTCACAAGAGAAAAGACAAAGCTTTATAAAATGAAAGAAAATTACCTAAATAGGAAGATCTTTAGAAGTTCCTGCAGGAGTTCAATATCCCTAAGGGGAGGGAGATTAAGACAACTCATGATTCCTTACTTGACTTCAAGCACTTCTTCAATGTGTTTGCCTTCCTTAGAACCAATTTCAGTTCTATTTTGGCTTTGACGGAAGTATAATGAAGTCACTGAAATACACCATAGTTGACAAAAAAACCCTCATCAATAAGTAATTGGAAATATAACCAGACTGATTAGTATTTTAGTGTTTGACTTTTTATTCAAAAGACACATTTAACTCTGCCTATTAGACTGAAGAATATTACTGGAGAAAAAATGAGAATGTTCACGTGTTGAATTAGGTGCCAGAGGCACACTGTGTTGTACAAACTTAATGATATTGACAAGAGGCTTAATTAAATATTTCTGTAAGGACTGCTGAGTACAAAGCACTTTCTTAAGTGTATGTTAAATTGAGCACCTAACAGCCCCCCCCCACTTGGTAGAACATACTCAATTTCTTCCTGATGAAAAATAAATAAGAATAAAAATATGAACTTACATTTTTAGTATATTTTTGCATGCGCTGTTGCATACTGGGGAAAAAAGGGGGGGAGGGATGAAAAATTGCCAGGGAATGTATATGCTGACATTCACGTGAGACCTATGTATAATAAACAGGATACAGAGCTTTAGCTCTGACCATAATGTTTGCCCCATGAATCAAAATACATGTGAGAAGATAGTGTTTGGTAGATGTTTCTTCTGATTTCTATAAATATAGATTCTTTTGGAAGAGCAGTCTTGCTGCCATAAAGCAGACTCCCATGGTTTCTTTTTTTCTCATCGTAAATATTTTGCAGCTGGATAGTCAGGAAACAAATCTTGACTGAGTTCCCAGACAAAAGAAATGTGCTACTCTTTAATTGTCTGGCTACTGACTTCAGGCTGCTTTTCTCTGGAGGGGTCAGATAGAAGATGAAGAGAAAGTGCACGCACATAAGCACGTCAATCTGAGCAAGCAAGCTTGTAGTCATAAGGCTTAGCCTTACAAACTAATACTCAAGGGAGCTACCCTGCTGATGTGAGAAGCTCTGTCCATTTTCCCGTGACATTCATATGAATAAACGTTCTGGCCTGCAATTTGCAGAACTGTTCCTGTTTTGCTGGAGTAAAAAAAAAACAGCTTAAAAATTTATGAACCACACAAATTTAGAGGCCTTAACAAGTCATAATTTGAGCTTGTAACCTATTTAATTTTTTTTTAAAGTAACAGAGAACATCACAGTACTTCATACATTTAAATACAGTGCGTGATGTACCTTTTTTCCCACATCATTAAATACACAATTACAGTGTGTTCCCATAGCCTTTCCATTACATTTAATGGCCCTGTATTTGTGGGTCTAGTAGGAAAAACTGGTTACAGGGAAGGTTATAAAATCTCTTCTATTACAAGTTTTGAAGAAGTAGTTAGATAAAAATATGTCAAGGACAGTCTAAGTATACCTTTGCTACACAGAAAAAGTGAAGTCCACTACAGCTGCTCAGGGTCTGCTCCCACCCTACAGGCCCATAGTTTCCATGAAGAAAAAGGCCTTTGCACCACACTTTTCCAGAAGATAGCTTGAGATCACGGTTCTCTTTGAGGTCAGATTCATGAAACAAGACTGCAGTTTCAGAGTTACAATTATTCCCTAAAAAATCCCTCCCAGACTAAAATATACAAAAACAAATCAGAAAAGTTGTATTAGGTTCACTAAGGTGAAAATATTTACATTTGTAAGACTATTTATTAGATATTACAAATTAGGTGGATGGAAGAATTAAAGCCTTAAGAAAAGAGTAATAATAAGACTGTTTACTATAACTGTAAATCTAGGTAACTAGATTACTAGTAATATCTGTAATAAAACTAATATCCTCAAAATTGTTCAAACATCAACAAAATTATCCACATTGAAAAGACTAAAAGGAAGACATTAAAGGTGACTAGCTTTGCTTTGCCAACAGCTAAAAGCTTATCTGCCTAACTTTTTGCCTCTTTTTAGTTTTATTTCTCAAATTCATTAGTTTTGACTATCTGCAATAAGCTAAAAATTAGGAGCATGAATATACTTGTAACTTTTTCAAATACCAAAAATAGCAAGATAACACCCACACTGCCTATCCTATAAATGTCCTTAGGGCCTGAATATATACAGTAGTGAAACAAGTACTGTGAAACAGGGCCTAATAAAAGAAGGGAGATTGATTTATTTTTTTTTACCCAAAGATAAATAAATAAAAAAATGCAGTGACAGATCAACAATGGCATTCACCAATGAGAAGTCCGATATTCTCAAGATTTTGGAATTTCAGACTTCCTTATTATTGTGCTATAGGTCTAAGTGCAGTCAGAAAGACACCCTTAGACAGATCAAGATTCAATCAGCAGTTAGCAGAACTGCTTTCCTCTTGATGCTTTTTCCATGGCCATTTTCTCCAGAGGAAAATATTTACAAGTTGTGCTGCTACTGTAATTTCATATTTTGATGCCAGAGAGGAGTTAGGCTAGCCCCTTAATGCAGGCTTCCATCACACCGATGAGATGCAATCCAGTAAAATGTTCATGGATTGACAAACTATGTTCAGATATAGGGCTTTACCTGGACTGTAGCTGTTCAATATTTCTGTTCTAAAGACATGCAAAATTAATCATTTATTAGCTTCAATGTATACTTAATTAGGAGAAGAACAAACTTTTAGGAGGCATTAATAAGGTAATAGAAATTATATGCTAGCATATTTTCCAGATACTTGTGAGAAAAGAGAAAATAATCTAGCTATTAGTGCAAGAATTATTTTATAAAGAGAGACTGACTTCAGGCTTTGATTTGCTGCATTATGCGTATGAGTGGAACCCACTGGAGGTGAAGAGAATTGTGTACTGACATAAAGAATTCAGCAGTATGCAGAGACTGGAAAGGCTTGACAAAAATTTGCTTGTCAGTATATATATAAAGCAATGAACCAAGAGTATGTCAAAATGTCCAATACAGTAACTTGTACAGAGAAGACAGAAAATTAAGCAATAATTGCTCTTTTGTGAGTTAGACGGGAGAGCATTTCCAGCTCTCTTTTGTGCTACTAACAACTAAAACACTAATTCAGGTGTTCCCCCTGACATCTAAGAACAGAACGTAGTAATTTTGGGCAGTTTCATGTGAGGTGAGAAAATGGTTTTGATTGTAGTGGACAGAATTCCCTCATATTCGTTACTCTAGCAATTTTTCTTGGAACTGTGACGAAATGCTTTAATTTTTCTGCAACAAATAAAAAGTGAAAAATAAGATTACCCACACTGAAAGAATAAGCAGATTTTTCTCAGCATCGGAGCTATGTGACAGAGACATCTCAGCTGACCTCAACAGAGACAAGCATATTCCTAGCAGAAGCAAGAAAAGTAAGACGTTTTCGGTATGTCCTATAATACAACTACATGCACTGATACGTAAGCATGTGATGCAAAGAACAAAATTGGTTTTGCATTATGACGTCTTTATTACAATTAATCTCAGCATCAGTGGGGATTAGAAAAATTGAGACTCTTAAGATTTCAAATTAATTCTGCTAAGCGAGGTACACATTGCGAGCTCTCTGGTATGATGTAGAAAATCCCCTGTGTCTTGAAATACACGCTACCCTTTTTGAGAAGTCATATCTGAGTGTTAGATCCTCTTTAGTTTCCAAGCATATGTTTCTGTTACGGGTTTTTACCTGCTTCATTCAAAGGAGGAGAAATGTATAAAACTCCAGGTTTTTCTGGTCGGAGCCCTGTCTGATTCCTTTCTCAGGTTTTCCAGTTTCATTTTATGTTGGGTGTTTATTGGCCCTCTCTTGCAAGGCTGTCATCAGGGATTTGCCAGCGCAGCATGGGTGGAAGGAATGGCTGACAAGGACTGCAGGGGTGCCGCAGAAGCGAGGGGATGCGGCCACACATCCTCCCACTTACCTGATACTTCTGCATCTGTGTGACCACCAGCAAGGGATCCCTTACTCATGGGCCCTGTGCAGTGGGCATGATGCTTGGTGGGGGTGCTGGGAAAAAAAGAGGTTACTGTGGTGCAGAGACTTAGGGTGCAAAACACTATTCAAAAAGCAACTTATTTTCTAAAGCCATTAATTGTGCAACATGGCAAGAAGCTTTAGAGACAGCAGAAGAGATTTTGGAAAAATAACTAAGATATAAGCATTGGTTTTTGCCAGTGCAAGTAGAGATAGCATAACCTGACATAACAAAGAGTGGCTGCTGGCAGCTTAAAATGCTGCTACTCCTATATAATAATTTATAGACAATGGCATATGCAAGAGATATGTTCATTTTACAATCATCTAAGCCTGAACTAGTAATTAAATTATGTGAACAATCAGATCTGAGGTACCTGTTCTAGAGTAGAGAAGTAATACCTTCATACTACTAATAGTCTCAGACCACAAAACTGGCTGCAGAAATGGAAACCACTGGTGGTGTAAAGAGAGTTAAAGCGACCTGCAAAAGGAAAATTTGAAGACGTTCCAGTGCAGTCTCTTATTAAAATATGAAGGTAAGCACAGCTGATCAGGTGTTTCTCTAAAGCAAAAAGAGCACAGAATTGTTACCTTTGAGATGAAAATAAATTAAGTCTACACTGAGCACTGAATCTTTATGCAGGTGAAGTCTCATTAACGTCTATGAGAGTTTTTCTAGAGCAAGAACAATAGAGCTTGATGTAACTAATTGGAATGACCACTGTACCACTTGTTCCTTCTTTGCATAAAACCCCCTCTAACAAGGATAGAATTAAAAAAAGGATTAATAGGTTTCAGAGAGTTTTGGTTGTTGTTTTTTGGGGTTTTTTTTAAACTTACCGGTAACACACACAAGTAAGGCAAGCAGTCATCCAACATTAGCTGGGAAATAAATTTATACATCAGGAAAAACTTCTCAGTCCTTCAGCAGTGTAACAGGTGAGGACAATGACAGAAATAGCATTCATTTCATTAGAGAAAAGGAATGTGGACATAAACACCACCCCTAAGAAAGAACACCCAAACAATTTTAAGTTTCAATGCAAACCTTCTTACATACTGCCTTGTAAAATTATTTCCTCATTCTTACACCTCAGGGTGTTTACAGAATTACTAAGTTACAAATTATGCTGAGGTATTCATGTTCCCATGAAGGCCTGATGAGTGATTTAACATTTGAAATTCAGGTATCTGGAACCAGAGCACCAGGTACAACAGCTAATGAGGAACCCAAGAGCTACTGTCCGCTATGCAATGCCACAGCACTCTGGGTGACAAACTACTGGTTAACAACAGTTTTCCATCACCCAGGATCTAGATATCCAGGATATACAAAGCCAACCTTTATTATACTGTAAAACTGTGACAGACAGAATTACGAAGCAGCTGGGGATCTCTGGAGGGCTCAGGGCCCTCAGACCAGGTTGCCCAGGGCCTTGTCCCCTCACAGCCTCATTACCCCCGCAGACCGGGAAGCTGAGGCCTAACCGGGCAACCCGTTCCCCTGCTCGATGATTCCCGCCTTGAAATTGCTAAGTAAGGAAACTCGTCGTTCGTGACTATTTTCACAGCTTTCCAGAACCATCAAGCACACGGCGGGGCAGGGGGTGCCGGGCAGCAGCTGCCAGCCGGCTGACTTCATACCCGGCCCTCACCCCCATTCGGTCAGCAGTGCTAACTCATCACCGCTGTCCTTGGAAGGCACCCCCGAGCCCCCCGCCCCTCTCCTGCCGCCGGCTGCCCCCAGCTTAACAAGGGCACTTCCACGGCTGTTTTGCTAGGCAGCGCCCGGTGCCGCCTTAAACGACACCCACC
>JANZLQ010000086.1:10663788-10731563 GCA_026212715.1 Elanus axillaris
GGTGCTGGGGGGGGGGTCCCGGCGCCGGGGGCTGCCGGAGCGCGGGGCTGGGCCGGGCCGGGCCGGCGGGGCGGGGACGGGCGTTACCTGCACGCGGACCTCGGGGAGGTTGACCTTCATGGCGAGCTCCTCGCGGCTGTACACGTCGGGGTAGTGGGACTTCTCGAAGGCGCGCTCCAGCTCGTGGAGCTGGTACGTGGTGAAGGTGGTGCGGTTCCGCCGGTGCTTCTTCTTGGGCTGCTCCTCGTCCGACGGCTTCCCCTCGCCGCCGCTGCCGGCACCGGCCGGGGCTCTCCCTGCGCGGCAGGTTTTGTGGGGGCAAACGGGTGCTTGGCCCATCGGGCCGGTGTTGGGGACGGTCCCCGCAGGTGCCGTTGGAGAGCGATCCCCGCCGAAGGCTCGTCAGGTGCTGGACAGCCGTAGCCTGCGCTTTCCCGCCGGTTTTGGAGAGGGGGTGCCTCGCCCGCGGAAAGCCGTTAGTCAGGCTGTGGTAATTTGCACTCATTAGCTCGTGCGGGGGATTATGGCATGAGCTTACAGTATGACACCTAAACGAGTTCTTCGTTTTGCTGCGCGTAATACCCTGACGTGGCTAGAAAGCAGTTGGAGGCCTTTAATACTTTTCCGTAGGTAGATGTTTTTCCTTAGGAAATGGCACAGTACAATTAAAATTGCTGTTTGAGTAGGTCGACGGAAGAGTAGAAGGCCCAAAGTTAAACTCCTGTGATTTTGTGAACGTTGGCAGTTAAGAGATGAGAAACTGTAAGTTAATGCCTCTCAAAAAACGATAGCACTAAAAGTCAATAGTTAGCAGTTAGGTTTTGTAGGTGGTCCTGTGCATGAGTTCAGCTCGGAAGCAACTCTAGTTAAACTTCCTTCTCTTTCTCAAGAAGGAACTGAGGGAATCATGGAATAATTTGGGGAGCAGCCTTGGTAAACTGGAAGTACAGGCAGTGAGAGGGGGGACTGGGATAGACCTGTAGCTCCATGTAAAGGTGCCTGAGGAGACCTGTATCGGTGTACGTATGTAGTGAGGAATGGAGGAAATAGACTTTATGCAGTAGAGATTTGGTTAAATTAGCTCTGCTACTTACAGAACAGATTTTCTGCTGCCAAAGAACACGTGGATCCTTATGGTAGCAAATTAATTACAGTTTGGGCATTGCTTAAATCCTTTAGAAAAAAGGAAGCTTTCTTTTGTGATTACAGAAAAACACATTTGAGAACATGATGGCCCGTGATTCTGCCCAGCCTGCAGACATTCACACATGAGAAGTATTAAAGCATGTTGCTGTAGACTAATTTAGGATAACTGTCTATGGCTACAATGAATAAAATCTGTTCCTTTAGTATTACCTGACAGGATGCTGGATTCATTAGTAACTTTGACTTTAAAACACCAAAGTCGAGAAACTAAGGCTTCCAAATACATTTTATTTTTAGGGGCTTACTAACTATTAAAGTATTGTACCTGCTTGAGCTTATTCCTTCTTCCCCTCCGTTCTGCTGTGGGCTCCAGAACAGCTTCTGTAATGGTTGGCTGCAGCAGGGGCTGGCTGTGTCTTTTGTTGTGCAGTCGTCCTTGTTAGGGTCCATTAAGAATTTTTATTTCATATTCGGTGAAACAGATGCACCTCTGATTCAGATTACAGCTTCTAAACAAGTTGCTTCTCGGTTATCCTGAATCGTTTCTACCCTTTGCATGAGGCAAGATCATTGTGAGTTCATATGCCTTTCCCTAGTATACCGGGAAATGAGAAAGGTAAAGCTGTGAGACTCTTTATAGCTAGGAAGCAGAAAAGAAATCTAGACTAGAAGTTTTCTCTTGGGGAGTCTGCCTAAACTTTAAGTTGGCAAAGTGTCTATCATGCAAAGGGTCTAGGTTTGGGAATCGGACAAATTGATTATCCCTCTCTGGAGCAATGATCTCTCTTTAGAAGGTTGAGGGGAATTTACTGGCAGTAAGAAGATTTATGGAACCTCTGTAAATTTCCATGTAGTGTGAGGCAGGCTTACATAATGGTTGCTTCCTGCCAGTTTGTTCCTCCAGTTTCTTATGTAGAAACAAAGTAGGGAAATCCCTTGCAGTAAATGATCTTCCAAGGCATCATTTGTGCTACAGAGTGCTGTTGGACAGAAGCTACTGAGAAAAAAGGCTAAAGAAGTGTAACTGCAGTGCTAGGGTTGCTAAGAAGCACAGTTAAAAAACTTTGAAGTTTTAGTTGCAGATATCTGTGCTATTTGCTTTTCCTTTCTATAAATGTACTGTGCTGATTCCATTGCTGTTTTTTTACTGAGATATTTTGTCAGGACAGAATTCTATTCATTCTCAAAACATCTAGTCTTTGGTCTGAACAAGCAAATTAGCAACATTTTGATTAACTGACAATAATTTGTGATTCCTCAAAAATAGAATTTGTGTTTTGGCAATTGGTACGTAAGGGATTTATTTTGCAACTGTAGTTACTTAGACCAAGTCCTTGCAGTTCAACTTATAAATGATTCTGCTGGGTTTCTGTTGATAATTGTTTGCTTTCTCTCTTTCTGGGGTCTTGATTAATTTCTCACGGCTTGATTAATTTCCTTTTATGTGGCTGTGAAACTGAAGTTAAATCCGGGGGTATGTATTTAAGTTGAGGGGGCTTTCCAGTTTTACTCAGATTATTCATAGTTCTGAGCACCAGAAGATAAAGGCAAGGTACAAAAGGAATAAACAGATATTGTTGCTTGTGACTCCCCTCCCAGCACAGAGCCACCTCCACAGTCATCGAGGACAGGGGGGAGAAAGAGAAGAGTTCCCTCAGGTTTGCTTACTGGCTCTTGTCTGCCAGGTCAAATGAATCAGTGGCTCAATCTAGCAGGGAGAACTGGAACATGCTCATCCTGTGTGAAGGCTCCTAGCAAAGATTTTCAATTTTAACAGGAAAATTATGAATTTGTTTCCCAGGATATCTAAGTCCCCTGGCTTATCTTGATACAGTAGTTCTTTACATCTTTGGTCGCCTGACAGGGATAAAGACTGTGCCAAAATCTTAAGGAAAATAACGACTACATGATTTAGGAGCCCTGACTCAGGAAAATCCAAGGTCTCCATTCAAAGTACTCCTTAATGCCACTTAACTCGGAGGAGATGCTGACTGCAGCTTGCTTTACTTGGCACTTTATCCTCTTTTTGTTCAGAGCCTGAGAACAGAGAGCAGTTTGTGCAGGCTTTCCACTCTGCTTTCCATGTTGTCCTGCAGCTGTGGAAGGAGGAGGAGGACTTGCAAGCATCCCCTTGGCAGCCTGAGGCTAGCTGTTGGCTTGGGCACTGACTGCGGAGTGACATCCCTGTGTCACCCCTCCTTCCGGTGCCCAGGGCGGGAAGGAACAGTAGGAGGTAGAAGGGAACAGAGAAACCAAGACAAAGGTTGGGGTCTGCAAGAGCTGTAAGGGAGATTCCCTAGAGGGGAGGAGATGCAGAATACAATAGAGGCAGTTAAATGTCTTCACCCTCTTGGGTTTGGTAATATGGTGGTTGCCATAGAAGCTGAATTTTTTTATAGTAAGATTTATAGTACTTTTTCTACCATTTGAATTCATCCCTGGGTATTTTTAAAGCTTTTATTTTAAAAATTTTTTTAAGTCCCTTCATTAAAAAAAACTTCCCTTGTGCAAAAATGAAACAAAAGCAAATGTTGGTTTTCCAGGTTGTGTCACTTAAAAGACAAGTTTCCCTTGCTTATTTAGAGGGCCTGAACTGTTTGGTTTGATTTCTATCATTGCACTGCTGTGGGATGTTAAAAAGTGATGCGAGTACTTTATGGTTTAGGAACAGCCATCTTCCATCACACCTTAGCGAGCAAGGTTCAGAGCAAGATTGCCTCTGGGCTGTCACAGCTGGGAAATGATGATTTCTAAAAATCACTCTAAATTTGTGTGAAAGTTATACTAGTTCTACCTGCATCAGTACAATCTTCTATCAGAGATGTCATATATAGATGAAGAATAAATCACTCTCATTCACCAATTTAAGCAGAATTCCCATTTTTCAAATTACTTCAAAGCATGCACATGGGAAATGACTTGTCCAACATGTAGTGGCTAATCTTGAAGGGGATTGAGGAAATCTTATTTCTAAGCCTCTGCTTTAATTGCTAGGTTTTACATTACCTCTGTTCATTCTTGACATGAAAAAAAAGTAAATTAAAACTCCCTCAACCCTAGTTTTCAGTTTCTTTTTATTTTCTGCTTCTTCCATTTATTCTGCAAGTGTAGAGATCATTAGCTTGATATTTCTAGTCAAGAGTTCTTAATATGAACTTACATGAATATGATTAATACGGCCTATATTATACAGATGCCCATTTTGTCTAAACCAGGATGGATATAATTAAAAAAGAAGTTACCTGCAGCAGATTTCTTCTTTGGGTTTATCTGTTTTTATGCAGGCAGGGTCTTATTTTCCTGTATTACCTTGGCTTCTCGCTAAAGGAATGGCATTTTAAAAAATTTGTTTTAAGTCATCACTACACCCCCCATGTAAATACATGTAGAGAGAGAGAAATTTTCTGCTTTATGTATGTCATCTGCCATCTTAGAACAACAACCTTACACAAGTTCCTGTGGTAGTTCTTGTATTAAATCTTACTTTTTAGTGTATGTATCAGCTGAATGCTCAACTTGCTTAGAAATCTGCTTCTGTTATGAAGATACGTTTTCCTGGTACTATATTATGAAATTTAATTACATTAAATTAGCAAAAGTACATGCTTAACCTGAATGTGTGGAAAAATACATTATGATTATCAATCATGGCCTATATTTTCATATGATTAAATATATTAACTTGTAAAGGTTGATCTTTCTCTTCAATGCATAAGTTAATTTGTGGTATGTATGCTAACTCCAAAATGTGTGTGTGTTTTGGTTTGGTTTGATTTTTTTTCCACAGTTTTTGATGATGAAGAAGAAAGCAAGTTGTCTTACACAGAAATTTATCAGGAGTATCAAGCTCTGGTAAGCATTATTCAGTATTTGTGGTAGATTTCTAAGAAATATAATTTAAAATGTTAAAGTAGTATTTAGATGAACTTCTAATTGTGTTATCTTTTTATTTAGAATTTTCTAATATTGCCTGTCTTAAGTGTTATTTGAAATCCTTTGAGTCATAATTTTCATATGCTTTTTTATGCATAAACTCCAGATATGTAAAAAGAAACTTCAACACACAGTCATATCTCTTATGCTGTGTTAACATATTTTTAATTAATATATCTGAAAAATCAGTTATACTATTGCAATGATTTTCCTTTTAAGTTTTAAAATACAATGTCAGCAGAAAAGAATATGCAATTATGAAAGAAAATCATATGATACTTAGGGAAAAATCTCTTAGTAAGGCTTACACTTTCTTACAGGTTGAAAAATTATTAGAAGACTATCTTAAAGAAGTTGGAATTAATGAAGAGAAATTTCAAGAAGCTTTTTCATCTCCTCTTGCAAAGACACACACTTCACAGGTAAATATTCTTTTAAGAATATATAGATTTAATTTAGCTTTATATTTTCACTGATATTGCAGGGTGGAGATGAAACTTTGAAAAGTTTTCTTGTTAAACTGTAAGTTCCTAAAACATAATATGTTTCTTTATATTATGAACTTTGACCAGAAAAATGTGCATCTTCAAAATAATGACAGATATTTGTGTGGTGTCAGATACCTTTTGAGATTTGTCTTCTATGCGTTATATTTTCTAAAACAAACCTCTAAGCTTAGGGTGTTTCTGCCACCTTTATTTGCATATTTGACAGCTTTATGTTAGTCTTCAATCTGTTTACAGTAGCAGACAAACTTAAAGATTAAAACAATAGATGTATTCCATAAAATAAAAGATGTTTTCCTCTGATTTTATAATAAAACAGTAAAATCTGTAAGAGAAACATTGGCCTTGAGAAGACAAGGCACGGTTAGGCAGCCTTTCACCTGCTCAAAAACATCTTTCAGAATTGTCTTGGGTATATTGGGCAGAGGAGTGGGAGCTTCTGCTGCCAGGGTTAATTGGGCTTTGCTGAGATATATCCTCCTACATGCGTAACAAGCTTCTTCAGAGTGCACATTCCTCACTTAAGCTTACGCATTTGTCCAGGAAGTCAAATGAATTGCAGTTGTAAACTTATGCTGGGAAACCCTCCAGGTTTTGTGATAATATTATTGTAGACATGTTGATCTAAAGACATAAACCATCAAATTCTTTTCTTGACTACTAGCTCAACTTGTATGGCTGGAAAAAATAGACAGATAGGAGAATTGAATATAATTATTAAAAACACGCTCCAAAGAACTTAAATCTTAATATAATTTCAAGCAGACTGAGATGGTTATGATTTCTCTAGCGTTTTTAATTTTGTGCATGTTTCCCTCCCACAGGCCATTTTGCAAACAGTGTTGGCAGCAGAAGATTTTAGACTATTTAAAAAAATGATGGTACAGAAAAATATTGAAATGCAATTGCAAGCTATTAGGATCATAAAAGAAAGGAATGGTAAGAGCTGGTAAATGTGGGGTTTCACTGCTCTTCATCTTTTTAGTGTTCTTTTGATGACTATGTAATCTGTTCATAAATGAGCATGGAATACTGGTTCAGTACCAGCTCAAGTTAATGGAAAACATTTGGCTGATTTTACTGGGACTAGGATTTCAATATTCAGTCCTTGGCTTGTATTCTCAGTGACAGCTGTCTATACTACTTTTTAAATTAACGGATTTTTCAGTTCTGTTTTTCCGTCTAAACTTTTCTGTGAAACTTCCCTTAGGTTTTTTTGTTGGAGATTTTCGTGATAATTTTGAGTGTTAAAACAATTACATCATTTCATCAACAACAACAGTATTGATAATTTGAATTATGCTGCTTGTGTAGCAATGATGCTGTACTATCAGCTGTGCTTACTTTGCAGTTCACACTGTACAGTTGCATATGAAAAAATGAAAGCAGAAGTTACGGCCTTTGTCATGCTAATACATCCATACTTTTAAAGAAGAGAAAATAATTTATACCCAACTCTGCTGCTCTGTTGATGTTTCTGAAAGGATTTTCATCTACCTATTCCCTTCTTCCATGTTTTTTAGTTTTACCATTTTGTTTTTTCTTTTTACTGCATCGTCATGGTTTAACCCCAGCCAGCAACTAAGCACCATGCAGCTGCTCACTCACTTCCCCCCACCTAGTGGGATGGGGGAGAGAATCGGGGGAAAAAAAAGTAAAACCTGTGGATTGAGATAAGAACAGTTTAATAGTGCAGAAAGGAAGAAACTAATAATGATAATAATAAAATGACAATAATAAAGGGATTGGAATGTACAAGTGATTCACAATGCAATTGCTCACCATCCATCAATTGATGCCCAGTTAGTTCCCGAGTGGTGATCTCCCACCCCTGCTCCCCACAGTTTACATACTGGGCATGACGTCACATGGTATGGAATACCTTGTTGGCCAGTTTGGGTCAGCTGCCCTGGCTGTGTCCTCTCCCACCTTCTTGTGCTCCTCCAGCCATCTTGCTGGCTGGGCGTCAGAAGCTGAAAAATCTTTGACTTGGTCTAAACACTACTGAGCAACAACTGAAAACATCAGTGTATTATCAACATTCTTCTCCTACTGAACCCAAAACATAACACTATACCAGCTACTAGGAAGACAATTAACTCTATCCCAGTCAAAACCAGGACACGCATGTATGCTTTTTTCAGAGAATAATTTTTAAATTTCAAGTTTCATATAAATTTGAAAATGGTTCAGTTAGCCATGGCTGAATCACAGTCTATAGGAAATGCCATATAATGGTCAGTGGAGAGTACGGCTTATGCTTTACCCTTAGATGGCAAAACTTTCATAGTTCAGAAATCTTTGCCTTTTGGCTACTAGCAGCTTGATGCTCAATCTTCTTGGAACATTACAGAGAGGAAGAATTGGTTGTTAGTTTGTGTGGTTTGGGTTTTTTTTTTTCCTTCTCTCTGCCTGAAGAATGATGCCAAATGGAGTACAAAATAATTTTCTTTAGAGTAATGCATAAATTTTGGCTTTTTTTTTTTTTTTATAGGTGTGTTGCCTGACTGTTTGACAGAGGGTTCTGATGTGTTCAGTGAAATTGAACAAGAAGAAATGAAAATACTAAGGGAGGTTCTAAGGTAAAAAATGAATCAGCCCTACTTTGCACGTTATTTTAAAATAAAAAATAAAACTATGTAGGGCCTAACTCTTCCAGCCTTTTCTAGGAAACTGCCTTCGTCTTACAGCTGACATGAGTGTTCTTGTCAAAATCCTACCTAAGAAAAAAGGAATGATGCTAGACAGTGGGTGTGATCAGGAATATTTAAAGCCTGAGAGATAACGACTCTGCCATGATGAATTTTCTTGGTGATGTGTGGAATGATGTGCAACTTTGAGCCCCATCATTTCCATTCTCCCCTGAATCACCAGGTGGACCTAAAGTTAGACCTGGGTTAGATGCCTCTGGACAATAGGAGCACACTAGCTGTAATCTATTCGGGGAACACCCTAAGCATTAAAGCTTTGGAAAGGCAAATTCTGCTTTTGCAGTAGGCTTTATTGCTTTCTACAGCTTTCTCCTTAGTTGTGTTCAATGACTGTTGCTATGATCTAAGATGTGAGGACTGATACAACTTTAATAGATTCTCCTCCGCTCCCAATTCACATGTGTATAAACGTAAACAAATAATAGCAGAATAATCCATTCATGTTACATTAAATTATGCTATTTTTCCCTCTGTATTCTGGAGGTACTTCCCTTCCTGTCTTTAAATGAGCAAATGAAGCAAGTGATAGATAAGCCCTGGAAGTTCTTACACAATTATTTTTGCACAGGGAAAGATAGACTGAGGATGGTGGGCTCTGTGTGTTTATCATCATTATTTATTTCTATTAAGACTGCATTTTCATTTAAGTCATGGAAGTATTTTGTGTACTAACAAATTCATATTAGCTTGCAGTTGTTTTGATAGTCCTCAAATATTTAAGCAGTGCTAAATTTACCTAAAAGTCACTAATGTTAAAGAAGTTTTGAGTATTTACTTGTATTTTGTGATACAGAAAATCTAAGGAAGAATATGAAATGGAGCAAGAAAGGAAGAGGACTGAAGGAGTGAGTATCTTACCTTTCTAGCTGAGTTATGTTGATGATTAAGAACTACTCTGATATTCCTGTCCCGAGTGTTGACTGTATCACTTTAAGGCAATGTGTACCATCCTAAGCGAAGACCTGTCAGGAAGGTCTTACTGACACTTCTTTTTGAAAGGTCTGTTCTGTTGTTTGTTTTTTTTGATGGTGTCATTGACACTAGTGTTATACATGATACCGTTAACCATCAGTCGTTTGGTGGAGTTCATAATGATAAGCATATTCCTTCTTCAGTGTCTGAATTCTAAAATCCTGGTAATGGATGTCAACCTTTCAGATCCAGAGAACATCTGAATTACTAATATTGTCAAGATCAAAGAGACTTCAAAGTATAAGCTTCTTAGAGATTACAGCATTCATAATCCTTCAGGAATTTTAAGGATCACTTCATATACAGTATAGTTAGTTATTCATTAAGTTTATACAATACTGCCAGAACCTAATCACCAGGAACCAGAAATCCTCTCCAAGTTAGACCATCAGTTGGTCTCCATCAGAATAAACCATGTAGAAAGGTAACTGAATGTAAATGGGGACTGGCTAAACTGGCAATCATTCCACAACTGAGAAATGGAAATTGAAATCAACTACAGTAGAATAGTGGCAATAAACCTCCCCTTCACTGGGAAAACATGTAAAAAATAGCTGGAATTGTGGCTGTTTCAAAAGGCAGCAGAATTGCTCTTCTATTCTTTCCTGTTATCAGGAAATTGAGCATTCTAAATTTGAAAAGAGAAAGCACTGTTTCTTCAGCCTGAACTGCCAAAGGAAACCTGGAGATCAAATGTAGCTACTGCAGAGGTCCACACTTTATTCCAACCCTACTCCTGATTTTGAACCCATGAGAGATGCAGATGGTAGCTATGCTGTTGAATGCAAGTCCCAAACAGTTGGGACATTCTACCAAATTAAAACTCTCCCGGTATCTGATACTGTAGAAAAGTGGTGACAAAACTCTTCTTTCCCACATTACAATGATAGATTCCAGGAAACGAGTCACCTGTTCTACTGGATTTCTCACAAAACCACCAGGAAACTGAAGCTGTGGCACATTTTAAGAATTGAAGTTGTATTAAGATGCAGGCTTATCCAAATCTTTATAGACCAGCCAAGAATATCAGTATTTTTTATAAACAAGCCAGATTAGAGGCCTCAGTCAAGTTCACCTGGACAGAGGAGGTGATAGTTATTGTTCAATAATATGTTTTTGTTAGAGAATGTTTTAATACAAAATAATTTAAAATTTTGATGAATGCTGTGGGGTTCTGACATGAATTAGATGGTTGATGAACAGCATAGACATTTTCTGGGGAAATCCCAGCTGGCTTTACTATTTTGAGAGGTGGGTTGTGTTGTCAGGATTTCCAAGACAAGTGTAGAATTGAAACAATAGTGTCAAAGATTATCTAGACCTGTTGTTTCCATTCAGCTGGTTATTTCTCCATTTCTGTGGTAACTTCGGTGTATGTTCTTTGTTTTCTTATTGTATTGTGTACTTCTGGTGGAGAGACATCTGCTTGAAAGTCACAGGCAAAGTGTGGCAACCACCCCCCATCTATTTGTAGCTGGGAAACGAGATACCAATTTACCTAATATTCTAAATTCTGACTGTTGATTAGGGAACGGGTTTTGAACTAAAATAAAAAACGCTGACTTATGACTATAAGCCAGTAAGAACCTTCCTATTAGTAAAACAAAATAAGTAGTTTGCTTTTGTTCACTTTGACAGCACAATATGTAGTGTAAACAACCCAATTTTAACTTAAAGTTCTTTTGGGAGCTTCCTTTGTGCTGACAGTTTAGTGCCTGAAGTACAGTGCCAGGAAAGGTAATGCTTGGTTTTGTTTGTTTTTTAATTTAAGGCACGTGATAAGCTTAAATCACCAGATGTTACCTCCAGTTTTCCAGGAGATTCGAGAGAAGCTGTAAAAGTTAAGGAATCCACTGAGGGAGCTGATGATTCTGAAGAAACTCCAACATTTCCCTTAGGTAATTTTATGGGAAAGAGCAATGCTGAGCATGGAATACAATACTATTTTGAAATTATTGAAGAGTCCACTCATATCAAGATTTTAAGAACTTGTCTGAATAAGGCAAGTAAACCATCCTGGCTTTGAAGTTAGCCATGCTTTGAGCAGGGTATTTGTACTAGGTGGCCTGCAGAAGTGCCTTCCAGCATGAGTTGTTTTATTTTTCAGTGATGTTTTAAGTCATCTCCAATTGGAGGAGAAATACAGGAGTCTAACAGCAGTTTTCATCTTTAAGTTTACTGTGCTTATGCCACCATTACTGTTAAGAGCAGTATGTTCCCTGTAGACAGCTGTGAATCATTCACTTAAAAAGTTATGCTCCCTATGTGTGGCTATTAGAGATTTAATTTATAACTGTACAAGATTACTGGATAGCAATCAAATATTTCTGAAGGAACCAACCTTAAACTGTTAAGATTCACTCACCAAACTGAATCTTTTTGCCTTTGGTTCAGATTTTTGTTACTCATTTTAATCTTCTTAATTTTACATTTTTGTTTTTGAGTGGGATTGTGACACTTACCAACTTAAAATACTAAGGAGAGCTCTTATAAGTAGTCCTGAACTTCACCCAAGTTAGGTAGTGAAAATCGTCTGAATTGTTTTGTAGATGATTATTTACTTGAGAGTGTGACCAAGCCAGTGCTTTTTACAGGGAGGAGAAAAAAAGGAATCACCGGTTGTGATGGAGGTGCTCCTGGTGTGCTTGAGCTGCAGCTCAAGCACAAGAGTGCTGACCTGTTCAGGAAAGCAGGAAAATTCTTAGGTGATAAGAAGCACATATATGTGTGTATGTATACATAGATGCACACACACATATAGGTATGCATGTATATACAAACATGTACCTATGTATATAGGTATACAGAGGTGATGTTCAAAACCAGGTTGTCTATCAGTGGGATCTGCTCTCTTACGAGTTTGTGAATAATTTCTAACATAATATTTTGAGGTCACTGCCAAGAATATAATTCCAACTTTGGGAAATAATAGTCTGTGCTGTCTTCAGTTACATTTTTCCTGTGGCTTGTACTTGTCTTCATATACATTCACACTGGAAGTTTTCATATCACAGACACTTGAGCTGGATGCTTTTAGCCTTGGTAGTACCTTTGAGGCATACTTGCTCCTTGCTTTTTCATTTGATGGCTATTAACAGATGAAGTGGTTGTAGGACCCTCTCTGTTCTTTTAAACTAAGTTAGTGTCTTTCACATTAGGAAACTTAAAAAAAAAATAGTGTCACTGACCTTTTAAATATTTTATTTTCTGCATTTATCCCTTCTGTCCTCCTGCTGAGGTTTTGTTACGTTTATGTGAAGTTGTCTTCTCTGCCTTCTACCCTCAGAAGTAAGCAGGAGGCTTGTAGGTATATTCACATTCTTCTTTCTCTTCTCCCAGCCTGCTGTTACTCCTCTTATTTTTGCATAGTTGCGCCACCTTGCAGTGGCACCTCTAAACTGTGTCTATCCTGCAGCAGCTGTTTTCATGGTTCAGGAGGAAGGCACATTCCTAGCAAATATTCTGTCTGCAGGACTCAATCCTGTGCTTGAGAGGCAGGAGATCTTGGAGCTCAGGAGTCAAGACTTCTCAGCACTGAGTGCAGCCCTTCTTCCATGCTGTCCAAGGCCTGCTCAGCTGGTGCTGAGCATTCCCATGCTCTTTAAATGCCAAAGAAGAGACAGGTCAACAAAAAAATTTAGCTCCTTGGAAATCTTCTTCAGCCTTGTAGAACTGGCATCTTGCAGCAGCATAGCTGTCCAAAGAGCCTACTGAGAAAGTTTGTCACAGCTTATCCTCTGGTATCACCTTTTAGAAAAGAGGGTTTGGGTAGTGGTGGCAAAAATCAAGAAGAATCTGTACTGGTAATTGTCTTCTTCCAGACACCTTTCTGACACAGAACCAAGGACTGGCCTCCAGACCAGTCTGTTATTGTCTGCTTCCAAAACATGGGATCCCAACTAAAGGTTCATCTCAGATAATGTGATCATACCTTCCACTTGACTTCTTCCTGGTGCCAGGTACAAACTGGGAACAGAAACAGCAAGAACCTTTCGCTAATGGTTTGTGCTCCTCTAGGGTGGCAGAAGAGCTGCTTTTCTCTTACCTCGGTTGATCAGTGACCCTCACAGCCCACCAGACCTGTGCTCAGATCCTGGCTCCGTGTTCTCACTCGTAGGGTTGTGTTACAGAGGAACACGACAGCTTGCCTTTCTTGACCTGAGCATGGGGAGGAATCCTGTACCTAGGGAGTATCAGCTGCCTTGGCATCGTGGCCCTTGCATGAACCAGTTCTTGGAGTCAGGAAGAGGAAGAACTTTTAATTTGTTTTTCATTCCCCCTAGTCTGGCATCCATTTCTCTTCCTTCAGATACACAGGGTTTTTATTATCTCTTGCTATTTCCCCTTCACCTTGAGACCCAAGATTTCAGTCTGTGGACCCTTTAAAGTTTTCCACTATATAACAAATTCAGATTTAATGGTAGTTGCCTTAATTTTCTGAATTCACTTTGGTGAGCCCCTTACAAATAGTTTACAGATTAGAGCTTGCAAAACCATTCTTCCTGTACTTTGACCACCCAACTTGTTGCAGTATGGAGAGATCAGAAGGATGAATTTCATAGTAAGGTCATGTTCAACACCTGGGAGTGCAAGTGACTTTTCCAGCATTCTTGGAGAACACTTCCCTTTCTGGGTACCTGCAGGGCAGCTGCTTCAAAAGTAGCACTTGTGTTGGCACCGAGATGCCTGTATCATGTGCATAAGAAGGATGCAGCATCTGCTGGAGTGGTCCTGGGTGTTGTGTTTTGAGAAGCTTCTGAAGGAATTGTCCACGTCGGAAAGTGTTGCTTAGTCACCCACAGTGTGAATGTACATATAGACAAGTTCTCAAAGGAAAAAGAGTGTTACGTACCAGTAACTGCAATTCTTTGAGATGCACTGTCTATTTGTACGTTCAGTACCCACCCTCCCTCCTTCCCTTCTCAGTATCTTTTCAGGTTCGTGGGTTAAGTGACACTGAGGGTCCTATGATCACATCCTACAGGTACTGCTAAGACACAAACATCTCCAGCTTGAGTGTTTGCAATATGGACAGCAACACTGTAAATTTACATACACACAACACATTTTAAAGAACTGCTTTCTGGTGAGTAGTTTTCCTTAATCATAATGTTTGTTATGGGGTAGGTATTTGGCATGCAGTGTGTGGTTTGGTTTTTTTTTTCCCCTGCTTTTTAATCGGACAACTATAGTGTGAGGATTTTTTTTTAATAGCAATTTTAACTCTGACCTCTCACAGAACCTCTAAGAACTTTTATCTGTCATAAAACAACATTCTTTGGAGCATCAAGACTTCCAGCACACATATTCAGTGAAATGCCAATTCTTCAACTTGAACTTTGTTTTATATTTCTACCCTGGTTTTGTTTTTTGTACTTTGAATTACAATTCCTCTCCTATACTTTTCTCCCTGCCTTTTCACAGTGTTATAATTTTCTGTACTAAAGAAAGCAGCAGTGTTGAAGAGCTAAACATGTATTACTTGTAACTTAAATGATTGAGTGGTGTTCACCCTGCACTAGGTTCAGTGGAGCTAGCTTTGTCAACTGTTACTGTGGGCTGGTAAAGACCAAGGAGAGTCCTCATACCTTAATACTAGTGTGAGTTATTTCTCAGCATTATAGCAGAAATCCATGGCCCAGCACAGCAGAATTATAATCAGCACAATCAATTATGTGTATCAGCTTGGTTATTATGGATATACTCAAACTGAGTGAACACAGTAAAATTCGTATTTCACCGCCTGTATTCTTGCATCTATATGGATATAATCAAGCATATTTTAAACAGTCAAAAGCCTCTTCATTTTTAATAAAAGTAAAGTAGGAGCAGTATAGTAGGTCAAGTCAAGAGGAGTCTTAGTAAAGTTGTGCAAACATACCTTGCCCTACAGTCCAGTGACTGGAGAGGCTTTGACTCTGATGTCAGTAACCGTGATGCCATCTTGGAAACTGCAGAGTTCGGCAGGATGCAAAGCAAAACTAACCTCAGTACCTGCAGAGATCCGAAAGGCACAGCTGGAATCGGGACAGGGTTACTTTTCTTTGGCAGCACAGGCAGTATTTATCCTGGAGCATAGCAGGAGGCGAACAGGGTATCGTGCAGGACTGTTATCATACACAATGTGAGGGACCTGATAGGGAGCGGAAGATACCAGAAGTTGCCTGAGGCTTGTTTGTGCCATGGGTGCCCGGAGCTCCCCTGACACCCACCAGCCAGCCCAGCCCATCTGGAGCTCTGAGCCCTGCCAGGGTCAGAAACCTGGTGGGTTCTGGCTCTGCCTCCAGGCTGGGGCAAGGCTAGTTCTGAAGAGGAGTAACTGAGCTGTGGCAGCGTAATGCTTTGCACCTCTTCAGCTTTGCTTCCCCCCTCTCCTGTACAAGTTCAGTTAAATAGAGTATTTTCTGATTCCTTTCTCTGAAGCTGAAGGCTGAACCAGCACACTTATTTCGAGTTGACTAAAGTGCGCCTTCAAAGCTGCTGATGACTGTCGTGGCTTGCCAAGACAGAAATTGAAAGTAGAATCTCAATATGAACTGACTATTGGAATGCTGAATATGAAATTACATTCTAAGCATTTGACAATTTATAATTCCTTTCAGTAGAGGTACTTACGATGTAAAGCATTATTTAATTGCTTTCATACTGCAAATATAGTATCTATGTTTTTTGAAAGAAAGTTTTATTAATAAAAGGGGAGAAATGTGATTTTTTTTTTTTAAGTTTTCCATTTCTTCAGAAGGACACCTGGATACTGAAAGAAACATCAATTTATTTTTTTATTTTATACATTTCTATTCTTTCTGTTTTCTGTGTAAAATTGCTGCTTAGGGGAATCTCGGAAATCTGCGAGGGAAGACTTAAAACCAGCACGCATGTTACAAAAAGGAACAGAAAGCTTACCTCAGCCGTCTTGTACCAAAGGGAAAGAAGACATTAAGAAAAGGTCAGCTGGAAAATGTTCAGAAAATGCAGCACAAAAAGCTGGGATGAAAGGACCTGTAAGTTTTAAACAAACAAAAAGAAAAAAACCCAAACATAGAACTGGAATGCAAAAAGACAGGATTATGTTTAGAATATGTATTTAAGACAGTATTACATTTAAATACATATTTTCTAGTATCGTAATCAGGTGGTTCTGTTTGTTGGAGTTTTTTTGTTTTTTTTAAAGCAGCATGCAAACACTGTTTTTTGGTATTCACCAGTTTAATTTGCATAAAATTCAGATCTTCATTCTAGTTTTAGAATAAAATTCAGCATTCAGCCTTTGTCCTGTGATAGTTTCTTAGCAGACAGCTCTAGCTTGAAACCTTAATTTGGATTTTTTTTTCAGCTACTAATTTTGGGGGCAAATGTGATGTAAATGCTTTTATCTCACATGCCATGCATACCAAAAATTAATTTTAAAATGTATTCTAAAAAAAATTTTCCAGAATTTATCAGAACTTGAAAAACAGCAGCTGAAGCAACGAGAGGACTACCTGAAGAAAAAACGAGACATGCTGATGGCTACAAAGAAGGAGTCAAGAAATAATGTACTGTTACCAGTGAACACTGACCAGAAAGAAGAGGAATCACCTCCCAAAGAGGTAAAGGATTCAGACATTTTAATCATCCTGACCACTTTATAAAAAACACAGATTATTTCAGTGAAGATGTCGATGTTGCTCCTGAATATTGTAGCAGGATAACAAAAAAAAAAAAGTGGTTGAAGTAGAGAGGAACTATTTTTAAGTTACTGTGTTTGCAGAAACTTACAAACTAGAACTTTTCGTGATTAAGTTAGCATTATTTTGCTTCAGTATCATCAAATCCTCATGATTAGCCATTCATAAATGTAAATTAAAAGCTGGTTTTCTCCTAATCTGTGACCTACTGTTTGGGCTTCCTTAAATCTCTGGGATTTTTTTTTTTCTCCAGCTGAAATGGGAAAACCATTTTTCTTTAGCAGTCTTTTTTTTTTTTTTTAGAGGTAACATTCACTCTATTCTTTTGTTCTGAGAATGTTGTACTTATTTCAAAGAAGGAAATCCTTGATTTCTATCCATTGACCACAGGATATAGAAGTGACATGACAATGATACCTTTTAGAAGGACAAGGCACTCTGGAGGGTGGATGCTGCTGTCATCTACCCAGTTGCCTCCAGCAGAAAAAAACAAGTCTGGAGGAAGGGTAGGACGAGTAGGACAGTGAGAGCGGTGTGCCCTCTTGGAAGGGGTACAGCTGGCAGTCAGCTCCTTCCTTAGGGTCTCGTTCTGTCCAAAGGCTGGTCTCTCTTCAGAGATGTGCGTGAAGGTACTTAGTGAATTAACTGCTCTGTTCCTTGACTTAAAACAAGTGCTGAAATCACAAAAATGCTTGTACCATGGGGATGATGGAAAATCTAGTTTGGGGAAAAAAGTAGTAAATCCTGCTGGGGAAATAAAGTACCAATGTAAAAAAACTCAAAATCCTATGACAGGATAAAGCTCTACCAATATAGAGGTCTTTATCAGAAAAAGAAACACAAACTTTTGTTCATCATTGTTATGGTTAATACGACTCAATGCATTTGCCACAAATAGGTCTGATCTACATTTATATGGAAAGAAATGCTTGAAAACCCTCAACAAAAATGAGACAAATGAGGAATCTAGTAGAAGACCTTAAAACCCACACAAACCAATGTAGTAATTGTCAAGTTTAAAAAAAAAAAAAGAAAATCGCTACTCTTCTTTACAGAGCACATACTTCAGACCAAAGATCTATTGCCTCTGAGTATTTTTCAGCATTGCTGAGCAGTCTGTTATGCTCAGAATGTGCCCAAAATACTGTTGATTGGGGAACTTCCAAAACAACTAAGCAGCACCTGTTGAATTTGAGGTTAGTCCTCTCAAAAAGATTGGTACAGTGCAGTGGAAAAAAGCCAGATTGATGTAAAGAGCCAATCATCTGCATCCTGGGATCAGTTTCTCAAGAAACAGAATAATAGTATTTTTCTAAATCATTCTGGAGAGCGTGTGAGTTTGAAGGACAGCTGCCGCAGCCTCAGGTTTGCAAGTGATGTTACGTGGCTGCTCCTTGTTGGAGAAACCATGTGTCAGCTACTGGATCTGGCTCCCACCTCTGGTTAGCAGTTAGCATTGGAAGTCAGGCTACCTACCAGGAAAGCCACGCAGTTCATTGCAGTGATTTTTCACTTTGTTTTTAGGAAATGTCAGAAGAGAAGCAAAGATTACTACAGAAGAGGAAAATGCTTGCTGAAAAACTAAAAGAAGAAGTTATTAATAAGCGGTAATTTTAAGAAGCTCATTGCAGACCTCAAGAATTTACGTATGTTTTTAGAATAAATTATATCATCAATAATTGAATGGATTTGTTTTCCACTATTACACTTAGTTTTATAGAACTTTCAGACACGCAACTCAGTACTTTATAATGTATTGAAAAATACACTGAAATACACTAAAAAATGCTTATTTTCCAGAATGCTGGAACCCCCTTGACTTCCACTGGAACATGGTTCAGCAGTGAGGCCATTTGACATCACTGCAGCATGCAGATTTGCTAAGCTACTGGCCTCAGCCACTTGATATTACATAGAACAAAAGCAGATAGGAATTACTTTTAACAGATCTCACTATGTGAACAGTTCTGAATGCAGTAGAAATTTTAACTTTTTTTAAAAATTATAGAATGTTGTTGCTCTTATTGGAATATTATAAAGAAATTACTATTTTTCAGCTGTGCAAGGTAATAAAGTCTAATTTCACAAGGAAGTTCAACTATGCCCACTGTATTTTTGAGAAAGAGGATGCAGCTTGGAGTCAAGACATGTACATATTAACTCTGGATTACATTGCTTTACATACTTTTGGGGAAGTTTACCAGTCTTGAGGTCCCATTTTGCTATAAATGCAATTTCAAGTAAAACTTAATTGCTTTAGTTGCAAAGTAAAAGCTAGGGCTGTCACAAGCAATTTGGATTCAAAGTAGAAATCTTTAAAAATCTTGTTTACTGGTTCAGCGTTGACAGACTTAAACTGAAGCCGGGAGAGAGGCTATCCTTTGCACCATGTCATTACACAGCCAACTGCAGTGGTAACTCACTTTAAAAGAAACAACCCAACCAATTCAAGTTTCATGTAGCTTTTTATTAAAATAGCATTTATTACTGATACATGTTGGCAGATGTTCTTTTCTTTTCCAAAAAGAGCAGTCGTGGAAGGACCCCAAGCATGGGAACATGGCTGCCTGCAGGCAGAACCCAGGCAGCACCAACCAGGTCAGACTGGGAAACAGCATCTGTGGTGGTGATGGCCCCAGACAAAAGCCAGTTAAAAAGTGCTGCATGTTGCCTTCTACGGGGATTGTAATTTTTTTAAATGGGACATCCAATGCCACTTTATGCAGTCTTTCTGTAGTAACTGTAAAAATTCATGACATTCTTGGTTTTGCTGTTAAAAAAAACCTCAGGTTGGTCTGAAAGTATTTTTAAAGCTCCTGACAGTACTTCAGGGAAGAGGTGGGGTGGTGAGAAACAGAGCAGGAACTAATACACATTAGTCAGAGACCCCTAGAGAACTTGTTCTGGGTGGCTGTTAAAGAGAACTGGGACAACTCAGGTCCTCAAACGGGGTGGCGCAATTTTTCAGCCTCAGGTCAGTAAAGGCACATACTGCATAACTGCTGCTCACGTAGCATGTAGAACGCTGAAGAAAGTTACGTCATCATTACTGATGGAGAGAAAAGACTCATCAGGAAGGAAGCCAGATGATGGTGAGTGGGAGAGCAAGCACATGATGATGACGCTGCAGTTGCGCTGTACCAGCAACCCCTTCTTCAGATCCTTTGTGTTTGGAGCCGATGGAGCATTTCAGTGCACAGGTAAAAAATGAGTAGTCCCATTCTTGGTCGCCTGGAGCCCACAGAGGACACCACCACTGTCCCCAGGTCCTGTCATCCATCAGAATGCTTGGGTCTAGCTTAACGCATCAGGAAGAACTCACATGTTCCCTCTGGGATTTCATCTAGTGGTATAGAGTTACTTTTAAAACTGCAAGGATAGCTATCTTAAAAAATATTCTAAAATGGCCACATTTAAAATTCTGAGTTAACTTACCATGTACAACAAACCAAACAAAAGCAATAATTATGGAATTACAGGGTCACATTTTAATTCCTGAATTTTACAGTTCAGCATTAATATCACCACATGTATACAAATGGTGTAAAACAAATACAGTGGTATTTTTAATACAAAATAAACTTCTGTTTTATGGAAAAAACTATACTTCATATCTACACAGACAGCCCATCTTTTTCCAAACGATAGCTAAAATTAAAATTAACTACAAAAATCTCCAAAACAGAGAAACTGCTTCAGTTTAAACTATTCCAGGAGAAATGGACCCATAACACATATTACAAGAGTGATCTATGTGGTGGATTGCAGCTGGTTTTGTATTTTAACATTTCTGACACATCAATTTCCTCTCACTTCATCATGATCTCAGATCATATATGGGCAAACTAACATTAAAATATTTACAGTTCACTTGCTGCTCTTGCAAATAAAACCTGGACTGTTTGCCTCTCGCCACCATCAACTCATCTATTTTTGTCGCAGTTTGCTTACCTACATGGAATGTGCTTTTACTTGTTAAAAAAGCAGCTTTCATATTACACCCAGATTCAGGTGCTACTTGTTGATTCTGCCTCAAAGACCGGTGTTCTGTTAGTAATAATTCCATCTTGGTCCAGAGTGACTTTGGTGTTAAAACGCCGCTGAATTCATCACTATGAAAAATCGGTTAGTGTTTCTTACTACCACCTCAATTACCCAATTTAAACTTGCCAACAGGAAACTGGCTTGCTGCTCTCAGAAGAGGCAGCTCGTTTAACAACACAGAAAGTGATTTAAATTCAGTATCTTCTGCAACGTGAAGCTGACAGCTATTCGGGTGTGCTGTGTACAGCACCACTTTAACACAAGCAGCTCCTGGCGCGATTTTGGAAGCAACTGTTCCTTGGCATAGATATGACTAGGTGTCTAATCGAAAAAACAAGCAAACCCATCCATTTTGCATCCAGCTTCCATTTTCTCTTGAAAAATACAAATTAAAACTTTTAAACTCTTTTAAACAACTCAACATGCACTATAACTGCAGTGTCCCTCCCTCCAGTCATGAGAAATGCAATTCAATTGGTAAGAAATGGTCCCAAAATCTGGATTGTTCTTATGCAGAGTTAGTCTTCCCTTAAAATTTTTTTAAAAGAGGCTAAAAGAACACAACTGACAGCACCATTACAAAATTAAGATTACTGGGTTCAAAATTTAAGCTTGATTTTTTTTTCCTACTTCTGTTAAACACTGGGGAAACCCTGCACTATTTTAAAAAAGTGTTTACCATACCTTTCCCTCCCCCTGCCCTCCCGACACCTGAGACTTTCCTTGCTGAGAAGCCATTATCCAGGTTCTGTGAATACTAACCCACTTTTTTTTTAAATTTTTCTTTTTTTTTTTTTTTGACAGCCTGAATGCCAGACTCCTTGCTTACTAGAAAGATATTCAGTTCCTTGGAAGCTTTGTGTTTACAGAACTAACCCTTTCTAGCTGATAACTGAGTTTCTTTTGCTACTCCTTGTATTATCTTATATACTCATGGGAGAAAGCTTTCTGAATCAGATCCTTTTTAGCTCTTAAAACAGTTGCAGCATTTGAAACCCCATAATAAAAAGTTTTTATTCCAAAGTTTTGGTTTCATTTATGAACCCAGACGAGGTCTTTTCCTTGGAGATGTCTCCTCCTCTTCATCATCATCTTCATCATCAGGATAATCCACTAGGCCAACTAGACTTCCCTGCCAATTTAAATAAAAAAAAAGTCATACATTGAAAAAAATACCCAGGAACATGCAATTTTAGTACATAACCCCCAGCCAACCTGCCCGGGATATGCAAGCCTGCTGCAGAAGGTTTCTTGGTGATGTTTTTTTCATTCCAAGACCCATTTGTCTTGAGACAAGGTTATAAAAGTACTGCAACTTCCTTGCTCCTCTGGATCTGGCCTCAGAATTCTTAACTTACTGTATTTCATCTGCTTAGAAACACTATTTCCCTGATGGAAGGAGAGCACTAACATTAATCCAGAAAAGAAAAAAAATCTATGTGTATCACACACACAGAGCAGCAACTAGACAGTTATTGCTGAGGAGAAGGAGCCACTAAATTAGGCAGAAGATGCAAGATTAAACTCTGCCCAGCAGATCACCAACAGACACCAGTCCACCCAATACTTCCTTAAACCTTCCGCAAAACTCGTAAGGGTTTAACTAGGCAGGCCTTTGGATGAATTTACACATCAGTAAGATACCCTGCCTGCAGACCTTACCACGTTACAACCAGTAAAGTCTCACGATACTGCTCCACTGTCCTAAGCAAGGACAGCAGCTTTTGTACAAGTTCTCCCACCTTCGTGGCTGTCACTGCTGTGGTCAGGGTTGCGTTCTTTGAAGAGGAGCCGTTGGAGCTTGCTGGTGACGTCTGAGCTGCCACAGATTTACTGTTTGCGCCGTTTGCACCATTGGCTGCACTGGCTGAGTGGGAAAAAGTGAATTTGAATCCCCCAGCTGAAGTCCTTTTTGGAAGATTCTCTTTGTCTTCACTCTCCTTAGCTGAGGGACAAACATTTTCATACTTAGGTATCAGCTGTACACCATGGAGTACAATCCACATCACAGCAAAATCACAGGGCAAAAGCTGCCTTTTTTTTTTCCTTTTTAATTCAGTTTAAATCAACAGCTCACCTACTGACCTCATCCAAAGCACTCCAGCATTCAAACCAAGCATGGCACAGATGCTGTGGACATGAGGACATTGCTTGCTCAGTGCACACATGTGCATGTAAAGTTTTGCTTTTGAATGTCATTTAAACTAGATGCACACTTGGAGCAATTTAAACTCATTATTTTAATCCTAAACTAGATTGCAAAGACATGTTAGGAATTCATTACTTAATTACACAGAATACGCTTACTCCTGCTTATACAGAGCACAAGCCAACTTGTTTGTTTACATGATACTCCATGTTATGTGGCACAGAGCACTTCCAGTGCTGACAAGGTGAAATGGAGTAAATACCTTTTTTAGTTTCCATAAATTTTTCATAGCTATCTGGAAAATCATCCTCCTGTTTTGATTTCTCAACTGGAGGTACAACAGCTTCACCTTCTTCCTCTTCGTCTTCATTGAACCACATTTCTTCATCCTCCTCTAAGGCTCTTGCATCTCTGCGAAATCTATTGCTACGCAATATAGATGGAACACTGTAAGAGACACATGACAGGTGATTGAAGTTTTGCTTGCTGTTTCAGACTCCGCCAGGATCAGAAATGGCTTCTGATGCTTCAGAGTGAATTCAGTGCATTTGAGAAGGCAGACCAGCTCTGTCCCCTGCTCTACTGTCAACATAAGCTTCACCAAAATGCCAGCTGACAATAAGGCAGACTGAACCCTAACTCTGAGTGACAGAAGATTCTGCCCTTCAGAAGCTGAGAGTTTTCTGACTGTAACATTTAATAATACTGACAAATACAAACTGTACTACAGCAGGCCACAAGGAAAGTCAGATGGGGGTTTGCTCTAGTTGAAGAAGTTCTCATCAAGAATGAGAAATAACCCCAATCCCAGCCTTCTGCTTTTTTCTGCCCTCCGGGAAAGAAAAAAACCAACCAGCAGTAAGAAGAGACTACCTAATGGCATTCAATGAAAATCTCAGAATACATCGCAACTGGGCCATACCTGTTCAGTTTCTGGTTTTGTCGGTCTTTTTCTTGCTCATATTTCGTCTTCAGTCCCTTGAATGTCTGAACGTATTCGATAGATTCAAGTGCATTATAAAAGTTTTCAACTATATGTGCAATAAGGGACTTAATATCTTCCTGCATGAGAACAAACCAGTATTTCAGTCTCAAATACTAACATGCGGAAGTTCAGAAAGCTGTAGTGTTTTAAAAGTAACTGATTCATTGTCCAGAGTCAAAACATTATTGTAAGGAACAGATGTGAAGTCATCAGATTCCTCTTTAATAAAAAAGATGAAATCTAGAAGAAATTATTAAATTTTGCATCTAAGCGGACAATACACTTGGTGTCATCACAATTTTACTTGTGATAGTTTGATTAAACCATGATGCTTGCTATCTAGGATTAAGCCTTCTTGAGAAGAGCAGGTGTCCAGCTGTGCCCTGCTCTCCCCCACACATTTTAGCACTCTCTCTAGCCCTCAGAAACTGCAGCAGCACACACAGGATGAGGCACCTTTTGGTCAGTCACCCTCTAAAAAATCTCACCATATCAGACAAATCTTAATGTTGGCACCATGCTGGCAAAAGTCACCTGGAGACACAAGGCATTTTCTTCTTGATGGAAAAGATAGCAGCTACAATATGCTATGACTGAAAACTGCCCTTCATTTTCCCAGACCGCCAAGATTCCCTGAGGAGACTCCCTCAAATCGAGGTATTCACAGCAAGTAGCTCAGGAGCCATTGCAAGTCCTTGTTTTCTACCTCAGCAGTACAACCGACCGGGCACTCCTGCTTGTCCTGTCCGTCCTGTCCAGATACATGTTGTTCCCACAGATGCTGCCAGTGGAAAAGCTACCAATTCAAAGCTGGCACTGGCTAAGAAAGCATGTGTATAGGGTTTTAAAGGACAATGATCATTCAAATTTAGTCAAATTAGTCTAATTTAGACCCAATAATACCCAGATTTACTCAGATGTTACACATTTCACTTAATCCCTCACTTCAAAGTTTGGTCCAGAAACAACGCATTCAACCACTCAGAAGAATTGAGTCTGCAGGATACTTTTACACAGACTTCTACATAAACAGGGCTGACACATAATGTGTGATGGGACAATCAAGTAAAACAAGCACAGAGCAGCTTACTGGCTCCTTTCTATTTGGATACTTATCTATGGGATTTTTAGTTTATGATTTTAGGTAGTAACACACTATTGTAAGGGAAAGATTTGGCTTTTGTATTTCTACCTGAGATGCCACATTCATGCAAGAGCTAAAGAAGCTGCTTAACTTACCACTCTGATGAATTCAAACAGCTCAATCACAGCAGAGTTGAGCAGATTGTACCTAGTTCCATTATCCAACAGAGCATTTATAACTGGTTCAAACAGGTTTCCCTTGGTGATATAACGGTTATAAAATTCATCTTTTAGGCCAATTATCCTCCTCATAAAGCGAAGAGCACCTGTATGAAGAAAAAAATCCAATAATTTAATAACTAATGCCAGGGCTCCAATCTGCTTCTCTTGGAAAGAACAAAAATCTCTGACATTACTGAGAGGAAGATGCACCCCCAAACCAAGAGAATTAAAAAACACTTTCTGAAAGTTCAGAAGGAACATTTGCTGTCAGGTCACCTTTCTTTCATTCTTTGACTATCCTTGGTATTTGAATGTGATCAGGGTCCATGAATTTCTTTTTGAAATACAGCAGCAATAAACTTCAGCATGTGCAAAGTTGAATTATTAGCTCATTCCTTTGCTTTTCTGTGTGTGCCTCCCAGAACTAGCCCCTATTTTTTAAATACCAAAGTTCACAAAATTTCATTCTCTCCCCACAAGGAGCACTAGATTTATGATGTTATTAAGAAATGACAGTATTTCCATTTAAATAAGACAGCTGATCACAAATGATCCTTACTGTCATAAAGACCTGAAAGGATCACTGTGGACTTCAAAAGATACAACAATTCTCCTTCCACCATAAACTGCATTGGTCTACATTAACAGACATTTGCTACTTTTTTTTTTTTTAAATTACTTAACAATTAGTCAGTGATAAATCAGAAATTAACAGGAATTTTGAATTTAAGTACACACTTTTACTCGTATGCATTCCACATAGTATACATAGAAAGCCTTGGAGGAGGGTATCACAACAGCTCCATACTCACACAAGGCCAGAAACGTGTGTTTGGAATTCATCAAGACCAGTACTCTTCTTAGCAAATCTTTATTCATAATGTAATTCTTGATGTGATATGTGTGGTGTTCCACACAAAAAGTAAGCAGCTCCAAAATTAAGGCAAGTAGTTGTGCCGTTTGGTAATTATCTACAAGAAAAATTAATGCCTTAAGTTAAAAAACAAACAAACAAAATACTGTCAGGCACCAAATCATAACCAAGCTCAGCTGCTATTACAGTTCCTGACACGTTTTCAGTGGCAGACTGGATTGCTTTAGGAAGCAAGACATTAGGTCAGAACAAAACACAAATTTGGCTTTTTTTTTCTCTTTCCCTTCAGTCACAAAAATCACACTGAATTGATCTTCCAGCATCAGCCAGTTACTGGTTATGGCAATCCAGACGAACGGTTTGTAGTTAAAAGAAGAAAGCCAGTCAGACCTGTATTCGTGTGAACCTAATTAGCAATGTCTTTTCATTAATGCTCAAAAAAAGAAGACTGCACAGATAAAAATCAAAACGGTAAAAGCTCAGCTATGTCTCTTTAGTACAGATTCTAACAATGATTTAAACTTTCAGTAGGAAGGTTGACTGGGGGGGAGGGGGGGAACGGTCAAACCCAGTAACTCAAGAGCAGATGAACATGCTAATTCACCTTCTGTCATCTCAGGTAAAGCAAAGCACCTGCATCTATTTCAATAAAAAGTATTTTTTTAAAAATTAAAATTTATGGATTTTTTTTTTGTAAATAAAATCACCACACACAAAATACAAGACAAGTTTCAAAACTCAAGGTCAATTAAAACTTACCAGGACAAATTGTATTACTCTTAGTGGGCCCAACTACTGCATCTGATAAATAGAAAATAAATAAATAAATAATCAGAAAAAGGTTTTCAAAGCACTTCAAATATTTAAAAGATGGGGATAAACAATCAATTCTACCAGCTGTTAAAGCTTTTCATCAAATCAAAAGTTTCTGTAAGCTATAGGGAAGTAAACATACAGCAAGAATGCATGCTGGCTGAGATTTCTGTATTCAATTTACATTACAAAGTTTCAAATTCAACTAGGTGAAAATATGTAATCTGATACTTAGGAATATTCCTACCTAGACTAAAAGAAAGTGCCTATTCTAAATTTTTCAAATAATATTATGAGTACTACAGATGCAAGTTTTATTTTCACATAAAATGCATAAAAAACCTAGGCTTTGGAGTTAATCACCTGAGCACACCTGATGCTTGGAATCATGTAACCACTGATGAATGTTACAGCATTGTTGTAAACTTTTAGAAAGAAGTACTTGTGAACTAAAGATACTCTCCGCTTTACAGCAAGTATTCTTTAAAATTATACTAGTAAAACTATTATACAATTAACAATACACATCAAAGAGAAACATATTTTACAAAGCACAATATAAAGATACGTTATCATTCAAAGCCACAAGACAGGGCTATTAAAACTGCTGCCCACAGAACTGCCATCACTGGGGGAACAACAGTTTTCAGCAAGTGTCTTCCCAGCTTGCATCACAGGCTTATCGCTGTTACCAGGATTGTAAGTCACTTGAAAACATTACAAGACTTAAAGGGGGAAAAAAACCCCAACAAAACCACATTACCTTTTTCACATTTATCTTCTGATGTATTAGCCAGAAGCGGTGCAGTAAGAACGTGCATACAATGGTTGTAGAAGAAATTGAGAAATTCGCTTTTTTCTGTTTTCTAAAACAAATATAACTTTATTAAAGACTTGGATTTGTATATAACCTTTTAAATAATAAAGAGTAGTGACATAAGAAGCAGCCTAAAAAGGTTCTATGGAGTCCTTCAGGTTTGCCTGTATCTTTTTGGTTGGGCCTGCAACAATGTCTTCACTCAAGGAAGATGTATTTCTTTATTTTGGGAAAATTATCTGGGAGACATCAAACCAGCCTAGCTAGCACCACAAAAATCCTCACCATGGATGCAAATATATACTGAAAGTACATCAAAGTGCTTGACAAAATTTGCAGAAACCATTCTTAAATGCAGTAATTTTATCTGTAACAACCTGCAAACCTTTTTACACTGAAAAATCACTGACATCTAAACACATATACAATTTGGAACTCAAGAACATAAACAGTGCTATTTCACTGAAGCATGGGACTGCTTGGTTTAATAAATACTTGCACAATGCCACATACACAAACCTTTTATTATCAAAAGTTAATGGAAATTTTAGCTTATTTTTTAACTTGTTTAAAATCAGTATCAGACCACACACAACACAAAAAGAATTTTTTTTTTAAATCCTCTAACAACAATAACAGTAACAGAGTATATCAGGTTTTTAATTTTGCTGAGACAGTAAAGTGTCTTTACCCCTTTGTATTTTCTTACATTAGCTGTGGCCAACATATTCTCTGGATCTATCAGAGTACGCAAAAGCCCCATTAACTGAACAGCTCCCCCAAGTTCAGGATCAGTATCGCAGATCATCTGCTCAATGACGACATTGATGAGAAGGATATCCTGCAAAAAAAGCCCCAAATAAACCACAAAATAATTAGACACAATTTCAATAGTGGAATGATTTCTCTAGTTTCTGTATTAGGTTTCCTTTTTTTAAATTTAAGCGATACAGAAAAATTCAGAGTTGCACTGGATTTCTGTCAAGCACAACCCTCCTCACCTAAAACCATGTTAGGCAGACCTTAGTACTGTAAACATATAGAACACCAGCAGGAATTTCTGTATCAAATCTACTTTTCCTGTGTTACTAGTATCTACATTTTTTGGTTAATCATACTCCAAATTCTGGAGAGGTCTGTTTTGCTGCCTTTTTTTTTTTTAACCCTCTGTTTACGTTAAAATTAGTATATTCTACAAACTCCAAAACACTTTTACTTACATCATCACTCTGCTGGGCCTCTTGCATTACAAATTCTCGGACCATGGATGGACTAAATTCTACTAGATAAGAAAATATATCTGTAGCAGCAGATCTAACTTGCAGATCATCCATTCCCTAATAAAAAAAGAGATCAATTAAAGTAAATCAAGTTTTGTATTTATTCTCAAGTAGAGCTGCAAAGAATAGGGATTTAATTTATTAGAAAAGTTTCTACAAGAGACACAGTAACACAGTTACAGAAAAAAGAAACCAAACAGCCTTTAGAAAGAATGCAAGGCTCTCTGTGAATTTGATAGCCCTAATTTAAGCAGAAAACATTTACATCATGCTTTATTAATAAATTTTGCTGAAGGTCTAGGATTTTCTCAGAGAACTGTACAATTTCTAAGCCTAAAATATTAACGTAACAGGAAACTTTTGGACCGGTCTAGCCCTGGAAAAGAATAGTAAGATTAGCGTTCATTTAATCACTGAACATCTATATGACTTATGTTTTCATAACAGTCAAGGTTATTACTCTAGAATATAAAACCCCTTGAATTTATAGGTCTGAGTAACAACATGAGTTGCAATGGCCAGGCAGCAACAGCTGCTTCAACCAAAGGAGTGAAAAAAGTTATGTTTCCACGTTACTGATTAAGATAGATTAATCTGCTTTATACCTCTGAGAAGACAGGATTACGTAATCTTTTGGATAGGAACAAGTTCCAAGATTATCTAAAAATACCTCTTTGGCTCTGTTCCAATAACAACAACAACAACAACTCAAGCTGTCACATGAGAAAGTATCTTTCAATTTTTACACTACATTATCAAAAGGACTGCCTTTACCACAGACTTCTCCATCATGCAAAGTAAAAATAATAGCAGCAATAAACTCAGGCTACTTCAGAAAACTGTAGACATCTTTTGGATTCTGAATGTTACAGTAAATTTCAACTTTCAGCAGAGCAAAGCTGTCCTATCAAACTTACAAAGAGGTGCTTAGCAGATCTGAAAAAACAGTTGAATAGCTGTGGGGTTTTTAAATTTTATTAAAATCAGCTTTAAGTTTTCACTTACCATTACAATTTCAAGAGCTGGAAGAATTCCCAACTTTGCCAAAGTTTTGAAAAATGCATCTCTGTTCTGAGGTTGTAACGTCTGAGAAAATGCGCAGAATTCCTTGAAAAAGTTAACCTATCATATAGGAAAAAATAATTTAAGGTGTATTTGATTCAGAAAACTCTCAGAAAGTAGGAAACTGTTACAATTTGTATCAGAGTCTGTATACTGGCTTGTACATGCCTTCCTAGAAAATGGTATTATTCTAGTTCTCTCTCCTCCAGCCTTCAACAACATCAACAAAGGAAAGCAAATGAAAGTATATAAACAAGTAAAATAGTTTAAGACATTGAAAATTACCTCAGAAAGAAATACAGTCACCTTGTAGCTATTTTATCACACCTAGCATATGAAGGATTTATACTCCTATCTGGCATGCCTTTTGTTTGAAAGAGCAAAGATGCCTCCCCTGCTGAAAGTAAGATTTTAACAGGGCAATTTAAGCTGATAAACATAGTCAAGGATAAATAATGTTTGTAATATATATTAAGGGACTACTGGTAATCCTCAGTCATAGGGCTTCAAAGATCTTTTTGCATGAGTAAAATACAGGGAAAAAAAGCAGTGCTTATATGACATATATAAGTGATATGGTATGTTGAAGAGTACTTGGAAGAAAGTATACCTTTTAAGTCTAGAAGTCAGCTTAGTGCTAGTACTTTCTCAACAATAAAATAATTATTTAGAACAAATAAATCACAGCTTACCTGGCAAGAAATATTTTTCTAGTGAGTACATAAATGAAGAATAAGCTACACTGGAAATTATTCTAGTGTTACAGAAATACCTCAATGACCGCAGAACTAGCAGAACAGTTTCAGTATTTCTACTTAATCTCTGTAGTTTAAAGCATTCAAAGAACCATCAAGACCACTGACTTACCAATTCACATCGTTTGTCATCATCTGTAGCTTCATCTGTTAATTGTGCAAAAACTTCAGACAAAAATTTCTCATCTTCCTGTGTAACACATAAGAAGAATACAACTTACACAATGCCCCTTAGAAGTTAAAACTTTGATCTTTATTGGATCCCACACTGTAGAAAGTCAAACTTAATTTAAGCTTAACTACGATGCTAAATCACAAACAAAAAATATATCAGAAGATTTGGTAGATAAGGGTTTTTTTTTCCATTTTTCTCCACACCTCTATTATTTTATCACAAAAAAGGGAAGTGCAGGAGTACACATTCAGGAGGATCACTTCCAGTGTATTGTTTCAGTACTCGTACTGCACAGCAGAAGCAGGTCCAAGAGACCAGAACCATATGTAAACTGAGCATAGGCAATGATAACTAGAACTGCCTCTGAACAACTAGTCACTAGGGACAGTGTCATTTCCTTTCCTTCTCTGCCATGCCACCCCTGTGGTTTACAGCTCTGCCCCACCCCACATACTCACTGTATGATTCGCCACACACCCCCATGCATCAAAATTCCAGAAAACGAGTGTCTTTGTTCCAGGCCCCCTCCCTGTACCATGTGTGTAACCTCCCAGGAAGACAACCTGGACACTTCCACATCAGAAATTGCCAATCAAGATACAGTTTTTACCATGCAGCATCTATGCCGTTCACAATACACTGTTAACGTCACACATGTATCAGTTACCCTATTTTGGATCTGCAGCATCGCAAACATTTTTTCAGTCCGCCTATGCAAGGGTGACTAGATTAACACATTACGAGTTTGCCACAGCTATGTCCCCATTAACCTTGTTCTCAAAATAGGCTCCCCTCCCCTTGCAGGAAGCTCAGCTTTTCCAATCTGGAAAACTTTTTTTGAGTATTATTTGCTTTTCATATTCAGATCCTCTACTACCAAGAGATACTTATTTTCAAGTACCTATAGGACAACATTTCTACTTCTTGTTAAGCATTTCAGTTACACTGGTGCTTAATACTCAAGAGATAAAAGAAAACCAGGGT
Organism: Elanus axillaris; assembly: GCA_026212715.1. Taxonomy (NCBI): domain Eukaryota; kingdom Metazoa; phylum Chordata; class Aves; order Accipitriformes; family Accipitridae; genus Elanus; species Elanus axillaris. The sequence goes on from JANZLQ010000086.1 coordinate 10,695,967, forward strand.
GAACATCATAATCTTTGAACTGTTTGGGTGCTTTCTGCCCTCTCTGTACATCAATTTCTCTGCACTCCTTCATATGGAAAATAGTGTTGGCATTCTCTCAAATCAAATGTCTGTTACCTTTTAAATACAATTTAAATCTTAAAGCAAATAGTAACGTTATGCTACAGCATTACAAAATTATGCATCACTGCACTGATTCAACTCTACAAACTTTACTTATGCATTGAACAAACATGAACGGAATAGCAGCGTTCCAATAAACATTACATTGCATAACGTAGAGGGTGCTTACTTCTTTATTCTTCCTGTGTGCTGTTGCTAAAATCTGCATACTTTATTAGCTAACATAATACAGAATTTTTACAGTTATAGGTATGCCAGCCAAAGGCTCACAGTTTTTCTTCCTTAAAATTTTAAGATGTGGGGAAAGAAGTGCTCTACAAACAAATGATACCTTGAATCAATGTCAGAGACAGTGGAATACACACAGATGTAGTAGTTTATTCTAAGCTTTGCTGGCTTTAACAGCTTGATTAAGCCTGTTAAAAAAAAAAACCAACCATACCACAATCAACAACAGATAGGCTAGAAAATCCCCACTACAGAACACCTGGCAACAGAAAGATCTCTTGCTTGCGTAAGGCTTCTGCAGTGTAGTCCTGATGTCCTAAAGCACAGGATGGATCTAGGTTTGCTTTGCATGCTCGCTCAGTTTCCCACATGGCTGCCCTTCATCATAGCAGCGCTGGGATCTACTGCTTCAAGGCATGTAGAAAGGAGCTTTACTGCTGTAGCAAACACAATCTGTTACTCCTATAAACTGCCTTCTCCTAGGGAGCTTTGCTGATGTATTTAGGGTAACAAGACTCCTAATGTGTTCACCAAACCCAAAGGAGCTTTAGAGTTCTTGCGCCACAAGAAGCAGCTGATTTACACCAGGGGACTGCAACAACAGTCCTGAACCTGAGGTCCATACTACCATGTAATTTTCTTCAAGCGTGCTATCAATAACATCTCTTCCATGTGTGTTGCTTCTCAGTTTGTAAATATCAAGGCAGCTCAAATGATGCAAGTATCAACATTATTTGTAAATCATCATGCATCCCTCAATTACAGTCTTTAAAACAGTTAGGCAAACCTATGTAACATAGACTCTCTCTACTATGGCAAAGACAGTAGTGACAGAGGAGCAAAGAACTGTCAGAGGATTTCAGAACTTTCTTCAAAGAGTACTAGAGGTAACAGGAAAAAATAGTTTTCTCTTAAGATACAATTAAACATTCAGTACAGTAAAGCCTAAATGAAAAATAAAGAACTTAGGAGTTAAAAATCTCTGACAACAGGACTGTGGCCTCAGGAGAATAATACTGAATTTATTTTTGGTTTTAGAAAAGTAATATATGCAAAAGAATAAAAAGGGAAATCTTTAACACCAAGTCATTAATTTTGCAAGTGGAATTTACTTTTTAGTTTTTTCTGCTATTCAACCAGAAAAAAAGTAGAAAGAAGCCCAAAAGCTTATTCATGCAATTAGCTGCAATTCTTTAGTTTTGATTGTTTTTTCCCAGTCCTCTATTACATTCTACAGAAATATTCCTTATGGTAATGTTATTTCTCCAGTGCCTCTCTTTTTCCACAATTTTAACTACCCTCCTCTTCTCCACTCCATCTTCCTATTTCACAGACTATCCACAATCAAAACAGACAGGTTTGTGATGTTCTATTCTACACAAACATACCATTTTTCTAAGGACATGGATCAGAAATGGAATAAAACCACTTTGGTACCCATTAGCTTGCACAACAAAATATGAACTGGAAATACCCAGTGTTATGAAGTTCACACACAGCTCTTTACCAAGGCTCCTTCCATGGTCCATCTTGGTTGTCACACCCAACTACTTTTAAGCCTGCTTCTGACTACCAAGTATGCAGTAAGTTTTTTGATATAGTAACATGTTGGTTATTTATCATTACTTTTGGATATCAGTACGAAGAAAAAGCCCAAATTACTTTATACTACAACACAAACATCTGAAATCAGTACCATACAGCAACAGTAGTGTAATAGGAATGGTTCTGAACATGCTTTTTTGAATCAGATTCAGAATTTGCTATAAAGATGCCACAAATGTCCCTGATACAGAATTCAAAAAGTTGCTTGTTACCTAAATACCTAAACAAAACCAGCTCAAAATGTGTATGTTGCTTGTGAATTGAGAAGAACCACCTTTAACTGTTTGCAACCCATTAAAAATATTAATATACTCACCTGAAATGTACCATTTTTAAAGTACAAAATAAAAGGTAAACAGAAATGAGAAGCATTCAAAACATTATGCAAATTAAAGTGTGTATGATTAACTTACACAGAGTTAAAAAGCTGTAATCAATTTCAAAACTACAGCTAGAGGTACCTATACATAATCCACCGATACCATATTAAAAACCACTTACCTGCAACATACTGACAATCTCAACTTTGTTGAAGAAAATAAAGGAAGTGAGGGTAGAAAGAAAATTCTCTTCAAACACAGATGGTGTCGGCAAGATGATGTCCTGAATATACTGTACCCTGTAAGTCTGGTGGATTTTTTGCCTGAGTTCAGAGTCTGTTATAGGAATAACCTCCTTAAATTTTGCTGTTTTGGTCAAGAACTCCCTGTGCCGTTTTGGCTGAGCCAAAGAAGGATCATACTCAAGGCATCCAACAACATCCATAATACACTCATCAGAAAACATCACCTCAAACAGAGTTGCTTTGTTGAGGAACAAAATTCCTCTAATAATTTCATACAAATGATGTAAGCCTTCGGTGTTCTCTAAATTCTCGCAAACTTGGAAAAGCTGTAACAGTTTTTTAATATAGCCTTCATTCTCCAAGGCCAGTGCTAGCTTTTCTCTACGGATGGGTGAGGAGAGAACAGAGGTAACTAGGTCAGCAATCTCTTCAAGTTTGTTGAGTTCACAAGTAGGAAGGTCGATCAAAGGACTAGTTTCAGGCATTTCTTCTATGTGTTCCTCTTCTGACTCAATAAGGTCCTGTGTGACTTCCACTGAAGGATCCTTACCTTGAACCTAAGAAAGCACACACAATTACTGTCTCATCCTCAAACTTATATAAAAAAGTCAAGTCAACAACTGAAATAACACGTGCTTACGCACTTTTATATCTTCAGTTGCCTGGAAAATGTCTAGCCATGCAGAGGAGTAAGTTTGCTACCTCTCAATTCTACAGTCACTACCATTATACTCAATAGTACACTCATCAAAAAAATCAAATCAAAGCAAACCAAACCCTAACAGCATCTGTGCAGTCAAGAAGTCTGAAGCACCTTGGAGAGAAGCACAAAACATAGAAAGAAAAGAAGGGTGTAACAACCTTCTTTCAGCGTCTCAAGCAGAATGGTATGAAGCCTTAAACTCGTAGTAAGAGCCCACACCTATACCAACATTAAGTGAAACATGAAAAAACGACCAAGAATAAAAGCAGGAAAATGTCACAAATACCAAAATTGAACAAGTAAAGAGGGAAGCAACTGTGTTCCACGCTGCGCTTTCCTTCAACTTTGTCTGCCCCTCTAACTCCTTTCCCCAGACTTCTCATAGATGCTATATACTTTTTGTTGCCACCACAGATCTAGTTCTAGAATTCACAACCTTCTGTTGTTAGCTCCCTCTCAAAGGATCCCATGTTACCTAGGTGTCTCAAAGCACAAAGCAGGAAGAGTTTTGGAGTCTGATGAAAGAGCCTAAGGCTAATGGTTTACATTGCCTGACCACATGAAGACCTCCCTCTCAGACTGGTTATCAGCTCAGCCCCAATTTAAAATCTAGACTATTTATTAGACACATACGCTTGCAGTTACTAGGATCAATTCCTTTCAACAACAGTACTTCAGAACTGGCTAAGATGACATTATACCCCCAAACACACTAAGATTAAGAATGCATCTAAATTGCCTAGTTTGTTCAAAGGAAACTGCTAGGGAATCCCTTTCTTTATTTAACCACTTTACACTGCAGCATTTCAAAATCTGAGAAGGTTATAATAAATTCCAACATGAAAGCTCAGGTTTCCTCTTTTAACTACACATAGGTGCAACTCCACCGACTTGTTACTTCAGAGTTGAAAGTATAAAATCTAAACTGTTTCGTAATAAAACAATGAACATTGAAGTATCTGTAAGACACAGTCAATCAGAGTTAGGTCTTGATGAAAAGAGTATCACTGACATTTTTGGGCTAATATAGCAATGCCACCTCTTTGTCTCTTACAGTGAAATATCTAGCTCCTTATGCATTACAATACATTTTCAGTTCCACAGCACTCCAACAAGCCAACTTCCTAAGGCTGCCTGCGAGAAGGACAATTAAAATGCAGTGCTCTGGCATTCTCCTTTTTAATAAAAACAAACAAACCCCTAAAATGCCTAGCACCTGAGTTTCATCATTACATTGATTTTTCAAAAGCATGAAATTGGATTGTGAAAACAACAACTAGTGTTCCAATTAGTGGCAACTTAAGATCTTACACAGAAAAGCCACAGAAAATAATGACATGCTTATTTTACAAGTAGGTTTAAAAATTACAGCACAAATACATGGCGTCACAGAAGACACCAAAACATCTGGAAGAGAGTATTTGAAGTTAACTGTACCTGGCAGATTTTTTCCCAAATTTCATCACAGCCAGCTTTTTCTTGAAAACTCAGTGCTAAATCATAGTTTTCTGCTTCTGACCAAACAATCAGGGTGTCCTGTTTAAGATAAAAACAAAAAAATAATCATTTCTGAAACAGGTCTACACTGTGTATTAATCTATATTCTGTTAAGTCGTACAGCTAAAGAAGAAAGAATTTTATTTAAAGTTAGACTTGTCAAAAAAGAACATCAGACACTAAAACATTAAATCACCTGTTCTGCCATAGGGGACATCATCTTTCTTTTTTGCTATTTTACAACCACCACCTTACATACTGTATATTTAAATATACTTTTTTTGTATCCAAAACACTTACAATGGCATTTTTTCTGCAACGTACTTCTGAGCCAACAATCCTGAAAAGGGAACGCACACACTGTAGGAGATTAAGAAAACTTGCAATATAACAATTTAAGTCTTCTCATATTTACTAAAATAGAAACAAGAAACCAAGCTTGAAGTTCTTCCTCCTCAAAAAGGGTTAAATACAGCCTTAGCCATGTGAGAAATAATGCCTGACATTAAAATATTCTTTTCTGAATGAAAAGACATACAGCATGAATAATATAAAACTCCCAAGTTCTTACTAAAGTTACAAACATCTTGCCAACAGTTATTGTCATTTGAGCAAGTTGTTTGTTTTTTCTCAGTTATTACTGCCTCTATCAATTAAATTTGTGCACTTGCACAGTGTATCTGGAAGATGCGCTGGACTGAATAGACCAAAAAGGGGATTTTTATTAGGTTTTATTAGGACACTTGATGCTGTACTGTGAGGAACGTAAGCCTGTGCTTTGACATTCAAATATATAGTTCAGCATACTACAGGAAACTCATCTTCTGTTAAAATGTTCAAAACTGAATGGCTGTCTGCTATCTCTGCAGTACATTTGATGAGCTCCAGCAAAATGGTTCAACTCTCCACCAAGATTGTTGACTTGCTGAACTGTTACCACACCTTTTTTTAAAAAAACCAAACACCAGTAAGCCCTTGCTTAATGGTCAATAAGGTAATTTACTTCCCACCTTTACAAAGGTCAATATTCACCACACAACTTATCAAGGTTTTTAAGTCTTTACCTTATGCATCACTTATTGTAAACAAATATGCAAAGTGATACCTTTAAGCCTAGCAACCAATCCCAAACAAATACCTTACTAGCTTACAGATACCCGATATACCTTGGGAAACTTCAGGGGCAACAAGAAACACACTGCCATTGCCCTCTCACATCTTTACCCCAAAAGTACTTCTTGGTTTCCTTTGTACACCAAATGACAGGAAACGATGAAGCTGATTGATTACTATCTGTAAGGTGTTCGCTATGCTAAAAAGTCAATCAGCAACACCGTATCATACAACTATCCAGTCACCATCCTTCATGTATCCGCCAAAGACAGAGGGACAAAAACATACTGAATACCAAGTGATCATTGCTACTCTTGAACCTACTGTCAGTCAGCTTTCTTAATTGTTTTCAATCAAAATCAGGTTAGTTTACATGGTTTAAACAGACCCTTGTTAATGCAATTATCTGGGCAGGGAGCAGTAGCGAGTACTTCCCCTGGCAGATGTGAGGGGACTAACATTTGGGATAGGACTGCTAACAAGCAGCTGGCATGGGACGGTAGGTAAACTCTTCCATCAGCACAGCTATCTGAAAAACAAAAGTCTGTCTCAACAAACACAACTTACCAGCTGCTACAATTATCACTCTGGAACATGAAAGAAAATCAGCATCACTGATGGCATTAATTCTTCAGTTCATTTCTACAGTAATCTTAATCTCTCAATGCCCATATACAGTTGCATGTTTTGGGTGTTTCGTCTTTGCCTTATTTTTTTTCTTTAAAAAAAAAAAAGGTTTGGCATAACATCTTTTCCTTACAGCAACATTCTTGACAAATGCCTACCAATAGATCAGCGTCCTTCCCCCAAAACATCATCACAGGCCACACTAAACACAACAGCACTTGCACAACCTAATTTTTTTTTCCCTCTTTCTCATTTTAACATATTCCTTTAAAGAAACCAGGTTTTCCTGTTCTGGAAAGAACTGAGCTGATTGCACTATGGTTTTAATGCTGTCCATAAGAGCTGTTTATTTATACTACAGCGTCCTGTATTACACTTGCACTTTTGTCCTACAGTCACAAATATTAATAGGTAGTCTCCCTGCTTTTGGGCTCTGATTCACATGCGCAAATGGTACAGCTTCATATAGCTGACATGGTTTTTGCTTACAGCTGTCCACCTTCGTCTCCAGCTTACAGACAGCTGAATCTCTATGTTCACAGTGTGCCATTTTAGGGTGAGCACTTGAACTGAGCTTCAAGGAAAAAATAATAAATGTCAGCTGTGGGCACTGAAAAGTCTGATGCGCTCTCTGGCCTGGTTCTCTTTTAGAGATTAAACAAAAACTAAGAATTCTTAAGTACAAATTTATGGCTGTTACAGAGCTCAATATCTGAAATGTTTATCTTCAAATGTTCTGTGAAAGTACTGATGCCCTGACACTCAAAATCAATACACTTCTAGGTAAGCTGAGACTTAGAGGTGCCTCAATGAACAAAGAAGGACACATATATGATGAGATCCTATTCATAGCCCAGAACGATTCAAATAAAAGATACAGCACAGTAACTTAAATGACTGCATGCATCCATACAAACTGCACTCAAAAATTTTGTGAGAATTCTCAAGTTACTGAATGGCACTCATTCCAATCTGTACTGCCCACACAAAGCATAAGTTATGTAAGTTTCTCCAAAAATATTTCTGAAAGACAGGAAGAGAATTTCATCAGAAAATAATTGTCCAATATCAATACAAAATCTACTCATCTGGCGTACACTTTCTGCATGTCCTAAGACAACTGATGAAGACCACAGAGAGACACCTTCCAGGCCCAGCTGCTGCAAGAGACTACTACGCCCACCTGCTTAGATTAGCAACCTCGATGCTGCTCCAGCAACAAGCAACAGCAATGTTCCTCAATTCACCCAAACACAATATAAAGACAAACAAGAGAACAGATTAATTCAGAACAACAATTTAAACTAAGAGAGTAGTTCAAACCCCTCTTCAGTGTCAGTACTGATTTGCACAATGTCTGCTACTCCACCTCTCCTGGTTCCTGCACTGACCCCTTCAATTCCCCTATGCCAGCACAAGCGTGCTGTACAGTGAACCAGATGGGGGAACACATGCCGATAAAAATTAATCCAGCAAAAAAGAGGTATTTCAACTGAATCAGTTCCTACATCTAACCTGTCACACAGGAACATGAACACTCATGCTGGCATTCAAGAGGAGTGAAGAAGCCCCCTGGCAACTGCTCAGGCTGCCTTTAACAGCACCCCTGCAAATGTGTTAAATCCTGGCCTCAAGTAACTCCAATTATGCCTCACGCAAATTGCTCTGCTGTCACATGAGTGATGGCAGCTCTACGCAAAAGACAGTATTTGCACACATTCTTCATCTCAGATCTGAAAACTGATAGAGCACACTTAAAGGAGAGTTAACATCAGAAGGCAGTGTTCACAGTAAGGATTTCTATAGCAGTTCTTACAGCCATGCAACTGAAAATTATCGCACTCCTAACTGAGCGGGAAGAACAGGGCACATGAATGGATCCATCTGATTTCTCACTGAAGACACACTCTTCTGCCAGTTTAGCCAGGGAACAGTAACCTCAAGTAGAGGGTGGAACAACAAAGGGGTGTGGCAACAACTTTTTAAAAACTACTCCTGCTAGAGCCTCCAGAACACATCTGACACTGCCCCTTGGCCAAGACTGGGTGTCTGGTGGAGGTATGCAACTCTCAAAGCCTATGCCCCAAAATGCAGGGGCATCTAAAGCTCTTCAAGCTCTCATGTTCTCTGGATACATGCAATTAGAGATTCTTTTATCTTGTACGCTAAGCAGCTTGGCAACTATGCCCAATTCAAGTCCATTTCTCTGGAGAAAGAGGTCATGATTATAATATGCCTAACACTTCAACAGAATTGAATTCTGCACAGAAGCTAGTGACCACAAACATGATTCAAGAAGGCAGATAACGGCCCTGCCCTGTTTACGGTTAGTCAATAGATATAGTACTACTTAGCACAAACAGTGTAATACTGGAAATCACAGACTGACACACAGCAACTAAAAATCAGCTGGTGTTTTTTTTTTCACAGAATGTTCTTCTGGAAACCACAATTTAAGCAATAACTATCCTCTAAGTCCATTCAAGTAATTTATATGAAGACAGATGTGCAGCCAGGGCATGTTTCCTTTCCATCAAGGTGCACCATCTTGCAGCCTTCCCCAAACCCAAGATGATCAGCACCTTTGTGAAAATCTGCAGTTGAAGTCTGGCAAGTGGAAGAGAGAGCTCTCCTCCACACTGCCACTCACCTACAAGCATCTGCCCTGAGCAGAGCAGTACAGCCTCCACGTCTTGAGGCTATCTACATAGCAGACTTAAACATTCAGGTAGGGACAGTAAGGAAAGACCACCTCTTTTTGTCTCTGGTTAAACAAAACACTTTGCCTAAATCTTTCCAACATTTTTAAAAAGGATCTGTTCCTGAGACACCCAGGTTTGAATACTACAATCTTTTACTGATGAGACTGAAATCTCACAAACTGAGAAACGCATAGGAATGCTACATTAAGGTCTGCTTTTTGCTACTCTACTCAGAAGGAAGTACATAAGACTTGAGGACAAAGCTCAACTAAAAGCTGTATGAATTCAGAGGTTAGACAAACCTAGAACCTGTCTCTGGAAATCATCAATCATTATTCCTCTTCAAAAAAAACCCCAAACCAAACTTCTTCAAAAGAGCGAACAGTAAAGCAAACAATTCCAGCCACAAGGACACACAAGCTTTAGAACCAGTAATAACAGCCAACCAAAATAAACCTCAGCCTGAGTTTTTCAAAACTACAACCTACACAGACTCGCACAAGAAAAAATGACAACAAAAGCTACTTAAGTCACTTGAAACTTTGCTACTAATTAAGTAAAGGTGGTTTTCAAATAATTGGTTGCATGAAGTTTCAGAAAACAGGCTGCAGGAGGAAGCATTTTAAAATTTTACAGCAACATAATCTGCATTCGCGTTTCATTATGTATTAGTTTCCTCTACTAAACAGGAAGCAGTTCAAGGCACTTGACTTTCAGAGCCCCGCAGAGCTCCATAAAGACTGTCGTCCTTCCTCAGTGTGGCCCGCCCAAGGAAAGCCTACAACTGTCACCCACCTGACTAAACCCACCAATACCTAACAAGTGAAAAGTGCAAACCACAGAAAACAGAGCCTTCTGAAAAGCTAGGCCCAAGACTCCCAACTTACCCCTAACCTAAAGCGAACCAGCCTGTGCTCAAGAGGTAACAAACTCTTCTCAAATTCTCCTAACATAACTTTTCACCAAAACAAATACAATCCTTAAAGATTTGTCTCTTTATGATTTACAAAGAACAATATTACTGTTTTCTAGTGCTGAAACACTTCTGGATACCATAATGATGAAGAGCAGTATAAAACACTTAACAAAAGGAACAGAGAATCTACTGTAGAACAAAGAAACAGCCAGAAAAAAACCCAGTAATAACCAAGAGAACAATGTGGGCAGACACACCAAAAATTAATGGAGAAAAAGGAAAAAACAATAAAAGCAGAAGAGATTTAGTAAGCTAATTTTTTCAGTGGATTAAGCAAAAATGACCTATTAACATAGCTCCCAACTGTTTTACTTCTTTGTTTTGCAGAAGGCTTACCCCCAGGAAAGGCAACTGTGCAATTAAGTCTCACCATGGCTAGTCACTTTACTTAGGATAGCAGAAGTTTTCAAGGCTTAAACCAAAAACTGAATAGTAACAATGAAAGAAGTCCCACAAATTCCTTCGTCTTATTTCCAGAAAAAGACCTCACGAAGTAAATATGCTGTAACAGAGCTGGCCAAAGTTTTGCCTTCCTAATTCGGCAATTACTTCACACAGCCTAGAATGGGAGACAAAAGTTACCCGTATATGTTTAGAACTATTTTTCCTATAACGAGTTCAATATTTATCCAAATTGCATATATTCTCTTCAAAGCCTTAAGTCCAAAGAGTTTTTTAGGAGACCCACATTTTAATTCCTATGATGCAAAGTGTTACAGCACCTACAGGCTTCTAGGCAAGTTATTCACCTCTATGAAAAACACCATCAACAATTCAGTGCCACGCTGCTTTCCTTTTTTTCTGAAAAATGCAATTACTTTGAGCATAAAACAATTCCTCTGCATCGGTAATCAGAAAAAATAAAGCCTTGCAATAATACTTGCCTGCTGTTTTTGATATGCAGTATTTGGATTTATCTTCGATTCTAACAGTAGAGAACCTGTAAAAGGTACAGAGAGATACCTAGTGAGTTTAAGAAAATAAACACCTCCATGCATCTTATATACAACAACCACCCATGTGCCAGCCAACACACGCTCAACTTAATCCACATCTTACAGGAAGTCCAGGAGAACCACCTTCTTTAAACACAATTCCCTAAAATAAGCCAGGTAAGACACAATTCAACAGAAATATCCATTCTAAAATGTATTTTTTTCTTCTAATTTAGACCAATTCTCTGTAGCACTGTTTTTTCTCCTGAAACCTGGTGCAGTAACTAGCTCTTTTAAAGGCCGTTTAGCAAACCTATTCAAATTTCCACCAGGTAACATGCTGCCTAGCATAAAAATGTTTTTGTCCACAGAAGCCACGTGGGCCATTTGCTTTTATTTCCTTCAACTGTCCTTCAGAAGTGAATCATCTAGATACTATAAACCCGGGGGCTTTACCTTGTGTATGCAAGTAGTGTATGTATCCTGGCAACAGCTTCACAGTAATTTATACCAGTCTTAGGTGGTTTATTTAGCACATTAGCACCTGTCGGCTGACAAAGTGGTGAGCATGAACCCTCCCCCCCCCAAGAGAGACTCTTAAGGTGACTTTAAAGTGCAATAAAACATGAGGAACACTACACAACTCGAACGCAATCAGCGAATTTCTAGAAGAAAAAAGCCCAACCAAACGACCAACTTTTTACAGTAGCAAAAAGGGGAGGAAGAGAGCCCTTCAAAAGCGAACAAAATTATTCTGAAAGCGAACAAGATGTCGTCACACACAACAACTTCATCTCCGGTCAGTCAACAGAGATGCGGCTGCCGGGTAATTGGAAGAGGGAAAGTCTAGGGCCACGGTGGTGGTAAACACTGCGGCGTATTATCGGGGGAAGGAAACTTTAAACGGAACCGCAAGCTAAAAGAAAGAAAGGAAACAAAATAATAACAATAAATTCTCCGGGGTCTTCCCTGAGAAGCGCGGGGAGGGAAGACACCAGCAGCCAAGCCCGGCGGCGGCGAGTGTCAGCCCAGCCGAGCAGGGCGGCGAGGGCGCCGGAGCCGGGCGGGCTGCCCGGCAAGGGCCGGTGCCGTGGGGAGCGAGGGGAGGAGGCCCGGGCCCGGGCCCGAGCGGCGGCAGCGGGCGGCCTAGGCCTCCGCGCAGCCCTGGCCACGCTCTCACCGTCCGACTCGGCGCGCACCAGCAGCGACATCCCCTTCAGCCGCTCCACGTAGGTGGAGGAGACGTGCCCGGTGCCCCTGTCGTCCCATTGCCGATCTTCGTTGAGGGTGTAGACCTTCACCCGCCGACGGGTGTCCGACATGGTGCAGCCCCGGCCTCGGGCCTCCGCGCCGGCCCCGGGCCCAGGCCCGGGCCCGCTCCGCCTCCGGAGGCGGCGGGGGGGGGAGGAACGGGTGATGGAACGAGGGCGGTGGGGAGGAAGCGGGGCCGTCGGGCCGCTCAGGGGCACCGCGGGGCCTTTAACGCGCCGCTTTTCATGGCTCCCCGACGGCGAGAGAGCGACGCCGCGCCCCGGCTCGGGCCCTCGCTGGCGCCGCTCCGCCGCCTCAGCAGCTACCGCAGCGCCGCCGCCATCTTGTAATCCGACTCTCGCCGCCTTTCTCTTCCTCCCAGCCCGGCCACGGGCTCCCCTCGCAGGGGCTACGGCAGCCGGCAGCTGCCGCCGCGCCGCCGAGGGGACTGCGGCGGCGGTCGCAGTGGGGCGGGCCGAGGCAAGGCGGGGCAGGGGACGGCCGGGCCCGCCCGCTCCCCCGCCCGCCCCCCGAGCAGCTTCCCGGGCGAGGCGGGGAGCGGTACAGCGCCTGCCTTCGGTCACAGGCGTGTATCCGCATGGCCGCGGCAGCTCCTGTTTACCACAGGCAGGGCACAACACAGTAACGCCTATGCCATAACGTGCATTTTGTTGCACGTTCCCATGGTTTGTAGAGCAGGCTTAAAAGCTAAACCAAAGTTGAAGCTGGTGTGTGAAGCTTCTCAGTGAAAGAAACATGCTTAATTAGTCCTTACAAACTGTACAATTTAAGACAGACCAGTTGCCAGGCATGGTGGCAACTGTAAATCTGTTTTCCATACTGAAAAACAGCTACACATTTCCTCTGTGCTACTACTACTAATAAATAAAAAAAATAATTTCAGTGTTTGCATGGGAATAGGGGAAAGGACACAAAAGCCTGCAAGAAGTCAAGCTGTGTGAAACAGCGGGGACTTTGGGAAGGAGGGGAAGCTTTAGTGTCTCACAACAAAATCTTTCAGGCTCTGAAGGGGAAGGGCTCCCCAGGCCAGGGTGTGTCTCATTCCCAGACAAAGCAAGACTTTTCTAGCTCTTGCCTAATGGTGAAAGCAGTTACACCGGTATAGCTCTTTACTTACAAGACTGGCATTTCGCTGGTGAAAGTTCAATCTTGTTCCAGATGAAGGGAAAGAAAAAGTTTCCTACAGAATATGCCACTATAAGTAACTATGTGCAACTCTTCTAAACGTTAGAAAAACCTTCTCTAGGCAGATTTAGAAAATTTACACCTAAGTAACATTTAAGTCTCAGCTTTTGCTCTGACATTCATTTTTACAGGCCTCTTGAAGATTTAGTGCCATCCAGCACACCGAGTATGACAGCCACTGATCGTTGCTTGGTGCAGTTTTCAATCAGCTGCATTGGTGTGGCTCAACAGCTGAAAAGTCTTTCATATTCCTTAAGAGGCAGCCTCATGCTCTAAGGACCGGTCAGCCTGCTTATTTAACATCTGCAAAACAGCCCACCTATAAGAAATGTTAAGAGAAGTAACCTTAATTGGGGTTCTGTCGATCCAGGATTCAAGCTCAGTCAAGCCCTTATTTTCATCGTTAACAGGGGCCACAGAAGACTCACAATCACAAGTTTTCTTTGCAGAAGATGACAACTGTAAGATACACCTTGTCATGTTACATTAGTGGTTTCACCAACCATGGTTTGCAAGTCAGATTAAACAGTTTACAGTTGGGCTCTACAAAAGCCTTCCCCATGACATGTTGGTGGCCTTTTCCACATTACATGGCCTGATCCTCTCAAGGTTTTACACATCAGGCATATTTCTGCCTCAGTGAAAGCTCAGTAAGAAGAAAAACACATGAAAAGAAACAAAGTGGCCACAGCGTATTGCTGCTTCAGGACATCTGCCACTTGCAAACTCTCTCTCCACTCTGCAAGACTTCTGTGCATGCTCTTTACCTCTTCAATCCAAGTGCATAAAATTAAGTATGGCCTCTCCTACTCAAGGTTAAATGCAGTGCTTCTCAGAACTGCAAGAAACCACAGCAGAATATTCTGGACCACGTTCTCATCTGTCATGGTGAACAGCTACAGAAGGAGATACATGAGCCAAAACTGGCATGAAAAACTGTTCCTCTGCTTAAGCTGTGAAATAAATCAATGACCTCTGTGGAAAAATGCCACTCCAGAACACACCCAGACTGCATTGCCTTGGACGTGGGGCTCTTTTTGCCCAGAACAGCATCCAGGACTCCACAGCCTGGGGGGTTAGAAACCACAGAATGATCTTGCCATCTATACCAACAAAAAGCAAGCAAATTCTGGGGGACTTTGCCTGAAGAAGATACAGAACACTTGCCCCAACAGCTCTTACACATCTGACTTAAAACCAGGGTAAATACAAGTCCAGGAAAGCAATACATCTGAATCTCTGCATTGTAAGGTTCGGAGAAAGCAAAGCAGCACTTTTTCATTGTGGCACTGCACCTGCCAGTAGCTCATCTCTCCCCGTTATCACAAAGAGAAAAAGCTATAGCTGTTACATAGAGTTCTCTGTTGTTCATCAAAACAAAGAATTTTGTTAGGGTAGGCTGCAGACAGAGCAAGTCATAAAGTGTCACAACATGGAGCAGCAGGAAGGTCTAATTTTTTTTGTTGTTTTCAGAAGCAAGACAGACAACTCATTCCTAAATCACTTGACATTTCCTGGAGTGAAATTAAGAGACTGTATTATTCCCTCTAGCATGTAATCCCAGAAGTACAATTAAGCCAGCTCTTATGCTTTTTTTATAGTACTTGTAGTATTTATTGCCAGCCTTTAAAGATACGCAGCTCCTGATGCTTTGTGCCTGTGTAAAAATTTCAGTTTTGGTCAAATAAATGCATTTCTGGCCCTCTTGACCTGCTGTAATGCTGCAACTGCCCAGCTTCACTTTCCAAAGCAATTCCTTTAAATGACTCCATTTAAGATGGGTCATTACAGATGCTAATTATCTAGGGCAGTATAGACAAAAATCACTATTTCAAACATGAAAAAACAACTACTGCTATAGGGCTGAGTTTGCTCTCTCAAGCACTATTAACCTACATACTCTCTGATCATAGCTGATATCACCTCAGAGTCAAGTATCTCCTGCCACAGTCCAACCTGCCACTACTTATGCCTTTCAAGTGAACCTGGGATGTCTGAAGCCAGCCCGCTTTCCCTCTGGGAAGGTTCAGACTGACACACACTTACTCAGTTCTTGGCTCCCATCAAGCTTCTGTCTTCAGGTAAGAGCAGCGGGTTTATGCTCCTCCCTGACAGTTCCCAAGGATATTTTCTTCCCACCCTTTCCCATAGGGTCTAAAACTTGTTACCAGTGCAGAAGGTCAGGCTGACTGTACAGATTCTGTCACAGGTACATAGAAGTCTTTTTCCTACTTTATCATCTAACAAACAGAAAATCCCTCAGCACTCCAACAGTCAATTTACTGAGACCACGACCTATCACACAAATCATTAATACTCCTGTTACTGCAGGCAAGAAAATACTTTTACAGGAAAGAATGGGATTCTTTTGGCTCATAAATCATTGATTTTCAGATTCAAATGCAAGCATGCTACTGGTAATGTGCTAGGTGGAAAAAAAAAAGGAAAAAAAAAGGACTTCTAAAGTTAGTATTTTATGTAGTATTTTGGTAACTAGAACATCCATCTGTTCTACTACAAAGAGGAGCCTTACAGAAATTTTTCTACAGTAAAAGAAGCTAAACCTTGGAAAACCACTTAGATTGCAGAGGTCAATTTCTGAGAACAGTTATGAGAAAAGGAAACATAGCAGCTTCTGTTCAGGTATTTTAACATTTGTCTACATTATTTCATTAACACTATCCAGGACTGCTAGGGAAAACTTTTTCAGTCTTACATGATGAAAGACAGATAGACAACAATAAAGGAGGCAGCGTATAATTTTTTTCTTCTTTAATATTTTAACTTACAATAAAAAAAAGGCAGAATGCAGAAAAATTTTTACTGCATAGTCACATTTCTCCTCTCCTCACTGTTTGGTTTTGTTGTTTTTTTTTCCCCAGAGGTCCAGAGCCCACTTGCTGTCAGGTAGGAAGTTGATTTTCTTATTAGGTCTATGTACAAACTGGTGAACATCAGAAGGGACACCTCTTTGATTTTTGAAGTCTGTACCTCACAGTAGAAAAATAAACTGTTCTTAGGAGCCCCTGGGAAATGTTTTGAAGCCTAAAAGGCCAGTGAATCCATTGACGGAACACAGTCAATAGAAGAATTCTGACATTCTTAATGAAGAGGTTTTAGGGGGATGATTTATCACATCAATTTTTTATTCCAAAACAATTATTTTAATCTTAATGTTTTCATTATATATTTTAAAATTCAGTGTTAATGAACCCAGATAACAAATGATGATGTTTCAGCCAGGTTGTTTTGTCCCCCTTCTGCTTAGGTATTTTAGCAAGTCTGAACCCTACGACAGTTACTGATGTATTTATCTGAAACACTGTCAATCATGTTAAAGGTGATACTTCTAGGTCTTGAGCTATGTTTTGTTCAACATTTCAATCTTGTACACTGAAAAGCCAGTAAAACTGGCCAACTGTGCCTCTCAACTACGGTCATAGCTCATCAGCCAAGTATACAGGAGAATTCCTTCTCTCAGAAAATAATTGTTAAATACTTCCTTCTCATCTTTGCATTTTTATTTTGAGATGACAATGAGAAGAATCTTAAGCACTGAAATGTAATCTGCTCTTCAGTCTATACAATTCCATGTTCTTAGCCTCTCACCCTTGCTACACAAGATAAGAGCACTGATTGTTTCTATTTTTCTTTTAAAAGAGTTTTTCATCAATTTGAAGACTTTGAAATTCTACATCACCTTTAAGCATAAACAGCGTCTATTTTAAAAACATGATTCACTACCATTGACCTGCGGATTCTTGTGTAGACATCTACTATCAAAGGTTGCTTGTACTTCCATGAACTATCACACCTTTTTTCCCTGAAAGAAAGAGAAAATACTCTGTAACCAACTAATTATATCAAGGCATCAAATTCAGAAACACTTCTTAAAAAAATAATTCTTCAGCGAATTTTGAATTCTTCTAGTGTTATGAATCATTCCTAGAAGATTGCCACAGATTGCCTTAACATTGGTGCATTGCATTTCCATTTGCCAATCTCATTGTGTAACTGCTCTTGGTTTTACAATCAGTCAGACACCTTCCTGTTCTAGTAGCCTCTACAGGAAAAAAAAAAAAGCCATACATAACAGCTTTGAGAAAAGTTTAGGCATAAGTCTGCTGACAGTCAAATACATGCTGCGAAACTAGTTCTAGGGAAGAGCTTTGGGCATTCCATTAATTGACTGAGAAGTCTCCACTAATTGACTCAAAACTTCCAAGAAAGCAGCTTATTTTTTCCTCTCTTCCCCCACTCTGCCTTTATTTTTTTCTTTTATGAAAATGGTGTCAAGGTAGAGAAGAGGGAATGCTTACACAGATGCTGTAGATTAACAAATAAGTTTGTTTTGGAGAAAGAAGACTGGCTAGGACGTTGAAACTGGATGCCAATTTTATAATAGCAAGCTCTTTACGAACTGCAGCACATGCAAGGGGAGTCGCTAACTTACAACATGCTGCAACACAACTGGCAAGCAGTATTTGCACACTGCTGAAGGTTAACTGTACAATACAAAAAACAGATTGATACAATTCTTTACAATATTTATAAAAAAAGTGCAGTACTGAGTCATCTTAAGTTGTTCCTATGGCCTTACCTGTCACTGGGATGAAGTAGAGGACTGTGGAACAGTACCTCCCAAGACAATACTGTTTTTGTCAGTTAGGGTTTTAAGCACAGTTGTGGCTGGTGACTGTAGAATTTTACGTGAAAGCCTCATTCGACCATCAGTTGGATCACGTCCAAAGTATTTAACCTGTTAAGAAGACAAACCACTTTAAGATTGGCCAACTTAAAGAGCTGGAAACAGCATTTTCCTTAAAACGTAGTGGTTTGCATCTTTTTTTGGTTGGTTTTGGGGTTTTTTGGGTTTTGTGGGGGTTTTTTCCAATTTGACACTAGAAGAGCCATAAACAATAGGCACCATTTAGCCTATATTGCTCTGTCAAATTAATGTGGTACCTAGACAGCATGAGTATGACACTAAATAAATCTAATTTGAAGTGATCAGGCCTTTAACCAGCACAGAAAGGGAATGTGATATGGCAAAATATTTCCTTCATAAGCACAAAATAAAAAATTAACTCAAATTCTAAAATATGAACAGCAGCTTGTTAGCATCTTAAAAAAAGTTACCTGAATTTCTTGTCCAACTTCTAATCCCAGGGCACTAGGATGTTTAATCTAGAACATAATGTTTTTCAGAAAAAATTATTTCAGTGCGATTAATTTTTAAGGTTAGTTACAAAAGTTCCTTCTTTTAGGAATTCTTCATGCTACACTTCAGACAATCTTAGTGGCTCAACACTACCTTACAAATAACTGGTTTCTACATGTTACATAGAAAAGGGTATTGGAGATCTGAAGAACTTGGTGATATACATAAAAGCATAAACAGTAGGACTGCAGCAAGCATACAGTTAGATTGTTTGCAGCTTTAGGTACAGGGCAAGCAGAGGTTAAACAAAAAGGTGCTGCTAGTCCAACGCAGCTTTTAACATGAAAATGGACACAAGAACAACAGCATGTGTGTTACAGTTAATGTAGACTATGTTTAGTGAGAATCCATTAAAAACAAGTACAAGTGTCTAGCTCATACTTGTTTAAGCATGTATTACCTTTCTTTGATCAAGTTGTGAATTATGAAGTAACACTGGTGTCATGTTTGGATACAATTTTACCATCACTCCAGAATCTCTGCAACAGAAAAGAGCACAGTTATTTACAAATACACTGACAGAAGTCTGTAGGTATTTTACTCCGCATATTGACCCCAAAGGAAGCATTAGTAAACTTCTTGTAAACAAGTTTTACTCCCCTCTTTCTAAAAATCTTTTACCAACCTTAACAGGTCCACTCATTTTTTCCTTAATTGAAGTGGATGGAAATTACTTATTACTGTAAAATACTGTCCTGAAATAAGTACCAATCCAAAAAGTGCATGTAAACTTTGCAAGACAAATATTGGACTGAAAAGTAAAAAGGAAATCCCTACCATCTCTCTCAGATACAAAGATGAAAAAAAAGGCCTTAGGTTTTATTTATAGAGACATTCTAGTAATTAAACAAGCAGCAAAAATAAACAACCTTATTAAGAAACAGAGTAATATTTCCAACAGAGAAAATATCAATGATGCAGGTGCCAAGGTCACCAGCTTAAGTTTGGCATCCTTAAAAATCAATTATTTTACATCATATTGAGGCATCAGAAATATAGCTACTTAAATAAACTAATTTCTATTTCAACTCCAGAGCAGTTTGTATACCTTATTTCAGTTATCGTGGCTGTATAAACTGCACCAAATTCCAAATTAACTTCCTGCTGTAGTGGAGGGAGGAAAAAGAAAACAGTGAGACACAAATTCACAAAATGCAGGTTTAAACAGCTAACAACAAAAGTTTGTTCTTACATCATCTTTGCAGATTTCACGGATAAATTCTCTTGCTTCATGCATAGCACTAGGTGTGGGGGCAAACACAGAATATGTCTCTTCATCCAGCTGACTTACAGTTACACCTTAGAAACAGAATTTAATGAGAGGATTTATGTGAACATTGCTACTGTTTCAGCAAGCAGAAAAGTTTCATTCAGTAAGACTTGCACAGAGCAATATGATTTTTCACAAACTCATTAAGATCTCAGATTACAGTAATTTTAAATCTTCAGATTAGGCGTCAGACAGCTTTACATGCAACTGAATGGAAGCTATGTTACAGGTATGCTTGCTAAATAACTGGACAAACTTGTATTCCATATAGGAACACACAATTATTATTATAATCCTTTTATGGCAGGAAAAAGTTGTTGAAATAATTTTGTTTTTATGAATTAATTTTGCAAAGGATTTTTAATAACACTATAGTTTTCATTAATAGCTGATGGAAATTAAAGTGTTTCAGAGCCAGAACATAGTAAGATTGCATGGTAAAATTCTTTGCATCTTAGACTAGTTTTCTGGCCAACAGACTGCATAGGCTTGCAACCAAAGGGAATTATTATTTTTCATCCTTTTCTCCACCCCAATCCCCTGAGAAGCACTAATCAAGCTAGCCAGAGCATTAAAAAGAGTTTCAAGTCCGAAGTAGCTAAAGCAGAACATCTACTTGATAGTCTATACAGTCTTTTTTAATTTTTAGCTTTCCACAAGTAGGGAACAAGTAAATAAGTTGTACGACATTAAGCCATAAAGGGAAGAATTTGCATTTACAACAAAGTGCTCATAAAAGAACTCTGATGTATTTAATAATATCACAGCAGCAATTCATCTCTGCTCACTACTGGTTGAATATTACCTTCATCACCTTGGAGAGATGGTAAGGGTGCAGTATGTCTAGTTTCACTGGTTCAAGTCATTTGAACAAAGGTTTTTAATAGCGTAGCCTCTCAGAAATACTTAATGCTTTACAAATTCCATTCATTCACTTCCAAGGGCAACCACACCATCAAGCTATAGGCCTAATTCTAAATGACCTGCCAGTCTGCATTTATCTCAACCAAAGCATCAGTTGCCTTATTTATGAAATGCTAGTGAAAGAGGCATCAACTTTGAATTTGGCACTTACGGCCAGGCAGGACAAACCACTGTGTAAACAAGTAACATCAATTTATTCCAAGAAATCTAGCAAGGTCAGGAAACTTTTGTCACACTACTTGCTACCCGTTTAAGCCCCAATACAGGTCACTCCTACAATGTGGTAGTGAGTTGGATTTCTAACATACGCCAGCATGTTAACAGTTTATACAAGCTCTTCACAGAATCCTAGGGAAACAGTCAATGAGCACTGTAGGAAAGAGTTCAATGTCCCCTCTTAACCACAGCAAAAAAGCTTTAGTTTCTAGGAAGAGAAGTCGCATAGATTTGATCTACAGTTCAGCATATTCATGATCAGACTTGCTTGACTTCACAACTTTCATTCAACACTCTGCAATGCTGTCCCTAGATGAACCTTTAAGTGCGTCTTCTGCAAGCCCTGAAAAACACCATCACACATGCACCAAACTTCCAGGAATTCCTGCTGCAAGACAAATGGCAAGCACTTTTACAGAGAGAATCTCCACAATTAAGTGTAGGTGAAGGAAGCTTCATGTATCTCTTCAAAATACATACAGCTCTTATCAAGATACAGTACAGACTCAGTTTATACTGAGCATTGGAACAGCTAAACATGCAAGTCTGAAAACAAAGGCAAACATTGGTTTGCAGTCTGCAGCATAAAGCACAAATTAAAAAGTATCCTTTTCTCTTAATAGTTCTTCCTATTTACTTATTAGGTCATTGCTGCTGAAGCACAAATGCCAGTTTTATTGAGGTGGTCTACAGAACAATATGGGAAGTTGTCATAGTTTCAGCTGGGATAGAGTTAAGTGCCTTCCTAGTAGCTGGTACAGTGCTGTGTTTTGAGTTCAGCAGGAGAAGAATGTTGATAACACTCTGATGTTTTCAGTTGCTGCTAAGTAATGTCTAGACTAAGTCAAGGATTTTTCAGCTTCTCATGCCCAGCCAGTGAGAAGGCTGGAGGGGCACAAGAAGCTGGGAGGGAACACAGCTAGGACAGCTGATCCAAACTGTCCAATGAGGTATTCCAGACCATGGGACATCACATTCAGGAAATAACTGGGTGGCGTGGGGGTTGGGATCACCGCTCGGGGACTAACTGGGTGTCCATCGGCGATTACTCTGTGCACCATTTCTATATTCCAATCCTTTTACTATTACTGTTGTCATTTTATTAGTGTTGTTATCATCATTATGACTTTCTTCTTTTCTGTTCTATTAAACCATTCTTATCTCAACCCACGAGTTTTACTTCTTTTCCCGATTTTCTCCCCCATCCCACTGGGGGCAGGGGGGTAGTGAGTGAGCAGCTGCATGGTGTTTAGTTGCTGGCTGGGCTTAAACCACAACAGAAGTTTAAGTTTAGCTACTTACAGTTTCTGAAAGAACATAAAGATAGCATCAAGATTTAGCAATAGCTGTGCTAGTAATACCTCTGCTACCAAGTTCCACTAATTAGAACTCCACACTAGTAATTTTTGTATACAGAAGCTAGTAACATATTAAGATAAATTATCACAGGAAACAAGAATATCTTACCAGTCTGTGCTTGAAGTTTTTTCAAATTATAGGCCCCAGGACCAACGAATCTTAACCTTTTTGATAATGGAACGTGGATAGTTTCTGAAAGAACATTTAAAAATACTTTGAAATGGTAAATATAATAATCTTGAAAGCTATTGCAAAAAATAAGTCACATTCATTTACTTTTTGATCTTCTATAGCTACTTGCATTATTTGCTGAACATTGACATAACTACACTTAAGAACTGAAATAAATGAAAATGTAAAATACAAATACTTTGGTGAGTGTAAATTAGCTTAAGCCATACCAATACTGACATCTATATCCATTCTGATTTTGTGAGAGTTTCACAGAACTTCAGTTTAATTCTGTTTTCTGGTGTACAGTGAAATAGTACAGTGTTGCCTCACATGGCAATAAAAAACAAAAATTCACCTCAAAAAAAAATGGAGAAAAAATAACTCCAAGAGGCAGGGGTAGAAACATATAACAAACATTCATTAAAAAAGCTGGTTTAAGCAGCAGCTTATTGTTAAAAATATAATTATAAAAGTTATGCATTCTTATCAACATACAACTAGCATTACCTACAACTGGTCCACTTTCTTTTCTGTTAGGTCTGGGTTTTGCCAGCGTTTCGTTCATAATTTGTAAAATCTCCCTCTTTGCAGCTGTGAGGGTTTTGGAGGTGGGGGAGGGAAGGAGGAGGAAGGAAAAATAAAGAGTTCTGTGTAAGATTAAAATGAATTTATGCAGTTTTTGTTATAAAGCAGATAAACATCTGTTCATAAAGTCTGCCTCCTGCCTAACTTGAGAATTTATCCTGGTAACTTAACCCATTTCAGGTAGCGTATGTTTGCTGCAGTACCAACATTCTGCTCTATGCATGCAAAACCTACACCTTCAGCACATTTATTGATTTTATTCAGTCTAGAACATTACAAACAATTTGGTGTAATATTTAAATAAATCAGAATGCTGATAAAAGCAACAAGGTGTAGCTTTGATTAGTTAAGTTATAATACAGTGGCCTGGAACTTTAGCTGAGCTGCTTCAAGTGATACAGCATTAAATAGGAATTACTGGTTCTTACATTTTAAGTAAGGGTTTTCTAACTAAAATCTTGTTATTACAATTTTCTCTCTTACAACTAGTTAAATCCTTATTAAAGCTTGTAGCTTCAGTTTTTCTTATGGCTTAAGAATATTTTAGCTGTGCATGTCAGAATACAGACAGCAGTAAATTTCAATAGTAAATATACCTGAATTTATGGTAAATAAGAGATAGTTTACTATTCTTTCTAGAACATTATTCTGTTGGATTTAAAAAAAAGGTCATGTAATAGGATGTTTGTGTGTTAGTCCAAATCCATTTTGGTGTTATGGTAACACTTTACATATTTAACTAGCACGAGATGCCTCCTCCCTCTCCTAACTTTCCAAAGTTGCCACCTACCAATCAAAAGCAATCCAGTTTCAGTGAGCAAAGCTGCACTTCAGCCTTTACAACTCTGTTATTCACAAGGTACTGAGCTGCTAGATCTTAACCATGAACTCCCTGAGATGACATGGACGTTTACTTAAGTTCTAAGAACTCGCTGCTCAAGACACATTTAAAAATTAGTCTGAAGTTACTTTAAAGTTAGTTCGGAGCTTATTTTTAACAATGCTTTTTACTGATCTATTGCACAGCACAAACCGAACCTTTCTTCCCCAACTCACCACATATGGTTTTAATATAGTATGACAATAAACTGACATGGCCTAGTAATATTGTACTTGCATCAGTCAAATCCAAAATACTGCATGTAAATATTTTATAATATAGTCCTCTACCGTAATTTTGCTCTTCTGTGTAAGTTCCCTCCCTCCCCACTTTGCTATGCTACTAATTTTATTGCAATTTTTCAAAACAAGTTATCCATTGTACTAAACTGGTGACTGTTAATATTACACCATTTTTGTTCTGTTTTAATAAGAAGTAACCTCCAGGAGCAGCAGACAATTTCACTGACATTATGTACAATAATATGAGACTTAGGTGTTGTGGCAAGGGCCTGGCTTTTTGGACACTGAACACTCTCCTCTGACACAAAAAGTTATTTATTTTGCATGAAGTGCCTATATGGAAGTATAACAGACAACACCCAAACCAGCCCAGTTGTTTTGAAGACAGCAGCTTTTTTCCACAATGAGAACAAAAAAATTAGTAATTTATTGTTTAGATTAATAATACTTAGAATTTAATACAATTTATCATTTAATATGATAAAATGGGTGCAAATACAATATGGACCTACCTGTAGCTTGCTGAATAGCTTCCATTACAATTTTTACTGGTATTCCTGGTAGTTTTAGATCAGCCTAATATGATAAGATTTAAGTTACATCAATATGTAAGGAAAGCTTTTTTAGATACATTCTCAGAGTTCCATTTTAGGATGATTTAATGTTACGATACCTGCAAGGCAGTTATTCCTTTATTAGTACCTGCCATCTTGAAATCCATATCACCATAGTAATCTTCAATTCCCTACCAGCATAGACAGAAAAAAAGCAAATTGGAGTAACTTTATCCCAGTGTCAAGTCTCGTTATACTAAAAGTATATTCTGTGTTTCAATAACCCACAAAGTAGTTCTGCAGACTTGGAATTACTGCTGAGACTCATGTGTTCTTCTTCAACCTTATTTTGCTGTTTGTGATTAACACTGTTCCCTTCTCTCCTTATAAATGAAGAGCTTTCACGGACTAGTTTCTGAACAACAGATCCACAGCTAATTTTCTACTAGCAGTGGCTGCCACAGGAAGAAGCAGCAGCAGCAGCATGATAATGTGCATTTCTGTCCCCCAGAAACTTTGCCAAGTGCTCATTCTCCATCCAATATATTGTGTTTTTCAGCAAATTATTCAATTATTAATCTCTTTCTCCCAAGAGAAAAAACAAAATTAATTGGAAAGAGGGAGCTTAAAAGAAATAATTGAGTAATTACAAAAAACTAGAAACATGACTGGACATTTCACTGAGATTTTCTGAAATAAGGGAGGAGTTCAGGAGACAGAACAGAGAAGATAAAACTATTCAATATTTCCAGTAGCGTATGTTACAGAAGTAACTGGGTAAACCATTACAAAAGAAGGCCATAGAATATATTTTAGAGAATTAAGCAGCAATAAAACTAACAGTGCTAGAAACACTCACCAGGATGTCTGTCAGCAAGCGATAGTCCTCAATATCTCCTTTTTCCAGACTGCATTTGGTAATGAGACCTATTGCTACACCTGCCACTGCACTTGATACTGGAACTCCTAACAGCGGTAAATAAAAATACATTTTTATAATCTTTGGTCATTTACAAATCCTGTAACACATTATAATATGTAGTTTATCCTTTTAAGTGTAACATTTTGTACCTGCATCCATTAATGCCAAACTTCCACCACATGCAGAAGCCATTGAAGAAGACCCTACAGAGTTAGAATATGGGGCGGGGAGGGGGAGGAAAGTATTAAACATAGGTCAGGAGTATTTGAAACAAAACTTGCTAGTGATATTCTTCAATGACAGTTTGACAATTAACTTGTTGCTAGAAAATACTGTGCAGCACCACACATAGCACAATAAATAATTACAATTAGAAATTTTCCATAGCGTAAGTACTTTTAACAAGAAACACATGATATAGTTTGAATCTTTTATGATACTCATACCAAAACCCCTCAAACGTCACAATGAATATTAAATATTCTAAACAAGAAATCTGTGGGTTTCACAGGAAGCTGCAAATGTGACACCTTCCCTTTGTCCACTAACCCCTTCTGCTACCCACCTAATCTCACTACAGTGCTATAAAATAGGAGGTAGACCTCAGGGAGCTTTTTGCCACACATGGGAATCTGCAGAAAGGTGAAATGGATAGCTCTCTCCCAAACTGGGGAGATGGGAGAGAACAAATACAACCTGCCAGTAGAAGTTACCACTAAGTCAGTAAGGGTACCAGCTGTGATTAAACACTGAAGAATGGGTCTCAATATATGCTGATTTATTTTCCTCACTCTGAAGCATAAAAATGCCACCAAATACCATTTTATTAAACTCAGAATTTATGTTTGCCTCTCATACTGATACTGTCCTGTTACACAAACGGAAAGAAAGGTCCACTGTTCATGCATCCTTTTTATTTTAAGTACTTCAGTTAATAGAGCTATCAAGATTAAGAAGGTTAAAAATGAAATCTATCACCTAAAATGCCTACAACTCAAGTTTGTCCAACTCAAGTTTTTTTAAGAACCAAATTCAGTCCCTAGCACTAACTTAAAAATAAGAAAATCATAATACCATTTGACTCTAAGACTTCAGAAGTAACTCGTATTGTGAATGGGAAATCCTGGGGAATAATTGGTTTCAAAGCTCTTTCTGCCAGTGCACCTGTTGAAATAAAAAAACCCACAACAAAACACCAAGTGATCCATAAATAAAAACAATCAGACAAAATATTAAAACTGACAGCATGGGGCTTCTCTAGTCTGAACTTACCATGTCCAAGTTCTCTCCTGTTCATACCAGTAACTTTGCCAATCTCATTAGTTGCATAAGGAGGAAACTATGAAGTAAAAACATACGTATATAGAAAATTAGCTAGTATTTTTTCTCCATTTTAAAACATACATTTATAAAAAAATTCTTTGAAGTTTGTGTGCATCTCAAGGAAAAAAACAAGTTAAAAAAAATCAAACCACCACATGACTTCCATCAGTCACCTGGTTTGCAAACCAGGACCAATTTTGGTAGTGTTTAGTAAAAGTTTTACTTCTGCTGAACAAGAGAGAATAAAGTAGTCACAAGGTAGTTGAAGAACAACACAAGCTTACTCCAATTAAACCTGTCAAACAACATATCAGAAATCTTGTTTCTGTCATACATACAATGGAACAAGACATGCCTGTTGCCTGTACAAAAAAAGTTCCAAAGGCTGAGAGAGATCCAAGATGTAAAAGCACGCACTTACTATTGGTGTAGTACATCAGCTGAACATATTAATAGAGTTTACTAAAAGTAATAAAGCAGGTTAATCGTGCTTTCAGTAATAACCCATTCTTAAGGGGCTAGCCTAATGTTACGATATTAAAAAGGCAGTATAAAATGGCAATTTACAAATTATCTAGTGCTTTTTAGGACACCAGCACTTTTGTTCACAAACAGCAGTATAAATTTACATATGAATTAGAATTAACACATTTAACAAATCTAGAGATAATTTATATCCTTGGAAGTGATCAATTTCACCTTTAAAAGCAAGACATGAAGCCCTTCTGAGAATCATGCAGAAAAGCTGTGACATATTAAAACTCACCTCATAATGCAGCATGAAGTTTTTATCTTTTATTCCACTATTAATTAAAAACAAGACCATGTCAAAAAAGAGCAACCAAACATGTCTTACATACAAGAATACGTAAGATTATATTCAGTTATGCTTACAAATAGACCTAGCAAAAACAATGAATTAATAGATTTGCTGATCATGCACATTTTCCCTAAGGTTTTCTAAGCAGTAAACACGTGAAAAAAGCATAGTCTACAAAGAAAAAACCTCATGTGCTAATTAATCATCATCATTGAAACAGTTTTCCTAACTGTTTAGAATAGAATAGGTCCTACTAGTTCCTTATGCTGGTTTTGGTGTGTCTGAAGAAAATAAAAAAAAATATTCAAACTTCAAGAACAGCAACATCTTACTGTACACATTGCAGTAAGGACTCAAAAATGTAAGCGCTCAGAACGAATACTGAAAATCTCTGTAACCACAAAATAGCTCTTGATTAAATGAAAAAAGCATGCTCAAAAAGTACTGAAGTACCACAAGACTTGACTCTTAGCAATAAAAACAAAAAAGCAAATCTATAAAGTTGCTTCAAGTCAAGACTTGTCTGTAGTTTCATACAGAGGCAATCTCTCATTCACAAAGCAACCTATCGAGTGCCAATTAAAACCCATTATTTAGCACAAACTAATTTCCAAGAATACCAAAAATACAGGCTATGGACAAACACCTCTAGGCCCAAAAAATTAACTAAAGCAAAGCTGACACATCAAGATGTAGAAGCTCCCACACTGGTGGGATCAGATAAAGGGAAGGAATTTCTCCTCCCCAACAAGTTAGCCCTCAGCAATAAAATGTTAACGGCATAAGGACTTGCTTGCTACATTGCAAGCTGAATTTTCCTTGCTCCATTAAGAAAGCACACAAATATTTTCAACCTTCTGAACATTTTCATTTTGAGACAAAATGGGAAGATTTAGATAGGCTGATTCAGTTGAGGGCGGACAGACCCCACAAAATTATCTGCTTTTTAGGTTTTTTTCTATTCAAATCAAACTTGACAAACAGAACAGCACTTCACAGGCTATCTGCATCCAACCTATCGAGCAAAACTTCAAAACATGTGAGAAACAGATTAAATTAACAGAACAGATGTCAAGTTCCAAGTGTGCTGATAAATACTTGGAACAAAGAGAATCAACTTTCACCAACTGTTTATTTAAAGAGACTTGATATATGGACACAGTTTTACAGCTTCAAGAGTAAGTCGCTATTTTCTTTCTCTTGAAACCAGATTGGATGTTACTTGTAATACTGTCAAATTTCAAATGTGTGTCTATGGAGTTAGTCACCATCACAAAAAACAAATGCCACGATCTTTTGAGAAGAGGCCACTCCAAAGTCTGATTTTACACATTTTTTTCAGTCCTAATGAATATATATATATGTCAAAGTTCAAGGACTTTTATCAAATGTGCTTAAATGCTCACCCTTTTTTATTACTGACAAAACACCAAAAGATGCACATACCTCACTGCTGTTGAGATAAGATCTGATTTTACACTCGATTCTAGAGAGTCAAACGTAACTGTACAGAGAACCTAAAATAAAAAACAGAGGGTAAATAACTTGTTCTTAAAACACTTCTGTCTTTCACAACTTTTACTGTTTATCAAGAATCAAAAAGAATGATTTCAGCAACAAATATGTCATCATCACCTACCACTACTGCAAACATTTTTTTTCCTTCATAACACAAACTTACTCATAATCTGTAAAGATTCTATAATCTTACAGGCGATCACATTTTAAAATACTAATCTAATGCTTCTTAACCTAGTAGGAGCCTAGAACAGTTTGTTCACTAAGAAACCAAACAACTTCGTTTAAGAGCCAGGGCCAGATGCAGCCACCACACTGCACAAAAGAGCAAGCCTGTTTATCACAGACTTGCATCTGTTATTTTTAGTGGGATAAGAGGGAACACCACTGAGGAATAAATCACTGTTTGCAACTACCTATGTACCCTGTACTAAGTCAGATCAATGGCTAACAGTCTTCTAGGAAAATGAGCTATAAAAATACAGAAGACCAAATCTTGAGTACAATCTTAATTCAATCCACCCAACATCTGACACTTTGGGCAAAAATAAAAAATAAATCTCAATGTATTTTTTGGTACAATTTCCCTATTTACTCCAGGTTACACATGACATTCTTTTTAAAAGACTTCTCATGGCATACACAATTTAGCACTGTCCTGCATATCTTTTACCGAGTCGCCCATTTTTCTGAAAATGAAAAAGATTGTATTTTACACGAAAAGCTTTTGTTTCAACAAGTCTTTAACATAAGAGTCTATTCAGAGGGATGAAAAAGGTATGATTTTGGACTTATCTTATTAACAAGCAATTACTTCAAACCATCCTGAATCAGAAAGCTTTCTTCTCAAACCACCTACTCCCAAGACAAAAGCCAACCAACCAAAAAATGCCCCAAACCTTCCAACCTGATCTGAACAAGGAGAATTCTTACAGCTTCTAACTTTGGTTACTAGATGTTCTTCAGAAAGTCTAAAGACACAATAATGGTTACCAGACTCATTCTGGGCACATATGCTTATACCTGTACTGTTTGTGTAGCAAGGAGCCCAGCTTTGTCTACTATCTTAATGAACACAGATGTATTTCAATTAAATCTAAACTGTTTTCTAGTTATTACTATTTGAATGTGAAGAAAAAGGAAACTTTGCATTTAAATGAAAGATGCAAATCTTTCAGCTTTCAATAAATTTATTTATGGTTTCTGATATTTAAAGATACTACCTGTGTTTGACCTCTCTGAAATAACGCTGATCCATGAAGCATTTTAAACATGTTCACTTCACATTTAATATCTCTGAGGGAAGTCAGATGTCTCCCATCACACCTAAAGTCACAAGCAGAAATTATGAGATCAATGGAACTACAGTCTTGGACAAAAAGTTGACAAATATTTTTCAGTAGGATTTTGATATACTTACCTTCTATATTCATTCAGAACAAGATTTCTAAAAATATCCTTTGAAACCACATTAAAAGATTCTATTATTTCATAAGGCTCAGCCTCTGGAAATTTTTCTGGGTATAAAAAAGAAATTGCATCTGAAGTTAGAGAAATAATTTTATAGAACTTCTGCTAAAATAGCTTGGCCAAAGAGCACATTGTAATTCTAAGCAGTGCTAGCTCCATTTAAGCATTCTCTAAATATTAAGCAGAAAATAATACCTTTCAGCTGTTCTTCTGTTTCAAGTCTTATCTTGTTAATTGCTTCATCTCTAGAAATCTAGAAAACAGGATTTGCAACCAGTTAACTCTACAAGGCAGAATAACAAAGGAGGTTTGGGTTGTTGGGTTTTTGTTTGGTTTAAAATTCTGTAAAACTCCAGGAATAAGGAATAGGATTGTCACACAAATTTGAAGATCAGTAACATACTGCAAACAAATACTCTGGTAGATAAGAATTTACAAAACAATTTATTATTACTATTGCAAATAAATGCAGAGGAGGACAAGAGTTTTTATTAACATTAGCTTAGAACTAAATCTTAGTAAAGTTTCATTATATTAATTAAAAATAATTCTATCATGTTTGAACTGATTACTTACTTTATCATGGCTGGAATCTGTGAACACTGCATAGATCTTGTTAAAAGCAAGTCTTTTGGATGAAAAGAAAGAATTTTTGAAAACACAGCTTAAAAACCAATTACACAATTTTTTCTTTTAAGGATTAAATGTTTGTTTTCACTAGCAGTATCAAAGCACCAGACTGACATTCACAAACATTACTAGCCTCAGCTGTTCTTCCTGCCTGCTCTCCAAGCACCCCTCTCAAACTAGTTATCACTCCCACCATGAGGATCATACACACCAACATCCTGACTTCTCTTGTCACCATTCTACAAGAATGGCATATTAACTTACTAAATCTTCAGGTTATTTTGCCCTGTCCTTCTTACTAAGTATAAAACCAGAGAGCTGAAGGCTGTGTTCCTAAGTTTCTATGGAAAATGCAGCAAGTAATTCTGAACTTTCAAAACATGCTATTTTGTTAAACAAAATACCCAAACTATCTAATCAGAGATCATCGAATTAAATAACCATTAAATAAGCATTTTGAGTCACTTAACATAATTTAGATCAAAATTATTTGTTCTGAACTTACTTCTTTGCGCATTCCACAATCTCTTCAGGAGCAACAAATAACTTCTGAACAGTTCTCTTGACAACACCTTGTTCTTTCACTAGTTGTTGAATTCCCTGAATTATTTGCTGGGTATGCTTCACCCCCACTTTGATGGCATGACAGAAGTCTTGTTGCAATATATTCTCGGCACTTGCTTCCAACATCACTATCAATGGAAAGTTAAAAATTAAGTAAATTGCTATTTTATTGTTCAATAGCAATCTAACTCAGCTGAGGAAAAACAGATTAACATTCAACTGCATAAATATAATGGAATTTACTTTACCTAATCCATCACCATTGTTTAATCCTACTATTTTGTAAAAATACAGGTTTCAAAGATTAGGAAAATATCTGCAAAGAGGCACCTACCTGACTTTCAAACAGTCAACAGATACTAATAATTAACCTACTTACCAACTTGATTTTGTGGAGCTCCAGCAATAACTAAATTTAAAGCACTAGAAGACATCTGTTTTCGTGTTGGATTGATAATGGTTTCTCCATCAACCAGTCCTACCCTTACTGCACCTACAAAGAAACCCCGGAAAATTATTATTATTATAATAAGGAAGTTCTTTAAGGCACCATTTCACTTTGAAAATTATACATCTAAAAAGAGTAATTAAAGCTATGGATTAATTTTAAAACATTAGCTATATAATAAGAACAAGTCTGTAAGGTGAAATTATCCATTCTTTAATTTCTTTTGGTTAGTATTACTGGTAGGGCATATAATGCCAAGCAGCATTATACACAAGGCTGTAAGCCTATCAGGTTTTCTTAGTCATTTGAGCACGTTTTCTAGAAGAAAAGGCAGGTGAAAGGAAACTACAGCTAAACATTTGTCCTTGGCTAGATTGTTTCTCTTCTCCAAAAAATATTCACAATGAAATAAAGCTCTTCTTGAGTTCCTGGAGAAGAAGTATTCTTATTAGCTATTTTCTAAACAATGCTTTTCAAGACTAAGTTTCTCTAAAGAAAAAAAATCTAAGTCATTGGTCTCTGTACTATATTTAATTATAAACCCTTCCAGAAGTATATTTAGTCCAGGAAAAATAATGCTTTCAAGTGCAATAATGCTATCCATTGTAAAATTATTTTCAATACTTTAAACAAAAGTTAGTGGACTTTAAATTCAGATTCTTGTTAAAAAAGAAAGTGTGAACTGTGCTCTAAGTTTTCCATTATGTTCAAATCATCATAATTTCAAAATATTTACTTACCAATAGGTCCATTCCATGGGATATCAGATAATGCAAGTGCTGCAGAAGCTAGAATGAGGAGATAAAATCTGTATTAGAAAAAACGGACCACATTAAAAATTACTGCTCGTGTGTGATTTAAACATCCTCTTACCTCCATTAATTGCCAGAACATCAGGATCATTGACGCCATCTACTGCTAAAAGATTACAAAGGATCTGGCATAAGATAAAAGACAATGAATAATTTTTACCTATACATTTTTATTATCTGTCAATACAAATAAAACAATAAAAGAAAACATTCCACATATTTATACAGGCCTATACTGCAAATGAATATTTGTTAAGGTATTTAAACTAGAAAGCCTACAAAAAACCAATGTATAATATCATACCATATCATATAACATATACTATAAGCCTTTCTTTCCTCTATTGTACAGAGGATATCTGAATTTTGTTCCTGTAGCTCTACAACAAAATTTGGAAACTAGCATGTAATAAAAATAATATAAGACAAGGAAATGACAAACTAAAAAGCAGCATTGCGCTATTAGACTGTTTTGCAAAGTGTAAACCCCTCCTGGATGCTAATGAAAATTGCTTTTCTTGAAACAATGGCTATATCATGTAAAATTTTCATTGGATGTACCCAAGTTTCCCATTCTGAAGCTAGCTATAGTTAAGGACAGCAAACGTGACCTACCTGTGTATCATAAAAGTAGCCTATTGGAAAGAGTGGTCTGATTGACCGATCTGCAAAAGAAATATTCCAAGTCTAAGAATTATTTGGTTTTCAGTAGTTAGTATTCAGTTTGTCTTGTAATAACCCCACAAGAAACTGACAACATGGTTTAAATGAAAGACCCAGCCAAACAAAAAAGAAGAGACAAGGCAGAGAACCCTGAAGGAAATTTAGTATGACATATCATCAACTCTAAAATTTCAATAGCACTCAGAGTAGCGTAAGAGTTATTTGGGTGAGCGTACCCACTGTGAGGTAACACGAAGTATAAAACATTGAAAAAGTCTTCTATGCTTTAGAATACAAATAATCTATTAAATAGTATTTCACCAGAAATATCTTCAAGGGAAGGACATAGTCCTCAAACAGAGAAAAGCAACAAAAGCATGTATGTTCAAAATACTGTATTATTTCCATAATGCATAGATTTCCTATTAATTTTATTGCAGTCTAAAGTGTATAGGACTCTGTAACAGCCTAAGCCTTAAAGGCTGTTCCCTCTCCTAATTCTTTTCATTGCTGTCTTAAGATGCTAATGTATTTGACATTAGTTTTATATAACTGTTGAATTTCAAGGGATTATCTTATTCATCAATGGAGATAGCCATGATGGAAATGGCTTTTCAAGCAGGGTTAAGAGGGAGAGAGTAAGTCTATACCAATCAGTAATTGTGCCTCTTTGTATTTCAGAGTTTAGCCAATTGGTTGTCTCTTCCAACTGTCCAGACTGATGTGCAGTTAGGATGAGATCTTAATATCAACAAAGGTGACAAGGTTTCTCAAGAACCAGGATTTTTATATATGAAGGAATATGCACGCAGCCCCACTGACATATTGTTTTAAAAATCAGTACTGATAAACAAGAAACTACAAGTTTGTTTTCTTCTGATATTACTGCAGAAACAATCAACTCTGCAAACAGCACTTATAAATTACTATCTTTTCAAACATTCATGAGGATATTACAAAGTATTTAAAATACATTGTCAATAAAGTGTTCCAGCCTACCTATTACTCTGCTCGTAAGAATTTCTTTATCAGTGGAACCAAGTTCTCTTCTTAGATAGTTTGTAGGAATTCTTCCTGCTGCAGCAGCTTTCTGACGGTAATCAACCTTTTAATAACAAAACAGGGATTCCTAAAGACAACAGATTACTTATTTCAGAGCCACAAAATCATTCAGGTTAGAAAGGACACCTCTGAAGGCCTATAATACAATGCCCTGCTCAGAGCAAGGTCAACTCTGAATTCAGGGGACATTATTCAAGGCTCTATCTTGATGCCCAAATGGACTCTCCCATTCTATAGCATATATGGACTGCTCAGCCAGTCAGTTCCCAGCCTGAACTGTTGCAGGGCACTAGTGCACCCCAAGTTCAAGGACTTCACGTTTGTCCTTATAGAATTAAGGTTCCTGTTGGCCCATTCCTCCAGCCCCTGGTCCCTCCAGATGGCAGCCCTGCTTCTGAGCATTATCATC
>JANZLQ010000086.1:10738732-10751261 GCA_026212715.1 Elanus axillaris
ATTTTTTTAAATTTTTTTTTGGGGGGGGGGGAAGTGGAACCCATTGTACAAACTTGGCTATATGAAAGCAACTCGTGGGGAATGACAAAGAGAGCACTTACCTTAAAATAATAATTTAAAAATCCCAACAGTGATTTATTTTCCCTTTTTTTGCAATCATTGCAGATAAGGATAACGCTGGTAAGAAACTGTGCCTGTTACTGTTCCAGTAAAGTTTCCCATTAGTGTTCCATCCATGCTACTATGCCTATGTATGTTATCTTAACCTGCTGATTCCATTACAAGCCATGAAGAAAAACTATGCAATGCACCTAGGACCAGCATTAAGTAGCCCTGGAAGCCTGCTCATATGCCACACCTGAGCAAGTAACTTTTTTTGAAATGGTAAACCTGTTTCAGCAGGATGCATAGCACTTATCCTAACTTTCTAAAGAAGTCTTAGGAGTATATATTGAAATAGCATGATTTTTGTAGATGTGCACAGGCTTTGACTGAAACATGTTAATGTGAGCTTGCAAGAGCAGTTCTGCAGGGTGATGGGGGGGTGCTTGTCTACTGCTAAAAGAAATCATTATATATGCTGATTGAAAACCCTCTATATTATTTGGAAGTAAAGATGTGGTTTGTAATTCTTCTTGCCAGAAACTTTAATGTCCTTGGCCAGTTACTGAAGTAGAGCTGTAATGGATTCTGGGAGCTGTGGATTTGGGTCCTTTGGCTGTTGAAACCACCTTAGCTCATTTAATCTGATGCCTTAAGTCCACGTCCTTCTGAAACCATTATGTGCACATGCTGCAAGATAGTATTAATGTGTATTTGCATCCCCTTTTTAAAGCAAAATTATTCCCTGTAACAAAGTCTGTCCTCTCAAAGGAGTTACCTTCATATTTTATGCTAATTTTTATTGAGCTGCTTTCTCTTTCACCAGCTCCTATAGAAACAGAAATATTTCAGGCCAGTGGTTGGGACAGGTGGTGGCACCATATGGGGGTCCTGTTTGTATGCATGTGTATTTACTTAGTACATATGTATTTGTATACATGTGTGTTTACTTACTAAATACATAGGCCTGTTTGCAGAATCTCAAATGCTACACCAAGTATTTCTTTTAAGTTTTTGTTTAGTGTCTTTGAAGTAAACACCCTTTTTGAAGTGGTAAGTTTGCTTTGGTGGTGGGTATCGAGTTGGGGAGCTGTGGGATGCTCTTGGAGTCAGACAGAGGAAAGGGACGAGTACATAGACCTGAAACACTTGGTTCTTATTTGTTGTGTTGTCATAAATGAGGGCATTTGCATTGGAAAAAGGAGGAATGTTCTAAAGTGGGGGAAATTTGTAGTAATTTGTCAAGGCTGAGTGAATACCACTAGGTGTAAATGGGTTTGGGAGGGTGGTCCCCTTTAGCTGAGGCAGCAGCTGGTGTGGTTGGAGAAACAATATTGAGGGAAAGAGTCTTTAGTGAAATAACACCCTGCAAGCAGGAGTATCTACCAAAGCAGTGCAGCTGTGGCCTTGTAGGTCTCAGGCAGTGCCACTGTTAATGTTTGGAAGTCCCTTTCTTTTATTATCCCAAACCCTGGATGAGAGAATGCCTTGCAGAGCTCAGAAAAAGGCTTTAAAAGTCACCTCTTCTGGCAACAAAGTTTCTTTTCCCTTAAGATGTGTCACTTAATCATCTTTAGCTTCACCAGAAAAATCAGATGGATGAGCAACTACAGCGAGAGTTACTGCTTTTAAACAGTTCACTGGATAACTGTGTTTCCTCCGGAGCAGTGTCAAACATCACATTTTCATCCTGGAGACTATCCCTTGTGCTATGTGTCTCTGCTGGTGTCTTGAAATTGAGAATACCCTGCCCACATTTGTAGCAAGCTCCCTGGCCAGAGAAAGATCCTAAAATGAGTTATTTCATGCATCTTTCCCTATTTAATCTTCTGCCATGGGATGGCACTGGTTAGCTGACCAAGGGATATGGTTCTTCCGTTGCAGTCCAAGCTAGGTTCGGGCTATTTTATGGTGATGCCCGCAGAGTGCAGCTTCTGCTCACAGAATTCCTCCACAGCTTGCTTGGAAACATCAGAAGATGGACTGAATATTTGTGGAAATATAAAAAACAACAGTTTGTTTTTCATTACATGTTACTTCATAGCTCTCTAATCCTTGAGAGAAGTTCCCAGCTCGGCTCTTCATTGTGATCAGATGAAATATGGGCAATTTTTAACTTGCAGGGATAAATGAGTGGCACAGAAAATAATTTTTGTTTAATTTGAAGTGAAAGGGAAAATCTACACAAATGGTAAATTTGACAAAATTTACAAGAGACAGTGCTCTCCCCTTTGTGCATGCAATGGGCATGAAGAGTGGCTGAAGACCCGCTAAGTCCATGGTTTAAAAAGGAGGATGTAGAGGTGTGATTTTAAACCTTTTCAGGCATTTACATGAACTCTGAGCATTCAGTGCTGTATTCTTAACAAAACAGCCATAGTTTAACGAATAAATGCAAAAGCACTCTACCTGTATGGGAAAACTTTAGACACTTGTTTTCAAAACTGAATTAGTACCACTTCTAACACTACAAATTACTTTTGTGACCTGTATCTTCAGTTAGTTTAAAAAGAAATGTAAGTGAACATGTATAATGCACAAAGCTTCCAGATGTTTGTGCTCATTTACTGTCAATTCAGTTAATAATAACAGTGCCCAAGTTAAAACGAACTGTACTCTGGCAACCTCTCCCCAAAAATCCCATCCGAGGGCTGAACACTGCTTGGGGCTGCTCTCTGTACCAACTTATGAGGCCATGCAGACCTTTGTTGGCGGTCAAGAGCCAAAGGTCTGATTTTAAAAGATTATGATAGGAATTATGATAAATACCAGGGAATACAAAGAGGTTTGAAATGACCTGAGGCCCTGAATTACTTGCCCAGGGCTGAAAACTAAGCAAAAGGCAGTGGCAGATTGAGGGTGGGCATCCTTTTCAGAGGGTGGTTTCTAAAACAAAGCAAAGACCCTCGTTTAATTGGCAAGTAGCTGTCAGATCCAGTGTGTAATGCAAAGAAAAGGCATGTAAAATAAATATAATTTTTAATGCTTTTTTTTTAAAAAAACAGTTATTGTCTGGGAATTTCTTGTGTGGTAACCCATAAGGTAGTGGGACTATGCTCACTATTGCCTTAAATCTTTGACAAATTTTAAAGGAATTATAACTTTAATGCCTGATGTATTTCCTTTGTTGCTTTCTTATTTCTGTTAGGGAGAAACATGAGCTGTCTCTTGCTGTCACGTGAGGAGGCATTTGCCCGATTCAAACCCCTTTGGCCACTGCTCTGCTTGGGAGTGTGGCTGTGGGTTTGGGGTCTGTCTCTGTCCTGCAGCACCTTGCAGGGCTGTTGCATGATTTGGGGCAAGACAATGGTGAAAGGCTTTGTGCTGAGGATTAGTGTACCAAATGGATGAGTAAAAGAGGTGGTAATTGAACAAGATGATGAGATGAAGGCAGCAATAAGAATTGATGAAGTGGCTCAAGCTGGCAATGGAACATGGTGTGAAGATGAGTGATTTGAAGGCAAAGCATGATTGATCTGTGTTGTGTCAGGTGATGGCACAGAAACAGTCTAAAAGGTGAACTTGGAACTCTTCAAATCCTGTGAAAAGATAGCCATGATTATTTAGCTGTGGATGTGATGTTTTGAAATAGTTATTTAACGACTGTTGAGGCTTTCACCCTGGATGCGTTTTCTTTTAACTGAGTGATTTAATTTTAAAAAGCATTTTCAGGTAAGAGAAGAAAAAGAGAAGACTGATTAATAGGGCCTCTCTAACAAAGGGCAAAGCTCTGGAAGCCTCAAAGTTGCTGGTGGTGCCATGCAGAATGACCCTGGTAGTCTTGGAGAAAGACAGAAGGATCAGGGAAAAGACAGGAGATGATCACTTGCCTACAACTTGCCAGTAATGAAAACGTCTTAGCCATTGAACCCTTTTGATTTTTGCCATCTATGAAACTCAAGGAAAAAGCCTTCGAAACTTTGTTAAAAGTTGGAAGTTGACAGCCTGAATTTGCAGCAGTGCTGTGAGTGTAGTGGATGGCACGCTTGAAATAAAGCATCAGCCTTGTAGCTCAGAATCCTATGGATTGTATCTGTTCTGTCTCTTTCCCCTTTGGCATGATGGTTTGTGTTTTTCTCTTTAATTTCAAAGTAAAACTATAAATAGGAGTTGGGAACTGTGTGGATGTGGTGACTGATACAGGGTTTGTTTGCTGTTCTCACCCACTCACCTTATAAAGGAGGTCTAAGTTTAAATTAAGAGCTAATGATCAAGCAGTTTGTCAACTCCTGCCATGTCCTTGATCTGTTTCCAGCATGTTGGCTCCATCCTCTTGCTGTGACAAATGCCATTGATTTTGGCAGGGCTGGGTCAAGCCCTTTGTACAGATCTTTCAAATTTTTGCAATGAGCACAAATATGATAGACTCAAAATAAACTTATTTCTTCAAGACGACTCCTTGGAATCCCTAAAAGTTTACATTAATTTTTGGTTTTTGCTTAGGAGAAAAAAAATTTAAAACAATCTGTGTTATCTTTTGGGCCATGTAATAAGAGCTACACCTTGATACAGGTCCTCCTGATCAGAGGAGATAATAGCACATATTCCTATAAAATGAAGGATGAAAAAGGAAATAAAACATTTCTAAGGCTGATAAAAATATGATTTATAATCAGGACCCAGTTATAAATCCCATCAACACTTACTATAGTTATATTTGCACGTTGCTGCATTGTTGAAAGAAAGGTTGGTAAAGGAATTAAGTATATGGTGTTTAACTCGTATAGTTACTTACACAAGTTGCAACTAGCTTAAAAAATGCCAGCATTGTTAGTAAAAGTAGTAAAAGAATAGTGATACATGTTAATAGCCATAAGGGTATCTGCCATTTAAAACTAAGTATAGTCAACTGTGTTTTGGGACCTGAAATGTGTAGAAGAACATATAAAAATTTTAATAGGGTAATAGCAGCTGCAGAAGTCAAAGTAGTAGAGAAAGGGGGAATACTTCAGCTCATAAGGGTGTCATTTGCTCCGCAGCTGATAACAGTTCAGTGATTCAACTTCAAACTTTGATTTCTCTCATTTAACTTCACACTGTGTGTTTGGCCTTGAGCTCTTTTCAGGTGTTGCCCTGTCCTAAGGGCATCCCAACCCACCCATTTTAACCTCTTAAAGTTATTTGTAACTGTGTAGTGGCTGTAAAGAGGATCTAAAGGAAAACCAGGAGTTTCTCTGTGGTACCTTCTGATTTTTAACTCTGTGTTACTGATCTTTATCAACAATGCCTAGCATATTGTTCCCAGGATGAGCGATACTCTATCCCTCTACCTTTGGCTTCAGGGGTTACACCCCAGTTCTGAAAAAAAACCACCTATTGTTAAACAATTTTTAATTGTTATTGCTGTTTTCAAGATATTACAACTATTGTGGATGTACAGGCATGTATAATGACATAAACTCAGGGCAGCAATATCCAGTGTATCATGTTAACCATGTATTCTTGTGTACTTAATTTTCTCCCAGTGATTTTTTTTTTTCCTTTAGGTTTATGCCTACTTTTTCCAATTCCAAGCAGTTGTTGGGTAGTTTCTATTTGCAAAATCATCAGATGTAATTCTGCCCTTCCATGATCAACAAACAAGCTGTCATCTGGAAATCTTGTATTTTCTTCCTGAACCTGCTTTGGTCTGATACTTTTACTTTTGCGAGGAGCAGTTGTAAAAGTATGCTAATAAAAAAATTATCTTGCTTTATGAAAAGGTCATGCCACGTAGACCCATCTCCTGGTTGTGCAGTTTATAGCCTGGCCGTTATTGTTACCCACTTGCATCACCCATGCATGCATGTGAGCTTCCCTGCAGGAGTGACACCGGGGGCTTCGGGTTTTGTGGCCAAGTGTGGAAAAGGAAATGTAGAAAATCCAGGTTACATCTGTAATCTTGCCTTTGTGGGTATGTGCTGTGTTATAGGCTTTAATTGCACGGCTGCAAAATGTTTCTCAAATGCACTATAATCAGCATTTTCTAAAACCTTAGTTGCATGAGTTTCATCTGATTTTTTTTTGAGCTGTTTTACTTTCTGCAGACCGTGCTCAGGCTATGATGCCTGCCTGGCAGTGGTGCATGGTCAGCTGTACTTGCACAGCAGTTTCCACATATAACAGTGGTACACTGCAAGATGCTGATGGGCACCAGCAAACACACAGCCTCCAAGGAGGCTGTGTAGAAAAAATGATGCAAAGAAAATCCTTTCTTCCCTCTGTTTTGTGCTCTGAAAAGGGGTTTGACTTGCCATGCCACAAAATTTTGAGGCTAGGGCTGACTTTTTTGTCCCTGGGAAGGATTTAGAGCCTCCATGAGGTTGTGTGCCTCCTGTCCTGAGTGGCTGAGCTGGAATGAAACCGAATTTCTTGGCCGACTCTGCAAGGTTTAGGGATTGTTGGCCTCTGCAGTGGGTTCCCTGGCCAGGGCTGGCCCTGAACACCAGTGGCTCCTGTGCCTTGCTTACATGCAGGAGGGAATATGCTTTTGAGGATTGCAGCAGAATACTGCTAAGGGTGCATTTGTGACAATCTGGGGTCTCTGTTCAGCACCTGCCTTTTACTGGGTAGGTGTTAGTTAATGCTTCCTGGACAGGATTTCTCTTCTGTGACTAGGCAGCTGGTGATGGCACCTCCTAGCCTGACCTTTGTAGCTTGGCAGGACACATGCTGCAGTCCCAAAATGCCTGAGGGCACCTATGTGTCCCCTGACTTGTGTTGCTGATAGCAGAAGGATGGGTGGGGCACCTTGTGTGCCTGGTTGTGCTGGTTTTGGCTGGGATAGGCTCAGCAAATCTCAGAGCAAAGGCTTGCACAGATTTCTTCTTTTTCAGCAAAATGTGCGAATCTTGGTTACAAAATTAGGAGCACAGATGTTAGTGAAAGAAGGAAAATTATTAGTGCACACACTTGCACCATAACTGCGCCTCCAAACTGACTTACAGATACACTTCCTCAGCCCTCCTGTTCCCCACAGATTTTCCTGTATCAAATGAAAATGTGCATCTTGTTCTTATTGTCTGAGTTAGGTGGAGTGAAACCTGCCCTAAATAATACTGTGGAGTAAAGTTTCAGCTGTGATTTGTTCTGATGAGCTTTGCCATATAACACTGTTAAACTCAGTTATCACAATTAAGTTTGCTTTAGATTTTTTGTGCTTTTATTGGGTATTTTATTCAGTTGATTTACTTAAGTGGAGTTCCTGAGTATGGAGTTTTAATGTTCCTGTTTTCACTAGCTTAAAAAAACTTCATCAGGTATCTTGATTTCCAAGAGCTTTATGAAAATACAAGGAACAATGCTCTTTTTCTTATTTAATGATGAAGACACTGGAGATGTGAGTGAACTAGTGATCTGTATAATTACTGTACAGGTTGACATGCAAACATTTTGCAAACTGTTCCTCACCAGTTGCTGTAAAGCCAGTGCTTTCTGCCTTGCTGGTCCAGAGACCTGAGCATAGACTCTTTTCATGGAGGAATTGATTACAGTTGCAAAATTTTCTTGTAAAATTTTTTTCCTTGTAAATATATTCTTTCCACCAAGCCAGTGCTGATTCAGTTATAAATATTTTTGCATTTGGAGGAAACTTTTTCCATGTTATGGCTAGACAACAGCCTTTCTTGCATTTCCCAGACCTGGTCTGATACAAACTGATTGTACAGGCAAAATCTGTGTATAACTGTTGCCATCTTCATGATTTTTGGTCTCCAATCTTTGTTGTCTCTGGATCATGGCAAACAGATGGTGTTCAAGTTTTATTTGAATATCTGACTACATTGGAAATGAGGCAAAATGAATTCAGCCATCACTAATAAGAATAATGCCAAACACTCAGGAAGTTTCTTTCCTCCCCCACTTTTCCATAGTCTTGTTTATAACTGACTTTGTTACACAATTGTGTTTCATCTGAATGGTTTAACCAATGGCTTTGGAGGTGCACCTGCAAAATTTTTTTGGTGTTTTGTGAGCTGAATCACAATGATCATGGTTACTGTGCACACAAGTGTCCCTTTAGATCTGTCCATCTTGTTGCATACAGAAATGTACAGAAATTGGATTTTATGCAGAAAACCACATCTCCATAAAATAGTTATTGTTCTGGCTACATAAATTCAGCATTTTAATTGTATTTATAATTTGAGCCCAACCAGTTGTGTTAGTAACTGTTTTCCTCACAGCAGTAACCAGCAACAACTGCAGGCATTGAGATTTATATTTAATCTAGTTTTTGGAAAAATTGTTTAGCAATTAATGCTAATAGCTGGCTGATACTTGCATAGCATCCAAGTTCAACTGTACATTTGCCTTTCGCAGAGCAGACTTGCAAACAAAATCTGGCACCCAAACAGGCCTGTGCTAGACTGAAATTATTCATGTGTAGTCAGATAAGTAAACAAATAAGGAATTTGGAGACTTTTTAGATTATTGAACTTTTTTTTCATTTGGTATCTGCCTCTTTAACTTGGAGCTGCCCAGGATGGTCTTGAAATTAATCTTTGAGGCTTAAAAGCTCATTTATTTTTTTCTAGGATATGTTAGTAATATGGTACTTGTAATAAATTAATGGGATTTAATACACCCAGAACAGTCTCAAAATTGGGAAACTATTGTTCAGTACGATGGACATATCTAAGCAAACAGGTCCTATACACTTTGCTATCAGGTTCAAGCCCCTGCAGAGTTGAGCTGTATGGCACTGATGGCTCAGTTCTGCTCTTCAGTGAAATATTATTTCCTTTAATTATCCCTTTTTTGTTTCAAAGTCCCAGAAAAGGTGTGTGAGCACTTAAATGGGAACAAATGCCTTTACAAGGGTGACATGAGGTGAAAAGGAGAAGTGGCAGTACATGGGCTGCACCGGCTCCTGAGCTGCAGAGCATAGAAAATGCTCAAAATATCAGATGTGTAAGTTGAAATTGC
Organism: Elanus axillaris; assembly: GCA_026212715.1. Classification (NCBI taxonomy): domain Eukaryota; kingdom Metazoa; phylum Chordata; class Aves; order Accipitriformes; family Accipitridae; genus Elanus; species Elanus axillaris. The sequence continues at coordinate 10,747,739 of JANZLQ010000086.1, forward strand.
CTCAAGGCAGCTTAATCTTATACGGGAGGAATTGGCATAGCGCATAAACCAAGCAGAAATGGGCCTTGGCAGCAACGGAGGAGCAGCAGCGTCTCTGGGACAAGTTGTTCTGAACAGTTTATCGCTCATGTGAGCTCACGCTTGCTGCGTTGCTGACCTGGGGAACACGTCTCCTTGTTTGATCTCAGCCTGATATTGCCCTCGGTGGAGCAATCCTGTGCTTTACTTGAAACTGAGCTGGGCTTTCAGGGAAATCCTCGATGGCTGCTTTCTGCCTGGGCTTTGCTGTGGTAGGGAGGGCTGTGGCACCACCCCTGGGGTGGTGGAGGCAGAAGCAATCTTAGAGCTGGAACGGGGAAGAAAACAGTTTAATGAAAATAATGCTTTCTCAAATATTGGTCATTCTCTGCTTTTTGCTGCTTTTTGTCTCTCCATGCACCCCCCCCCCCCCCACCCCTGCACTCCCTCCCTGCCCCAACTGGGATGGGGCGGGAAGGTTTTGAAGTGGTCTGTGCATCACAATTTTCAAATCAACTTGGGCGGTTTGGTGCCTCAGGACTAATTTCTGCTTCGTGATTGCTTCATGCTGAGACATTGCGAAGGGGTTATTTGGGGGAGAATTAAAAGCTTTTTTGTTGTTCTTCTGGATGGCTTTTGGCGCTGAGAAAACCTGTAGCTCTTGCAAAACGTTCAGCATCCCTGAACTTAAACACTATTGTAACATCAGACCTCACTGGATTTTGGCTTGAGGCTTGCTTCCGGAAGTATTAAAACACTTGTGTTAGACAGGAATGTTACCCTTGATATAAATTTCCATATAAAAACCTCTACTTGTCGTTTCTCCATATATTTCCCCTGTTTGTCTCACCCTTATTTCTTTTTATTGCTGTTTCTGCTTGGCAAACAGCACCATGGTCCTAGTTGCATGTCAGCCTTTGAGGGAGCTTCTGCAGGGCAATGATGTTTTAAAAATAAATAATTTTTTAGGCTTCTGATGGGCTCTCTAGGGCTTTTTGTGCCCTTGTTTATGTCTGGTGAAGGAAATGTGTGAGCAGTGGTACAGGGCTTTGGGTTGGGGGTTATAGGGGAGAGGAACTCCACAGTCTTCTCCTGGTGCCTGGGTGGCCACAGCTGTGGCTTTTCCTCTGTGATGGGGCACCCTGTCCCTGCTTGGTCTCCCCTGCACTCTCTCAGTCCCGCTGTGGCAGGCAGGATGGCATTTACACCTTTAAAACCTCCTCAGTTCTGTACTGGCGAAGGGCTGTGTGGTTGTTGGCTCCAGCCTCGGCGCTTCAGGGCATGATTTCAACCATGTCTATGGAGACCAATTTTCAACATCAAAACAAACCAGTGTAAGTGGAATTTATATTACCTTTTAAAAACGCAAGTCAACAGAGCTGAGGACTCTGCTTCGAGGAAGCCTCTTGGGTTTGTTCAGGGAATTACTACAAATATTTTACATCCTTTTTGAGACTCCAGGCAACCTCAGGAAGCGTCTGCTGAGGACAGCTGTTGAAATACCCCAGATTGCATAGCTGATCAGGGGGATTTTGGGGCCTGTGCTGTGAGAAAGCACCCCTCTGTCACCCAAGTATCCTACACTGCTTGAAAGCACTGTCTAATCTTCAGAGGCAGGTTGATCTTTCTAAACATCTAGATAGTATTTTTCCTCCCTGAAGCACAGTGTTTTCAGCTTGAGTGATGGTGGTCAAGAGCAATCAGAGCAAAAGCCTTGATCCCAAGTGCCTGAGCCTGTGCAAATTTGGGTAAGCCCAAAGGTGAAGAAGTATTCTACCAGCCAGGGATGCAAAATATCCCTGCTCTGATGTCACAGCAGTGGAAGGGTTGAATTCAGATTAGAAAAGGCTGCAGTGGAGGATGTGTTGGGATGCTATCCAAAGCCCATTGAAGAGGCAGGTTAAAGATGGGTGAGAGTGGGCTGGGGGCGCTCCACCCCTCTCTGAAATGTGCCTTGAGCACTGAGTGCTCAGACTGAGTATCTTGGAAACTCAGTAATAGGTGCTTAAAGGCAGAATCTGGAAATTTTACAAATGTGTTTTGTTTTTTTCCCAGGCTGGTTAGAGCTTATGCCATCTCCAACAGTACAGGGAAGAGAAAGACACATACCAAGCTACTGGACTTAATATTTGAAAATAGGCTGGTTTAGGGATTTTGGCCTAGGTACAAGCATCAAATTATGTCAAGATGAATAGTGACTTAACTGCTAATTTTATGATAGGAGAAGGCTGTGCCAACAAGCTGCCAGCTTAGAGATGTGTTTGGTTAGAGATCTTGATGCCTTGCAGGCAGGTGGATTTGATTGGGATGTTGGTATTGGCTGCTTCCTTGCTTCTTTACATATCAGCATTGCATGTATGTATTGTGCATCTGTAATGTGTATGTGTGCATGATCTTTCAGGAGAGCTTTATTTTCATCTTTGCCATGATGTGAATGTGGTGCCTCTCTAGCTTTTCTTTACGCTTGTATGCAAACAGCCTTTGAGCAAAGCACAAATTGAAAGTTCGCAAGAATGTCACTGTGTCCTTTTAATTTCTGCCAACTCCAGAAACGGGGCAAAAAAATTCTTAAATTGAGAAGGAAACATATTCCTGAAAAATGTTTACTTGTGGTGGAACTGGGCAGTTTTCAACCTGGTATGATGGAAATTGTAACAGCCAGCAATGTCTCTACTGTATAGCAGGGGGAAAAAAGGGTTGTTGGAGAGGGGGAAGCTTCCTGATAAAAGTGGGAAGCTGAATTGCAGCCAGTTTGCGAAGAGATGGAGTGGGCTCTCAAAATGCGATGGTCTTACAAAGGTTTTGCTATGGTTTCAGTCTGATGTTTCCCAGCAATAGTGGGGAAAATGATGCACGAGTCTGGCTTGCAGTAAGACATCAGCATATGTCAGCTTGAGCTGCTCTCTGCAGAAAACAGAAGAAACTGTGGCCTTTTGTGATACCTAGAAGAAGCTACTGCTTGATTGTCCATGAAATTTCAGTGCTTTATTGGAGATGTTTACTGTATAATTTAGATCTTCCCTTTCCAGCATACCAGAGCAAAGGCAGAAATCTTCCAACCCCATTAAAGTTTCATGTTACTATTTTGATCCTTGTGATTTGGTTTTTAGTACAAAATCACCGGCCTTGCTGTGAGTACTCGGCGTGTTGCTTCATGTTTTCCACTGCCTACCTACCTTTGCCAGTTTTTAAAGCTCTTGTGAATCAAAACAGCCTTACTAAATTTTGCAGGTAGTCTTCAGACTGACCCTGGGTTGCAAAATTGTCTAGAACCTGGTTCATTACAGGAAGAGAAAGCAGCAAATGCAAACTTCAGCCTCAGCCTTTGAATCACTTCAAGGGTCAATTCATGTCTAGCAAGTGTGTCCAGAAATGGCTTTCCTAGAAACACCATTATTTGCAATGATCTGGTTCCTGCTACCTTCTTCCAGGCAATGCCTTCAAACTGGGCAGAGGTTAAATTCTGCTCCCTTGCAGCTGATTCCAACCCACCCCACCCCCCACC
>JANZLQ010000086.1:10751361-10797808 GCA_026212715.1 Elanus axillaris
CCACCCCCCACCCTACCCCCTTGCCCAGCATTTGCTGCTCATGGACTTTGCTGCTTTATTACTTTTGTGGCTACTGCTGAGCTGGGTGCAATGGCTTGTCACCAAACCTGGTGCTGGCAGTGTACCATGGACTGACTACAGCAACCACACAAAAACATTACTAATGCAAACAATGGACATAGCATCAAAATACTTTGTGCAGGCTACCTCCCTTTTTCTTTTTGGTGTGATTTTCAGTTTTTAGGCATTTGGCATCGTAACATTGTGCTGATGGTAGAGCTTCTGGCAAGGGTGTGTGTCAGCTTTGGGGCTGCTAATAGCAAACTGCAGACGTTTCCCCTGTGCCGGCAGGTGCTGGGGAAGAGCTTCTGTCCAGGACAGCCATGTATTTAACGGGTCTTGGGAGGCTTTTCTGTGAATTTGTGCAGTTATTTTTCAGACTGATCTGAGCTTTAACATTCCCAATATCCTGCCAAAGGAAGGGGTGAGGGGGATGGGACCCAAACTGCTTGCTGTGTTCAAGATCTAGTGGATTTACACAACTGTGTAAATGTTCAGCTTTTTCCCTGCTCCGTCCCAATTATTCCTGATGCTGGATTAGCTTTCTGGAGCTGTGGTTTCCTTTGAATGGTTTGTCATAACCTTGACATTATCCTCCTGAGATGAGGTGGTCAGTTCAGAGGCCTTTGCTGTTCAAATAAAGCTGGGATAACTTTTCCCCCATGTGCATCACTTTACATTTATCCCCTTTGGTTTTATTTGGCATTTTTTGCCCAATATTTGGAGGACTGTAAGGGCCCTGTTTTCCGGAGGATGTTCATCTTTACCTGAACAACTGGATATCATTAGCACATTAGCAAAGTTTGCTGTTCCCCCTCCTCTATCCAGTTCTTTCTTCAAGGCAGGTCCTTTGCTACATTGCCTATAAGAACAGCTCTGTCATGGTGGTATTGCCAAATTCCTCTTACAGGAACGTGATAGAAAGCTTCATTTCATTTTTCTGCCATGGCATTATCTTTATTGCTTGTTCCTCTAATGTGTGGGTCACTCCTTGGCCCCGTCAACCTCCTGGGAGGTTGCTTCTGCTGTGATTGGAAGAGGCTTGATTTGCTAGTCCAGGCATTTGCAAGTTGCTCCTTTGGCCTGCCTTGTTTGTTTTTACGTGTGACCTTCCAGATCTCAGGAACATTTCTATTTTTCTCTTTCGTATACAACCTCAGCTTCTCAGAGGATGACTTATTGATTTTAATAATTCCTTTTACCCTGCTGTTTTGGTATGTTGGCTTCCCCTCTGCAGCCCTTACTCTGAGCTTCCAAAATCTGTTTGTTTTCCTAGTTTCCATGCCGCCTGCAAGAATTTTGCTCTTTTGACTTCCCACTTGGGTGTTTGTTGTATATATTCTGTATAGGAAGCATTCCCATATATTGCATATAGATACTCCAGAAACACTCAAAGTGCAAGAAGAAAATGTGACCCTCAGGAGGAGGTGGTCACAGGTTCAGATGTTCCTGGAGTGGCATTGGCAGGATTTAGACCTTGAGGTGTCTGTGTAACTTTTGTGATTTGTGGTTTCAGAGTTTAACACCATAAATGCGTTACTTTTGTCAACCCAGCTGGCAGGCTGCTAAATTTGAAAGCCTTTCTGTATGCTTGTTTGGGTGTACAGATGGGGATGGTGCATGCCTTTGCATAGGGAATTTTTGTAGGCTGGAACTGCAGACACTTTATGGGGTATCTTTGGGGGGAAGAAAAAAAAAAAGTTTCATTAAAGCTATGCAGCTAAGTGCACCAGAGTGTGTGTTTGCAGGGAAGGAGCTGCTGAAGTGCTTAGCTGAGAGCTATGCCTTTCACTTTCAAAGGTCTGATCTGAAGCATGTTAGTGGGAAGGTTTCCCCTGTTTGAATATATAGGTACTGTGTGGTTATGTAGAAATTACAAAACTATTACAATAAAATTAAAATATATTAGTTATCCAGATGTATTTCTGAGAGGGAGCAGAGATGCAGAGCACTCCCCTTCTGGGACAGTTGCGATTCTGGATCAGAAAGTGAAATAATTTCTCTCTCAAGCAAGAGCAGAAATGGCATGTGAGTGACAGTGTGACTATGTTTACAAACAAAAGCTGGAGGTCACGTAAGTCCAGTATTTTGGTCTGCAGGAAGCATTGCTGTGTGACTTGTCCACACAGCCCCTAATTTATTATCAAGGTGTTTTCTGAGATACCAGAGAATAAATCAGGGGAAGCCTTTAATACTACTTTGTCATATTGTTGTGACACAATGTTTGCAGCTTTTTCTGCTAAGCAAATATACACAATAAATGGGAGGCTTTGAAAAGATCTAACTTTGAGATCACTTACCTTAAGAAAAATTACTTGTTCAATGTACATAATCTATATCAGTATAAAAATCAGACTGTATTTTTTCCCATGCAAAAATGATAAAAACTCTTGTACTGTCCTTCAAATTTGCTTTGGCAACAATAAGCCAACTCCATTTTATTAAATAGCTCTCTTTCCTCCAAATATATACAGAAATGTTTGCAGTATAAACATCTTAACTAGACATCTGCTTTTCCCCAGATATAAAACACAGTTAACTTTTTGCCCTGTTTCTGTTCACTGGGGCTGATAACTTTTTCTGCTGGCCAGATGAAATAAAATTGGTTTTTGTACCAGATGCAGCACAGTTCAGTTTTGCATTACGCAGGTGTTCCCCCAGCTGGGGAGTGTGGAAACGTGCCATTTTGCTGAGATGATGGTGAGGTTTAGAAATGTTAGGGCGTTAAAAATAATTCTCTGTGTTAACAGTGGGCTTTGTCCCTGGTGGGCTCCATATGCCGAACAGCTGACTCGAGCAGCAGCTGTTCTATATTTTAATAGGAGAGTTATAAAGTTAGAAACATGGTTGATCATTCAAAACATAAGCAACTCTTTGCAGTCATGGAAACAGGATTCAACAATAAACTTGCATTTGTGAGCCTTCCAAACAAAATAATCCCACTGCACTGTGTTCAGGTGGTCTTGGGGAAGTGAATGAACTTGCATTTCTACTTCCTTAAGTTCTGTTTACTCAAAGTCTTTTTTTTTTTTTTTTTACTTTTTTCTCTGACTTCTATTTCTGAGAAGTTATTAAACTTTGCATGTGATCCTGATTTAGATTCTTCTCCAACAGTGACAGAGATTTATATGAGAATCTTTCCTGCAGTGTGTTATTGATAATGGTCATGCTGGTAGGATATAGCAAAGGCTGAGCAAACACTTTGCTCTTGTGTAATTTCTTGGGATTTCAGCATCCCTTTTAATCCAAGTAGCATTCAAATTCTTGCTGCATGTTTGCTGCAGTTCTGTATCCTTTACAAGGAACATACAAAGTCCTGCTTTCCTGGAAAATCAGATGAACCTGTGGGTTTCCCTCCTAACAACATGCAGGTTTTCTAGCACAATGTGGCATACAAAATCTCTCCCTGTTCGGGTTCTGAACCGCCTTCTCATTTTGATTATACGCTTCTTTCTGACACTCTCACACTTGATCATGTACCGCACCCCTATCCAAAATAATACCAACTACCTTCCAATTTCTGCACAGCCCTGCTATAGTCCCTGTCTTGCTCTGCTTGCCTGTTTGTGTTTTGGTTTGGAGGGGCTGCTGTTATTTCAGCTCCCTGCTTCCATAAAAGTGCTGTGATTAATGTTGTGTGTGGAGAGCAGTGCTCACACCCAGCGACTACGTTTAGGTCTCAACCAACCCATAGCAATATAATGGCAAGTGGCTGGATCTCCGCTCCTGAGCTGTGTGATAGCCTTTGACTTGGCTAGTTTGGGCTGTAAGTTATCTTATATAGACCTGAATATTGCAAACAGGTGGGGAGCAGTGTGGTTGACAGGACAGTTTGTGTGAAAATAAAATGGGTTAAGCCAAGGCTCTGAGTACAATGAGTTGTGGAGGAACAAGTGGGCTGAATGTGGCTTGGGCATGTGTATAAGCTAAACTGCCTCTGCTGTTCATGCCATTTGATAAGTATATAAATGTTATTTTTCTCTCTATATAATTAATTTTGAGTCATTGTCAGATTTAGCAGAAATTTAAGAGGAGGATTTAAAAGTGCTAGTGACAAAACTGGTGTAAATCTCGGCAGAGTGTGAAGGTAGAGTAAGTCCTTGGGGCAGACCCTGACAGCTTGGGGACGTTGGGGATGATTTGTGGCTGCTTAATTCACTGCAGGGGCCAGCCTGGTGCCCTGCAAGTCCCAGGACTGAAGGAAGCAAAGCCACTTCAGCCTCCTCTTGGCACCTATCAAGAGAAAACTGCCCATTTTAGATGTAGAAACAACAACAAAATGGACTGTTTCTTGGAATGGGAAATGCTGAATTACAGAATTTGGGAAGTTAAAAGTTGGTGTAAAAGAACAGCGCTGATTCTGGGGGTAGAGGGGGATGCTTGAGGCCAGCACAGCTCATTTGTGAGGACAGACTACATAGAGAGAAAATATTAGTTGACAAACTAAGTATGGAGGTGAGCATGTGCTGCTTGCCACAAGAATCACAGGGAGGAGGAGGTTGGAGGCATTTTGCTCAGTACATGTGTGGGATGAGGAATTGCCTTTCAAACCAAACGGATTTGTAGTGATGATGAATGGGGAGGAATCCCTCTGGGGAGAGGAAGGAACTTCCTACAAGCCAAACTCTCTATCTCAGAGCATTTTCACCATGCAAAATACCAATTAAATCCATCTATAAAGCAACTGGGTTTGTATTGGTGAGCTCTTCTCTGCAGAGAGGGTTGAAGGCTACCTGGGATCTCACCCCATAGCTCCGGGGCCCCAGGCAAAGAAAATGTAACCCAGTGCCAGCACTATTTTTTGGCCTATGCTACAACCATGTGCTCTGACCCTTTTGGCAGATGAAGTATTTGTTTAAAGCCACAAATGGCTGCCTGAAGGAATGATCATTGGATAATGGGGTCCTGCTCTGCAATTTGTCTGAGTTTGGGGGATGTGTCACCCTAAACCAGAGCGGTTGTGGCCTGTTCTAAGCTATATTCTGGAGCAAATTTTTGCTGTCTTGCCGTGCAGGACCTCTGGATGCCAAGTTCTCCAGCCATGCTCGTTGCTTCTTTGGGCACATTCCCTGAAAACAATCACTGAGGGTGAATGACATAATAAATATGAATCTGTGGGTCTGCACCACAAGAGGGTTTTTTTTGTGTGTATAATGTATGCACTATTCACAAATATTTTCTATAGAAAATGAATTTTAACTAGAAAAGAGGCTCCTTCCTGTAAACCAGCAACTAACTAGCAATGTGTGTATGTTGGTATATTTTACTTTTTTTTTTTAATGTCAGTAAAACTAAAACTCAGTAGGTAATATGTTTGCCCTTCTACAAAGGAATTGTGGTTTTAGTCTTCCATGAACTAACACTGTATGGACTGAGATCTGGGTCGTTATGACTCTGCAGAACTCAACAGGGCTTTGCTGACTCCTGCAGTAGCTGACAATTCAGCCCTCTAATGCAGCTAATAAACTCCCTCAAAAAAGACTAAATACAATATTGTAAGAGATCTTTATTAAAAATTTTGTACATCAAAGGATTAACTACTACATTTTAAACAAGAAATAAGATTTTACATATTACAAAAGATGTTATTAGTTCTTGAATTAGAAATTAATTTTATGAACACTGTACATGATACATTTGAGTTGTAAGAGCAGGAATAGGACCGAGTGCCTGAAAATGATATAACTTAATAAGTAAATGCACTCAATTCTTAGTATACAACATATATTTCTGGAAAAACAGCATGTTAACCTCATCTGAAAATACTGTACCCCTCTAACCAGTAACTACCAACAGTGTTCTCAGGAGAAAGCACAGACACATGTGCCCTGTGTGGTGATTTTCCATTTGGAGTTTCTCCCCTTGTTGGAGAAATTTTCTTCCTATGGTCTGTTTTTCTTGGAGAGAGCAGAATGTTATTCTGTGGTATGGTTAACACAATCTGCATATAAAAACTCAATGCAAAATATTTCTCTCAATGTAATTTTACCTCCAACCCGGATTAGAAAAACCAACCATGATAGCACATAAATGTCTAGAGAAATAGATTTTTATTGACTGTTATCTTTTGTTACAAAGCAGTTGAAGAAATATATTTTAGCTTATCAGATAACCGTTACTTTGTGTATCATTCATAGTATATAATTTTTTCTTTTTGAGATTGTCAATGTAGCTGCATTAGAATTTAAAATAAAAACAACACAGAAGATCACCTTTTAATTGCATGACCTATTTGGCTAGGAAGGTTGTGTGAAGTTTTACAGGATAGTATGAACATACAGTTCTCATACAAAAGCATAGTATGTATCTAGTCCAAGAAAGGTAATAAAAAAGGTTTAAATCTTTATACAGAAAGTGACAATGCCCATGTTATACTATGGAACACATCTACTAATTTTGAATTACAGGTGTAATGTGTGGATTAAAGATATCAACTTACTAAAATCTTAAAAAAGAGAGAAAAATCTATAAATAAAATAGTAAGTGCTTTCTTTCAGATAATATTCTTTGGCTGCTTTAAGTGCCAGTGAAAGGGTTATTGAAAACCACTAAAATGCATAAGGTCCCACTATTATTGTTAATCTTAAGACCGAGCTTGTACGATAATTCAAACTGTTGACTGTTAGCATCTCCAGATCCACAATGTGTTCTCTTGGTCCTGATAGTGATTTCACCAGTACAAGCATTGCACTTACGGCACTTGTTTGCTGAAAGAACAACAACAAAAAAGTTTAATTCAGTCAAATCCAAAACAATTCCCTAGTTGCGTCAAGAGAGTGCTTGTGTATTACTACACTGTAAAAACGCTCTGTCTCAGCAGAGATACACAATGCAAGTATTCTTTTAACATTTTTAAATGGCCATGACTAATCTCACACCTGGCTTTGCTGCAGGGAAAACTTTACCTGACTAGGGCTCTGAGGAATAAACTGCACTGCAAAATCTGTTCCTGGTTATGCTGACTCTCCTAAAGGATGTGAAAAGTGGTAATCTATCCCAGGATGGTCTTTGTTTTTATCCCCATCTATCAGCTTTTAAAATATATGGAGAATAAATAAAACAAGAGAGACCTAATGTGTTTAACAGTGATGTAGCTTGTTCAGTGGAGGGAAACCTTAAGTCTATGTCATGGCTTATACTCCAGAAGGAGTCATGCTCCCCTTGTAAACACTGGGAATTTTTGCAAATGGTGTGCCTATTGCCATCCCCATCTTGTACTGCTCCAAAGCTCTTTTCCCAGTCTGGAATCATGCTGGGGAACATTGACAGGCCTTGTCTGTGGCATGCTGCTAGTTTGTTAAATAGCTTCGTAATTTACAGATGATGAAAAAGGGGTAAACTCCATCTCTCCCTTCACTTACTACAAATATTTTCTCACCAAGTCAAGTGAGTAAGTAAGGTATACAGATGAATCCAATCCATGTGCTGTATCTGAGACCCAGCTAAATTATACTAAAACAATAGGAATAACTTCTAAGTGAGCCTTTGTTTACTGCAGTCCCTTGGCAGGAATAAACACATGCTTCCTTATTTAAGGCCTGCAATTTCTTGTTGGGTGGCAACAGAAGATTGTAATTGTTAGTCTAAAGAAAGTCAGTCTGAAGGCTAGATTGGGGTCTAACCCAAACTACAGCTGTAGTGATCTTGTTCTTTTTTAAGCAAATAATTATATTTTGGGGGTAGGTATGGGGTTTTGAGGTGTAATCAATCTAGGGGAAAGCACTGGATTATAGGTTATACCAGAACAAGTGAGACAGAGATGAATAGTTCCTTGTTCCCATCTTAGGGAAACATAGCAATGTCATATCCTGGTACATTTTTTTGCATGTACTATCAAAACCCTCTAATGTTCAGATCTGAAGAAAAATAAACAAAAATTAAAACCTTCCAATTAATATATTTCTGATAGAAGCTTTTTGTGCTGATTCTGTTTTACTGAGTGTAAAGTCACATATGAAGCAAAAAAGATTTCCCAGGAATTTGTAAATATTACAAGTGTCCAAGAAAATCAGATTTCTTCCAAAAAATCTTAAAAAGCAGATGTTATAGGCACTTTTATTCATGTGTATCTACTTGAATGCATTATACCAACAAGAAATACTGCTATCATAAGTCACTTGAACTTTTGCAGTTTTCTGAAATAGTTGCAGCACTATGGGAAAATAAAGGTTTAAGTATGTCTCAATGCAAAACCTTTGTATATTGGCCAAAACTTAGCACTCTAGAAATCAGTGCCCCATCCCAAGCTATTACTGATTTCTTTACTTTTTGCAAAAATGAGAAATTTAATTAAAGTAATTGTACAAGGCATCTTTTCTACAATCCTCTCTTAAATACATACATATGGGGTGTTGGTACAGAGAGTGAAAAGCACAGAGGTATCTCATTTGAATCTGACATGGGTCTCTCAGGATAGCTAAATATTCATGATTGCTACTGGTGCTGTATTCATTTGAAAGAAACAGTTTCACTCTGTTTAGAGCTGTCAGGTAGAAAAGTAAAAGGATTTTTAAAATTTGGAAGTCAAGCACATTTAATAAGGAAGTTTCAGAAAGTTGATAAACTTTGGGATGCTGTGATACTCTTATGGGGACATATAATGGGTTTGTCAAAATGGCGAGGCACTATAACACCTTGGTAGCACCAGTGGTTTTTATACCCCGGTCAGGGTCCAACTCGCACCAATACTCACTCTCAGGTAAAATTCTCCATTTTCGTTTCCAGACTTGATCCGGAATGTGTTAATAGTATTAGGGTAAATAGTGGTTGCCTGAATCTGGAAGATATCAGAGGGTACTGTTCTGTCTGAACGGATGCTCATGTATTTGTACACAACAGAGTAAGGCAGCTCTCGACAAATGGCATTTGATACAGGGCAGACACAGCGGCTGAAAAACAAAAATGAATGAAACTGTGATAGTTGCAAACATGGTACTTGCTTTCTGTTGTATTTGATCATGTTGCTTGTTGAGGATGATCCTAAGAAAAGAGACTCTTTTTTCTCTTACTTCTCAGATGTAAGGACATAGGGCTCTTGACAAGGATTTCTTGGGTAACAACGAAATCCCCCATGGTAATTCCAGCAAATTTCATCCTCTCTGCATTCATTAGTAGTCTCACACTCATTTATATCTAGGAGGAAGGAAAAGTGACTGTGTTAAAGCAGATGGAAAAGAGTTTACTACAAAAGCAAACACAACATCTTCAAAACAACTGAAAAAAAAAAAAGCCACCTGCTTGTCTGTTGAAAGCCAACAGACTTCCATGTTCTTTACCGGCTTTTCTGGGGCCTGGCTATAAAGGATTTCTCTATGCAGAAATGGAATAATTTTGTTTATTGAATGTTAATTAAGTCTGAAGTTTTTTTTAATTGACTAAAGATACACATTAATCATAGGCAACTGTAGAAATACTGTGGAGTTTCTAATTCGCAAAGAATGATTTTATAGCAGAAGATATCTTGTAGACAGAGGAAAAAAGGTTTGAGTAAAAATTGTGATTTCCTGCCTTTTGCAGGTTCTTATTTTTAATTGCTTAAGTTTCATGGTGTAACTGAAATGCTTAGTTAATGGCTACATTTTAACTAAAATAGTTTTGAAAGGAATAATGAAAACTTGTTTGTTGTGCAAAGCAGACCTTCCTTTTTTGCCTGGGAAAATAACCCTGAATGGAGGTGGGGACTGTCAGGCTTGCACTGTATTAATGCTCTATTATCCTGCCAATGCCAATGTCTCCTGAAATTAACACAGTCACAGAAAGGGTTTATGCAAATGTAATCTCTTGGAAGGCACAAACAGATTTTTAGATGGTGAGACTAACTACCCCACAATGTTCAGTATCATCTGCTGTTCTTAAGAAGGGAAATAAATTAATCTAGATTTTATAAAAATATTAATAAAAATGAGTTATTTTTTCATCCTGTCTGCCAATAAGTAGCACACCTAGCTATTTCTAAAAATAATTACTATTAAATTGGGTTCTACATTACAGAAGCTATATATCTAATAAGATGCAGAGACATTTAGCAGCAGTGGGGAAAACCCCACAAACTTTAAAATTCTAGCATTTGGTGGCATGTGACCAGAACATATATTTTTCTAAACACAGATTATCTAAGCTGTTCAAGACTTGCATTTTTCTCTCCTGTTATCAGAAGAAACATATCTTTCATTTCTAGTGCAGCTGGATTTAGGAATCTCTATAAAATGAAACATTATATAAAGCCATGTTTAGTGGCTTGATGGGCTTGATTTTTTCAGAGATACTTATTTCTGAAACTTAGACTCATTACCTAGACATCCAAGACAAGTTTTACCTGAGGGTTGCAAAAACTGAAATTTTGTCCTAGGATTCTGAAGGACTTAGAGTTTGACTGAAGGGTTCAAATAAGAATTAATATAAGATATGCAATTAATCATCAAATGCTTATCGACCTATATTTTGCTAACATAATGGTAGTCCTGTCATGAAATGTAAACATTTAGATAGCAAGCATTCTTAGTCTTGCCTGAAATGGTGTTAATAATGCAGTATTGAGACTGCTAATATGAGGGCACTTACCTTGACATGTTCTGCCTCCTACTACCTGGTATCCTTCAGGGCAGACACATGAGAATTTCCCTGGTTCATTGACACACTGATATTGACATATATAACTTGAGGTTCTGCATTCATCAGTGTCTGCAGAGAGCAAAACAGCTTAAAGTTATTGCTTTTTAACATCTACCTTGTTACAGAACTGAATATAATACCTAGATGCTGGCTCTAACAGGAAAAAAAAGAAAAGAATTCTGTCTAAAAAGAATGTTATCAAAAAACTGAAGTGTACTGCTTAAAGCCTCAGATTTGCAAACAGAAGGGCTAGTTCTACTTGCATGTTCTCAATAATCTTCCAAAATGAGAATTTTGGATTTGAGGAAGTAATAGCTGAATTAAACTTCAGAACAGGTTTGGGAATTTATACTTTCAGTATTGCAAAATGTGATTACTTTCACAAAAAACACAGATGTGAGATTAGTAGGGCAAAAATATTGCCTTTGTACTTGTGCCTTGCGCTAATGGAGTAGCTCTTTGGGAAAGAGAGGAAGGCCTCTTTGGCTTCAAATAATACTCAGTGTATGACATTCCCTTTTGCTTTTTAATCCTTGAGTAGCTATCAGTCCCTTGCTAGAGAACTGTAGCATAAACCAGAAATTAACAGTATATGCCATTAACCAGAAATTAAATTAAACTTATCAAAACTAGGGAATGGTTTGGAAAACATCATAACTTCCTACTACTACCTCTGAGGCTTGAGCCCAGTTCTTGATTTTGTCAGGGAAGTCCTTGGAGGCTGCATACTTGCTGCTCCCTGTTCTGTTCACTTGCAAGTAGGATTAGTTTAAGAAGCTTGGAGAGGGAGCATCTGTAATAGCTCAGCTGGCTTGTTTAGGAGGGCAGTGGTAAACCAAAAAGACCTCTTTGGCTCAAAGACTGGTAGAAGGAATATGGGCTTTAAGGGTGAGATCATCATGTGTCCAAAAGGAGATTAGAGGACCCCTGTGGAGACTCTGGCAGAGGAAATAAAGTGTTGATTGTATAATCACCAGGAGACATGCTGTTTGTATACACAGGCTTGAAAGCACCTCAAAAGCACAATTGTCGCTTCCTTAAAATCAAAAATTTGAGTTTTTATTTTCAGAGGAGCCTAACAACACACAAAATTGCACTTGTTTTTGGTTTGCATTCCTTTCTGATTCATTTAATGGTCATCAGCATTAGACCACACACAAGTCAAGTGAATTTGTTAAATAAGTGTTCAGAAGCCTTATTCTTCCCAGCTGTGATCTGAAATGTAGTAATGTCTGTCCTGTTTTGCACTTACTATTAAGAGAGATATACCCATATCTACATGTACCTGAATGCAGCTGCAGCTACTAAGGTGTGTATTAGCAACCACATTTGCAACATAAAAAAATAAACATCTAAGGGTTTTGGCTACAAGCTGCACCCACAGGGTGGCTCCAGTTGAATTATATCCCTTAGTTCACAGAAAGACTTCTGGGAAAATAATTAAAAAAAAAAATCACTCTTCCAAGACAAAAAAAATTGCTTACCTTCACAGTTGATTCTGTCACTGCTTAACTCAAATCCTGGATTACACTGACAGATGAAAGAACCCAGTATATTGTAACACTGTTGTGCACATGGGTTATTGGCATCACATTCATTTATGTCTGAAAGAAAAAATTATAGAACTTTATCCTGTGTAGCTGGTAATTAGGCTGATTAAGTGGATTAGTCCTTAGTCTGGGTCTATTGCTTAGCAGAAGCTCAGTTGACTATATCAATATAGATCTGCAGTCACTGGAACAAAGTCAGATCTATGCTTTACATTCCATGTAGAAAAAGAGTATTTTTCCAGGAAAGAGAGTTATTCTAATGTGTGATGAATTCTTCCAAAAATGTTTAGTGTGGCCATTAAACTCCACATTCCAGTCTTTTTTTTCAGGTATGAAATGCCAAGTATCTATAAATAATTGATATAAGGAACACATACTGATAAGACCTCTCAGCATGCAGTGGTTAAGATTTATTTGAGCTATTTATTACTCTTAAAATTTGTTCTTTTAAATTCCATTGCAATTATAACATGACCCTTTGAGGCCAGTACATTTTGCAGTGCTCTAAGGCCTAGACCATATTGGGGGAAGGTATGTTTCTGTGCTAGATGTTTTCCATGAAGTGTCCATCCTAAGAACATATGTGAGAACACTGTGGTATGAGAAGAGAAGCGATTTTTAATAGTAAGTTTATATAACTGTAATGACCTCTGGAATGTATAACACTTGTTTTTCATAGGCTCTTGACTAACTGCTGCTCCTCTGTCACTCCCTCTGTAGATTTTAGTGTATTTTCCCTTATATTCCTCCCCTGCATGTTTTCCATTCATATTTGTGTTTATCAGATATGACCATTAGTAGAAAGCTGCATTTGAAAAAAAAATCTTTAGTTCAAGCATTTGCAAATGCTTATAAATGTCAGCAATGCTCAGTCATTTATAGATACAACTAAAAACTGACAAAGATTATGAAGATTAGCATTCACAAAAGCTAAACCAATGAGTAGGATATGAATTCTCTATATGATTAACTTCCTAGTCCTGAAAATGAATGGTAATAGGGGAAAACTGATTCCAAACTTCTTTCTTCCTCCTTTTAATTTCTGGCAACAGTGCAAAGAATGTACATTGTGACAATGCTACCAGAAGGAATAAATGTTAGCCAAAGCCACAGTTCTGTTTGTTTTCCTTCCAAGAACTACTGACCCACTTTCAATATATGCAAAAGTTGTAACACAAATGTAATCGGTACAGCTGTCAAATATCACTTCTGCCAGACGACTGTTGCAGATGTGAAAGTCTGTCTTGATGCAGCAACCATTTGTTTACAAATTTTCTTCTTACGATTAACTTCACCTTTCCTGGTGGGCATAAGCCTTATTAGGCTGGGAGGCCAGCAAGTCAGAGAAGGGGTGTTTTGGTGAAGCACCTAGCAAAGTTGGAGCTGTCATGGATTTGTGAGTGTAAATGAAATAATACACCTTGCATTTGAGCCATGGAAAAAAGTCAAATAAGTAACAACTTGTCACAAGGTTATGTTGTGTCCATGTTGCAATTTTTTATCCTATCATTTGGTGAAAAACAAGAAATTCCTCTCACTTCAGTGCTGTGCAGTGTGCCAGGATACTTGATAAGATATGGCAACACTTGGAAGTAATGGTAGAAACTGGAAAACCCAGATAGATTTATCTCCTATACAGATATGTACATAATATAGATTTTATATATATATAAAAATGATAGCCATAAAGAACTTCTGGCCATCTCCATCACCAATCTCTTGATTTTTTTTTAATGGCCATTCTCTCTGCACTTCAGTTACCTTTTTATTATTATACTAGCTAATTCTTCTAGAACAGAAGTTATTATTTCAAATTCAACTTAAAGTTTTACTGCAAGGCTTCCCTTAGTGTTTTACTTCTAAAGGGAGGATCACTTCTAAAGGGTCACTATTCCTTATACTAAGGAATAGTGACCCTCATTTTAACTTTTTAACATTATTTTCTAGATATTCAAATGTGATACTTTCTTTCCTCATTAAGTTTATCATGTGCTGAGGATGATTACACTTAACTGCAAAGGTATAGTATTGCTTCCCCTGGTTTCCAGTTTCAGCCCTTGTGTTGCATGAACTGGGAATAATACCATGAAAGCCAATGATAATGCAAAGTGATCCACCAGAACTGAAAGAATAATTAAATCTAAGATTAAATAATGAATGTAAACCTCCTGGGTTCCAGTTGCCAAACTAGATGCTCCTCAGAAACCTGCTACACCACCAAAATAACAGGTTTTCAATAAGGCTCCCATTTTCTCTCTAACCCTCCTGTACTTCTCCGATCACTTGCAGGAGAGCCTCTCAATACAGCAACTGGTATGTCTTACTGGTTGGTACTTACTTCCTTTAAACTGGGATGAAGATACTTAAATTTCAACTGTGGCAAGTCATGTATCAGTCTTTGTCTCTATACTGAGGAAGCTCATGTGTGCACAAGCTCAAGTACATGCAGAGAAGTTCTTACCTACACAGGTGTGGTTGTTGGATGCTAACTGGAAACCAGCATTGCACTGGCAGTAATAGGAACCAGGAATGTTCACGCATCGATGGTGGCAATATGGAGGCAGGGTGCATTCGTCGATGTCTAAGTTATCAAAAAAGAGAAATTCATTCAAATGGAATCATGGCAATTCACTGTTGCTGTCTTTTGTCCAAAGAAACTGTAAAGTTAATTGCACTTGATTAAATGCAGGGGAAAAAACTTACATGAGCTAGATACTGCTTCTGTGGATATTAATGGGAATACTATTTTACTTTTTTTAAGTAACTTGTGTAAAAATCTGGTTTATGTTGATAGTGTTTCAGCCACTGAGACCAATACACATTCCAACTCTATTTTTTATTCAGTTCCACAGTATGGTGTAGTCTTGTTTATTTTGTATAGGTAAGACCCAGAATGTTTTGTTCTGCTTTTCAGCTAAGATTTCGTATGATCAGACATAATGCCGACCAACACAGTGAATGTGGCTTGTAGCTCTCATTTTTCCAAAAATTTGCACTCAGCACTCTTAGAATGTACTGAATCTTTTCAGCTCCATTAGGAAGAGTCCAAATTTTCTGTGTAAATACAGGGGAAGGGTGAGGATAGAAGATTAATGGGCCTGAAAAGGAAACAGGTGGCTGTGCTTCCACAGGGATCCCCCAGAAACTGGCTTGCTCCTGCAAGGGGCTGCCATTGTGCCCATTCCCCTCCATGTCTCTCCTGCACACCTTTCCATACAGCAGCACTAGCACCTTCTGGCTGTGTTCCCTGATGCCAAGGAAGGTGATCAGACTGGCTGAAGTTGGTGCTATCTCAGGCAGTATTAACTTTCCACAGACTCTCCTTGCAGATTAGCCCTGGTCTTGAGGTAGAACAGGCTGCCTTTCCAAGTTTCAGCATTCCTAATGTGCACTGGAGCAGGGTTTTCACCTGCAAATCATACAAATGTGCAACAGCCCATTCTTTTACCTCTCTGCATTTTAAAAGTTTCCTTGCATTCTGGAGGAGATGCTGCCTCTGTTTCTTTATTATGCCACAACGCTGATTGTGCATGTATATGCAGCAGCCTTCTTTAGCTGTGGCCTGCTTGAGCTTGGTGAAGAAATCCATGCCGTGTTCTGAACATGTACACAATGTGAGATTTCAAAGGCTCAACGCTCAGACAAATAAGACCAGTTTTCACTGGAACAAAGGCACTTCCCATATCCATGCCAGATCTTGAGTTTCCTACCTCCAGCTGTTTCCACCATAGATGTGTTTAAAAAGAGGCCAAGACTTTTTTTATAATGAGGAAAGTGTTTGTTTTAATATCAAGTGAAAAAATAATCTTTAGAAGTTAACCCTTTCTTTGTCAAATTTGCAGTCATTGTTTGGGGCTAAATGTAGCAGTGGAGTTTTTTGGATGGTTCTGAATGAAAAGGCTTATGCTGGAAAATTCCTGGCTATCCATCCACTAGTGATTGTCACTGTAACTCTTTTGTTGCAGAGAGAAATTTGGAAGTAGAAATGGAATAAATTAGGAGGCACAGTAGATCTCACACATCCTTGACTTTTACAGGACTAAGTTGTTACAAACTGCTGTTTAAAGCTTTGATTATACAATACAGACATATGAGCAATGCTTTGCTGCTTAAGAACTACATTTATGCACATAATGCTTCCAGGATTTCACTCTAATTCAGTCAGAGTTTTCCTTGTAGGATTAAGCACATCAGCTCCATGCAGATCTAAGGGCTAAGCATTATCTAATCAATTCAGCCAAATCTTCTGTTTGAAGTAATGCTGGAAAACAGTTTATTCTATCTACAGTCCCATGTTTCAGAAAATACTAATTTTGCAATATGTAAATAAGCAAATTAAAAATCTCAAAAAAAGACAGAAATTATTAGTGAATTTAGATTAAAATCAATCGTTAGAAATGTGTCCTTTACTCCCTCTACCTTGAAGCCAAAATAGTCTGGAAAAATTTCTTTCAAATTTGAGAAACATTTCCTCCCATATGGAGAACCTCTATCAAGATCTGGCCCCAAGAATATTTTCTGGCTAAGTTGTTATAAAATCCCCAAAGACAGGCTTTAGTCTGAAATGCTGACATTAATAAGTGTAGGGATGTACTTATAATTTAGGTCAATGTGTAATATGTAACACAGGTGTTATTCTTGGTTTTGACCTAAATAGGAGAAGGGAAATTTCACTTTCCAGACATCTTCATGTATAGACTTAGATGCATTAATGTATTCACATGTAAATATAAGAGTGTATCATTCTGCTTCTTTTCTTTTGAGTGCTGTAATGTGCGTCCCATAAGACTTTCAGGTAGTATCATAGGTCTTGACATTAAAAGTGCTATTGCATAGCAGTAGTATACTTTACCTGCTCTAAAAAATCTAGATAAAACCCAGATATTAAAATTCAATGACCTGTCAAAACTATATATCTACCTACATTCCAAACTATTCCTCCTACTCTTGCACAGAGAACTGAGAAAAATCAGATACATCTGTGTTTATATCAGTTTGTCAGTTCAGGGCCTGAGCCACATCTTTTGGGAAAGAGATAATAATTTTTGGGTCGATTTCTACAGCCCTTGGCTCAGAACCTTAAAGGAAGAGGCATGCCCAGAAATTTAAGTTAGTCTGGATGTGTACTGAAATTTCCCCAGTTTCCTTTCTGCAGCTCTTGTTAGGCAGTGACTACCTATAGACTTTGCAAGGCTTTTTGAAAGAGATTAAAAATAAAAAAAAAAATTCTTAAACACTTTCAAATGCAGCATCCCTAACACAAAGAAAAAGAGGAAAAGCTGAAGTTCTGTTCCTGTTCTGCTGAGGCCACCCCTCCTCCCCCAACATTTTTCTCCTAGGCTGCAAAAACGCAGTCTTGTGTCCTATTCAAGACCACCTCTTAAAGCACCTCATGATGTATATATTTGATTCTCTTATTTCATAGTTGTTTTTATTATCTCTGACAAACCTAAGTCTTAAGGCTGGAGTGCCTATAAAAGCAATTCATCCATTGAAACCACGATTAAAGAGGTGTTAAATAAAGGCTGAAGGAGGACTGCAGGAACAGAGTAATGGCATTTTTGCATAACGTCCCCAAATGAGGATGGAGTAGGAAAGATGTAGTGTTTACACTGCACTTGGATTTAATTTAATGCTATACTTATATAGGTCCCAAAGGTGCTGATAGTTTATTTTGGCACAAAGAATAAAGCGTCGTGGTTTATAAGTTGCAAATATCATATACCTGCATTCAGAGTTTCCATCTCTTTCATTTATACTCATAAAACTTGAGTACTGAAACAGGCTGTGCAAGGGGGCTCTGCAGAGCAGGGATTTAGGTCTGTGTGAAGGTAGTGCTTTGTCCTACAGATCGGGAATCAAGTCTCACTGAGGTCAGTGGAAAGACATGCTTTAGTTTGCCGCTATAGTAGACTTATGACTATATCTGGGACATTAGGCAATACCCCAATACAAACAGTAAACACAATGGTAACTGTTAGGAAAATTAATCTTATGAGGTTCATGTCCAAGTGTTGATTATACTTAAAATAGTTTCTAGTTCCATGTTTCAGTGATTAATTATTGTGACAAAGTGATTATTCCATTGCATTTCAAAGTTATATAGCTATTTTACAGTATACATGCCTATAAACTTTATAATCAATATAAAGTTTGTAACTGTAGATAATGAAAGAAAATAATTTAGTCTAGAGCAACACTTACCAACGCATTGGTCCCCTCGTTTCTGATAGCCTGGAGGACACTGGCAGCTGAAGGATCCTCTTAAATTGACACATACTTGGTCAGCTCTACAGTTATGGGTTCCAGTTGCACATTCATCTATATCTTTATAAAAAAAAGCAAATGCAGTATTAGTCATAAAGTTTACTTAAAATATTTAGCCTGTTGAAATGCTTTAAACATCTTCAAGCTACCTGTAATTGAAGGCAGCAAAGTTCAAATATACTCCAAAGACATAATCTCAACGGTTATTCCATTTGCAGGGCATAACATTATCAGATTTCTAATAGCTTTTAATTCTGATGTATTGCATTTGGAAATATTTTCAGATACGGTTATTTTAAACAATCAGATACTTTTGTCAAATACCATTAATATTTTGTGCTTATCACTATAAAACTTTCTGTAAACTTCTTGCAACTTTATCATATTTTAATAATTTGACTTTTTTGGTTTGTGTTTTTTTCTCATACTGGTTGTTTGTTGCATGCTGAATTACTCTGGCAAATTTCAGCAAATGTAGTTCAGCTCTTTCCCAAGAATGAAATGCGTTAGAAATATGTTGTTTTGCTGATACAAAAAGACCCTGGTGATCTTTTTTGCATGGTTCCTGTACTCCATACTTTGGAGAGGACCTTGGAACTTGGTACATGGTGGCCTTCTCATCAGGAAGAGATCTGCCTCTTTTCATTCCCATGAAAATTCCCCTAATTCAGTCAATCTGAAGTCTATGGTAACAGTTTACATATGTTTGTATTTGAACAGTACAGCTAAAAATGCAAATACTAGACTGATACTTTTCAGTGTAATTCAGGCAGCTTTAGTTCACACTAAATGCAGGTTTATACAAGTATAAAACCAACATTTTGATTTTGCCTATTCATTGTAACTGCTGGAGGTACTTAATTATAATTAAAGTGCATGTGCTGACAAACAGGTTGCTTAAAATGGAATTACAATTTGCTTTCTCATCTGAACATCCAAAATGTTGGGAGAGCTTTTCATTGTAACCTGACACAGTACAGTGAAAGGACTTTTTAATTTTGGCATTGTACACAATTTGGAGACTCTAGGCTGAATAAACAAATTCCTTAAAACTTATGATCTCTAGTTTACAAATCTCAGCTGACTTCTCTATTTGTATAGGCACTGGGAATGTTAGAACATCACCAGTGGCAGATTCTGGGTGGTGCTTTGGAAAAAATGATGGATTGTTTCTCATAGCAAATGAAAACAATTTTGACCACAAGATTCAATAAAAAATAAACCATCAACAGTTTGAATTAATTCTCAGTGTTTGCCCTTTCCCCAAATGTCCAAATATTTTACATGTATCTTCTCTTTATCTGACAGGAAAAATAAAATCCTTTCATGTTAGCCTGCTCTTTGCATTTTTGCATATCAGTCCTAAAGCTGCTGTGTTGGTGCAGGACTTGCTGACTGCATTGTTCTGTACTGACAGCTGAAAAGCACATTCTCAGGTGTAAAGATTTTCAGGGACTATAGCTGGCTGCCTCATACCAACCTGACACATCATTAAACGTTGAGCCAAAGCACGGTGGAGTTCAATGCAAGTCTTTGCAGGGACTTCACTGGGCTTTGCATGTACTCCTAGTTTCTACAGAAGTTGAAATAAAGTGGCTATAATACTCATATAGTTCAAATCCTTTTTGTTGCAGAGTGTGCTGGAACAAAGAAAGTTTATTTGATCTTTAGGAACTTCATATATGAAAATGCATTAAGTCCCTATGTTGCCATTTGCATCCATGGTTTGATTTCCATTTAGCTTAATATCTATCGAATAATAAGCTACTCTAGCTAAAATGAAACAAACTAGATTGATTTATGCACTCAGGGTCTTTGATTTTTCCCAGTGGTAAGTCCAGTTTGAAAGAAAAACAATTATTCAGAAGTAGTATTTGACTGCTAGCTGCCTCCTCTTGGAGGATTTGATGTTATGGCCAAAAAGATGTTTTTATAACAACCACCTTTTCTTGAGACTTGTTTCAAGGAATCCTTTAGAGCTCTCCTAAGCTTCTTATTCAAGTTAGGATCCTGAACTGGGTTGCATATTAGCTGTGACTGTATGTCTTGTCTGTCTTCTACATGCCATGAAAATGTGTATCAGTATGTGGCATATTCTTGGTGGACTTCAGAAGACCTTTATCAGTGTTGGTACTCTGCATCATCATGGTACTTTTTGCTATTTTGACTGTCTTTGCTGGATGGCTTTTGTTAGGAAGTGAGTCCCTAGGCAAGCTAGGGAAACAGATACATGGAATGAACTATTGGTGGGAGTTCTTTGAAAACGCCAATCTTTGGTGTTTTGGTTTTTTTTTTTTTGTGGATTTTACTGAACTGTCTAAGGTGGGACGTGAAGGACAGGAGAGCAGCCTCTAGCCTTCACTGGGGAAGAGTGGTAGGTTGTCATGCTCAGAGCAGTTCTGCTCACATCTGTGCAAAGAAAGTAATGTTAGAGGAAGGCTGATGGCCTAAAGATCATGTTTAGGTTCTTCAACAAGAATATTGTGGAGGAGAAAAAGGCAACTAGAAAGGTTTCAGTGCTAGAACATGCAGTTCTGAAATCTCTATGATTGCAGTAATAACAGATATATCTATTGTTGTGATGGATACAAGGGTGAGGAAGTGAGTGGAAGATTTCAGTGCTCAAAGCAGTGCCAAATGTGAATTGTACTGGTGTGATACCAGAAGCAGAGCAGCCCTTGTGAAGTATGGAAAGAAACACTGGTGGATTGTGCAACGTGATGTTGCTGCACAGATCTCTGCATCTATGCCTTTGGTGAGTGAGCCCAAAAAGAAGTCTTCAGCTTCTTGGCACTCGATATGACCTGAATCATCCTCTATTAGAGAATCAGTCTTTTTTCTAACTGTTCTGAGAGTTATTGAAGCAATAGAGGAGTGGAAGTCACAGGAAGGAAGCAACATCAGTGTTGGAGGTCTCCTTGGGATGAGGCAGACGAGCTCCATTTTTCTCTGAGGTGGCAGAAGTAGAGTTACCTACCAATACACACACACAGTTCTCTTCCCCATATGAAATAGCATAATCTTACACTGGTGGTGCCAATATTCATCTGGGATTCCCACTTGTGTTCATGGTTCTTGAATGGATAGACTGTCTATCTGCAACTGTTTGGGCTCTGACTGAACTCCGACTGATGTGAAGCTTCTGGATTGTTTTCCCAGTTACGTCCCCTCTGTATGGAAATCAGTAATTCTCAGGTCTTCATTCCATTATTCTAAGAACTTCTTTCTCCAGTTTAAATTAGACTTTTCCGATCCATTAGATTCCTAGCTTGTGTGTGTAATTTGCACAGTGCCCTCTGATTCTGTGACAGTGATCTGGAAGCTGCACCAATTCCTGCTTTTAGTCTGTATCAGAAGCAATAATACAGGGATGAAACGGTGGTTATACAATGCACGTGTTTCTCCTTAAATTCTACCATCTCATTCCAATTGGTCTTTCTTGACAAAATCTCTGGACTTAAGTGTGAACAGTAAATGGGGGTATTGAGAATCCATACTTTTGGTTTCTGCCTGCTGCAGACACCCATGACCACACTGATCTGGTATCTGTGAAGACATAGCCATCTGGGGCAAAGGTGTGATAGAAACTCCTACAGGAACATCACAGAACTCACCAGCTTTAATCCTAAAAGCAAGATAAATTTGTCTGACCTTTCCTCACTAGCACAAATGTTTAATAATGTGTGTTACGTGCATGTGTATTTATAATAATTAAAAAAAATTAAAACAAGACACTCCACACACTTGTCTCTCTGGGGAGAGGGTGAGAGAACAAACATGTGACAGATGTTTGTCATGTTGCTTAATGCACTACTGGAAAGCACTCAAGATACCACAGTGATGAGTGCAGTATAAGAAACAGATCAGAAATAAAATAATGGGCTTTTACAAGCTCATTCTTGAGCATCTTTATTCTGTATCCTCTTTTCCAAATTTAGTGTCATCATGATAAAGTTTGTTTTGATAAGTGTTTCAGCAACTGATGCCATAGCTGAAGCTTCTACCTTAAGCAAGTATCTTGTAAGCTGTACCTGAAAACGCCCTCAACTCATTCCTTCTCAACTTGTTTAAATTTCATTTCTTAATGTTAGACATACGTTTGGTCACTCAGGTAGGCAATGTAAATTACATTGATAACCAGTAATTAAAATGATTTCTCTTTCAACATTACCCTTTCTTTTTTCTTTGTATTTTCTAATCTCAGCTAACTGTTTAAGGGGTTGTGCTGTTCACTACAGAAAACAAAGAGCTGTAAGTTGTGTTAAATTGTTAAACAACCTGAATGCTATTTGATTATTGATGCATGCAACCTGTGAAATATTGATTAATTCTTAAACTCACTGTATCTCTGAGTCTGATCTAAGATGTTGCTCAGATTCTTATTCCCCGACAGTTATTCTCTGGACAGTTACAGCCTGTGTAGTTGGAAATTTTCCTTTGAAATAGCCTGGGTGTCTCCAACAATCCTTCTGCAGATTGATCTTACTTGAAAATGGAGCTGGGTTACGTTCAGTGTCTTGAGCACTGTAATAATTGAACTCCGGTTATTATGTAGTCTTTCAATAAGCCACTTGAAAGCAAACTTATTATGGGATTTATTTGTACTTCACATAGTTAAAAAAATTAACAAAATTTATAAACTGTGTTTGAATTGATTTCCATATGTTGTTTATAGGCGTTACATCCAGAACTCGACACTGAAAGAATGTGATAAAGTCAACTACTCAGAGGATTGCAAAACACAAATTCAGGTTCTCTGAACAGTCTGAATTCAGATCCATTAAGCATCATGACACACCCTTAAATTATTTAAATCTCATATTCTGTTTTTCCTGCAGGCTTATGCTTGGTCAAACCTTACCATTCCTGAAATGGGATAGGTGGTATGGCCCTCTATCAAGTTGCAATGATTACTGCTATATAAAAGCCTTAAATTGATGTAAAGAGTCAGAGTCAACAGAGAAGTGGGAGGAGGCAAATTACAATTAAGGACACTGGTCTCTCAATTAAATTACATATAAGCCACACTACTCCTTCAGAAATGTTTAGGGAAGTCCTCAACTATACTATGGTAAATATGGCCATCAGACCCCAATGACCCGTCCTAATATAAATACCCTTTTGCAACAATCTCCAGGGCTATTCTAAGAAGTTCATTTTAGAAGACTTTCATATTGATAACTATCTGCAGGTTACAATAATGCTCTGATTTTCATAGGCTACTGTTTGAAGTTTGCAGGGTACTACAGAAATAACGTGAGAACCATGGAGGGCAGCAGAGCTTGCTCCTGTATTCCTTCAAAATATAAATCAACTTGCATTTCATAGTTTTAATTCCACAAGCCTCACTAATAGCTATACCCAGTGATTCCCTCATTTTCCAAAAATGTACCCGCGCTCCCTCTTGAAGTGACTTAAACAATTATGTCCTGCCATTGCTGACTTTGGCAGCCTGCTCGATATTTCAACTACCAGTTGTGTACAAAAATTTTGCCTGACCTGCTTTTTAGCTATAGCTTTCTCTAAGTCTAGTGTATGGTTCCCTGTTTTAGAGTGAGTTAGTTTTTCTACTTCTCTACTGCAATCCATTCTGTCAGGCTCTTATCTACATCCATAAAATTCTTTCCTAGTCTCTCTTTCTGAGCTACAAACCTGGCTCTGTTCCCTTCATGCTGTGACTCATTTTTCCCAAACCCCCTGACTCATGCTGCTTGCTCACTTATGCAACAGCTTAATCTCTGTAATTTTCTTCGTATCATGAGAAGTACATAAATTCATGAGATGCATTTCACCAGTGCTTCAAACTTTTGTAGAAAAAAAAATGCAGTCCACATCTATCCTTCATCTTATTTAAGGCACGTAAACCTTTTCTCCTTTAGCTCATACCTGTATGTTGTGGTCAGAGCTGGAGAACTGTATTCTTAACTAACTCAAGTATGTCTTACTCCTGTGACTGAAGTGCTCAGCTTCTTGCTGCTCACTGGTTCTCGACATATTGCAATTTATTGCAGCATCTTCATGCTCTACTTGTTTGTGTATATATTCATCTGTTCAAACAACTCACAAAATGTTTGTAAGTTGCTTTTTCTATTCTGGTCTGTAGCAATTTTGTAAGCAGAATGTTCCACCAGATCAAAAAGAAGGTTCTTAAAATGACCTTATGGGATTCAAATTCTTATTTCTACCCCACTGAGCAGCACCAACGGACTAGCTTCTGAATGTTTCATACAAATCTAAACCCAGAATGATTCCACCGATGTCAGTGTTGCACTTCTCATTGACTCCAGTGAAGCTGTTCTCCTTTTGTTTTGAATGTAAACAATAAATATTTTAGTTAATCAGTTTAAATTTTTTGAGTTCTCAGTGTGAGTGAGACTAGAAAATGACTTGGTCTATTTTTCTAATAGATTAATTTGAACTGAAAACACTGCCTCCCACGTAAGTGATGGCACCAGTGAGTCTGATCTCAGATGTACAATGATCTGCACAGTACTGCAGGTATCATGGACAATTCACTTCAGGATTTTGTAAAACTTTTTACTTTGTGTCTTTTGTGTACTTTTACTTATTAGCTTTCTTTTTGTCTGTAAGACATGTTTCATTAGTATTTTTCAGAAATAACCAGCTGAAGGTAAAATACTTGAAGACATTAGACCACTATAGTTCTTCCATGAGAATGGTCTTACTTTATTTTACCAAATTAAGTACTCTGTCGCTTATTTATGTTTCTTATATTGTTCTTGCAACTGAAGCCAAGCGCACTGCTATGTCGTTTCCTGGATCCTCCCTGATCCTTTCTTACACATAGGAACAACATTAGCAACCTCCAAATTCCCTGGTTCCCTCCCCAGCCTTAGCAAGCTATCAACAATTTCTGTCAAAGGCTTTTCTATTTCCCTTGCTACTTCCTTCAACATTTGGGATGTTATTCATCTGGGCTGGATGCCCAGACAACTTTTAACTCATTGGTGTTGGGAGGCTGTGCTTTGTGGTGGTAAAATACCAGCACAGAATCTGTTACATAACATCAGGTCAGTAGGTACCAAATGACTAAATATTTGGAGAAATTTCTCACTTCTAGAATGGCAAAACCTGTTTATATAGAGACCTGCACTCTAACAGTGCAGTCACTATCCAGTAGTGTCATGAGGTAGCGTCTATAAATCTGTACAACTCTGTAGCAGCCCATAAAATCCCTCTTTATTGCCAGTTTTTCTCTTTCCCTTTTAAATTTTCCTTTGGCCCTTTCATGTTAAGTATATTGGACTGATTGCCCTGGTAACAAGTTTTCACAGTTGAGCGAAGGTAACCTGCACAAATACTTGTTTGCACAGGAAAAATATATGTAAGAGCCAAGACCTACATTTAAGCAAATATGTGAGGTAGAATGTTTAAATTAATGAGATTTTCATGAAAAATGGCACGACTTCTTTTGGTGTGCTGAAACACTTCCCCTCTCAAATTTGAGAGTACAGCAAAGCAAGTTCCTTCTAGATTTGTCTTTTAGAACTACTGGATATCATGGCACAACAAAATAGAAGTAATGCAAAATATTAATGTAGAAAATGTATTAAAAAATTCAAATCCAGTGCAACTTATAGTTCCTTGTGTGATTTCTGTATTTGGACTGCAAAAATGTTAGCAGCTACCATGAATTTGGGAAAGTTACCCAACCACAGTGACTTCATGAACATGAAGGTATAGGAAGAGCATCCTCCTATTAACTCAACAGAGTTAACAAGGGACCAAGCTTTAATAATCAAGGCTGGACTGCAGTACTTTGTCACAATTATGTATTGGTTTTGGTATGTCCAAACTGAATTGACTTATCACATAGAATAGCTAAATAAAGGAGTGACCCATAGCTTTCAGCACTAGAACATCTCCCACATGTTTGTTTGGGAGTGGCAGGCAGCTGAAAAGGAAAAAAAAAATAAATGAAGCTTTGAATTGATGCATTACTTCCTTTCTCCTCCACTTTGCCTCCATCTGTGATACCACCTTCCTTCTCTAGTGTATGCCATGCAGTCTGAAAATTAAACTGCAAAAGGTAAATGGCTTTTAATTCTGAGTTGTTTTTTTTTTTATTTTGAAGATGGAGATGCCATATGCAACTGAACATGCTTTTCCTATCCTGTATCTTAACATAAGATAATACTTGTAATTGTTACATTCAGGACAGCATTTCAGTGGTGACAAGGTAAGGGTGCTTAACCTGAATCAACGCCCAAACATGTATTCTGCTTTCTGCACAGTAGCTGTCCATGCTGGAAATAGTATGGCAAGTTAAAAAGCCTAATGCTGTATTACAACTTTTACTACGTTGTGCTCTGTACTTTTTCCCCGCCCCCACCAGTACAAGCCATGGTTCAACGCAGCTTGTACAAATGTGTTCTGATAAAAAGATATACTTCATTATTGAATAACAACCATAGTGAATTAAATGAATGTGACACATAAAACACTGTTCCAAGTAATACAGTAATTAAAATGATTATTACAAATAAAAGTGGTATGGCTAATATGACAACAATGTTAGTCTGATAGAAGGCCACAAAAACTATTCCCAAAGACATTTAACAATAATATTTTTTATCCAATATTACTGCATCATGTATTCTTAAAACAAGAACACAGATATTAATATATATGTCTTTAAACACAAAGTTTCTGAAAAGGAAGAATAATACTTTTTTTCCCCACTAGAAGACCACAGTGGTAACTATTAGTCTTCCTGCTCATCAGAAAGAAAAATATTCCATGGTTTTGATCTATATTAATTCAAAATTTGTATTTTTGGCTTTACTTCTTCTGGGGCCATAAGTGGAGCTGTACTTGTTTTCAAGTTACAATCCAATAATCCAGTGCAATGTATCTGCAAGTCTCAGAGTGCTTCAAAATGTGAGTTGTCATAATGGTAAACTTTTTGATTTATATTGCAATAGCTTATTTTTACTTTCAGTAGAGTATTTCCTGCTGTTGCTTTCTTGTGACTTTATGCTAGAGGTCTAACAACTTGTGCTTTTTGGTTCATGCCTGCCTAAGTGAGGATCACCCACCCATGATGACCAATACACTTGGACTATACTCAAAAACAACAAGGGTGGATTAAACTATTCCATTATTGCAGATGAAAGAGCTCTCCCCGACATCTGGCATATCATCTTCAAAACTGATATGGAACATTTCCATAAATTCAGCTTAACATTGTTTTTGTGAGTGTTCCAAAGTATTTTTAACATGAAGAAATAGCATGCAAACTAATTTCCTATTTGAAAGTAAATGTCTTGTTCTTATTTCTAATTCACCCAGTTATTAAAAAGGAAAAAAAAAAAAAAAGGAAAAGATGTTCACTTAACTTGAAGCATACTGTTTTGTTTATTTAAGTTAATGGAAAAGCTAGTCAGTGTTTGATGTAAAGCTGCCCCCTTGCTTGAAAGAAAACTAAACAACTAGTTATGAATTATGAATATCTCCTAATAGTTTCCAGAATTATCTGAAGGATGTATTTTTTTCTTAATTACGTACACTTAAAAGTTCCAAGTTCCCTATTCATTTCCATTTTGTTTATTTCTCTCCTTGGAAACCTCATAAGCATTTTCCTTTAGCTAGGCTTGACTGAACAAAATATTACTGCTACAACCTGTAATATTAGGGAAATAAAGGCCTGAAAGCTCATTGTGGTTTTTTATTAGGAAGTTGAAGAATCACTCATTAAATCTTTGCAAGCCTTTTCACAGCACTTACTCTGGCAGCTGCTGGGTCCCTGCAAAGGAAAACACAAACTTCTAACCAAAAAGTGTGTTTCAGAGCACACCTTAAAAATCAAGTTTTATTCTGAGACAACAGAAAACAGTTCCTGCAAAAAAATCTTGCTTTCCTTGTATGTTGGCATGTCTTCAACTGTTTTAGTCCTAATCATACCATTTCTCTTCTGAGGAAGCACAGTGTCTCCTTACGGTGAGGGAGGCATCTCCATGTGGGAGTTGCTGGCAAAGGTTCTGCAATGGGGGATGCAGTCAGGTGAAAACCTGGTCTGTCTGTGTGGCACTACCATAGTCTGCATGTCTTTCTGACAGTAAAGGCAGCTAGCTATCAACTGAACAAAATCTAATTAACACAGTGCGCAAACTGATGCACTAAGCATAAACTATGTGATATCCAATTCTAGCCTGAAATACAATAGTCTCATTTTTTTTTTTTTTGGTAGTGAATGCATAGCTCATCAGCACACACTTTGCTAACTTAAGAAACAAGGGGCCTTAAGATATAAGGGACTTATAAGACAAGGGACTTAAAATATTTGATATAAGGGACCTATTTTTATCAATAAAATCTTATTCTCCTTCATCTTTTGTAGGCTGAATGAGCTGTTCTAGGAATTATAACTGTAGTTCCCAAGCTGAGAACATTTAAGTTCAAGTCGAGTTCAATAGCAACTATCAGAAAGAGAAGGCTTATCTAAATGATGATATTGTTTTTAGCACTAATCAGCCTATCTGTTGGCAGTACCAACATGCTGCAATCTCCACAGCTCCCTACGTAAATAAGCGGATTCCTGATGCTGTTCCAACTTCAGAAATGCCTTTGAAGGCATTATTTAGTTATGAATTTCTCCTACATGGTTATGTGATACTTCTAGCGCGTTGCTGTATGTATGCAGAGATGCCTTGTTTTGAAGAAATGTATCCAAAACATTTATTTTCAAAGTATAACTGGTGGGAACTAGTCTGTATTTTACCTTCTCGTGAAATAAAAAAATGAAATGGTTAAAAGAAATTCACTTTCACGCCTTCTAAAACTTTTGAATGATAGAACAATAAAAGCAATTTATGGAAATAGTACTTAAAGACACATCAGTTGATTTGGTCCAAAATATACTCTAGGGATGGGAGGGGATTGGAAGAGCTGGGATAGAAAAACACAATGTTCAGGTTGCACAGTTCAAGCAAAGTGAAGTGAAATGGATGTGCAAAAGTTAAGATTCCTGTGGCAATATCAATTTGACTATGCTATAAACAAGCAGTGTTATATGGTACTGATCTAACAAAACCATCAGGAACAGTATCTCATAAATTTTTCTGTGTCTGTCTTGCCTTAAGAATTCACATTAGTTGGCTCTCCATTTGAACTTAAGTGGAAAATCCAATTTTCCATGTAATTCTTAGCAAGAAGAGAGCTTAAACTGAAGTTTTAAAAATCCTTTGTTTGAAAGATAATAGATACAAGAGGCAAAGCCAGGCAGGATCAAAAAAGAGGCAGAGGCACTACAGAAAAAGAAATCTATTCTTTGAAGGTAAAAGAGAAAAAAAAAAGGCAGTATGAGTATTTATGAAGGAGGAAAAATGAACATCAAAGTTAAATAGATGTATCATTATAGAGGTACTAAGTGGAAGCTAAAGAAAAGAAGGGGGAAAAAGCAAGGCACATACATAAGAGGGCTACTAATGTAGTGGCTTTTCACTTACAGAAATAGTGTTTATTAAGCACTTTATTATAATTCAGGACTAGCAGTGTGATCACCACCACACCAAGGTGTTTTCATTGCTCACTTTTTGACCTGAGAACTGATAAGTACCTGCCTGTACTGTACGCCTGTATTTTGCTGCTGTTTTTCTGATTCAAAGTATAACTGGAGCTGTTAGAGGAATGCCTAAATAGCAAGTGCTGAGGTGGTACAGTGCACCCTGTGTAGTGGAGGAGAACGTGTCCTGCTGTGATTGCAGGTGCCTGGGATATGGCGAAAGCAAGACCTGAGCCCAAGGGAGGTTATGGTGGGCCGTGGGCAAAAGGGGGGATGGACGAGAAGGGTAACTGAAATAAGTTGAAGGCATGCAGTTTACCGAAGTTCGTAAGATGGAGTGGTGCTTGGGAAGTATTTGTTGTTCTT
This sequence comes from Elanus axillaris, assembly GCA_026212715.1. Classification (NCBI taxonomy): domain Eukaryota; kingdom Metazoa; phylum Chordata; class Aves; order Accipitriformes; family Accipitridae; genus Elanus; species Elanus axillaris. Next base: position 10,781,740 of record JANZLQ010000086.1, read on the forward strand.
TCAAAAATCTGACAAAAAAACCTTAAAACTGAAAATTATTATTATTTTTGGCCCCAAACTAAGATTTTTCTGGGGTTTAGCCACATTTTTTTCTGTATTTGGGACCAAAAAAATACTTTGTTCTTTCAATGAGCCAGTAATAAATAAAAACTAACATTTTAAAAACCAGAAGTTTCCTTGGGAAGAGAGCTGGTTTTTTCTTCCAAAATTACTTTGCCTTAAAATTGTGATCAACTCTGCTCTCAGGCTAAGGATCTGACTTCCCAGCTGCCTTTAAGCAATCAAGTTGAAGTTGCAATTGGGACAGCTTTTCTCTTTTTTAATTTTTTTTTTTTTTTCTGGTCTTTGGCTGGGAAGTTACGTGGGTTTGCCTCAGAATAGATGCTGTGCTACCATAGTCCTGGCACTTTTCACTGAAAATGAGATTTCAGCAGTGTTTCCTAGAGTAAGTAGAGTACTCCAGAAGTCTGCTTGCAGGGCTGTCAGGATAGTGAAATGTAGCAACCTGCTTTTGTTTGCCTGAGCATGTAATTTTTTTCAATTTTTTTTTTATACCTTGTGATCTTCACAGACTCCTGGCGAAGCTTAAAAGGTTAGTTTGAGAAGGGAGTGGCTATCATTTGTTTAGAAAATAAATAGAAAAAAGTAGGCCAAATACCAGTAAAGTTCCAGTTTAAAATATTAAACTAACACACAACATTGCTGACCTGAAAAGGTCACATAAAGTGGGAGAAAGGATGTATTTAGACTGATTGCCAGGCAGGACGTGGGATCTCTCACTGACTTGGCAGTAGATACTTCAGCTCTATTTGCTGTTAGTGCTGTTTCTAATGCTCCTTATTTGCTAAGTTCTTAAGTTTGACAAGATCCATGCTTTATTTTCCAGTATTTACATGGTATTAAGCAAGTGCGTAAATCCATTCAGAGAGTAACCAAGGCTTCCACCGCCCCCTTCTTTCTACTTCATCTATGGTTAGTAGACAGGATGCTCAGAAACCTGGGAAAATGCGAGTTTTGAGGGGTTTTCCTTTGGGATGTACTATCACATAACAAGGTTATTTGTAACATGTTTAAACTTGCTAAATATGGTCCTGTGCTTTCAAATTTGTCAGTGAGAGTGAAGAAAGAAATAACTACTTAAACTACAATAGAACTGTTACAACTTCTTTGGAAGAAGTTTAAGATTTAATGAAAATGTAAGCATCCCTTTCTATGGTTTGACTTTAGGGTACTTGGCTAGCATAAAGTAGAAAACCTAACACAGCAGATAAATAATTGTGCCACATCATCTAAGCACATCATTATCACTGCTGGATGAGATGAAAGGTATTTACAAATGAGAGTGTGCCAGAAGAACACAGTCAGCTCACGCTTGATCCAGCTCCAGCTGTAATCAATAGGAGCCTTCAACTAAACTAGAGCTTGAAGAACAAACTAACTCCTTTTCAAAATGTATTACACTTCAAATCTTGAAAAATTAAAGCTGGAGCTCATCAGAAGCGAGGTGCAGAAGGATTCAGTGCCTAACAAAGCCTCTTGTTTTATTCCATGCATTGTGTGATGGTCTTCAAAATTATACTTTCCACTCGGACAACTTGAGTCCCCATGTTTCTTTCTTCCCCTTGAATCTCCCACTTTTACTTTCCTCTTGTTTTTCTTTCTCTATTCCTCTGGGTTCTGCCCTTCTAATCTTTCAAGGCGGAGATTGTGCCTTTGTTTGTGAAAAGCAAAGTGAGTTTATGGCACCCTATTCATTACATTTATGAATCATATCTAACTGAATTTTTCCCATAGTCCAAAGGTGGCTGTTTGCCCAAAGGCACTGCTCTCAGTGCCTGTATTTTCTATTTATAAGGTGTATTTTAGTTTACATCAGAAGCTGAGGGAAAGACTTCTGCTTGATATCACTTCTGCCAAATGAAACCCACAGAGAAGCTATGGCCAAAGGAACTCTGTACAAAAGTTGTCTGGGCTCTGTAATTTTGTTCATGTGGGTGCATGGTAGTATACATTAGTTGCCAATAAAAACAATCTAAAATAGATACAGCCCTATGCAAGTCTCAAGATGATCTTAGAACAGATGATCTACAGAACACAGGTAAGTGAGCAGTGGGAGAGAAACGCACTCTGTCAAAACACAGTTTGGTGAGAAAATCAGCTTTTGCAAGATGGTCATGAAGGGACAAGAAGCTCCTCTGACAATCCCTTCTACTCTGCGCAAGTTGATGAAATTCCTGAAAGAGTAGTTTACAACCGAATTAAAGAAAATTGTTATTTTTGAAACTGTGGTTGTGACAAAGTGTGGGCACTCCCCAGAACACGTTGATGCTAAGTAGGCAGCACAGCCAAAGACATTGAGAAATTAACCATTTCAGTCCTCAAGAAGTACACTAGTATTAGCAATGGCCCAACATCAGGCAAGTTTTGGCTCTGGGTCACTGGCAGGCATTGAAAAGCACCAGCAGCACAGAGCCTAGTATGCCAGTAGAAGGAGATCTACTGTCAGACAACTGTTAATACAGATGCCCATCCAAACCAGGCTTTTTGCCTCAGAGACCTGCAGGAAGAAATAGGAATTGGCTTTGTAGCTAAGATGGGGAAAGAAAGGAACAGGCCCTGACATGTTCACTGGACAAGTTTTTTAATACTTTGTGGCATGAGATGTTTCTCTTGCTCCTGGCTCCAGAAAGACAGATGAGTGGGAAGCTTTAGTCATCCTTCCTGAAAAGGTAGCATTGAGGCCTTTCCTTCTCTTCATGAGAAGGTATTTTGCTTAAAAGGCACGAGGTCCCAGATTTTGATTTTCTTGCAAACTGACTGTATGAGCTAATTGCCAAGGATATGTAGTCTGTCTGTATCTCAGCATTTCTGAGGGATGCCCAGAACATTATCAGTATGTTGTTCAGCATAACTGTTTCATTGCCTGGTTGTCTCTAGCTCTCAATAGACAGTCATAAATGTTTGATTAAAATCTAATCTAGCCTTTCCATGACCATTGCAGAGGTTAACTCATTAGTTGTAGCACAAGCCTACAGGGGAACATAAGGGCCTCACATGCTGTTGAATACAAGCCAATATTGGTTGGTCAAAATAAATTTTGCTCATAAATTCTTGCAGGATGGGAGAAGAGATTTCTCAATTTAGACTCCTGTCAAAGCTATTGGAAAAAGCTGTCAATCACACTCAAGGTTTTCATAGATGTCTTGCTGCCTCAAATGCCTTCCAGATGGATTTAATGCCAGTATGATTGATTGTCCACTCGGCTTTGCAGCTGTGCTCTTCAGGGGGAAAGTCCATGCCATGCTCATTCATCTGCTGGATGGCAAAAAAGAAAGACTAGTGGCTCTTTCTTCATGGAAGTGCTATCTTCCAATAACTGATGAGGCAAGAGATGAACTGACAGGAGGTGAATCTAGGGGAGACTAATTATATCAAAGTAATCAATGCCATGAACAAAGAATAGAATTATAAGGTAAAGCTAGGAGATATGTACCTAAGTCTTAGTTAGAAGCTCTATTTATAGTGGAGGAAAAGGAAACATCTAAAAGCACGTTAATTTCTCACCAATAGGATAAGGGGGAGAATTGCTTAAAATTCTGAAGCTAAAGTGTTTTAAAGTAAGTTTTTAAAATAATTTTACTAATTCTATAATTATTTATGCTACTATGATTTTCGTTAGCTTGAATAACCCGAACCACTCTTTGCAACATTAAGCCTTCTCCCAGGCTAATCAACTTCAATCAAATTTATTGTGTCAGCTTAAGAGGTCTAACAGAGTACTTCTATTTCTCTGCACTGTTAGTTTACAGAAGCCCTTGTCATGGATAAGGATTCCACTGTTCTGCTGATATGCAAACTCTGAACAGAAAGACAGGGCCGCTTTCAAGCACCTACAGTCTCAGAGAGGACAGAGTGGAGGATTTCAAAGGATAGCAAGAACCAGTCTGGTAGGTAATGGTATTTGTGGCCTGTAAAGATTTTTTAAAAGCTTTTGCAAAATACAGGATTTCCAGACAAGGACTACTGAAGAGGAGGGCAAGTTTTTTAACAGACTGTAAACATGCTGGCTTAAGTAGCTTAAAAACTTTCGTATATAGCACCTAATCAACTCCATTGATTTAGAGGCTGGTTTTAATTAATGAGATGCTACCAATAAACATGCAAAACACTGGTGGAAGACCAATGACAAGTTTAGTTTCTAGCAGTTAGTTGAACACCCTCTGTAGCTGGATCTGTATCTAAACTTATTTAGGATCTAACAGACTATAAGTATGCTTTTGTGATTTCATGGACAGGCAAAAAGATCAATATGAAAGAAAAGAAATACAATGTCTCAAATAATAAGATAGGATCTTCTGAACTGATTTCAAAGTTTCCAAACCACCTCAGAGAAATGAAAACTAAGTCGTGAAAGTTCTTGTATCATATTATTTTCAAAAGGACTGGAAAGTGTTCAATATGTTTTAGGATCAAGTCCAAATGATTTTTAAGGAGTTAGATCTCATTTTCAATGAAAGGAAAATAAAAAGGAAGCAAAGCATAATAGATAAGTAATGACTGAATACATATTAAAACCAGAAATCTTTTCAAAGCAAAGAACAATGATCGCTTATCTACAGAATGTTCAGTAAATAGGTTAATTCTGCATACTGACCTAAAACTCTTGGGCTTGATTTATTATTACTTTATTTGTGCAGTAGTTTTTATTTAGCCCCTAAGGCTTCATACTTACTACATGTATGTGTGCTTGCCCAAAATGTCCAGTAGTAGAGACCAAAGCCTCTCGAACCAGAAAATGAATCTGAGAAGTTTATGGAAGGAACTCTCTGTGAACATACAGCTACGTGTCATTCTGTCCCAAACCAGTCATGTCCGCCGCATCATTTCTGCTCCTCATAATGAAGAAAAATGTATCTGATTTTCAGATCATAACAATTTTGCAATTCAGTTTCTAGAAGGGATAAGATTTTGCAGAGATGATGCTGAGGAGATGACTATTCTAGTCAAGCCAGGCGTCACTTCCTACACAAGTGGGATGAAGTATCTAGTTAGTAAAAGTGTCAATATTTTTTCATCTGGCACTGTAAACGGTTTGCAGTCCTATTTAGAGTCATCATAAATCATAAACTGTGAAGTATCTAGTTTCCTAAAGGAGCAGCTTTATTTCATTAACATTTTGAAACTCACGTTGCAATGTTGCTAATTGTATAGTAATTTATCCAGGACCACAGTGTGAATTGCTGTTTTCAGTCAGTTTTTGGCACTTACTGCCAGTTTAAATAAAGAGGAAGAGAGAATAAAGAATTACATAGACACAAAAATGATGTGAAGAGTATCTAAAAGGGACAGTACTGCTAGATGTGGGACAAGCTGGGATACTCAGCAGAATTATCTGAAAACTATGTTCCAGCAATATAACTGCAAGCTGAGTAAATAGCAGTGTACCTTCAGATCAAGGCTACTCCCTCCTATACTTTTAAGCATTTCCTACCCACCCGTGAACAGGATCGGTCTGTGCTTGGTATTGCAGGCTTGCTCTGGCAAGTTTAGTGAGGGTTTTTAAAATAAAAGATCCTAGCAACAAGGTAAAGAACTAATTCAGGACAGCATTAAGTAATTGTGTAAAGTTAGGTATGTGCAAAGATGTCAGTGAAATTGCTGAGATCCAAGCACCTGCTTTAAATGCTGGAACACAACTAAATGTGTCTTAATATGACACCTCAAAGTATAAACAGTGGTTTTGTTTATTAAAATCAGTCTTGATATGCTTTAAGAACTTTGGTGGGCACTAGCTATGAATAAATTTTCACATTTATTCAGAGCTTTGCACGTTAAGTAGCATAGACAGTGATCAGTGAAACTTTACTTTTTTTCCTGGTTTGTTGATACACATTGGTATTCCTTTTTTTTCCTTTCTTTTTTTTTTTTACAAACTGAAACTGAAAAAGCTGCAGAGATTCACTTGTAGCAAGAGCTGGGCCATGGGAGGCTGGGAATAACATTCAGCTTCTCACTAGCTAGTCTTCTTCCCATGAAAATGTTTTCATTCAAACCCAGGGCTGCCCCAGAATTGTGTTACTTTCCCTTATAGAAAGCACTTCCTCACCTTCACCTATTGTAAGAGAACAAACCAGTTTTCCCCATTAATACAGCACAGCTTTATAAAAAATTCAGTTCTGAAAAGTACAGTAAGAACTAGTCTTAGCAGCAGGTAAAACCCAAGGTGTATTTTTTAATCTTGAAGAAAATAGAGCAAAAAAGGAATGTGAGCCAAATGTTTAAAAGTATAAAGATGGAAGGTTTTCTTAGGTGGGCTTTTTCACTGCATCTGTACCTACAGTGCCTTTCAGAAGGAAACTTTCACTGGTGACCACCTCCCTCTCTGTGCTACAGCCAAATGAAATAATAAATAATTCTAAATGGTTTTATAAGTAAAATTAAGGGACCAATGTAAACCAGCTAGAAGTATAATGAAAAATGAAGAGAAAAAAGAAGTCTGCATCTTTAGCACATCTCTTTTGTCTAACTATCACAATGTAGGGTGAATTGTAAGGAGGGGTTCTGACTGGATATAAGGAAAAGCCTTTTTCACCACCAGGGTGGTCAAGAAGTGGAGCACATTGCTGAGAAGGTCACGCACTCCCCACCCACAGTGGTTTTCGAGACCTGACTGGATAAACCTGCCATCTGATCTCAGAGCTGACCCTGCTTTGAAGAGGATGTTGGACTAGAGACCTCCTGAGGTCCCTTCTTACCTGAATTATTCCATAATGCTGTAAATATACTCTAAGCTAGTAACCAGAATGGAGGACTGTACTACCTTTCTCTCCTCTGAATTTTTACTGATAGTGTTCTTCAGGCAGTGGTTGAGCCAAGTGAGCTTTCTGATTAAAATATTTATGGAGGTTGAGTCACAAAACTTTTTTTTATGCAACCTAAGCACCAAACTAAATAAATTCAGGACAGCTGTGAACTGAGAGAAAAAAACCCTGTAAGGAAGCCATTTGGTCATCACTGGGCTAAATTGTGAAATTAGTGCTAAGAATAGTTAACAATGGGACATAAGCATTTAATTTTTCAAATTAAGGACAAATGATAGGAATGGAAAAACCTGCATATTATCATTCCAGTTTTTAAGGGCTGTTGTCTACCCAGCCCATCCCAACTGCATCCCAATGGGACAGTAATGCTGTCTTGAATCTGAATTTGTGTGACAGAGATGGTTCTGTAACTTCATGCCATAAAGCTGGAGTGCGTGTTAGCTGGTGCGTTGCGTGAGCTTCTGTGGTGTTCTGCAAAGGCGGTCTTGAGTTGATCCAGGCAGATCCTATGGCTGTCCCACTTGGAATGTTATGGCCAAATTAAAAAAAAAATTTTTTTATGTCGCCTTTTTGCCATTTTTCATATTTTTAGGCATTTAGGATCGTTCTTTCTGGCTGACTCCCCTGAGTGGCCATTCAATCTGTGAAAATCCCAACTGGTCTCTTTGGTCTCTTTAATATTTTGCTCTCAGCCTACTGATCATAGCTGTTGTAGGAGTGTGACTCCACCCGGAGGAGAAGGCGCTGTGAAATGGCTCCTTAGCCCCTGTTTGGTCACAGATGAGGCATGTGTACGGAGCCTCCGGGGCCCCCACAGCATATACGAGCCAGAATTTGCTGAGGCCAGTTTTTGGCTAGGTTGGACATGACAGATACTAAAACAAAGAATCAAATGCAAAGAATGATATAAGCTGCTGCTGCTTTTGTCTCAAACACAACACTTAAACATAGCAATAGCGTTGTGTAAAGGGTGTGCTTGTTAAGGTGTGCAAGTGCATGCGCCACTAAGCTGTTCAGGACAGACTTCATTCTACATGCTTATGTTGTCCAGAAGAACGGATCCTAAGTAAGGCCCCTGAAAGCTGTGGCAGTACAAAATGATGTCACTGAATTTCAGTATTGCATGCTTTTCCCTGCAGTGGCAAACTGTGATTCCTATGATGAAAATGTTCTGATATTAATACCCCATTTCTCTTTGATATAGGAATGTTTTAAACTGCATTTGACAGCTAACACTCACATCAGATTATTTATACATCACTTTGTCAGATTTACAGAAACTTTTGTCTGAATTTCCCAATGGTTTTAATTTTCAACAAAACCATACAGGTTTGTGGTCTCTAAAAAAATTCTCAACCTTCTGCAGTTTTTGTAGGGCGGGGAATGGTTCCATTATGATACTGACCATCTGATGTCCACCAGACTTATTAATCAAAGCTTTGGGGAATAGGCTTTATGCTTAATCCATAGGTAGCAGTCACCAAATGCAGAAAGATGGAAAGTTTAACATGCTATGCTTTCTCAAATTGGGCAGCACGAGATACTTCAGAAGTGTACAGATATTGCCAATCTACTTTTCAACAATTAACATCATCCTGACATTCTTTAATAATTAAAGATTGACTTAAACATATAAATTAGGTTTCTCCAGATCTTTATTTAATTAAGTTCTTAAATTGTTGGCCTCAGTCGTATCTTATAGTAGTGACTTCAGGAAGCATTTCCTTTTCTGGGGTCCTCTGATTATACCGCCTTTCAGCATCGTAAGTGAAGTTTTGAACTGCTGTGTTTCAAAGAGGGAAACAGCAGTTTTAAGTCTGCTTTCTCCAATCCCTTCTTTATTTCTGTATGGTTTTTGCCATGCTTATCTCTCTTCTGAGTTGTTAAAAATCTTTCCTCATCCCCTAACTGTTGCTTTCTCTTGCTGTGATCTGCTCCTAGTTTGCAATATTCCCCTTGAAATGGGCTGAGCAGTATTGCAAACAGCCACACTCCTCATGAGCTGTTTGATAGGTAAGAAAATCAAGCAAGTGAACTGTTTCTGCATCACGAACAGCCACTCGCATAGCTCCAGATTCTCTGCTAGCTGGGGAATCCCCCAGGAAGCTTTCACAAGGGTGGAGAAAGCGGAGACAAGATCAAGACTAGTGCTCTAAAGCTGTGCTTAGGGGAAGAGGCTGAGGGTGTTCGAGGGTGTTGCTGGGTGGATCTCCTTGGCTAGTTTCTGGTTTTGGCTTTATTACATGGCTGTGCTTTCAATTTATTTCAAAGGTGCCTGGAGTCTTATAAATCTGCATACATAGTAAGGAAGAGATTCTCTTAATGGTGAACACTGAAATTTGAGTGTAATCATAATGGAGAGAATGTTTTGATTTAAATACATAATGAAGCAACCTTTTAATAAAAATACCTTCTAGAAATGGGGAATTTTCCCTTTTATAGGCACACAAAGCCACAGTTTCTCATAGAGGAATACTTTATCTTGGAACACACATGAAAAAGCAGCCCCCTTCCCAAAATCATGATTTTCTACATGCTGAATAATAGATTAAAACTTATGAATATATTTTCTAGATTGCTTAAATAATGGTCAAACAGTGTTTACAATGGAAAAACAGGTGTTTTTTTGCCTGCACCCAGCTTTTGCAGCGCACCAACCATATCAGGAAGATGGTTATAACTCTCTTCCAACTCAGGCTCACTTGAGCTATAATGCTCTCCTGCTTCTGCAAACCCCAGCAGCCCAAGAGGTGCTCAACCCGTACAATGTTGTTGACTTAAGCCTATAATTTCTATCTGCTTGTACAGTGCTTTCTGCACTAGGTAAAAAATACTGGGCCTAGAAGTGTCGGCAATATCTTAGGATCTTGCAACGATCCTGAACTTCTTTTCTACTCCAATAACATACAAGGAGCAAGCTGGAAAGAAAATCTGTCTTGATCCTTCAAATTAAGCCAGGTAAGATTCAGAAAGATCTAGGTGCAGAGTAAATACAAGCAGGATGACTTCAGATAAGAATGTGTTTTTTTCTTTACCCCTGGGAAATAGGAATGACTTTTGGATTCTGCACACTTTCCCGATTTAGTCTCCAGCAACTTCTGGGAGGAATAAAGTATCTTCCACAGCCTATGGGAAGATCAGTGGGTACTCTAAAGCATTGCTTATTTCTGATGTGTCTATGTACTAACTGCAACACTGACTATTGAAATATTACTGCATTTAACTAGCCCTAAGTGTGACATGCAATACATTGTTTTATCTAGTTCATCTTTATCATCTGAAAGTTATGTGGAGAACTTGTTTCTGATAAGAAAGTCCCTTGAGAACAAATCCATCTACTAAGAAAGTGCTTTAAATACTACAAGACCTAAATGTACAAGTAAGATGTGGTAATGCAGGTGCAAAACGAAGTAATTTCAAAACTGATGAAGAACTCAGTAATTTTTTTAAGGTGCTTGACAAAAATATCTATTTCTTGTTATGATGCTATCTTTATCAACTTAGATGAACCTTTTCCAAGTCCTGAACTGTATTTATTGCTTCTAAATGTATATTTTAATTCCATTTCTTTTCTAACACAGCCCAGATACCCAAAATTCTCCACAGAATAAGTCTAGAAAAGAAAGATATTGCTTTTTCCATCTTTCTGATCAAGGTAGTTTTATAAGCTAGGTCAAGTCACCTAAAATCACACTTAAATTTCTGCTCACTTTGCCATGTTTTATTCCTTTCTTCTGTGTAAGTCTTATTAAATGTTAGCTTATTGGCAACCTCTTTAAACCATACAGAAAGTTGATACCTGTCAAAAGTCCTTGCACTTTTCAATTCTAACTACTTCTGTTAGAACAGGCGGCCGTTACCGTATTGATAAGGATTTATTTTTAAATTGTTAATGCTAAAAGATCTGCAGTAATTCATTGCCCATATTACTGTTTTTCTGGCATGATGGTATTTTTTCATCCCATAAGATGTCTTATTTTCCCCCCATGGATTTCTTTAACTTTTGTGAATTTTAATTATTGAAAAAAAACCAAACGTTGTATAAATCTTTGTATAAACACCAGTTTTATACAGCAGTCAGACTTACTGAATTTTTCCTGTTGGTACCAGTTATAGCTAGTACTGGAATTTAGGTGTTAATAGTATCAAAGTAGATGAGATGATTATTTACTCAGAGGCCACCAGAACGCCAGTTCTCCTTTATAAAGACCATCTTTTTGAAAGAAAAGATTTATGGGTAGACAGTGACCAATTACTTTGACAACTCAGGCTGAAGATTTTAGTGGTGCTGATGGCAAAAAAAAACCCATTCCTGAAGTCATTCAGGCTTGAAACTTTAAAATCACCATATCCTCCATTGCTTTTGCTATCTATTGAGGTTTGATGGCACACATTATGACCAGTTACCTCTTAACAGAAATCCCACCCATGTAGGCATATGCATATAAAAATCCTTGAACAAGTTCTGTTTGTACTCAGGAAACTACATAGAACATCTGTTCAGGCATGGACTAAACACACTTAAGTGCAATGTCAGATTTGCTTGTATCATATCATACTGGGTCATGCATTAGACTAGAAGTTTACTTCAGATTAAATTCAGCTTATCAAAGAAAGCTCAGCCATGTCTTCTCCTTTCCAGAACTGATTTAAGCAGGCTTAAATGATGTCTGGATATGTCCACTCGAAAGCATGAATTCTTTCTAATCAGGAGTTAGTGAAGACAGATTCAGAGCTTCCCAAAGTAAACATCTCTTCCCAAGAGACATATCTTCACACACTGAATCCTTTATCATACTATTTAAGAATTTTACTTATTTCTGTGGTTAACCATCTATGGTGATCACCACTATCCTTGACCAATCAAGTACTATTTTTCCCACCTCCTGAAAACCAGTGTTTTGACAGTAAGAAACGAAAAGAAGAAAGCCATGTTAAAAAGAAAAAGCCAAACCAAACACAATACCAAATAAAAAAACCCTCCCCAAATAACAAATAACAAACACCCCCCTGAAGAATAGTTATGGGGCATTTTCCAGTTAGGTGAAGTTACTTATTTAAGGTATTTGGTAACAGCAACAGGTAAGCGTCAACAGAACATCTAGTTCTAAAGATGCTTAATTAAGAGACTGTGATACATTATGCCAGAAAAAGTCCAATTAATTTCTGAGCCTCAAGAACTTTTTCTAGCACTGTAGCTTACAAAAGTGTGTGTAACGTTGTTTTCTTATTAACTTTTTTAAGCTTCAAAGCTACAGGTTTTACCATATAATTATACATAACAAAGATTAGACATTTATCCACTTTACTTACAACAGAACCAACTTTTAACATGATTTCAGATCAACAAATAAAAACACAAATGTGAATGAACATAAAAGGTATTATAGAATAACTGCATGTATGCTAAACTACTTCATAGCTCTGTAATTTGCAAATCCCACTTATATTTTTTGTAAAGTTAAAATGTAAATGAAAGAAAGTACAAGTAGGATTCTTGTGGATTAGTTCTTTCAGGTTAAATTTTGCTGTATACTGAATTATGGCAAATAGCTTTCTCTCCAAAACTATTGCTTTCTAGCTACTATGAAAACAAAACTTAGCAAATTAAAGATGAAAACTTATAACTTTTGAAATTTCATGCTTTTTATCCATGAACTTTATACGGCTGATTACCTATTCCATATATTCTTGTCACATACAGAGAGATGAGATCCTACTAACCAAGTTCAGATCTTTCAATCTTGTGGACAGAAGCAATTTAACTTTGCAACAGGTATGTGGCAAGCTTCCCTTTGATAAGAACCCTTCAGCCAAAAGGATGCTTAAATCTTGCATGAATTATTACAGAACATGCATAAATGATGATAGTCCAGAAAAAATAGCTCAAAAAGCAACACAGAAGGAAAATGAGAATAAATATTCTTTAAGTATAATGAAAGGAGATGGCCAAGCTCAATTTATATGAAACCCATGAACAAAAAAGTAGAAGTTCTCAGTCAACACATACACAGGACAAAAGGGTTGCCATGACAAAGTGCTGTATAAGAATAGTTGACCACACCACAAAATATGCAGAATGTTTAAGATGCAACCTGGTAAGGTGAACTCAAAAATTATCCTCTCATTGTGGTTTCCACCGGACCAAAAATATCTCATGATAGGGGTCCTGTAACACTATGTTCTCATTGTCCTTGATGACAGGAAAATAGCAAACCTAAACAACATACTGAATTAATTCAAGTAATGGTGGACACTGGTTCGCTTGGCTATAGTGCATCAGACATTTTTCCTTAGTAAAGGATATCCAAAAGAACATCGGCATTACTAGGTGGTACAGCAAAGAATCAGACCACTTCTGTATTTGTGGGAAGCTTTGTTCTTCCTGTAGGACTATTTTGGCACACACAGAAAGGCAAAGAGAAAGAGTAGCTATTGTTTTCCTTTGCCAGCCTGAAAAAGAAATGAAGAAAATAACTTAAAAAGAGAATAAAATAAGGAAAATAATAGTTCTGAACTTCAGCTCTTGCACTAGCTTTCCAGCTTGCTACATTAGCATCCCATCATTGGAGATGCTCAAGAAATGTCTTGGACCTTTAAAAAGTGCATGTCTAATGCTGAGATCCTCTAGAGATGTCCCAGGCTTAGAAAAGGTGAGTCAGTAACCCAAACTTCAAAAATGAAAATAAAACACAGATAAGACCATTTCCATTATATACTAAGTAATCTGAAGCAGGAATCAGGTTTGAAAACAGAAAAAAGCGTTGGCTGAGAGAAAATTACCTTGAGCAAACAATTGAGGAAAAGAGGAACACACAACCTTTCTCAGCAGGCTAAAGAACTATAATGCAGTAGTCCAGGATAAAATAACTGCAGACCTGCTCAAAGCAAACACATTGAGAACATCACTACAGTTCTTTCATGGAAGCATGGGGGAAAGAATCTATCCACAAAGTGGCAAGGGTATCACTATAAAAATATCCCAGAAGGGTGCTAAAAGTAGCTTACAGGATGCTCTCACACTGCTGTAACTGCTAGGGAAACCTTCTGTATCACTGCAATGCGGTAGACCACAATTCATTGACAGCAGGTATTGCAAAAGGGAACAAAAACCAGCTCGTGCTCCCACAAATCACCTTCTAAGCTATGTGATGCTACTGAATGCAACAGATGACAGCTATCATGCCTTGTAGGATTTACTGACTTTTAGCATGCTTGTGTCTGAGCATTTGCAACAGATACAGGGAATTCCTTGAAGAGATAAATACTCTGTACCTTTTAATGCGGTGCCAAGTATACTGGGATGCCCAGTCAGGATCAGGCATAAGCACATTCTTCCCCTTTGCTATCTGGTGTTATTGCTGATTGCATTATGAAAAAGACCTCCAGCTTAGAGAGTGAAATTCTGAAGAAGGATGGATGGCTGAAGTTTGGACTTTCTTCAGGCCATGTGCCTTCTGAATACATTTGCTATATTTTGCTTGTCAAAACATCAGCCTCCACAGAGCTACTAAGCAAACAGGCTTTACAATCAACAAATCAACCCAAAAGTATGACAGCCAATGTGCCTACTGTATGATCCCATTTTTCTTGAATAAGAAGCCATGAGAACTGCTAATGAGTTTACTTGAACTTGGAAGTCTAGTGCTTGCCTGCATAATTGCAATTCAAGAAGCTAAGGTAAATACAACTTTCAGAAGCTTGCCTGAATCTAGGATACTTAGCATGATTAGCATATGGTATGAATCTTTAGCTGCAACGTACCGAGCATATTCCTGCAGGGATCGGAATCATGGAAAAGCAGTAAGTCTAAAGGAAGTAAAGCAGCTGCTAGTATTTATGTTTGTGATGGATGTTCACAGTAAAATGGTCAGACAGAACAGAGAATATCTATCCAAGGTCTTGACATGACACTCACAGCTGTGCAAATAGCACAGATGGGAAGATGATTCAGAGTGGCTAAATTCTGAAAATGCCCAAACCCAGGCCCTCAGACCCTCAAATAAGATGGTTTTTTGTGACCTCCCCTCTGGTCTCTCAAGGCTATTAAAGAGATTCCACAGAAAGGGCTCTTTGCAGCAAAACGCAGCAGTTTCACAGATTAACAGCTTGAACAATTGGTTCAGGATGGGCTGATGAAAGATGATCTCTGCATGATGTACCCAAATGTACAAGAAATTAATTGGCATCTATGAACACTCAGTATAAATAGCTGTGAAAACATCAGCTTGTATTCTTCTGTGGATTTTCTTAGACCTGCAAAATTCCTAGGGCTTTTCCAAGTAATTAGTATTCAAATGGCATGTGTAACCAGGTCAGCCTCTTAGGGAGGCTACTGCTGGCAGCAAGTATTCTCCACTTGCTGAAGTACCATATCAAACATATGTACATATGAACTGTGCCTGAGTAAGCACTTTGATGAACTACTGGCATCCTAAACCAGAAAACTAGACATTATTTTTTCCCTACGACAGCCTCTCTCCTCACCCTATCCTCAGACTAAACAGGTCATATATTGTTGAGAGGAACAACTCTGGAACTAAACTTGTCACAACTCAGGTTCCTCTAAAAGTAGTCCTGAAAGCATTTTTTTAAAGTATTCCTTAAATACAGGAAGTGGGAAAACTTGGGATGGTGCTGTATTTTACAGGAGGCTCTCCAAAATATTTCTGGGGCCAGCCTAAGAAGCTATTAATAGGTGTATTTTAGCTTATGTCTATATTAGAAAGTAGTGTGAACCCTCAGAAGCAGATCAGAAGCTGGTGCAGACTCCCATGTCCCAGTACGTGCATTTCTGAGGGTCTCCAGGCTTGCCCCGGTCTGATCCTGGAGCCTAAATGCTTGTTAGTGGTTGTGGCGTATTAGCAATACTCCTGCAGTGCCTTTCAAGTTTAGTTTCTTCTAAACGGGATATGGTTTGCATGTTCCAAGACCGCTCAGTGAGGCAAATCAAAGTGTGTTAAGTGGAGCTCATTAGGAGGTGCATTTCAGAAGTGCAGTCTGCACCCCAGCCAAAATGTCAATGAAGAGCACCCTGCCGGAGGCACACCCAGACTTTCCAACCTGAACTGGTTCTGCAGAGGGCCAGGCTAGGTGCACCTGCACTTATCCAATTTTTATCTCCTTTATATGCTAGTTGCACATCCCTGACATATATACATATAAAGCAATTTCTGTATGGAAAACAAAACATCAGAAACTGCTCCCCCTTGACCCTCCCTCCTTAAAAAAAAAAAAAAAAAAAAAAA
>JANZLQ010000086.1:10806680-10895686 GCA_026212715.1 Elanus axillaris
GGGCGGGGCACGGCCGTTCGCCGCTCCCGGCGCCGGCCCGCTGCCGGTCCGGGGCGCCTCGAGGCGGGGCAGGTGCGGGGCGCTACCGTCGCCGCCGCCATGTTGGGTCTGTCAGGGGAGGGGGCGGTGAGCCCGAGAGGAGCCGTGGGCAGAGCCACCAGAGGCGTTGTTGCGGGGAGGGGACGTGGGTCGCTCCCGCCATGCCTGCCCGAGGAAGCTTGCGAGGGAAGGGCTGCCGAATCCTGCCGGAGCCGTTCCCTCATGCCCGTTGCCGCACGCAGTTGGGTGCCCCAGCGAGGGCAGCCGGCGCTGTCGTGGTTGGGATCTGTGTGGAAGTGCAGGGTGGCCGTCGTGTTGGGGCCTGTGGTGGGTTGTGCACGGCAGGCTTCAAGGCTCGGCAGCTACTGACAGAACCCCACGAGGCAGAGGTGGGAACGAGGGAAATGACGTGGCATGTGCAGATTTACCGTATACAGGTTATAGTAGGCCTGTAGTAACCCTGCCATATATAGTGTACCATGTGGTATGGTTGCCCTGTTGTGTGAAGTATGGCTGTGATCCCAGGAGTGATGAGGTGTGGTGGCTGTCTTGCTCCGTGACAAATGAGCTTCACCATCTTCTTACATGAGCTTTTGATGAACCAGCTCAGGCTGGATGCCGGGCTTGCTCCTTGGAGCATGTTCTTTGAGAGCCCTTGTATAAATACATGTTTAATTTAAGCTGAATTGTGACTTCACAAGCAATAGTGTGGAGTGTTTATCTGGCTAGGCAAGCTATTTGAAATTTAAAATAGCAAGACTGATACGTTTTCAGTAAATATAAACCACAAGGGGTCCTTCATGGGGAATGTCTGTTCCTTTAGACTCCATGTAAGTGTTACAAGTAATCATTACTTTTAACAGCTGCTTCTGTATATGAAATGCTGTTATTTTCCTACCAAATGGGAAAGTTACTGGCCTGAAGGGAGGATGAGGAGGTGTTACAGAGGTTTGGAAGCTGTTGTAGGTGGCAGAGTTATGGCGAGGAGCTGTGTGCCAAGGAACTCTTTACAGATAGGTAAGCTGGATCTTTATTTAGGTCCCCAATTTTGCTTCTGGGGGTATTGTGCTGTAGTAGTACGGCTCTGTTCCTGTAGTTGAACATGAGGGCTTTAATTTTAAAAAAGTTTTTACCTCCTTAATGTTGACCATGAAGGGCCTGCAGAACTTGAGATCTAAAAAAATGTCATACCAGGTTGTAGACCTCTGGCACTGCTGTACTGGAGAATAGCTTTCCTATATAATCCCCTAAATTCTTAACATTAAATTATATTTGATCTTATGTAAAACATCAGTTCTTTTTTTTTTGGATGGCCATACAGTAGACATTAATTTTGTCTCTGGACCAAATCACTTCTTTTCTTACCTGTTTTAGAAACAGCCAAGCTGCTAGTTTCAGAATACTTTTAGCTGTAACAGTATGTTACCTACTTTTTTTTTTTTTTAGGTAGTTATGAGAGAAGACAGGATTTTTCCCCGTTCACTTACAGGTGAGTGGGACTCCCAAAATGTAGGACTTACAGTCCACACACCACACTGGTAATTAAAGTACAGAAGGAACAACATAGTGTAATAGAGAAAATTTAGGTTGACTACATTTTTAGGACATTTTGCAGGTACTTTCATATGCCAGCCTCTTTAACAAGCTATCTTTTGATGCTTACTCTCCTGCTCCAAAAAGGATTCCCTTAAAGCCTGTATGTCATTTTTTAGAAATACAGGTTCAAAGTGTTAGATTGGCTCTAAGTTAGTGACTCGTATTAGTGTAAACTGAGTTCATATTTGTGATATGCCCCCTAGCATATTTTGAAATTTTACTGTTTCATGCATACAGAAAGCAGTACAGACATTTCTAATAATCTCATGAATGCAACATAGTAACATCAATTACTTATATCTGCTGGCAACAACACTTAAGTGAGTTTTGAATGCATTGTCATATCTGCCATGCAAAGAGAATGAATTTAACTTGTTGGATTCTGGATTAAGTAAAAATTTAAAAAAGTTTTGTCTTAATCTACCACCTAGGGAAACACTGCCTGTATCACAGAGCTGCAGTTGGATGTTTTTACATCCATCTAGAAAAAGTGAAGCAGAGAATAGTAGAAACATCATTTTGGAGGATGTATGAATGCTGGCCGAGTATAGATCCTATACTTGGCTTCAGGGAGTTATATGTTTGCTGAAATAACCATATTCTGCCAAGGATAGTTCTCGATCCTTTAAATGGAGGTAGTAGACTCAGTTAATGGTTTTGTAGTTCAGATATTTCCTAGTGAGGCAACTGGAAATTTGCCTGATGTAGGATAGCCAGATTTAGATCCTTGGAAATGTTGAGTAGTGTGTGAGGGATGTGAATGAGCTGCTCACCAGTAGAACAACTTACTTACATATCTGAAATGTCTGAAGATGTCATGTAGAAAGTGGTCAAACCATCCATTCTTTCTTGCTGACCATACAACATGGCATTGCTGAGGCCAGCCCCTTACAACAGTTGCTGACAGCAGTTCCTACTGAAGCAGCCCTACGAGGCTGGCCCCTAAGTATTTGCTTTTGGCTCCTCCTGAAAATGGTGCACTCTATTCCCTACAGCTTTAGTGAACTCTTTGTCACATCCCAGTTTTTGCTTTCTTTAAAAAACACAGTTTTCATACATTCTTTAACTCGAATGTGTTTATGACTTAAAAATTCACTGTTTTATCTTCCTGGCAGAACTTGTTGCTACCCCCTGGTCCTCAAAAACCCAAGGATAGGTAGGCTGAAGGAAGACTGTGTGTGGTTAAAATGTCACTGCACTCCAACTAATTCTGGCTGCTAGAATTGTCCCTGGGGGCAATAGACAGCTGGACATAATTTAGAGCAGGCTGAGACTGATACTAGAGGCTAGCCCGAAAATGAGGAAAACAAAATTGCAGTTTAATCTCTTCTACTCCCAGATCTGACCCCCTTTTCCTGTTTCAAACTTAGCTCACTAGAACAGAAAATCAAGCACAAAGCAAATTTAAGCAACTTGTATTTGTCAGCTCAGGGGACTATCAGTGTCAATTTACAATGATTTCTTTTCCTGAGCATGTCATATCAAGTAACACAGGAGTTGTCTAAAGTAAGAGCTGGAATGGTGGAGATGTTATTTTCATGTTGGACTCACAGGAATTTTAGAACATAAATTATTTTGATAACATGGCAGGCTGCCTTTCTGCCACACTGCCTGCAAATGTCAAAATTTTTTCCATGTTTCAACTTGGAAATGACATAGTGTTGGTGAAGGATAAATTGTAAAGAATTATATGTCTGACTTTATTGCTGATCAAATATGACAAATGTTGAACTTTTATTTGAGGTAAGATTTTACAAGTTTATTTATCTTCACGGAAGGTGTCGTGAGCATACTGCATGTGGCGTGAGGTGTAACTTTACTGTAAACTTAATTTGAAGTACTGTTTTAGTAAATTACTCTCACTTTTCTTAGAAAGCTAACAGTGAGAAGTAAAAATGTGTCATATCCGTTTCTGATCATAGATGTTGAAATTACAAAAGGTTAATAAGGACCAAAATGTCAGTAGCAAGCA
Source organism: Elanus axillaris (assembly GCA_026212715.1). NCBI lineage: Eukaryota > Metazoa > Chordata > Aves > Accipitriformes > Accipitridae > Elanus > Elanus axillaris. The sequence goes on from JANZLQ010000086.1 coordinate 10,810,288, forward strand.
ACAGAGAACATATTCTCTCCTTCTTAAGCCTCTCATTAAAACTAAATGTATATTTATTGTTATTACTTGTTTGCTGCTTTGTATTACAGTAGAGTACATAAGGTGACAGATGATACACGTAATTAGAGAAAACTCCTGGCCCATAATTCTTACAATTTGGCGAGGAAACAAGCATGAGAATTGGATTAGAAAATCTAGTAGCCTAGAATTTCAGCCTTTATTTTGCTAAAATTATCTCCTCTATGAGAGGTCATGCATGAGTTTTGTTATGCTGAGGCCTTTGGCTAACTTAGGCTAACCTGTGATTTCATTTCTAAATGGCTAACAATGCTCTGAGGATATTAAAGTATAATGTTATTGCCATTTTTTATTTTAACTTTTAGTAAGGATCAAGCATGTGGTTTGCATGCAATTTATCAAGCATACAATTTGCTTTTTTTTCTGCAATTTCTGGGGATGTGATCTTACATTTTGTATGTTTCTGTAAACTCCAGCAGAAATTTGAATGCCCAGAGAATGTGGTAATTGTATTCTCACCAGAGTCCTTTAACAGTAAAAGAAAATGTGAGTGAGAGAGAGCGAGTGAATGAGAAAGGCATTTCCCCAGAGGCTGGCTGTCTTTTTCATTGGTGCAGTTTGTACAGCCATAATAAATTAGAAAATTGAAGGGCTTCCGAAGTGTGAGTAGCTTCCTGATACAGCTGAAACCAACACATGAAATGAGGATGTGATGATGTGGGGGAAGTAGGAGTCCATTTTATTTCCCATGTGTGGTTCACCACCTCTTGTGTCTTCTGTAATTAGTATTTTTCATGGCTGTAAACCACTCCTGTTGGTACTTAGGTGTGACGTTAATTTCAGACTTCCTTTTGAAAAATGAGAGAATGTGGTTTACAGGTGCTTTCTCAGTGTTTTCAAGGGCATAACTTTGAGACCCAACTTAACAAAAGTTTACTCACAATCCTGGAATGTCTGTTTTAATGGATTAACCATACAAGTAAGGACTATTTAATGTGGGCAGAATTTCAGTATGACAAATTTGGGCATTAACTTAAATTGTACCACTGTTGCTGTGAAGATTGTATTTTGCTAATGGTATCTGGAATTTGATCAGTCTTCCTACCTTTTGCTCGCATGGGTATTTCATAGAATCATAGAATGGTTTGGGTTGGAAGCGACCTTAAAGATCATGTAGTTCCAACCCCCCTGCCATGGGCAGGGACACCCTCCACTAGACCAGATTGCTCCCAGCCCCATCCAACCTGGCCTTGAACACTTCCAGGGATGGGGCATCCACAACCTCTCTGGGCAACCTGTTCCAGTGCCTCACCACCCTCACAGGGAATAACTTTTTCCTAATACCTAATCTAAATCTACTCTCATGCATTTCTAACTAATGCTATCATTTTATTCTGTGCAGCAGCTCTTTTCCATTGCACTCTCTACCAGTGATTTTCCTTCTCTTCTCTTTTTCTTTTTGTCATGCCAGATAAGAGAAACAGGAGACTGGGAGACATGCATCAGTGTAGACACGTGGGTTTTGTAAACACTGGAGTTGTCATTACTTCTTTCTTTTTTTTTCTGGAAAACCAACATTGCGGCATACAGGAGTTTAAGTCTGATGCTGTACTAGGTTTCAACCAGTTTGCTTAAATTAAGAACTTTCTAGAACCTTTTCACAGAACTATAGCCCATCTGAGGAATAGACAACCTTCCTCATATTCAAAATACTAGCTAGAATATATGGTTCTCTTCTGATTAAACTATGTCAGTGCTGTTCCTTGCTCTGGCTAAAAGGCAAAATAGACATGCCAGAATTCAGATCCAGTATTACCCAGAATATGTCGGAGGTGGTTTTCATCTCTAGTTTTGGCTTCTTGTGAAGCTTTGTGCAAATCATTTAATCTATTCCTTGAAACACTCTTTGTCTGTGAAATGAAGAAACTATGTGATGCTATGTACAGGGAAGTGGGGTGAATGCAATTGCTTATGTATCCAGGATTTCCAAAGACAGTTAATTGTCTTAGGTACCCACATCCCTTTCAAAGTCAGTGAAATCTGGATGCTTCTCTGTGAGGTTGACTTCAGGCAGCAGTGACAGGGGCTGCCTAGAGCAGAGAAACCTTGCCATTGGCTCAACTGAAAGTAGAATCAGGCAGAACTTCATCTACTGCAATGTTCAAGTTTCAGAGAGAAAAAATGAGTGTGGATGAGTAAAAAATGTGTCTTGTCTTTATTTTCCCTCCATGTAGGAAATCCATTTCCCCTTCCTCTGAGCAGTAAGTGTCTCTTTTTTTGCCCTATATTTTTCATTTCTGAGAAAGGTAAATGTGAACTATACATGTGTATAATTAGAATGGATTTCTAATTGGCAGGTAAGCTTCAGCAGGCTATTCAAGCTGTTAATATGCCCTATTTTTAATTTTTACAGTTTTCCAATATTGTGTTTAGCTCCAGATTTTTTTTGAACTATTTTGAATAATTCAACCTTTTATTGTCCTCGGTCAAGAGGACATAGAATATTCCTGATTTTCAGAAAATGTTAAACACCTTCAAGGCAGACATCCATATTTGAAAACCCTAACCTAATGTGTTCTGCAGAACCTCATGGACCTAGAATGGAGCGTGACAGTGTGATCACAGTTGTGATCTGTCAGCAAAACAAAAATGAGACACCTCAGAAATGCTGCAGTGGAAGAGGACCTTAGAAGAACAGATTTGTGGGGTAGAGCTCTTGCTAATGACTGTTCTGCTCTTTAGAATTTGTAAACATCAGGATCAGTAGATAAGTTAATAATTTGATTTCATAAGCATCTTCTGAACTCTCTGAGTTTGCTTTTCTTTTCTTTCCCTTTAGAGAAAAAGTTATTAATACCAGAAAAGCAGCAGCATTTCTTATTTATATTGTGTGTGGGTGAACTTGGCAAACAACCTGCCCAGTTAACCTGTTAATTATTGTCCAGAGACCCAACTTTTCTTGTGAATATCTGCATGTTAATACTAAAGGATATATGTCAGAGCATTTTAATTCCCTAGAATATTAAACTTACTTAGTGCTAATCTGTATGCTGTCATACAGAAAGCAGAAGAAAAACAACAGTAGGGATTTTCCTTTTTGTGAGATAAAAGGGGTTATCCTCTCACCCCTCTTTGCAGATACATATGGTTGAAAGGCATGGAAATTCTGGAAAAGATCTGGAAGATGATACAACTGAGAGCTGGCACAGAAAAGTCCATATCCCTGTATGCTCCCAAAATATGCTCCGTAGGAGTTTAACCACATTGGGGAAAAACTCAGCTCTGGGAGTGAGACAGAGGGAGCACCACTGCTCTAAGTCATTGAGGTGTCCCTTTTAAGTGGCTGCAGAACAATACCAAACATTTCATCTGTGTAATAAACTAACACATAACTTACAATATATACTAATTTTAAATTATGTGTAACACGGGAATTCTTTTTTTTATTAATCAGTTCAAGTTCTTGTTCCCTGGAAGCCCAGAGCCCTGGAAAATTAATTCCTGCTCATTCATGCCTTACCATGCTTTAAGGCTTGTTAAAATTTAGAAGACTGCTAATGCCAAAAGTGATAAAGGCCCAAAATGAACTGTTCGATACAAAGAAAAAAAAAATACCCTCTCCACCCCCATCCAGAGCAGCCTAGTGTAGTTCAGTTAACTTGCTTGTGTCACTCAAGAAACCTCAGAGCTCTGTTTTGCCAACAATAGCCTCAGTGTGTACAGGGCTGTGGGCCTCTTTGGCACCACAGCTGCAGGTCGTAAATACAGTTCTGGAGATTAAGATATTAAAGTGTCCATCTTTGGAAGCTGCAGAACAATGCCTGAGGTACTGCCTCCTGCCTCCAAGGCAGCCTGGTAGCTCCCAGGGCTGTCACGTGACTGTAAGGAGCACACTCAAAGAGGTTCCCACATGTGGATTAGTCCTCAGAAATGACATTTCTACCATTTCCTGTGTTAGCCAGGGAGTTTTTGGTATGCTATGCTTCCATTTCCTGCAGAAGCTCCATAAAGTTGGTTAAAGTGGTTTGCTGAACATGAATTCAGTGTATGTAAGAGAAAAGATAGGTACATGCTTTAAAAAAAGCACTGGACACTTTGTGCAGACTAAGTTGCGGCTGTAGCACCAGTCTGTCCTCCTGTCTTTTTATGCATTTGTAAAATAGTAACAAAAAGAGAAGGGGGCTCGTGGAAAAAAAATCACTTGCATCAATGCAAAGGAGGGGAATATATTAGCCTGGATCGTACTCAGTGTCTTACTAGTACTTCCAGACTCCTTATGTATTACCTTTATCCCATTTTATGTAGAAAAGGTTTTTGCTTTCCAGCTTCCTTACTCTTGAAAAAACGTGCCTTTCTCACTCTAAAGTTTGACAGCACTTTAAACAGTGAACTGTAGTTGCAGAAATTTTCACTTCTAGAAGCAATAATGTGTCAGAATTTCAGGCCTTGATCATTTATGCTCATGTTCATAATTCATTTTTCAAATGTGTATCTCTAAGAGAGAACAGACTTTTACCATTTAAAGTCAGGCTCTGCAAGAAAACACCAGAGCAGGAAAAGCATCATTGATTGAGCTTGCCTGTACTTTTCTCAAATCAAAGGGGAACTCTTGGTTGAGCATTTTGTCAGTAAATTGTGGCTGAGTTATTAATTATCTGTCTCAGTTATTAAGTACCTGGAATTTATAAATCTTACAGAAAGGCATTTAATATACAAATCTCTGAATGTTGCTGGAGCTCCTGGCAGGTATCTTTAAGCAAGCTGTGGACACCAAGAAATACGTCATCTTGAAGATGAATGAATTAAGCCTGTTGAAGTAGATTGATTGCGTGATTGTAAAATACCTTTTTTGGCACTTGGTGCTTTAGGACTGAGGGTCACATTCTTTCTCTCCCTTGTCCTGGAGATGTCATGTGGTCCAACTGCAGTGGGTTAGGAGCCTGTTACATTTTGTGAGTAACCGTGCATAATGGATTTTGGGGACAGGTCTTGTAATTGCTGTTAGCTGGTAAATTCCTTGCTGCTTTAAAGGGGAGGGCACAGAAACAATGGAGATGACTTTGGCTTTAAGACTGTGGCACTGCAGTTATTAAGAAGGACCTTTTCTTATTTTTCCCATGCTTTTCTTAAGCCCACTTTGTTATGCTGATTCAAAAGAAGATTAGCCAAAAGCAAAAAGAGAAAAAATGTGACCACTGGACCGCAATGTCATTCAGTGGAGTCATTGCTCCAGACTGTTTTAGCATTAATTCAGAATCAGCTCTTACCCTGTGTGGAAGTAGAATGTAACTAGTGTTACATGTAAGTAACATGAGTGTGCATGTGTATTAACTTGCATGTATATCAGAAGATCAATGAAAACTCGGAGCCGGGGCTGGGAGGGGAGGGTGTCAGACTAACAGGCAATGTGCTCTGAACTCTGACAGTCATCACCCAAGTACTCAAGACTCTCTGCCACCGTTTCCCAATCTCATCTACAGGGACACATCTTAAAAAGGAGTCCTTTATGCTTAATACAGCCTGTGTACTTAGAAAGTCTGCAGAGATAACATTTAATTCTGTCTGCTTTAATGGTGGTTTTGTGATGACAGCACCTAAATTTTATGAGTAGAACTATATGAAAATGAGAAGTTTTATGAAAAAAATATAAAATAATCCTGTGAATGGGTGAAAACTTTTTAATGACAGTGCTAAGGCGAAGACTGTAAAATAGTCTTACCACCTATTCTTCCTATAGCTTCCCGCCTTCCACCAAAGATTATCCCTTCTTCTTTAATTAGCAGGAAATTTTAGAAGAGGATATATAATTTTGTTTCTCTGAAGGTAGAGGGTTGAGTGGTTTTACAACATTCCTTTAGAGCTGATAACGATTCAAAGTTAGCAGTCACGTAACATTCATTTTAGAACAAATGTATAAAAAAAATTCTTTGATGTAGAAAATCACAGCTTATGGCTGTGGCACAAGGCATTATTTTGGATGGAATTACTCCAGATTCTTTGACACACTTCATTCTATTAACTTCAGTTTTCATCTCCAACATAGCTGTCACTATTTAGTAAAAGCTTACTATAATGCAGCAAATACATCTGTGGTGTAGGCTTGAAGTGTAGCAAGTTGTGATGTTTCAAAGTTGGCCCCTGTGGGCTGGGTTTAAATTGCTAGAACACACTTTGTTGTGTAAGTCACATTTAGCATAGTTAGGTGAAGTAGTAAGGATAGTATCTTCTGTACAGCAGAGCAAGTATTTACTTGGAGTGGATTAACAGTTTCTCAGTTTTAGGAGGGGTTGGTTGTTTTTTTTAAGTATGCTTCTTAGGAAGGTAAATAGGGGCTATTACAATACTTCATCTGGAGTCAGAAAAACCTTCTTTCACTGCACTGCTGCCTTTTCAGAATGATTTCCCAATGTCAGGCAAAGAATATCATGGAGGCATGGAAGAAAGTGGAATGGATTTATTTGTTGTAATCTTTGTTAAAGAAAAGCTCTTGACTTTTCCTCCTTCATTTTCTAGGAGGAAATGAAGATCACATACATTTCCTTCACAAAAAAGTGGGTTTGTTTTTTGTCCACCTTGAGATCTGAATGAAATCTTTATTTCCAGTTGGCAGTACGTAACACAGCATACCTTTTGTGACAGACTGTATAAGGGATTAACCATCTTATGAATTTATTAACAGCAGTAATAAATTATTTTACAATTACTAGGGATCCTCAGTAATTTTACTGACTTGAATTTAAAAGTATGTGAATGATGTAAGTGAATTATGAGATACTACTACATAAAGATGTTTGCTCACAATTTAACTTCTAATTCTCAAACTATCAGTTGTTTACTGGTCTGGACCAATGAAGTACTAAAAGTTAAATGCTGTGAAATGTTAAACTTTGAGGAAAGATATGAAGAAAGAAGTTGCATCTTTTGCCAACACTGTGGTCAACAGCAGTGCCCTGACCTGATTACTTAAGCTGATGTTTTTCCTAAATCTGTCATGAATCAGTAATTATCAAGTTTTGCAATACTCAATGATTCTCTTGTGAATAGCAAAAAGATTTGTTGTTGTAGGTTGGTATTTTCTAAAAGGAAGTGTTCAACTCTTGCATCTGCAAGCTCTATACAGTATGTTTTGCTTTTTTGTCTGGAGAACTGTGGAATGCCACAACAAGTCTCCTGAAGAGTTTCACAAAATGAGAGGAAAATTCAATCTGGCCTAATCTGGAGTGACCCCTCTGGAGTCTTATAAAATAAACTTTTGTGTCAGTGTGTTTTTCCATTCATGGTTGGAAGATATCCAGTACAAGTATTCAGTTCTAGGGCTTGACTTGTAAGGCTTCTAATAGGAAGAGGAACTTGTACAACATATTTCTATTATTAGTGGGGTGTTCTCATAGTAATTTAATATGGTAGTCCCAGAAAAATTTCCCTTTTCCCTTGCACCAAGTGCCATGCAGTAGTGTGAGGTGTGTTGTGGGTGGGGTCAGAAGAGGGACTAGGTCCCTGAAGGAAGCTGGAAATTCAATTCATGCTTCCCTTGATTATGGTGGCATAATACTGACAGCTGGCTTTGAAGCCTCAGTAATCCTTGCAGCTCCTGGCTGAGTTTTCTGAGAAATAAGGGATCAAAATTAGGGGAACTTCTCAGTTAAAGGGAATGAGAGATGTCATAACATGATGCATTGTCTGTTTAGTCATTTAAAAAGAAAAGGATGGGATGGCAAAACCTCTGTGGGACCTATTTGATAGATGCTTTCTGTTTATGTCCATGCAGATCTGTGGCTACAACCCTATGCAAATCAGACTTTGCTTCAAGCTACATGTGAATTTACATGTAAAGTTACTGCTATTCCCTGAAGTTTGTATAAGGAGTGCAGCTGAGTATGAGGTAAGTGGGACTATACTGCCCATGTGGCAGAGCTCCTGTGATCTGATTGACAGCTATCATTAGTTGGCTGATGTGTGAGCCTTAAGGGGGAGAATGTACAAACAAGCAAATCTAAATGCAAGTGTTGATTTGAGGGCATGGTCTAACATTTGTGGAGATCTATCCAGATGATAGGGAAGTTGATAGCAAGGAAAAAAAGGGGGGGAAAAAAAAAAGGAGGAAATTTGAACCAGCCAGTGCTTTTCTGGTGAAAATTGCTTAACATACATTTGTGGTTTTATGTAAATGTGCACATTAAAAACATGGTTTTCAATAAATTGCTATTGTTGCTCTTTAAAGCATACGGATTTACAAGCACCAGAAGATACCATAAGCCTATGAGATTGGGACTGCACTATAGAAACAAACAGCACCCTGGCAAAATAGAGAGATGTTTCCTCAATGGTGCTCTCCATTAAAAGTCAACTCTGCATAGTTCCTTCTGAAATCTTTATACAGGGATACTGTATACCTCTCAAAGATAAATGCACGATAAACCAGTGAATTAAATGGTAACCACTGTGTGTTGCTTTACAACAAAGAAGGCTTCTATAAGATTCTTGAGCCGAAGTTACATGTTGTGGATCCATTGTGTAGGAATGCAATGAAATTAATTCCTCTTTGAAATAATGAAAAAGAGCTAGAAATAATAGACATCAGGTAGCAGCCACTAGCTGCCCTCTAGTGGCAAAATGGCAGTATGAGACGTGTTTGTCTCCTTCCGTGCTCACAGTGGTTGAAAAGCAGAATGTTTACTGGAAGGCAAACAAAAATGTGCAAATATTTTTGAAGGGATTCTATAGTTACAGTTCAAATGTCAGACCAGCAGTGGAGAAGATGGAACTTTAGACACAGAGCACAGGCATAGTGCCCTCTGCAATGGCTGTCTTTCACAATTCTCATACCATATGATGTACAGAAAAGCTCCAGAGCTTGTTCCAAAAATTTTCAGTGTATTAAAGAAGTTTGAATTTGGACATTCGCTTCTTCTCATTTTTGGAAGAGAGATCATGTATGAAACTCGGATGTAACTTCATAGCTGAACTTGCCCTAGTCTGGAACTGTTGAAATTGATGGCTTTTTCCAAGCTTATTCTCTGCTAGATGAAAGAAATCTTTTGTGAATGCTACATTAATCCTCTTCGCTTCTGGTTTGCATAGTCTTCTGCACTGGTTCATGAAGAAAGGAATCTTTATGGATGAAATAAGCCAAATTTATGAATCTTCTGAACAGGCTTACCTTAAAAAGGAAGATAATGTCTTCATGGAGAGTGCCAGCATAGTCTAACATAATTGATGCAATTAAACTAATTTTTCTCTTGTTTAAACTGTGGTAATAACAACTCTGCCCCCCCACCCCTTAAGTCAATTTACTTCTTTAAAATTGCATGAAAGAGAAAAGAATCAGAGTAAGTTATATAAGTGAGTATGTATATATATTATAACATATATATAACATAACATATAAGCTGTTACGTACAAACATTATGTCCTTTGTGAAGCTTCATTTGTTGCCTTGTCGAAGCAATTGACTAACCCTCTATGATACAGTTATTTGGAAAAGCATGTGAGTTTCCGTAATGACTACAAAGGTGTCTTTCCATGTGACGTTAGGAAGAGCTGGACTGGTTAGTGAGGGTTAAACTTTTCTGTCCTGGTATGGTATTTTCTGAAGCTGCTGCTGTATCTTTGTCTTCTGTGCAAAATGTGGTTTCTGTTTCTTTTTCGTTAAACAGAAAGTTGGGCAAGATGAATTCAGGAAAAATATCTGAACTTGGCAAGACTAGGAATCCTAAATGCAATAATTTGTCTTAAGGTTCAGGTTCTGGGAATAACAGGCTGTTTCAGATTGACAAAGAGTATACCACAAGGGAATTTGGAGTGGCTGCATTACTCCAGTGTATTTTTTGAGATGGCAATGGGCACATGTGTGGGGGAAGTGTGAGACACAGATGAGAAGGGTATGAAAGGCTCTTGTTGAGAAGTTTCTTTGTGTGTATTAATATCAGTGTGGATAAAAGGAGAAGTAAAGATAATATTGATTGAAACAGTTTTAATCAATGTTTACTGCCTGTGCAGAGTCTTCAAAAGATTAAAATGAGAGGGAAGACTTCTGCTCAGGGAAGTCAGTGTAATAAGTAGAGCCTAAGAAGCATTGATGAATCACGTTTTCCTTTATCAACTTTTATCAGGTACCTGCAGCCTCTTTTGTTTTCCTCTTAATGAATGCAATGCTTTTTAGAGGGCAAAAATCAGTTTGGGTGCAGAAGTCCTGAAAGTATGGACAGACCTATGAACACACATGTACATGTTCTGAAAAGCACATGCATACACACACAGAGAGCACATGCAGTTGTGTAAGGGCCTTTCTGGAAGCATCTGCTGTATTTATCTCCATAGGTTCTGTACAGGCTTCTCTGTGCTAAGCTATGCAAAGCAGGTTTGGAGAAAGCTGAAAGAATAGTTAGCTCAATGGGGCTACCCCTTCCCACATGTTGTGAACCAGAATTACTAAAGATAATGGTGCTCTGGGTTATCTCTAGGATTAGGAGCTAGAAGGAGTCTCTTTTAATGTGGGTCTAATGTAGCTGCGTAACTGGGAAGTCACAGATCAGTGCTAGAGACCACAGTCAAAGACCTCTCTCCACAAAATCTTGGCTTTCTCTAAATTGCTGCAAATGAGGCAAAATCTTCCCTTCCTCAGTGGGCTGACATTGACTAATCTCTGTGACTGTTCCCCTCCGAGGGCTACTCTCTTGCTTTTAATATAAGAATGGCTATCTTGGCTCAGTTCCATTGGTCAGAGTATTCTTTGGCCTGTCCCAAATCTGATTGAATGAAGAGGCTGACTGTATTATCTAACACTGATTTTTGATGTGGGGAGATATAGATGCTCTACAGAAGCTGCATAGTGATTTCATAAACACTTGGAGGCAGACATGGGATGGAAACTTCAAGGGATAACTAAGTCCAGTGAGACTCTGTGGTAATGGTCAGAGAGTAGAATCTCTGTTAATTCATATGCACTATACTGATGTACATATAATATTCTTGTAATAATAACCTGAGTTTTTAAAACTTATCAGAATTCTGTGCTTGGAAGGTTAGGCTCAAGCACATGATAGCTGAAGCTAGTACATGTGCTTCGTTTGAAGCAACAGTGAAATAATAATTTGATAATATTTTGTTACGTCTGTCCCTTCGTGTGGGATATATTGTTCCGCACCTGACAATGCAACATATTCAGGAGTAGGTGTTTTCCTTGCTTTTCCCATCTGTCCCTTCACCCATACCCACTTGCCTCCCCAAAGATCAGTGTTCCCCCTATGTTACTGTGGTTCAGTGCTTCTCATTGATGATAGTTAAGATAGTTTGGGATACCTCAAACAAAAGAAAACAGTCAGCAGAGGAGCAAACAACTGCTTTGTGCTTAGGAACTTATTTACCTTTCATTAAGCCTTACAGAACTGCTCTGAGGCTGGAACCTGAAGTAGTTGCTGGCTCCTCTGGTGCCTGTTTTATTTTGTGTGAGATACTTGATACAGATTATATCTTCACCAGACTACCTGTGGAGGTTAATTTGCATGAGAACAACATTTACAGTATCATACAGGCATACGGTAAAAGATGCAGCTGTTAAATCTCTAGTGAAGTTCATACTGTCCTGTAGATAACCCAGCCAAGTATGTAACTTAGATTCCTAGCAAAGACACATTCTTGTTCAGGCATTCAGTGGGGGGTATAACCTCTGCAGTGGACCTTACTGTTAGTTTCAACAGTGAAAAAACTGTAAGCGTCATGGGCTGTGATTTGTTTTCTGAAAAGGCTTGGCAAATTTCCACGAACACTAGGTATCTGTCTAACTGAATTTGCAAGTTCCTCCAGCTGCCCCGGGGAGCTTGTAAGTTCCTTGAACCTCATTCCTGCCCGCATAGAAGTTACAAGATGTGACTGCTTTGCCAGCAGGGCTGGTAAATTCCAAGAACCCCAGATACTGGATTCACAGAAATTACAACCCTGCTGGCCACACTGGTCAAACTAGAAATGTTTTGGAGTTTCATGAGCCTTATCGGATTCTACATGTAACTTACAAGTTCCAATTGTGCATCTATGTAAAGGACTTTGGCACAAACAGCTGGAGTTTTTGGTGGTTACAATCTCAGCCAGCACAGTGCATAAGCAGGACTTGGAGAATTTGCAGTGCTGATGGTTTCTCAGCACAGCTTGTAAACCTGGTCGTCTCTGGGCAGAATGTTTTTGAGACTGTGTCTCCTGTTGATTTAGCAGAGGAGATGCTACTCTTATGATCCTCAAACTTCAGGGATGGGATATTATCTATTACATCATTAAATGACCTTGTACTTTTATTGGAGCCTAAAATTAATGATTCATGGAGATAATAAATTCTGCCTCTCGACTGGCAAGTTTAGAAACCTCTTTATAATGTCTTGATATGAAGGAAGATTGGAAATACAAAAATCATCAATGAATGAGAATATGAATTCTGTGAGTTTTCTACAGAAAGATTTAGATGACAAAAGTTTCTAACTTTTGTCAGGAAGTTTTCTTCTGGTGAGACCAGACATGCCGTATTTAGATGGCAGAGGGAGATTTTTAGTTACATAAAGTTAGGGTAGATTGGGTAAAAACATGTCTTACCGTAATGTTTTGTCTTACAGAATTTAGAAGTTCCCTATCAATTGTAGTACTGCATTTAGAAAGAAGTAACACTCCAGTTTTCCTATCATAGCTAACATTTGAAGAATCTCTAGCAAAAGAAATATAAAGATGCTGAACTTTTCTTATGGACAGCATGCATTGTATTACAGTGACAGTTTGGATCAGAGGATCCTACATAATCTTGACAACTTTTCCTTTCATATTCTGTAGACATGTAAAAATGTGCAAGTTGAATCTTGCAATTTCATGACATTTAGAGTCTGGACTTCACAACTTTAACATTCTTTCAACGTTGGTTTTCATGTGTGTAGTTATATGCATAAGTGTTCATAGATATATAAGTCAATGTGAATCAGTAGAATATGTTACATATATAGAAATAACATGGCTGCCAGAACAGATTGGAAAATGGCAGGAGAAAAAAAAATGTTTATAGATGGACTAAGAAAAATTGATCAAAATGGGATATTATTGATATCTGAAAAAACCTTCTGGAGGCCAAGGCTTTTGAGCCAGTAACCATCCTTTCTGTGACATGGACTAACATTCCTGAACCCGCTACTTAAACCAAAACAATGCTGTGGTCTGTGTACCTCTCCATCTGTCAGTACCTGCTGAGCCCAGGAAAAATTTGTGTCCTATGTTATAAATATTTATCTTTCTAAATATTGTAGAGAAAATAAATCCTATAGTCCTGTTTGCCAATACATGCTTACTGTGCAAATGATGCTTTCTGAATATAAGTGGGTGCCTGAGAAAATGCAGTTGCAGAACTGGAGTCTAAATGTATAGTTCTGTATTTATTGTTGACTACATGAAGTGTATGCCACAATGTATTTACACTTCGCATTGCCAACTGTACAAAGGGGCTATTGGAGTTATGTACTTCCACATAGACACATTTTTCTATGTACATTATTACCTAAAACTGTGTCTATGTGATCAGGCAAACAACAGGAAAGATAGAAAAGGAGACTGCTAATTGGATCTGCATTTCCGGTGTCTTCCCTTGTGTCCTTTTGCAAATATGAGCAGTATAGCTCCGAGGGTATTGCAATATTGTGGGGAGGTCAAAGAAAATCATCAATCATATAAAATATTCTGGAAATGCTTCCCTCATAAAGATCTGTCCTCTGTTAGCTGACACATAGGTTGTTCATCTTTCCCCTTTCTCTAAAAAAAGGGAATGTGGCAATATATCTTTGTCAGAGCAGTTTTTCTGTGTCCATTGTCTCTCTCATTCTAGCTCTGTGCATTTGATCAGTTAAGCTGTATGCCAGTGTAATCTTCTGTGGCCATGCTCTCTTCTGATGTAACGTTTTCTTCAAAATGTTGTGGGCAGTCATCTTCTGCATGGCAGTTCTGCACATGTTTTTTCCATTATGTTACTAGTAAACTTAACTGGCACTTGTGAATCTTCTTCTGTCCCCCCGCCCCCCCCCTTGACTGGCAACTCTTCCTCTCTTTCATAATTAGTGATTGACTAGAATTTGCTGGAAGGAGCAAGAGGGCAGATCTTCAGTGATTTGAAAATTGGACTTGAGGTGCGTGACACTAAAGTTAATTTTGTCAAAGCTATTGATGAATAAAACTTTCCTCATATTTTCCCTTTTTGATTAAAGTTAACTCCTACTTTACAAGCTTATTACTCATCTTGTATATATCTCAAGTATAATGGTTGCAACTGTTAAGAGAGTAATTAAACTTCAAAGCTATGTTATTAAAGACTCAGCAAGAACACCAAAAAGAAGAAGAATTTGCAGTTAAGACTATACAAATCCATCCTTAACTAGTCCACAGTGAGTAGGGATTATGTAGCACAGTTAAAGCATTTGCTCTACAGAGGATCCCTGCAAAATATAGACATAATGGACTGCATGGAGTACAGTACACAGCTGAATGTTCCAATATTATGATTCTGGGATTTTCGTTATTTCTTTTAATAGACATGGCTTTGCCTTAAAGGGTGTAGCTGAAAATTGTTTTAGATAAGCAGGACTCCTCAGTCCAGGATTTTGCCTTGACAGTCATCTGTAAAAAATGTTAGCTGATGTTTCATTCCAAAATAATGAACAAAAGGCTTGATTCTGCTGTTAGATCTGGATTTATGAATAATCAAAAAGTGCATTAACCTATGTGTGTGGGTGGCTAACTGCAGCGTGTGCCCCAAGCTGTTGCTCCATCAAGACTGTAGAGTCATCCAAAAGGGTGGACAGCTTTGTGTGCCTTCCCTGTCTGTGCTGAGATATGGTCCAAGTGGGAGGTGGATTAACCAAAACTGGGGAGACTGTAGACCTCCATGCTAGTTACTCATACCCTGCTGTCTGAAATGGGCATCTCTGGAGCACATTTCTTGGGTGTAACTTATTTAATGAACCTGTTGGAATAAATATGGCATCGAAGCATCTCCAGGTATGCAGTCAGGAGAGAGGGGGGCCTGTCATTTAAAATATCTTACTACTTGCTGAGATAAATGGGCAGAAATTCAAAAGATGTCTAAACTTCTCTGGAAGACTTCTTTGTGTTCTTAAAGTAGAAATTACAGATTCTCTTTTTCGATACAATGAACTGTTTCACTAGTCACCTTCTCTTCTTTCCTCATTGCCTAGGCTTCTCCCCCTGCCCTCCCCAAGTTTTTTTTGTTTCTTTGTTCTTTCTCCCATTTCCACAGGAATTGTGGAATAGTGTGGTAAAACTTACATAAATTTTTAGGAACAACCACTGTTTTTCATATGCATACTCAGCTGCCAGATTTTTAAACAAGGTAAAGCTTGAAGGAACCTCTACTGAGCAGAGGTACAAAAAGAAGTGATTTTTCATTACTTATGTGTAGTTAAACTGTGGAACTCCTTGCTTCAGGTATTATGGATGCTGCAGCTTACATGGGTTTGAGGGGGTACAGGGCATGTTCATGAAAAATAAATTTGTTAGGGATACTAAACACATGGGAACGTATGTCTTGGGGAGTTCATGAGCCACAAATTGTTGGAGCCTGGAAGAGCATTTGGCAAGGTACCACTGTGTTTAGCTTGTTCTTGCTCCTTGTTTTAGTTAGTGCCAG
This sequence comes from Elanus axillaris, assembly GCA_026212715.1. Lineage (NCBI taxonomy): Eukaryota > Metazoa > Chordata > Aves > Accipitriformes > Accipitridae > Elanus > Elanus axillaris. Next base: position 10,825,967 of record JANZLQ010000086.1, read on the forward strand.
GTGAATTAGATAGATCTTTGGTCTGACACCATTATGATAATTTTTATTTTAGGGAATGCTGGCCTCACATAATTTTTTGTATGTATAGAAATTCCTAGGAAATAGCAGTCTGGATTTTATTGCCTTCAAAGGCAGTGAGAGCAGAGGGGGAGATTCAACATGTTAGTATGTAATTACTGGCTTATCAAATGCTTCCTCCTTCTTCCCTCTTCATTTTTCTCCCAGGTCATACCTGTCATAAATTAACATGGTGCTCTGTGGTTAACGAACCTGGTGGAGCATCGCGTTTGTACGCTGTCCTCTGTCAGAGGCTGAATCAGGGAGTGGGAGCAAGTAATGGAAAGGTAGCTTTCCTTATGAAATGACAAAGATTTCCCAGGGCAAGAATTACTGGATGCTTTCTTGGCAGTGAGAAGAAGGTAAGTGAGAAGAAATACAGTTAATGCCATTTTTTGGTGGCTGTCACTGCAGACTGATTAGACAGTAGCTGAACTGGGATAGAAGAGTGAAAGGGGAGAAAAAAAATCATGGAAGAGTAAACGGTCCCTTTTTGCATCCTTAGCTTTTTCCAGCCGCTTCAGTGAGGGAGCCGAGAAGCTGGCCATAAGCATTCAGCAAGGAGGGGGGAGGCAAAGACCTTACACGGGAGGAACCCATTGCTGCCTGCTGGTGGGGATGCAGAGCAAGACCTTCTTAAGCCCTCTGCCTTGTGTTCACTGTGAAATGTCATGTTGAAATGATGTTTCCAACTATGCATCTTTCTGTTTGAGTATGTTTGTTCCTGTCTTTCTGCAAATCCTCTCTGGAGAATGCATAGATATTATTGGGGTTCTGAGAAGTTCAGTGGTTTGTTTTCACTGAAAAGCTGTTCCCCTCCCTCTGTGAATCAGCTGAGTTCCCATGGGGGGAGGCTTCCTTCCTCACCCACTTAGTTTAGTTGATATCTGTAGGCTGCAGATCCTCTTAGCCTGATGCTGTGTGCTGCAACAGCAGCAGCCGTGGCTTTTCTCTGCTGCACCAAGTGTTGCCTCTTGATGCTGCCTCCCCTGAGGGATCATTAGCAGGGTGGAGGCTATTTTCTTTCCTAGAAACAGGAAGAGAAGAAGAGGATGAGAGGTGGGAGGCCTAAACATTCTAGAATTAGATTATAGTGTGAGCTCAATGACATCAGCTCACTTCGGTCTTCCCACCCATTTGCTGTCTCACAGCATTTCTATTTAAGCTGATGAGGATCTGAAGATACCTATAATGCTATGCTAATTCCTTGGTGGTTAATTGGGTCCAAAGCAAAGGTCTGGGTCTGCCAGTCCCACTCCCCAGTAGTGGGAAGTCTAGAGTATAGATAACTGCATGTTGCACTGCACAGGTAACTTGATATATCTAACAGGCCAAAACCTACTAGGTTTCAGAGCACTTCAGAACTACTGTCAAAGGATATAGTCACCTTGAAGTCTAGTAAATTAAAATAAAACCTAAAACGACTACTAAGTTTTGCAGCTTTTGTTGCAAGAGCTCTCTCTTTCTCTCTCCCCTCATTCCCTTCTTTGTGGGAAGGCCACAAAGTTGTTAATGTTCATGGAGTAGCTCCTATAGAACTAAGAAAACTAGCTGTGTGCTTTATGGCTGTAATAATTTCTGAGAAGGATGTACTCTTACTGGTTAGGCTTGGCACAGCCTGTGTCTAAATGAGAGTCTTGGGCTTTGAGGAGAGCAGGTTGTAACTGCATGCCATGAGATAAGAGCGTGAGTGGCACCAGGGAGTGCTAATTGCAGAGAGCTCAATTCTTTTTAACTTCTCAAATAAATCTGTGCTCTTTGGAGTATGGACATGGAGGAAGCTGGCTCAAATTGCCACAGCACCTAGACCAGTATCTGTCATGTAATTCTGCATATGTGTGTGGTGTAGGATCCCTTCTGCTTCCTTGTCCACACATTGCCAGCTGCCCAGGTTAGTATATCTCCTGCAGAAATAGGTATGAGCTTGTGGAAGTGGTGAACATAATGAATGGGACCCGTTTTTCTCCTTTCCCTCTCCCTCTTTCTCTCCCTAATAAATAAATATCTATTAATTATTACTATTCATTACTTCATCCCTTTATTGCTAGCTCCTTTCTTCAGCAGTTATTCCTCACATATTGTGTATGCTTGGCCTGTGGAACTATGCCATTCACTCATGCATGGTGTACCGGATACATTTTTGGCACTAGAAAAGGTCAAAATAAAGTAACAAATAAAAATGTTTGGTGTATTTCCCTTTGATAAAAGTATTTTTAAAAAGATAGCCAATAGGAAAAAAATAAGTGAAAGGCCAGTGTTTCTAGGTCTTGGTAGGCTTGAAATATTTTCACAGGAAGGGAAAAAAAAAGGCCTAAGAAACTACTTTGGTTTCCTTCAGACTGTTCCCTCAGAACCTTAGTGCCAGCTGGAGACAGCGTGGATCTCCATGTGCAGGAATTTGGGATCTGCATGAAGGGAGGAGATTGTAGGTCACAGTTTAATCTGATCACAGATACAAACCAACACAGGTGGTGTTGATTCCCCAGAGGGGCTGGAATAAGTTCTGTGTCACTGCATAAACTGCAGTGTTGTGAAACTGGCACTTACCTTTCTGACCTTGCAGACAACATCTGCTTACTCAGACTTCTTGTCTTACTCCTAAAATTACTTTTGCCACAAGCCATGTTTCCTGCCTTTTAGAAGGTGCTCCATGTCTCTGCATGTATGGCGGCGCCTTTAGACTGCTTTTGTGCCATGCAAATTTCTTTCTCAGTGGAGTGGTTCACTCTGAGGATTTAACCTGTGGACCTGTGCCAGCACTTCTCATCTCCAAATACATGGATTCTGGATTGAAGATTTGAACATAGATTTTACTTCCTACCAATGTGACATAATGAAACACACCTTTGGTTAAAAATATGCCTACAATTTGTGGGATTGAGATGAGTTGCAGATCCCTGTTCTTATTCAGAGTTTGTGGTCAGACTAATCTCTGTGTAGAAGAAATGGGTAAACTCATGAGGAGACAGCCAGGAGGTTGTATTTAGAGTTTTTGAGCTTCAGGTCTGAATAAGAATAATGAATAAAACGATGTCAGTTGATTCTCTTAAATCATAATTAAGTTCTTAGGCATCCACTTTCCCCTCGGAGAACTGTGGAGGTGATGTTCTTTCTGTCAGAGTGCAATAAGATTTGCCAGGTTGTCCTTCTGAGCAATTAATACAAGTAAGTTCACTGATAGTTTTGATATCTTGCTGTACATCTTCCTGCTTCAGTTTATCCAGATTTCTGCTGTAGACTGGTGATCACAAATTCATGTGGGATGAGATATGCTCAGAATAGAGATATGACGCCTCCAACATATGCATGGATGTACTGGAGGGTCCAAATGCTTTGCTCTGAGCCAGTGCTCAGCTGAGAAATTGTGCTGGTGAGGACTGTGTTCTTCAGGTAAGGTCTAAATTGAGGCTCAGATTACTTTTGGAGATGAAAGAACCCAAAAAGCTGCAAAGATCTGTCAAATTTATATTTTATCAGTGGCCTTCTACTTACCCAAATGTCATACATTATTAAAGTTGGATATGCTTCATTCAGTTCCTGACTGAATTGTTATCTATTAACATTATATGCTGTCCTTTGCTGTGTTCCAGTTCAGTGTGGCTTCTGTTTCATCAGCGAAGAAAAGATTCCTCTCTGCCTACTTTTTCACTTGGTCTCATAGATATGTACATTTAAATCAGTATGCATATTTTTGCGCATATATTATAATAATACAAAACAGACTGTAAATAATTTTGCAGTACTTTGACATAAGGTACCATATAAGTGACTATTGTCATTATCACTATCTTTATATTTTAGGTATGTCCTGTAAATCTTTTATGAAGAGAAATACTGTTGAGGTAACCACCTCAGGCAAGAATAGTCCTCTTTTCCTTCAATTTTTTCTCCCAATCCAGTTCTAATTGCACTGCCCTACTCTGGGAGGGAGTGAGGAGTGAGGTGTCTCACTGAACAGCACTAATGCCTTTAGATTTCCCTCTAAAGGTAATACTGTATTTTTGTGAGAGAGCTGTCAAGTTTTTGGTAGGTGGACATTTAGCATGTACATCATCATTACGATACTGCAGATATTAATCTTAGAAACTCATAGATGCTTGTTTAGATGCTGAAGGCAATGCATTAGGAACTGATGGTGCCTGATTATTATCCAATCAGTTCCTGATGCAGTATCTGCGACATCAAAAACTCTGCAGTGGTTTTGGTTACGTCCTAATTTTTTCGGCTGCAGCATCCCCATTTAATGTATTTTTTGTTGTTGTTGTTTTAAGCTTTAAACTTCAAACTTCAAATGTTGAGGCTTAACAAAGCCAGTGCACTAGGAAGAAAAGAAAATTGCTCAATTGCATGATTCAGTTTTTTAGGAAATTTATACCTTTTTTTCTCTAAGAATTACTAAGAATAAATATTACCAAGAATCACTCTAGGTAGCACTGCTAGAGAGCATTATACATCTTATACAAGTTTTACTTTATTAAAAACTGTTGTTTGTTGGTTGAATAGTTTAACACAAGTTAGCAAGTGTGTTCTGCTTCTCAGAAATGCAGGAAATGATGTAGGCTTGCAGCAGGGTGAGTCTGCAAATTCAGTAAGTGTTTGAATTGTGAAATCATGAGAAACTATAACTTTATGTCAGCACGTATGGGCTTTCTGTATGCAGCATTTTGGCAATGAGAACTACAGACCTAATGTTACTATGCTATTTCTCACACATTTTCTGAATCTAGAAAGAACACTACATTTGAAAGGAATAATCTGGTTTCAGACCCGAGTCTTGACAGCTAGCATCTTTATTTCCACTGGATGAGTATGTGCCAGGTATGTCTGTCCATTTGCTGTAGATCTTACTGTACTGAGGGCAAGTAACACACCCAACATAAGCAGAACATGGTCATCACAGCCCTCAGACATCAGGATTTCTGTTTTCACCCACTTCTGTTTGAAAGAATGCAGTCAATGATTTTGGAGATAGTTGGGTTTTGTATTTCTGGCACAGGCCTAAAAAAAATACTTTGGAATGTGTCTGTCTATAACTAATTTAATTAAGTCGCTCTCCTCCACAGAGGTGTCCTGTGTATGTCTAACCAGCAGACTGAGGTTCAGCGCCCACTCACATTGCTGTGGTGAGCTGGAGGAGGGAAAGCTGTACATGGCCTGGGCAGAGCACCGTTTCAACTGTTAAACACACTAATGTGGAGATTCAGGTTAGAGCTTCCTGTAAGGTGCCACAACAGAAGCTGATGCATCAACATTGTCCCTGTGTTTCTGATCTGCCAACTGTTCCCACTCTGTCCAGTTTGGAGTGGGTCTCATGCTTAGTTACACCATAGATCAGTTCTAAGATGTAGCTGAAGAACATCTTCCAGGGGAAAACAAACCATGTCAGGTGACATATGGTGACTAATGAGAGTGATAACTAAGTTCATATAAACATCATGAACAAACTACACGTTTACATCACAGGTACTTTTGTTAGCAGTTACTGAGGTAGAAATAGTATTGCTTCACCAGGGCTATTTCAGATAGTGCACTTTTATCTCAGAATGATTTTCTTCTAAAATTTTCAAGGACTAAAAAGAACTTGTGCCATACCTCTTTTTGCTGAGCACCAACTTCTGTACATCAGTGTGAGCCATCTTCTATCAGATTCCTTTGATCCTTAGTGTGACATGAAGTTTTTGGCAGACTACAGATGCTCCCTGGAATCTCACACATAAATAAAACTTAGGGAGATATCTCTAAGAATTGGCCATCTGGAGCTTTCAGCCATAAAACTTTGGTGAAATGAATATAATTATTTTATGTACACTGGCTATATATAATACTCCTTTCTGCTGTGTATTCATAGGCTGACTAAAGCCATCTAATTTTAATGGGAATCTTGCATTGATTTCTGCATCTTTGGATTGGGCTGTAACGAAGCTGCAGGCACTGCACATGTGAATAATAATATAATTGTGGCTAAGGAGCTGGCATATTTGTTTGACAGCTTAGGAAAATGATATATGAGTGGCATTTGGTAGCAAGGAGGGTCTCTGCTTTCTATAATACTGAATATATGCTTCAGCATAACAGGATTTGTGTCTGATTACTGGGTAGCTAGCTAACTCTACTGATCTTTGATATCCAGCCGGAGTCAGTGATGATAAAATCATGACTTTATCATGAAACTGTGATGATTTCTTAAATTGATGGGGTTGAATTAGTGTCAGAAGATATTGCTTTAATTTGCTTATTTATAGTGGTATCTCTAATTACATTTTAAAGGTAAGAAAGAACTAATTGAGAACTACATAAAGGTAGATCCCACATCTCATTTTCCAAACATTGCATTAATGCTTGGTACTGTAAATATGGACATAGATGTGATAGCTGTGTTTCTTGAAATGGGAGGTAATAATTTGTTTCTCTTCAGCATTTGAACTTCAGCTTTTTTAAAGTTACAAGAATCCTGACTGGTTTGAGTTGGGACATTACCAAGGTCAGTATGGGAAAAATTGATTGCAATTGTTTTGGGTAATAGGAAATTCAGTGTAGATGGTGGTTATGGTGGAACACTAATCTTTGAACTTGTGACAAGACAGGGATGAAGCAAAAAGTCTGGGCACAGTGCTTCGTTTATCTTAAAAAACTCAGATGTTAAGGATTAAACACAGAAAAGCCATCATCAGCCCTACAGTTTGGTGCTTGACCAATGTTTTCAGAAGGTATTTTTACAAGTAACATTTTCAGTGGGGCTGAAATGAGATGGGATTTTGGAAAAATTTGTTAACCCAGTTAACACAGAGATTGTTCTGCTGCTGCAGGATGCTGCAACAGTGAAGCTGGGAAGGATAGGAGTTAGCAAGGGAAGGTTTGGAGTTCAGTGTAGTTAATGGTTTGAATAAACCACTAGGTTAACCTTGTGTGCATGGTGTGTTTGGACTTTGTGTACTGCAACAGTATCTCTTGGTTCTGTAATTTAGGTGCCAGGCAGGTCTACTAAGGCTTTAGAGCAAAGAAATTGCTGTGTTTAGCATAATCCCAGATACCACTGTGAGAGAGTTATTAACTGCTCACAGTTGCCAGCTGAGATTAAGCCAATTCACAGCCATCCAGGTTAGGCCTGCAAGTGGATTCATGTCAGCTAAGTTTCTTCCCTGAATGTCCTACACAGGAAAAAATGGCATAATTCCACAGACAACACCTGGTACTGTGAAGATCTGTCATTAAAACATTTAGGGTCTCTGTGCATCTTCTCTGAGAGAAGTATTATTAAGCAACTCCATTTGTTGAACTGATACCTAGTTTATTCGGTGATCTTTGGCATGCCCCAATCTGCATGTAAACTGATAAAGCAAGACTTGTTCTTTCTGGTTCAGCCTCTGCTTATTTGGCTTCTCTTGTATAATAGGGAATACAATAAAATATAAATTCAAGGGAACTCTCTAATTTCTGAACAAAACCCATTTATATAAAGCATCAAAATATGATATGCATGTTTCTTCAGCTCCTTACACTTACCTCCTTTTATGCTCCTGTAATGCTGCTGATCGGTGCTTTCAAGCCAGGGTAGCATATCTGAGCAGAGAACTATAACCAAATTCTGCTTTTGTGTTTGGTCATTATGGAGCTCTGTCAGTAAGTCTCATGTGTTTAGAAATAAAATGCGAGAACTGCACATAAGAACAGGTAAGAATCAAAGAAGTTGGATGTACTGGAGACATTTGATGAGAAGAAGAAAAGTAGATATAGAGAGATAGTTCTGAAAAAAAGGCATAAGAAAGTTTTCTGAAAGATTAAGTAAAATACAAACTTGTTTCCTAGAGCTGATTACCTGCAGAACATGACAAGCAAGATCATTCACTTTATGTTTTGTCATGATTTGCTGCAACAGCAGAATATTGTTGCAAGGAGAGCCAGCTGCTTTTTCCCCTGCAGGCTCTATGGGTAATATTCTGCTCATAGTGTCTTAAAGAAAACTATTTCTTTAGGTAGCATCACCTTACCCCCAGCACATCACTGGGGGCTGCATTGCACTTAGGAGGACTGTGGAGTGGGTGTAACAGCAGCAGTGCTGATGCCATGTCTGCACACCATGTCCGCTCCATGAGGTTCTCCAGGGCCGCTCCTCTGCAGTGCAATGGAGAGGCAGGAAGCCTCTGGCTGCTGGCAATTCCTGGTGAAATCTTTACCCTGTGCGAGCCCTCTGGCAAGAAACAGGGTATGTGTTTGAATCAGATGTTTTTGGAAGGTTGGGCTGCTTTCCTTACCTTGCGTACTAAAACTGTGAGTCTGTACCATCAGTGATGTAAAGCTGTTGATTTTTCTCTGGGAGAAATCCTGTGCATAGTGCAGCCTTGGAGCATACTGGCAGGGAGCGACTCAGAAAATCCTCAGAAAAACCAGCCTTCTACTGGAACAAACCAGGGGCAGGCTTGGCAGGTGGTCTGATTATGTTTGCTCAGCCAGTTCAACAGTATTTGCTGGACAAAAGAAGGCATCAGGTGATACAGAAAGTCCCAAACAAAGCTCCAGATGAATACAGACATGACTAGATTTCTCATCTGTTGCATATCTGTAGAAGTGGAGGAAAACTTGTGGCTAAGGGAGAAGGCACAAAAGCCAGAAGGCATATCTCTTCTGTTGATTCTTGTATGGCAGGCTACTAAACACAACACTACTGAGAATTCAGATTTCTTTGTGTTTCTTTCATGGTACTTAAACTGTTTCCGATTTGGTGACAAAAGAGTTAAAACCATGGGGGGTAAATTCTTGCAACTCTTCTTCTCGGTCATTTTTGGCCTGCACCTTTTTCTTGCTGCTATCCCTGTAAGCAGTGCTAGCTATCATGCAAATACAATTTTGACATGGCTCTGAAATCATAGTCAAATGACAGTGCATGGAGGATGGCTGTTAAGATTGCAGTTTTTTACATTTGAACCATTTAGATATCCAGATGTTTGTTCTGTGGAAGGAAAGGCTCCAAAGGAGCAGGAGGAGACCATTTCTAGATAGGAATTTAGGCAAGCATTACTACAACATGGTGTAAATAGGTATAGCTTAATATTTTGTACAGAAGACACCTGTGTAGGTTAGCTGTCTTTCCAAGGGTAAACATCCGTTTTCCATTTTCTGCCTCTAGCATCTCTGTGAGTGAGAAGGTGTTTCAAGTTTCTGAAAGATTTGGAGTACCTTTCACTTTTCTATGGTGCATAAAAATCTTATGGTAAAAGAATGTTAATCTCACTCTAACGCATGTAATCCTGTAATTTAAAATCTATCTCACACTGCAAAAGCACAGAGGGGACAGAGTGATCACACACAGGCAGCCTTAATTCTGGCACTTGCTAATTTTTCATTGCTTGACTCTTCAACCTTGATGATCTTTTGACATAGCTTTTTCTTTTTTTTTTAGTGGTTGTAGTAAGATTATGAGATGATTGTAAGACTGATTAAAAGAGGGTTTAGAACTTCCAGCTCAAAGATCAAACAATCAAGCCTCAATATTTTTAATATTCTAATTTTCAGTGAAAATGTCTAATGAAAAGTTCAGACATAATGAAGGTTTTGCTTAGATTCAGAGTTGGATAAATAGTAGGTGGTGCTCCAGTTCTACACGTTGCTAAAAGTAAAGAATCAGACTTCTTTAAAAAAAGCAGTAAATAATAGATAGTCAGTATTTGAAATCTGGGCAGCTCTACAGGAAAAGAGATCTGTAGTAGTTGGTGGCAGTCATCACAATGTTAGCTTGGTGCAATTGCAGAGGAGTTGTGTTACCAGTTTACACGTTACCGTTATTGGTGGCAAGTGTTTAAGAATTTTCTTTCCTTTTTTGTAGAAAGGGATTTTTTAGTATGTGCTATTTAATTTCCCACTATTCTATAATGATGGTTTCAAACTAGCTCTCTAGCTGTAGTGCTGGGTGACAAATATTTGCTAGTAAATGGGTAGATGGAAATAGGTCATTAGAGTAGGGATGAAAGGCTGCTGGAGGAATCTCACAGAGGATAATGCAAAAACTTGTATTGATTTCACTAAGGCCCAGATTTTATCCAGAAAATAATAAGTACACATTATTGGTATTGGCGTAATTACTCCAGTTTTATGATAAGATCTTGAAACTTGCAGAAATATTTACTTTTCTCTTTCATGCGTGATATTTTAGTTAATACAATGGCAGCATTCTGAAGATAGAAGTGTGAAAGCATAGGTAATTCTGGCAGTATGACAAGATAAGAAGAATTTAGAATGTTGTCAGCAGCTTAAAACATACAAAGTGAACTGAAAGAGCCTCTTAATCAGAACAGTAACAAAAAAAATCATATAAATATAATCAAGGGATTAAAATTTTAGATTAGCCTAGAGTGATTGTAGCATCGATTTGAGTCAGTTCTTGGAATGAAGCTCTGATTACTTTCTCAGGGCTGGATTTGCCCACATAGCTGCTCTTTGATGCATTTCCTTATGTGTCTAAATGGATGGGCATATTGCACATTATTCATCAACAGCATTTTTGGAAATGTCTGGCACCATATTGATACCTCTGCAGGGCTTGGGCTGACTGAATAATTGAAGATGAATTTAAAATATTAGAGCGGAATAGTCAGATAATTTTTTTAAAGATCGTACAAAGTAACTGTTTTTTTACTGCACAGCACATTTTATGGCTTATTAAAACAGTCTCTGTGAAGACACAGTAGACAAGAACAAGTTGGCTTTACTTTAATAAAAGTAACGATAATTTATAAGGGTCTGATTGGGGAAAATGTGTTGGTTCCAACTGCAATTCTGCCTCCAGTCCCAGAACTGATATTTAAGTCTTGCGTTGAAACAGTTATGACATTGAAATGAATGGGGCTTTGCCATTGTTTCAAGTTATTCTGGGATATCACTGTAATTTTTTTTTGCAGATGCTGACATGCCAATTGTACCTGCATGCACGATTATCAGCCATAATCATGGCAGTTGCACATGCTTGCCCTCATAATTTGTCAATTACCACTTGTTTGAGAAGAATAGATTAAACTCATACCTTTATTTCAGTCTTTATGTAAATTCCAATCTAGAATAAAGGTGGTAACTCTACTGGAAGAATAGTGGTTTGCTGGGAAATGGAAAGTCACATAGCAAGGCTGTTGTGCAGACTAAGTATCTCTTGTAAAGAGGGAGAACGGAGGAGATGTAAAATGAGGAAGTAATAAAAAAAGTGTGGGAATCACTTTGGAATTAAAAAACATCCAACTGATCCTTTTCAGTAAGGGGTGGAGCACAGCTGCTGGATTTTGTGGAGTTTTGCAATGAGAGCTTGAACCATGATTTTTCCCTGCCTCAATGTTGTGGTCTTCCCTGTTCTTCTACCTAAGTAGTATTTGCTTTGTGTGCCCTGCTCCTGGAATAGCACCCCTGCACTTGAAAACACCAACATCTCTGCTGTTCCCTTCCCCTGGAGCTAGTAGTAAAGCAGCAAGATCAAAGGAAGAGGCAGTTTGGCCTCCCCTATGCCCACAGTAGCTGAGGTGAAACCTAAGTGAAATCCTTACAGCCCAGGTAGATATTTGAATTCTCAGCAGGATTGCAAGTGGATATGATGGGTCTTCAAAGTGGCAAGTGTATCTAAGAGTCCTCTAGCCTGGCATTAGCTGAGAAGATCAAAGTCTTTATCTGACTTGCAACTCAGATAAAAATTGTGATCCTGCTTGCCTCTGTCTTCTTGCATTAACAGCTCAGCATCACCACTGATGTCCTTTCATGCCAAGTTGTCCTCTTATCCAGCTTTTATATAAGTTCTGTTCAGGTGGAGTGAATTTTTCAGAGGTCTATCTTCTGAAGTACATAGGCATGGATTCTGGTACACAGTCACTGGAAGGTGAACTGGGCCCATTCCGTTCATCGTTAACTCTGAAGCACTGAGAGGATATGTGTGCAGTCAGCTTTTCATGAGCTTTATTTGCATCATCTGTATTGTCCTGTTGAAACTGCACAACCTTGCTGTTGCTACACTGTGTGGTTCACAGTATCATCATCTTTGTGAGAATGGTGATGAAAATAAGGCCATGTGTAGGTATGGCATAAGATTATTTCTGTGCACACATCAACTTTTAGAAATGCATTTCTGAGCCGGATCAATGCCTTGATGTTACAAGAACATTCAAGAGTTGCTGCCTTCCTGATTTGTCAGCTGAATCTGTTGAATGTCATTAAGTAAGATGAGCTAAAACTTCCCAAATATCAGATAGTTCTAGGAACATTTTAAGTGAGGAAAAAAGAAGTTACTTTTTTTCCATTCATGAAGGCCTGCATTGCTAGGTATTTTTTTTTCTGAAAAAGAGATGTTTCTTTCAAAGTGACTTATTCTTGCTACTGCTGTGTCCAAAACTTGACTTCAGAACATTCGTCAACCAAACAGCTCTTCAAAGCATCACCATTTTCAAAAAGCTGAACTCATCCAGCGCTATGTGAACTAATCACCCATGAAAACCTAGTTGTGATTCAGGTTCAGGTAACAGTAGGTGTAGCCTATTAATGGAATATTAAGCCCTCATAGGTGAAATATAACCTATAATAACTATGGCCTTTAGTATACAGATGTTAACAGTAGTTTTCCAGTGTCCAGTGGGTTAATTTATGTAGTTTTTATGCTTTTTTTTTTTCCAAGTTTTGGCTCATGAAAATTATTAAGAGAAAAGCTTACAGTCAGCTACATGCTATTTAGGCAATTTGGATTGAATTCAGCTCAACTCAGCAGAGGTGCAGAAGATGAAGAACTGTATACTTTATAATTACTGTGTATGAAGATGCCAGATTGTAGAATCTCTATAGGTAATTGTGAGATTGCTATAAAGACATCACATTTGCCTGCAGAGATTTCCCAGTCTGCGACTTTTATCCAGGTTGAAGAAGAGAGGAATATTTTATTTCTACTAGTCCATGTAATGTTTTAAACTGAATTTCAAATAAGATGTTGAAGAAAGTTCTGTTGTTGAAAGACCAGATGTAACTCTTTAGAAATTTTCAAGAAGACTAGATAACCATATTGATAATAATTAAACTGGTGTTTGGTTCCGACACTCAACATTCACTGTCTGTGTGGATCCTTGTCTTCCAAAGTTTGCATTTTGAATGCCTCACAGTCACCTGGGATTTGATCTGGCTGAAACTGAGAACACCACCTTTCCTCTAAATTTCTGTGAACAAGTACTTCCTGCCCCTGACTCTACTTTTTTTTGGGTCTCTACTACAGCAACTGTGATTTTCCCCTTTCCTTCTCAACATACGTTCTGACTGTAATAAAATGGCAGTGATTTCTCTTCTGTAAACTTTTCTCTCTGACCTTTTTTTGTCTAGATTTTGGCATTGGGAAAGAAAGGACATAAAATTTTTAGAGTGTCCTCCAGTCATCATCACCTTTGCTGCAGCCACATGGAGGTTCTTTGGTACTAACATTCTCTCCCCTTCAGTCGATGTTATTCTTGCCTCATTTATGACTCTACCACTTGTTATGTCTTGTTGTGCATTTTTACATTTAGATTGGGCATTCTTTGAGGCGCAGATTATGAATAGACTTGTACTGTGCGGGTGTTTAAAAAAAATGAAAAAAACACAAACAAGTGAGAGGCAATTAATCGTGGACTGTATAGTGTCTAACACTTATGCTAATTCCAAACAGTAAGCACAAGAAATAAAAAAGAAAAAAACACTACTTTAGCTTACTTTAAATACTCTTTTTGTGAGCAGCAAAGGAGGCTATAAAAACCTCAGTTCTGGTGTGGAGCTTTCATTTTAAGAGATTTGTTTTTACCAATGCTAAGTGATCCAAAGAATTTGAAGGACATGGAACAGATCTTTGGTGTCTTTTGCTGTGACAAATCTTTAATGTGGTTTAGAAGGAGACTAAAGACCACTGTTTATTTCCCTTTGTCTTTAGGAAGTGAAAGGATGTTTTGTACCAAATTCTTGAAAAATCCATGCAAAAAAGTCTCCATAAGATGTGACTCACAGTGACTGCTTTTACTGTATAAACAAACGAAAAACAGCTTCTGTCCTTGCTAAGCAGATTATCAGGGGAGGTTGAAAAGGTTCTTTCTAGAGAACAATTAATTCTTGTATTTTTTTGTAATGCTCGTGGAGCACTAGGAAAGTGGAAATGAACAGACAGAGCCACGTTTTCCCCTCACCACACCCTTCAGAATCAGAGAAACCAGCCTGTATTTTGTAGAAAGAAATTGAGGTTAAGGAACATCTTGGTTTCACTGCAACTTTTCTTTGTTTATTCTTTGCGTTCAGCCTATTACTTAGCTTATCCTATCTGTTCTGTCCCTGTACATGTGCTGCCCCTCCTGACAGCTGCTGGGGAAGCTTTGCACAATTAATGGAGGTGCATCTTACCTGCTCTGTGGTTCCTTTCAGCACAGCATCATCTCATGGCAACTTTTAATATAGCTAGTAATAATTTTTGTAGAGTGAGCGAATGAAGCAATATATGAGAGGGAAAAACTCTCCTAAATACTAGAATGAAACCTTGCTTCTGTTACCATTACACAGAGCTCTGCACTGACTACCTGTGATCTAGGATTTGACTCTCCCTGTTTAAAACAAACAATCAGGCAAAACCCAACTGACAAAACCTGCAAAACACCCCTGTTAAATTATTCAGTCTATTCTACAAACTAATTAGTAAAGTCAGCCAGATTCCATTTTAAAGGGAAATGAAAACTTGGACTGAAAACTGTGATGCTGTGTTTCAAGACAATGAAATTAATTATTGTGCATCTCTGGAAAAAGCTATAATGAGCTGGGAGACCAATCTGTTTCTGCATCCCTTTGTATCCTTTTGATGTAAGCAAAAAAAATTGGCTTTGCATACTGATTCACTTGTAATCACAAAGAATAACTTCATCCTTGGGCTCTGAAACTTTCTGATGTTAGTTAATTAATAATGTTAGTATTTGCCACCTAGTGACTTGAGGGTGTTGCATTAGAAAAATCATCATCCTAAAAATGCGAAAGACAAATAGATTTGTAGGCATTTTATGAAAAGTCACTATGATGGGTTGTTTTTAGTGTCTTTGGTATTATTATATTTTGGTGTATGTTGTAAAATGCCTGTTCTTCTGTCATTTTACTCAGATGTACCTCTGGCGGTAAGGAAAAGAGAAACTTCTGTAGAGCTTAGCTGGTGCACTGACTGTTATTTCCCTATGATCTACAACAATGGTTATTTGGTAACAGCTGGGCCATGTCTTCTTTAGACAAAGCCACTGTGGGGCTGAAACCTCCCATTGCTGAAGCATAACTGTTTCCCTGGTAACGGTTAACTAGCACGTGTTTTATTGTTTCAAACTGCTTTCCTAGGGTATTTGCAGGTGGTAGAAGATGCTTTCTTGAAGAGGGGTCATAACCTCATGAACTTTCAGATGTCGCAACAAATTGGGGGACAAAAACATTTTTTCTTCTTTCAAATGGATTAAGTAAATCTTATTATATAGCCTTTACGAGACAGATGTAACTCACAGTTTGATTTTTAGCATTATATCCAGATGCTGATACAAGCATTTCTGCTGTCAAAATTTTGTTTTTAGAATGTGAATTAAGACCATATTCCAATAAGAAGATTTTAAATAAACAAAGTGAGAACACGCAGACGTTAAGATTATTACAACTTTCTTTTGTCTTGGGTTTATTTTAGCTGTGATTTTTTTGCCTGTGTGTATTTCTTTTGAATTTGATATTTCAGTGATTTATCTTAAAAATGCACTTGGATCTACCAGAATTCTTAGGTTGGTCTGAGAGATCTCAGGATAAATACAAAATTATCTGTGAGCATGTAAAGGATGGTGACAATGAAAAAATAACTTGCTTGGTATTTTAAGTTGGAAAGTATAGAAGTATACTTATGATGCCCACATACATGCAGAGTATATGTTTGTATGCATATCATGCATATCAGTAAGTAGGGAAGCAGAATTTAGTAAATAGGAATTAGATCCTCATTTTTTTTCCTATACCAAAATCAAAAGTGCCTTTAAAATGTACTTATTGCATTAATAAAAAAAAATGTTCTGTGGTACACAGGAATGTTTCATGTTACAGAGTTGTTTGTTAGGAGGAGACAGTCCTAGGACAAAAGAATGACAAGTAACATGTGACATAGAATAAAAATGTGGTTAGATTTTAATAAGTTCAGCAAATTCCATTCATAACCTAGTGGGATGAAGAGAGAGCTCCCTCTCCTGTCTGTTTGATAAAATTTATAGAACCTATTTGCATGTTTACTTTGATTAAGGTATAAATAAAAATAACATTTAAATGACATGCTGTGAAGCTTGCAATAAAAGGCTTGCATTCATCTATTCAGAAAGAGTGAGTGGTGCTTAAATCTGACTCTATTTTTTTTTCGAGACATTCTGAAATTATTGTTGTCTTGGCAGTGTGAAGTCTGTTTTGGAAAAGGTACTGTGTCAGAGCAGCCGACCTGTTTTGTACAGTGTGCTCTAAACCGGGCACAAAACAAAGCTTCCCAAGCTTGTACAAGAAACTGTCCTGATTTTAATGAAATTAACTCTCAACCCAGTGGGCAGGTTCAAGCCATCAGGATCACGGTTAATAATTAATATTTTGGTTTATTTTTTGGTATCTGGAGAACAATGAAAGTATTCAGGACCTTCATTTGTGCAATTTATTCAATGTTACATTTTATAGATACAGTTTTCTCAAAGGTACAGAAGTGGTAGGTGTTCCTAGGCCAGCCCATCTGCTCCCTTTGTTAGAAAGCACATACCTAACTTGTAGCTTAGATACCCCTGGGCTGTGGGCCTTAGCTCTATCCCAGGCAAATGTGGAGGGAGTGAAGACAAAGTTTCTGCTGCTCGCAGCTGCCTGACTCCCAAAGATTTACAACAGATACATAGCAGTGAAGAATTAGAGGCTACTGGTGACTGAATCGTGTCATCAGAAGAAAGCAAATAAGTCATATTAATACCTGGCTGAAAACAGTAAGTCATTTACTGAAATGCAAGCATGAATATGACTATGCATTTTCTAAGACTGATAGTGTTTGTGACTCTTTATTAAAACACTGATTTTTCAGTTTGTAAATGGAATTTTTCCAAGAAATTTGGGCATTTTTGTATGAAATACCCAGTATGACTTGTTTCCTAGCTTTTGTTTTATTTGTAGATTTAGTGCAGGTTCCTTTCTCTCTCTGTCTGTGAAAGTGTCTTTGCTTGTCTTTTCTCTGTTCTGCATTACATCTTTGCTACAGATACTAGTTTTTATATAGGTTGCTTAGTCTTTTTGATGGACACCTCATGACAGCAAGAATTACTCATCATTAACTCAAGTATACATCCATGGGATCAAACTCAGGGGTCAATCTGGTAAGTAACCACAGGACTGGACAATGTGTCCCTGTGCTGAGCCCTAAACTCTCTGGCAAAGTCCTTTGCTGGGACCTGCCTTGGAAAGCTGTCCCAAGGGGAAAGGGCCAGGAAATGGCTCCTAGTCCAGGGCTCCTTGTGCCTTGCAGAGCACAAAGCAATTCGACACAGCCTAAGGGATTTTCAGTCAGCCCCTGGAGGAGACTTTGTAAGGAGCTGCAGGGACCTCAGTACCTGGCTGTATTGAGCCCATGTGACAGAAGGCAAATTGCCTGTTCCCTGAGATGGCTGTGTAGGTCCTTGAGTTTGTGCTGAATAAGGGAGTGGGAAACACAGCTTCTGCAAGGATACATCATATAAGCCCTGAAGTGATGGGTGAGAACACTGCTCATTTTTACATGTTTCAGAAATACATTGCTTAATGACTGCCTTCAGTTGGACTCATGGCTGAACTGCATGAAAACTAAATCAAACTGATTTTTTGGACAGATATGTTTCCTGTCAAGATCTCTACATAGTATGTTAGCAGACATTTGAATTGGGGAATGGAAACTGAGGCCAGATAAGGTAAGGAGAAAAGCAACAGGTTGTACACTCAGTCTATTCCCCCCTCCCTTTTTTGAGCAGGGGGGAGCCTCAAATAAATTAGCACTTAAATAAATCAGCCACATGTCAAGCTGGAATTTTTGCTTTACAGTGAAGGCTGAAGAATGAAAGAATTATCCTCATTGTTCATTGCCTTACTCAAAGCAATTTTTTAATACACAAACCAGGTAAAAACATTCTGAAATAAAGACTGCCTCACACAAAATGCCCTTAGCTATATTCTTCAGGAGTAACACATTGGTTATGGCTTTACCTTAAGATCAATGTGATATCAATTAATAATTAGTTATAATGAGAGGATTTTTGACCACATGCTTGTTCTGCTGCAGGTTATCTGGCAGCAGAATAACCAAAACTAATAATCTGTGTGTAGTCACACCATTCTGCATGCCTGTGACTCTGTTTCACTGTAAACCAGGACTGATTCCTTGCCCTTCCCCATTTAGTACTAAATGAGTTTTAAGTCTTTTAAAAAACAGTTTTGATTCCGGACATAGCAATGAATCCACATGGAATTAATTATATTCTGTAAACTTCAAAACTCAGTTAAGTAATTTCATTTTTTCATAATTCTGAATAAAAAGTAAACGAGGCAATGACAGAGGCTTGAGCGTTGGCAATAAAAAGGTTGGGTTTTGCTGTATAATTACTATCTCATTAATTCTAACTGTTGAAGAGCAGCTGCTAACTGTTAATACCAGTTTATGACTAAAACAATGTTCTTGTTTAACAAATGAATTGACAAAGTTTTTGGGAAGAAAGCATTAAGAATATTTACAGTGCTATAGCAATGATTAATAACAGGGCATGTCACATATTAACAGCAACACTACATTTACCAGCAAGCTCCCCCCCTCCCCGAATTTAGAAGTCCAGACTTACCAGTAAACATGGGTACAAGCTGTTAACCTTTTATTTGTATTTCTCCAGACTTCAATATCGCTTTCAGGTCTGCTCACTAACATTTGTAGTCACTTTAGATACTTCTGTACTGGGATAGATGCTGACTGATGTGAGCTTGAAAATGACTTAAAAAGAAAAGCCTGGTAAATGCTGCTTTATACTCAGACCTTTCTGCCTTTGCTCACAGTTTACCACAGTTACTTTGCCAAAGCGATCCTCAGACTGGGGCAGTAATCTAAGAGAGATTAATTTTTCACTGACTGCAGAAGAAGGCGAATGGAGAGGAAGAGTTCTGTCCTTGCTCTCAGATCCCCTCTGAGGTCCCCAAACTGCGTCGCTGACACTAGCACGGGGGCACAACTTCCTAGAGTCAGGCCTACTGTGCTGCCGGCTGCTCCCAGGATGTCAGCTTCCAAGTTGTTTCTTAAACAGAAAAGCATGCATCTGCTCCTCAAAAGTTTCGGAAGCACCAGAAAGATAGCTGAGAATTACAAGTAAAATACAAGTTTTCTATAGGAAACAGCCTGGCAGTCCACACTTTGTTATTCACTTGATAAGCAGAGTCTTTTTGACAGTCCTAACCTTCTAAACTATAGGTCCTGCTGAGCCCAGCATGAGTCAAACGCTGGGTACCATCTGTCAGAGCTTTAGTGGTTTTTTTTTTTTCTTCCCTCCTCTTTTACTACAATCTGCTAAGAGGTGTGCGGAATAGAAGTTGCTTTTCTACACTTAAATGAGAAAGTAGGGAAATTCAATAAGAAGTATTAAAGAAATCCTGCTGTTCCCCAAAAACTCGGTAGGCACTGGGCAGGAGAATAAATTATTCTGTGTTCCTAAAGAATTTAAAAACAAGTATATAACATGCTGCAGGAAGTGGGGGAAAAATCTGAAACCCCAAACTGAAAAGATGATTTTGAAAAACTAATTTATATGAACCATGGTGTTAGCAAGAGTTTTGAAGTGATGCACAGTTTGGAGGTTTCAGCTGTTTTCCTAAAATAACACTCTTAAACGATATTCCAAAATTCCCATTGATGGACATTTAATAAGAGGAGCTGGCAGAGAAGAAATGCCCCCCTGCTGCATTGCAAAAGAATTACCAAGGGGACGTTTTTATGTCTCATTAGTTTATATTCAGCCCTAAATTGGCACCTGTTCTGAACTTGGTCAAAGTTTGCTGGAACTTTAGGGACACAAATGAGTATTTCTCTTTAACATGTTACTAACAATTCATCGAAACAGGGGGTTTGCAGGTTATTACAAACATATATGCACACCTGGAAATAAGAATAAAGCAAAAGTGTCCTGATTTTCCAAGGCTGAGGGCCAAGTGAGAAGATGTATCTGCAGTTACCTGTATAGCTCTGCAAGTGTGGTCGTCATGTCTGCATGGTGCAGCCAGGTATCCACACCTCCTACCTGTACAAATTGCTATTTTAGAGTCAAATTTCTAAGAACCACAGGGGTTGCTACTACTTAGGAGAAAGGAGTGGAAAATTGATTCATGTAGTTGATTTTTGAGCTGGTTGTCCACCAGCCTGCATCTTTTAGGGTAGTCATGGGACTGAGGTCATTTTGTTTTAGACACCACAGTGTAAGCTATATTAGCTCCCTACCAGTAACACAACCCCATATGTCACAGCTATTCCTAATAGGGACATTTAGTGGCTTTCTTGTCTTTTCTCCCACTAGTTTATAAACTGAATGAGATGTTTTGCTGCCAAGAAGCTGGCTCTGTGACTCCAGCTGGACATTTGTGTCAACAGTGCTCAGTTTTTCACATGAAATGACTGTAATCAACCATAGAAAGTGAGTGTATAATGGTGCATGAATTTTTCTTCAAGGTCTGAATTTTAGAAGGCAGAAACTCTTAAATATCTTAAACAACACACCTAGGTCTCCTTTTAGTGTATTATGTTGTTCTACCTCTACTGACTGGCATCACATTATATCAGTTTGCGTTTATTTAGCCAAAGAGATATGTGGCCAACTGTGAGCCTAGATTGAAAAAGTTCTGATGCAATTTTTTTTTCCCCTTTCAGTTTCTTTAGTCATAGAAATTCTATATTGCCATTTTAAAAGGTCAGCAGTGCAATTTTAATGAGCATTTGATTCTGGTCTCATTGCAATTTTATACTCATGCAATTTTGCTTAATATACTGGCAAGCACTCGGGCTGGCGATGCAGGCGGGGGGATGATCAGCAAGATTCAGAACTCAGATGTTCACTTTGTCTCTTCTTCTGACGAGTCATTAAAATGTACCTTTTGGGCGCAAGAAGGTAGTCTACAAAAGACTGTTGTGGCCGTGCATCAGACAGAAGTGCCTTTAGTGGCTTATGTGTGGGCACTTGTACCTGTGGATGGTGTTGTCTTTAGATGCCAACTATTATATATGATTAGAACAAAAGCACATGGTGATGTCATGACTTGCCTAATATTAGGAGGCTATTGTGGTTGTATGTAAAGTACATATTTTTACAGATGGCTTACTGCAATTATTATCATCCTCCTGGCATATGTTTGTTGTGGTAATACACAAGGACAAACCAGACCTGAATTCCTTTGTCCCTGGTGCTGGGTGAACACTGATTGCTAAAAAGCCCCTTTCCTGAGGGGCTTCAATTTAAGCAGGCAGGGTGCACGGAAAGCAGAAGAGGAAAGGAAGGAGAGAGAACACAATACAGACAGTGAACAATGCGTTACCAAAAATGTCTGGTCAAAGCTGATGTTTTTAATTATATGTGGTGTTGTTATCTCACCATTAATCTGTATTTTTCGCAAGCGATACAGTGTAAAGTGTGTGTTTTCCCATCGTTGTTATAGTGCTGTGTTAGCGTAGCTGATGCTCTATGATAGAGTATGATTCTATGGCTTCTTATTCTCTTCAATTGCTTGCTGAGCAACATTTACATTTATGTATTTCCTTTTGCCATTAACATCTTTGATTAAATGTACTATATGCTAGATCGTACGTCTAATCACAAAAGTGCTCTACTAGTTGTTAGACTGTGAGTAAGCATAACATCTGACGAGCTGCTTTTAAAGATGTGTTGTGAGAGAGAAATGAAACATCTCCAGGTAGATAGCTATTTCAGAGATGGTGAGCAAAAGCAATAGCTTTTTTTCCTCCCTCCACATGCTCCGCAGCTGCAATAAGCCAGAGCACCTGTTCTTTGCATACTCCTGCTGGTTTGTGCTGTTTGTATCTGCTGCCAGTGGGGTCCCAGGAGAGATACAGGAGCTTTTTAATGGAACAAGAAAAGCTGGGAGTGCCTAAGATGTGCTCTTTCACAGCAGTTGTCTCTCTCTTCTTAAAAAGACCACAGTTATGAGGTCAAATCATGTTCTTTTGATGTAATTAATAAAATTGCATGAGAATTAGTTACACTTCAACATGCCAGACTCCATTTGTGAGAATGGAGAGCTTTTCTAGTTAAGCTACTATACTTTGTTAGTATCACATTATTCAATTTGTAAAAATTTGCTTTAGCATTTTGAACCAGCATTTAGACCGGTGTACCAGTCACTCTGGGATTTTGTAGATATTTAGTAAGTGGCATTTACTTTAACAAGCTAACATTTATATTCTATCAGGATTACTAGAAGGCATGTATGAGGTGCTGTTGATTTTCCTCTCTTGGCAGACCAAAGACTTTAATTTAAAATACTTATTTAAAACAGTGGCTTATGTTGGTAAAAAGGATGACATGCAAAACACAATAGTTTTATTCCATGTTGTATCTCAAGTGATACAAATACTATTGTGTCTAACATTATGTCTGAACTTCTAAGTAAAAATTGGTAAATAGATGTGATCTGAAAAACAGCTTATTCTCTCCTTTGTTATGTGAGAAAACTTTCTATGTATAGAAACTATATATAGAGAAACTATACTGCTGTTGCTCCTGATGTTGATCTACAAACTTCTTGGTCCAAATGATTGGTTTGACACAGTCCGTTTTGGTTTATTATAGAGTGAGTAGCCTACAAATATAAGGTTAAAGCACATAATTTCTAATGGAAGTCTGAACTATTTGAAAAATATGAATTCATAGCAAAACAAAGCAAACAACTCCATCAAAATGGGAGTACTTTCTGGAGACGTTAGGATGGTTATGGGGTTAGAAGCACCCCATTTATATATTGTCAGTGTCATAAAATGTAATCAAGTGATCAAAATTAGAATGGAGACAGATGAAATAGAACCCTTAATAACAGTTGAACATATCTGTATTGTAACTAGGTGTATGACAGTAGCCCTATGGACTATCACCGTAATGGACTCTTTCTTCAACAGTGGCCTATTCTTAAATTGCCTTGCCATTTAAGGCAACTTAAAGAAACCTTTCTTTTTTTGTAGGCCTGACAGCATATGAGCTTCACGCTGGCCAGAAATCCACAAATCATGACATGGGTGTCTTTACAATAACAAAAGCAAAGGTAGTTTTGGACTTTACATTCTCTCTTCTACCCTGGGGTGCAAAAGGCAGTGAAGCATGCTTGTAATTTTGCAGTGGAGGGGAGTGTTACTGGGTAGCTCTCATATCCTGCTAACGCCTAGGCTGTCAGTGTTGAATTTTTTCATTTCTTAGGGGTGGTGGACTGAGGAAGGTCCATGCCATAGTCAGTGTATGTGTCATGTTTCCTTGAAGGACAGTGCAATTTGCAGCACAGATTTGAATAGGTACCAGTGTATCTTTTTGCATCAATCTGTTTTTTACCACCTTCATAAAACAGGATGGTGAAGGAGATTATGGCAATGGAAAAATTGTGGATCAGGACAGCTTCCTGGTACCTGAGTTGTAGAAGGATAGGGCTGGCAAGCACCAGGATTTCTGATGAAATGCTTATAAAACCCTGAGGAGCTGCTGAGGGGTAGGATGTCACTTCATGTCACTTTGTGCTCTTCATGTTTCTTCAGAGGATATCAGTTGATTTCATGAGAAATACTGCTTTAAGAGTTTGAATTATGTTACTGTTGCCAGATCTCCTTCCCCATGTTGGACAGACCCATTTCGTGGTTATTATTTATTACTATAATATTAGAATTGTGGCAGTCTCTTAGGCTTCTCTTTAAATTTTAAATACTCTAGGAAAACCTAAATAAGTCCTGATCCCATAGCCATTAATTTTACTGGCATAACTGCCATTGATTGAGTGAGCCTTGAGGTCTCATGCTATATTTATCAAGTAATGTGTTTAGAAGACACAAAATGAAAATATCTTTTCTGGAAAAATACACTAATGTGTCTTTCTCTTTTTAAACTAACATCATGCCTCAAAGTTGACTTGGAAACTAGGTAAGTCAATTTCTGTTTAAATATTAAAATGAATTTAAAAAATCCTTTTAGACTGCAGTCTGCATAAATCCCGACATGTATTTCTGAAGTGCACTAGGAGAGTTTATCTGAATTTGTAAAATCATTTAATGAGTAGCTAACAGAACCTTAAAATTTGCTGTCAGACTAAAATATGTTTTCATGGCATTTATAAAGCATATAAAATGGATGTTTGTCATGTAGTATCTTCTTGTGTTGTATCTATCACTTAGTCCAGTGTGCTTTATGGGATTATGCACTTTCTCTACATTTTTCAGGCCAGATAACATAAGATTGCTGTTAGAGGTATGGGGTGATTAATTTACATATGACTGGGGGAATTTACACTGATATTTGACTTTCAGTCTTATGCAAATGACTAGCATTCAATTTGGCAAAAGTAAAATTACTGACCTTTCAAATGTTCATTTGCCTTCAAGTGCCCAGTGGGATCAATACAGGCTTTGCTGTCTATATTTTATACCACTGCATAATGTTTTGGAATAGTTCTTAACTGAGTTTCTCAGTTCCTTCTCATGGATTCTGGTAGATATTTTTCACTGCATATCAGGAGTTACTGATTTGTGATAGACTTCTACATTTTTTTGTGCTTTGTCTTGCTTGAGTTGCTTAGTACTCTTTAGGAAAAATCTCTCTTTTACTCTAAAATGTCTTTCATTAAAGGTGAGAGAATTTTCTTTGCATGTAACTTTTGATCTTGTAATCTTCTCTGGAAGTGTCAAAAAAATTGAATAATTTTGAGAAGGGTCTTCTTTAGGCGGTGTCCTTCCAAGAGCCTGAAATTCTCCTTAATATTTTTCTAAAAATAAACTGAAAATACGAGCCCATTCTACCTCACTGGTAAATAAGAGCTAGTTTCTAGACTGCAGTCATTCAATACACAGTTTCAAGTGACATGCTTGGCACTTACACACTCCCTATTGGAATTTTATGAATAAGATGGAAAGGAAATTTTAACAATTTAAAAAAAATATTAATCTCATCTAAAAGTAGTCATAAAATTGGATGAGTGTAGTTTTCATAACAAAGTATGGTTCATACGATTTTGTTGTAGTTCAGTTAATACCATATTGAATGGTGGGTGGACTAGAGAAAATAGAGTGTCTTCTAAATGATTCTGTAAGTCCCCCCTTCATATCTGCTATTTTGATCTGATGAACCTTTTATTCAAATTTAGTCAATCTTAAGTGTCAATTATACATTTTCAATTCCAAACTTGCATTTTATTGAGTTGAATGGTCAGTATGGACAGAAAGGCATGATTTTCCCAATAGAAGAAGCACTAATTTCTGAAGTAGATATAGTTACAAAATGCTATTTTCAGCAGACAGAAATGCTGAACATAATGGTCACACCATTATGTACTTCAGAATGATGAAAAAAGGATCTCCCTTCTTGTAGACGTACATGTATCTGGCAAGGATGCTAATTGCTATATCTGCCCTTCCACAAACACTAATGCATTCTGTGGGGCAGACATTAAGCTAATATGAATTGCCCCAGTTCCATAACAACAGCTTTGGTAGTACAGACCAGCTGACTATCTGCTTCAATATACTCAGTCTTCATCTAATGTACTGCTTTCTTACAATTCTCTTAAATAAGGCTGTATATTTTTGATGGTTACTGTTTAATAAAAGCCCAGGCATAAAGAACAAGGCTGAAAAGATGAAATAAGCAGAGAGAGAGCACGTGCCCTATCCAGCAATTGACTAACAAATTAGATTAGAAATAATAGTAAGACTGCTCTTACCTGTCTTTTATAAACTCACTGTTTTTCCTTGTTGGAATGGTCAAAATTTGCTTTCCTAAATGGTCAAAACCTCTAAAAACTTTTTGTTTCCATAATCTCTGATGCCCAGTTTTACTTCTGTGAATCTATGGACATTAATTTGCTATTAACAGCAATGTTACCTGCTGGAACACATGATGTGCCAGAGAAAAATAATAGGAGCAAGTTATTAACACTTCAAGGTTGACCCGCCCTTTATCCCAGAATTCATTCTGTGCGTCTTCTTATTGATCTGACTCATGCAGCTTTTTGTCACCTGGGAATTAACAATTCAATGTTTTATTTGACCATTTATCTCTTTAGCAAAATTGTTGCAATCTCTTTGACCTTTTAAAATGTTTATGACTAGATGTTTGCAGTTAATTGTGCTCATAAAAGAGTAAAGCTCAGATCAGTTCTAATATGTGCAAGGAGCCAACCAAGACTTCCTTACAAAAACATTCTAAGCTATAATGTATTTTATTTATTTGCAATGTAATAAAAAAAAATAAAAATTACCCATACCAGGAGGACCGGTACTAGGGACAGCAACTAGCCTTAAGACCACAAAAGCAACACCGCTGTATTCTCAGTTCCTACTTCTTTTGTGGGGGAAAGTGTCAACTGAGGGTAGAAATTATCTAAAAATAGGATTATGTATTAAAACTGCAATTTGTAAGTAGGTGCACATATGTTTCTTGTTGTTTGCTATTGATGCCTGCTGGAGGAACACCCATGTTTGCATTACCTAAGCAGTAATTTTGCTATTGCTGTGTGCTATTTAACTGTGTAATGGAGAGAGCACAGTACACTGGGCTGAGATTGACGGGTCAAGCCTGTCAAGTTTGTTACTTCTGGCAATGCCTTCCCATAATCACCATCACAAGGTGTCCTAACCCTCCGTCCAGCTGCTCTGTCCTGTACCAGCAACCCATGTCCTCAGATACCACGCATTGCCAACACCTTCCAGTCGTGCTCTCGCTCAGTTTTCTGCAGGCAAATTGTTCCTGCCCATGGCTATGGACAGAGGTGATGATCCCTGGACTCCTGCTGCTGTGCAAAAGGGCATGTTTCAGGTAGGAAAGATGGTTGTTAAGGCTTTATCCCAGGGCTGCAAATGCGTGATGGTAGAGGGAACAGTACTGATCACACAGAGGCAGGGCTACAGCTAGAGCACTCTCCATGCAGTGCTGTAGATTTGGCAGCCTGGGGATACTATTATCATTTCATCTCCTAGGGCTGTCTGTGTTGCATGGAGGTCAGCACAGCCCCTGTCTCAACCCATACTCAGCCCCTAGAAGAGCCCATCTCACTCTGGCAGCATCGCTTATGATCTTATTTTAGGCACCTCAATAAATTGCTAATCTGATATAAATCTGCATCCTGCCAGTAGAATTAATGAAGTCACCCTGATTTCTCAGCTGCTGCACTGGTTTATGCCTTCTACCTTGTGTGTCTGAATATGGCAATCTGGAAATTACTGCACTCACAAAGCATTAAAATTACATAGTAAGACACTGAAAAAAGTGAGTTCAGTGGCACAGCTGTATGGAATTTCATGAAACAACAAAAAAACTCACTAATACTAATACTGTGAAAATAAAACCAGTCATTCAAGAATCCTTGAACTATTTTCTTAACTAGTAAAATATTTTTATGTGTGTTCACGAGTGACTATCTCTAAAAGTCTATTTTTGCCATGCATGTACTACTGCTCTCATATTATCAGAGTAAAATGCAGTTTTGCGGCTTTTCCAGCTGTGCATTTCCCACAGCTAACCGAGCACATGTTCAGTGTACTTTCCTGTAATTTTCAAGGCCTCACTTGAAATGATAAGGCCTGAGGTGCTTGGCTTATTCACATCTGCTGCTTTCCTGGAGGTCAATCAAACAGTTCTGCATTCAAGAAGTAATGGGGTCTTACAAAGGAAAACAATTATTTCACTTGAAATCTATTGATCTGGTTTCTGTGGTTCATGTGGTGTTTTGGGTGCAGAACAGTTGCTTGAAACAATTTGAGATCAATTCAAGTGTAACTGAATCAATAGATAACCATAACTGAAATGCACTACTCTTGTTTTTTATAAGAATGTATTTTTTGCTACCAATAGTAATATGAGAATGCTAAGAGTGATAAAAACAGAAGGTTGAAATTAGCAGCTCTTATGTATTAGTGACAAATACTACTTCTAGCATCAAATTTCAGTCAAAAGGAAAGCTGAGACATGAATAGCATTATGAAAACAGTGATTTGTTATTTTTATAAAAGCTTTCCAAGGAGTTGGGCTGATCTCTTTTCCATTCTGAGTGTCAAGTCATCCAAAGCTAAATTTGCCACATCTATGATATTGTACAGAATGCTGCTATGTCTAAATAATTTTGCTTCAAGATGGCAAAATTTGTGTTTTTAAATTACATTACTTTCACAATAAATGTCGGTGCTATAAATTTGTGATTTTATAACCAGGTCTCCTTTCTATATTGTCAACACAGTTTGTTTTTTATTTTACTTGCTTTTCTGTTTGCTCCAGTTCTCTTTTCTGTTGAGAGTTTATTCAGGCAGAAAATTTCTGACCATTCAAAAGAAGTTTGAAAACAATAGATGAGGAAAGGCAGTTGGGGTATCAGAAGATGTATTTTGACATTAACTCTTTGTCTGCTTTCAGAGTACTAGTTGACAATAAAAAAGAATGGAGCAAGGGAAGCTTTTGTTAAAGCAGTTATTAAACATTCCACATAATCATTTAGTCATTCACTTAGAAAAATATTGTTTTAAAAATCTTTCCTGTAAAATGCTGAATGCTGATAGAAGTATGGTGAACAGTAAAATAGGCAAGTTTGTTTTCAGCTCTGTAGAATGTTTCTGCACATTACTTATTCTGGAGGGATAAGAACTCTTTGGGATCTACGGGATGAAGATCATAACTAATTTTCTCAATCCTCCATTTCTGTGGGCAAGGACAGCACCCATAGTTGTAATGAATATTTAGTAGTGAATAAAAAGTGACAGGCAAAACATTTAAAAGTCTTTATCCTTTTCTGAAATTCATTTCAGTTGAGAAAAAGTAGTGCTATTGCACATTGCTAGGTTGCTTTCATAAAATAATTATTTGAAAAATGATTGGTAGTGAGTATGGGGAGAAATCTGCTCCATTACAAATATACAGTACAATAGATTTTCATGAAAGACCGTTAAAATTTTAGTGCTGTTTAAGCAAGCTTTTGAATGCATAATTGCACCTCGAAAGGACATTTCGGATAGACATGAATTGTTCAGGCAACCTGCTCAATTTGCATGCAGAAATGCCTTTTGTATGCAGAAATATAGATACCTACACGCATAAAACATTGCACACAGACATGAGATTGATTTAGTCCTGTGAATCTTAGTAGTGTGAACTGCCTTAAGCAAATTCAGGGAGATGCTTCAAATACTGTGTTATGAATTCAGCTAGTCATTAGGTCTTGCCTAAACTTACTGATTTCAGCAAAATATTCCAGTGACAATAGCGGCAAGAAGAAGATCTAATATAGTACTTATTTTAGTGCCTTTTGAATCATCAGTGTGGACCGGTGACCGTCTGGTTATACAGAGAATTTTATTTTTTTAAAGACATATTTTCCACTCAGATTTATTATTAGAACCATCTTGCCTGACCTAACTCAGCTGTATGGTAGTTAGAGGTGTTGCAGAAATGGGTAAGAGACAAGCAGCAAGTAGTGGTGAGCTACTAGTAGAAGGGGAGACAGAGAGGGCAGGAAAAGAAGGGTGGTTAGAGTAAAAAGACAAGAAAGATACACTAAACCTTTAAAAAGTGCTGCAAGGCATAATTAACAGAGAGACAAAAAGACTTGGGAAAAGAGAGAGGTGGTGGACATAGTAGTGCCTGTAAACAGAGCCACTGCCAGAACCGGTAGCTCAGTATGCATCACAGATACTCAAATGCTGCATAAATATACATTTTCACTTACCTAGCTGTCCAGGTTAATCATACAGTTTGTGCAGTGGATACCTAAGAGTACCCTGCTGTGATGTTGGGTAGACAAACAAAATTAGCCTCAGAGTCTACTCTATGCTGCTGTTGTTCATCCAAACTTCTGCCATTCTTGTTTTCTCTGGTGCATTAGGACTTGCTTTGACTTCATTGCTGTTAACTGGTTTGCTGGTGTAAGAGCCAGTGGCAGGGCCCTTAATATAATGTCTGCTATGAAAGTGAAGTGGTCATGGAAGAGGTCCCCAAAATGGGTTCAAAAAGGGATGGTACAAATTGTTTAATCTACAAGGGCTACTTTATAGGAAGAAACTCTGGCACAGGAAAGTCCTTGAACCACAAATTGCTGGAGGCTGCACTATGTCTTTGCCATATCATTATCCTTTCCTGGTGGCATCTGCTATGTGCCACTGCGAGAGACAGGACTCCAGGTTTAGTCTCACTGGTTTGGCTGTGCTTACATGTTGCAGTCCCTAGGAGAGGCTACAGGTATTGGGCAGTGGCCAGCAAAGGCTGCCTACTGTTGTAATCTAAAATTAGGTACAGGAGCGCACAATCTGGTAACTACTGCTGATAGTAGTTGTATTGTGCCTGGGTTGCATCAGATAATGTGATCTGCATGAGATTAAAAGAAGTTTTTATACTGCAATAAAGTGTACACAGATATTAAAATTTTGTTTGTTGATCTTAAAATGGGAAATCTAAAATTAAGCACAGTGTTTCTGCTGCACTGGATGAAGTTGGAGGTAAATTATATTTATGACTTGTTGCTTAACTTATTGTTGCTAAAGAAAATCATGCTATACAAGGTGTTGGTGCTCTCTTTTCCAGAAAGATTAGTGGTATATCCATCTTGGGTCTTTAGGCTGAGCTCAAAAAGGTAAGCAAAACCTACTTTTTTTTCCAAACCAGATAACACTGAAGGCTGCTGTCAGTTTTGCAGCATTGCTTACTGACCAGCTCCAGAGATGATCTGTTAGATATTACAGTTTCTGCTGAACAACTATTGTGATATTGAACAGCTGTGGACCTGGTGCATCTACAACTTTCAGAAGCCTATGTTACTCGGAAGAAATAACACATTCATTCATCTCCTCCTGCAATGGAAACCAACCCTCATCATCCTACACTTCATAATTTAATTTCCTTCAGGATGTAACTTCTAAATTTAGGGGTAATCTTTGTCCATCTCTTACCTCTTGGTATGTTCTGCTTGAATGACTCCATAGCTGCTGCTGTGCAAATAGAGAGCAGAGATATGCAGCACAGCGTGGAGAGAAGAATTGTCCTTGTAAATACTGCCATGTGAGTGAGGACTGTGCCAAACTGTGAGGGCAGTTGTTCTGTGCCTATCTCATGTACAGACCTTCAGCGGTATCTGTAAGTATAACGTTATGAACAGATCTTCCCAATTTAAGACTCCTAATCTGAGGAATAGTTTTGGAAAAGAGAATTGGAGTTAATATTCAACCTGGTTTTGTTTCCTTTCACCTTTCTTCATTTGAATGACTTCCAGTTTAATTGCAAAGTTAAAATGTGCTATCCTTGGAACAAAATTACTTTACTATGAGGTAAATAATGCTAAGGAGAAATGGTAATGTTGGTTGTTTTCATTTAACATACCAAGTGGAATATCATAATTCATTTAGGTAATAGACTACTACAAAGACTAACTAGAAACTGTGAAAGTCAGTAATCATAAAGAGTGGTGAACCTTCTAATTAGCCGGGATTTAAAAGCTGACAGAAAATCAACATGCTGAGGGTCACAGTGTGGAAGAAAGTACTTGTCCCAGGTGAACAGATAAATGCTATGCCAGTGTATGTGGTTTTCCTGCATGTGCTTTTTCTGGTGACATTCAAATAAACACACAGATACCATAGTCCACTTGCTATCTGCCTTTATAGCATAAGGGGTTAAGCTGAAAAGATAGCTTATTAGAGTAACATTGATGTCTTTCTGCTTTACCTGTTGCAAGAGAGAGTTATCTGGTCTGTGACATTATAGCTCTCATGTTGTTTATGGGATAGACCTTGAAGGAATGAAGTGGGAATGACGGAGGAGCAGTGTAGCCTGTGGCTCCCTGTGTGTCAGATGGGCATCCTAGACCTCTGTGATCTGCACTGTGGTCAAATAAATGCCACAAAAAGTCAAAGTCAGTCCCAAGAAAGTTCAGGAACAAACATCCTTTCAATTAGGCACAAACTTGTGATAGTCAGAGATTGCAGTAGTCAGTCCCAAGGGAGGTTATAAATATTTACTAGTCTTACTATGAAATGGGATATTATTAGTCATGATTGTGTATTTTTGAGAGAATGTGAATTCGTCAGCTTGTTTTATTTGCGTGCTTTCCACTTAAACCATTTGGGAAACCTATTTTATCTTTGCTTTATGATACTTTGGGTGCCACAGTTGTTCTGTCACTTCCAAGGTTTCCTAGATGTTATTTTTCACCATGCTAGCAGTCATCATCTGCAAAGGTGTATGCAGATGGATCTGTGTATTTCTGATTAACAGCTGCAAGATAAAAAATGTGTCTTTTACTTTGAGCACCATTAATCACACTTTTGAAAACCCAGGTTGAAAGCATCAGCTCTACAGTACAGTTGGAATATACTTATCTTTGTATGACTAATACAACAGTACTTTTTATATAAAATACACTTAATACTTTAGGAGAAGTGTATTGCTATTGAGTGCATGGTATGGAAGGTGATCAGAGAGATAGCTGATTCTAGTATAAAAGTTACAGTGGTTTACTTCAGGCTTCTGCCTGTACATGGCCAGTTAACATTTAGGGTCCAAGTTTGGAGAAGCAGTTTAAAACTTTGCTTTATAGTTTTCAGAAAGCCTGTTCTGCCCTACTCTACACTATTCAAAATAAGGCATTATTCCTAATAACATTAATTATTATAGAATTTGTGACAAAGAAGTCAACCCATCTGAGGGAACCAATGGGAAAGGGAGTTTAAGAATAGTCATGGAAATTACAAAGACCAGGGAGGCACTTGAAGATAAAAAAGCTGATGGACAGTTGCACTCATGGCTCACATTCTCTCAAGCTTTCAGCTGGTCATTCTCAGTCTTCCAGAGATGCAGCTAGTGGCCTGTGTAGGTCATGTTTAGCAGCCTGCATCTGCAGCATAGGAAGGGGACTCTCTGCGGGAACTAGTGCTCACACATGCACACACTTTGGTTAGTGTCCCAGTGGGATATCTTTCTTTCCTCCCTATGTTATAGGAAAAAAATATTTTTTTTTGCATCAGTGTTGTGGAAAGTATTTTTCACACTTTTGCAAAGCCTTTATAGCTTCAGAAGTCTCTGCTGTCTGAAGAATTGAAGAGCTTTACGCTCAAGGTGCCCCACCCTGCGAAATATTTGCACTCTGATGTTGAGAGCAGGCATTATAGGAAAAGTGAGTGAAATGGATAAAATATCAGGAAACAGTTTCAATATTTTGGGGTTTCCAATTGTTCTTTTCACCTAAACCCTATATAACTTTGGAGCTACATGAGCACAAATGTAGAGTGACAAAGGCAGGCTGTACTTTGGAGAGGACTGCACATTTTTGAAGATTAGGTGGTTTTCAGAGATGCTGCTTTTCAGTCTCTGCTCATTATAAAACAACAATAGAAACCTAAGAGGAAGATTTCAAAGCAAACAAATACCTATGCAGTTAGTCTTCTCCAAGTCTGTGCCATTTTTGGTCATTGTAGATGCAAAGGGTATCCAAATAAGCATTTACAAATCATTAGTAGTTGTGGTACTGTACCACAGATTTACTAAAGGAAAAGGCAGCTGAATTTTATATTTTAGTAGTGGTTTTTGCCATTTCTGTCTTTTAAACCTATAAAAATGCTTGTAGGTGTATCATATCACTGTGCTTTTTAATGATTCAATACCAACTCAGAAAGCCTGCATTTGGCTGTAAGAATGTTAGCCGAATAAAATTGGATAGAATATGTTCTAAATTAATGATGAAAAAATAGTGAATAAATATTCCTTGGCTCTCTGGCCTGCCAGTATCAGCACTTTGTGACCCTTGTCATTGTTTATGAGTCCTAAAGAAGCAGGTTAATCCAGGACAGCTGTCTGAATTTGCTTGGGACTTCCCTGGATTTTGTAGTCCAGCCCTGGATGTTTACATGTTCTCCTGAAAGCCCAGATTTTTCAAAACAGATGGGGCAGAAGGACTTCTACTACTACAGACACTTGTGGAGAAGCACGCTCATGACTCCTGTGTCTGTCCTGCTCTCTATGAACTCCTGTATGCTGGATGGAAGGGAGAGGGATCCTGAACACTTCTTTTAACTCGAGAAAGAGTGAAAATTTAGGAAATCAGAATGTATGGATCATAAATAGTTGAAAATTCTTAAATTCCTCACAGAAAAAAGACCCACTGCTCCTTCCCCAACTGCAGGGAGGCTGGTAACTGATGGGAATAGGAGTGACAGAAAAAGGGAAAGCATTTATGTAGTAGAAATCTGGTGATAGTGAAACCTGGGCATTGGTAGTCTGTGCTTTTTTGCTGTCAAGGACTGACACACTTCCTACTGTCACAATCAGAAAAAGATAAATAGAAATTCCCTTTCCAACAAATTTAGCATCTTAATTAATTTAGTGAAGTGTAAGATTACAAACAGAGTTAAGAACAAATTGTAACTATGTAGTTGCTATATAAAAAAAATTGATTGCCTTTAAAATCAGCTTTTCGTAACATAGTATGTTTGGTTGTCTTAGACATATATGTTACAGATATAAGTTATATATCAAACTTTAACTCTTAGATTCCTGTGTTTGAAGCTTTTTCTTGGTGGATAGTCCCTCTAACACAGTTATCCTTAATTTACTGATATTGTCTGTAATCCTATTTAACATGATGTCTATTTGGGAATTAATATTTGAAACTTTGAAAGTAGCAGTTTCTGTACCTGGGGAAGTGTAACTTCTGAACAAAGATGTGCCCTTGTTAAAACTGTAGAGAAGGTTTGGAGGTCCTCTGGCTTACCATCAGCATGCTGTGTGTAGCGCAGATGGTTAAACTGTTATGAGGCTAGAGTCTGATAATTCTGGTTTATGATCCTCTATTTGTCTACCACCTCTTTGATGTGAAAATGGTATAGCAAGTATTCAATAATTTACATACTGTACAATATAGCTAAATATAGATGATGCATTATTCTTCCATTTAGCCCCATTTGAATTGATTGATTACCAAATCTTCCATTTATCATTTATCAGCATTGCGATTATTTATAACTTGTGCTGAGTTTACGAAGAATGCATCAATCAAGAATCTGAGTTGCACTTCCCTGATTTATAATGGATATTTTAATGATCAGTACCTGATCCTTTTATTGTTTGTTTATTTATTTTTTGTCAACACTGAGCTTGAAAAGAGTAGTGAGAAGATATGAGGCTAACGGTAAGGCTGAGAAAGATGACACCCCCCTTTTTTTTCCTTGCTTTGCACAATTGACTTTTACTATTGTAATAGTTGCTTAAAAGTGTACCACAAAAAGGAAAAATGATGCTGTTAATTTCAGTAATGAGATCAGTGGTGCCCAGGAAGCCACTGGGGACATTCAGATCCCTAGGACAGACGAGCATGCCACCACAGGAGGAAAAGATGGGACTGGGGCCAGGTGGCCAGTGCCAGCTGGTTCAAAGCCCTACGGAGGAAGACAGCAGGATATCTTTCAATTTTCCTCCTACCGGCACTGACTTGTAACAGCTGCCCATGGCTGAGGTTTCACTTACTCTTAGGTGTTGTGATTTTTTTATGGACTAGATCTCTGTTGTAAGTTTTTTTACAATCTGAGTGCATTTCAAGTCTTTACACAGGGTGAGAGCTAAACACGTTATGCTAGAGACACTGGTGTGCCACCAGACCGCTTTCCTTCCCACAAATCCATGTAAAATCCTTATTTAACCCAGTTGGCTCCCTGGCTTTCTCTGTGGTTCAGGTCTAGCTTTCTTTCCTCCATCCCCACCTTGCTTCTATCTGATGATTACTCCACAGGAAGCTTAAAGAAAGAGCCAGGCCTGATACACTGAGCAAACACTAAAGTCTTCCCTAGTTAAAACCTTCAATCCCAATTCATTCTTTTGGGTGAAACAAGTGACATTACTGCTGAATCTGAGGCTAGTGAAACAGAGAATATGGGGGTGCTGGCTCTCCTAAAAATTTCTTATTTGACTTAGAATACTGTTAAAATTCATTGAATAGCAAAATCACAGAATAGGTCCTTTTTGCCTATTGAATAGCTTTCATGTTTAATCACTATGCAACCTTTTGTGGTTTGGGCTCATCTAATTGCATTCTTGTTAAAAAATTGCACTACTAGTCAGTAGCACAACTGAAAAGTGTGGAGATGTATGTGGTATGTAGCTTGCTGGGCTTTTACCCTATCTGCTATCCTTATTAACATTTGCTCTGCTAAAAGAAAGGAAGATTGAACATAAAAAACTGAAGGTCGTCCATACAGTTGTCTCAATAGCAATCTGTGTGACTTTAACCCTGTTGAGGAAAAGTAATTACCCTTTGGCTTCTGATGACCTCAACTAACCTTTGTTGAAGGACCAGAGAAAATAAAGGCTGACCAACAGCCTGCCCTTCCTGCCCTGTGGTTAACCCACTCTGGGAATGAAGAACACCCTCAACAATAGAACGTGAAAATGTTGCCATGGAAATATCATTGGAAGAAGAAACAAAAATCTATTACAATTAATAGTGTTTTATTAGGTGACTCCTATAGAACTGTTTAATCCATGGAAGTTGCTCTATCTTAAGATCTGGGGTCAGAAAATTTCAGGAGGAATAAAAGAGGGAGGGAGAGGGTACCTCTTTAAAAATTCAAGAGCTGTTGACAGAGCTGGGATGGTTTGCATGAGATAAAAGAATCAGATGTTGCACACTGTAAGTGTGGGAAATG
The DNA here is from genome assembly GCA_026212715.1 of Elanus axillaris. Lineage (NCBI taxonomy): Eukaryota > Metazoa > Chordata > Aves > Accipitriformes > Accipitridae > Elanus > Elanus axillaris. The sequence continues at coordinate 10,862,928 of JANZLQ010000086.1, forward strand.
ATAGAAAAGAATAAATGCAATTACAGTAACTGCAAATGATAACCACCAGCTATCCAACTGGTCAGGAAGTGTATTGATACAGAAATATTTTGGTTTTGTTATGTGGCAAATAATAAGAGTCATTTATCTTTTCATATTTTTTTCACAGTACTAAGGCCTTGCCTAGAGAACACCAGGTTATTTGCAGAGTGTGTGCTGCTTTTGTGTATCTGGCATTTTCCAAATAGTGCCCTATAATGCTTTTGGTTTGATTATTTTTTTTTCTCCTTTTACTGTTTATTAGATTTGACACCTTGCAATACATACTACATTTCTGTTAAATTCACTGGTCTACTTCAGTTTGGTTTAGGCTGAATCTTGTGCTGTTCGTTACCCCCAGTAACTGGTAGTTCCAGTTGGAGCTGACAGTGCTGCACATTTTCAGTAGTTTAGTACTTTCTAACAAATATCAATGGTTCTTTGACCAGAAAAAGATGAAAAATTGTGAAGACATAAAAAATCTACGTGTTGCTGATCTACAGTATTCCAGTTTCTAGAGCATGATAAAGCATTTCAATTAAGTGAATTCTATGACATTTCCTTATTCACATGACAAATTACAAGACTTCAATTAATGTAGGAAAAAGTTTTAAATCTGTGTTTCTGTATGTGTTTATCTAAACAATTTTAAATTACCATATTGCTTTTAAGAGAAATAAGAAATTTTAGCAGGTTTGTTTTAAGATGTATTGATACACAGTCATATGCATATATTTTCTGGTATTGAAAATGAATTCAGAATAACACTGTTACATCTTTTAAGAATGTTGCACAAAGTCATACACCAGCTTCCTATTTTGGTCTTTTTCCCAAAGCACAAATATTTAAAATGCTAAGAAGATGTCAACTGAAATAACTTTCAATGGTATTACTGATAATCTCACTGTTAGGGTAAATGGGAGCAAGTCTATGCCCTAACTGTGTATTTCTTCTAATAAAAGCTGAAGGGATGCTAAGGAAATGAGTTGCAGTAAATGTCATATTAAAATCTTTTCCTTCTTTTAAAATGCTGAATAAGAGTTTTTTCTCCAGTATTTTTATGTGTCAGCTTTTATTAATACAGGTGTGGACTTTCACCATGGGAGTACTCTTCAAGTTAAATATATTTTCAAATAGTAATTTGAAAAGAGAACATAGTATGCTGGGCAGAAACAAACATTTATTTGTGCATGAGAAAGACTTTCATGTGAAACATTAAAAAAAATTCAGTATTGCAAATATGATAATTTTCTTAACTTTTCCTAATTGTAACAATATTATTGAGTTTCTAAAGTTTGTTTGCCATTTGAAATTTTTGAGCACAGAGTACACTATGTCTAGATGCAGAACTACAGTAGTGATAGTGCACCCTGTCTTTTGTTTATAAAATGTAAAGTTGTCTGTTGCTTTAAAATGAACTGTCTGCTGCTATATTCATTTACAGCTCTGTGAACACTTGAAAAGGCTTTGGTCAGATATCTTTAACTACGTAAGCTTGTATCACAAGTTAGCAAAACAGTGTAAGTCCAGGATCAAGGCAATGTGCTTTGATTATTTTCAACAATAATTTTGCACGTGACTGGCTCCAAATTATTGTTTGCTGGTGTAACTCACCTGGTCATGGTGCTGTGGAGAACTATTACCTGTTTTGTTGACTTTTTCACTTTTTCCCTTGGGCTGGTGCCAAGATTTTCATGTTATTCCCTCTCCATTTCCAAATGCTGTAGGTCCATGGCATTCTGGCTGAAGCTCAGAACAGAAGTCAAGAAAGTCCATCATGATCCATGGAGTTTCTGTTGCTCTGTTTATTGAAGAGAGAGAGGAAGCAGGAGGAGAAGAATTACAATGTGTTGTTCAATGGTAAGCATATTGATAACCTGCTCTGTTCTTAGTACTTTGAGGAGTTTGAGAAATCCCCTTAAATTACGCATATCATATTATTTCTACATTATAAGTTGTTGTTAAGGTGTTCTCACTTGTGGATTATGTTCTGTCATGCTTTAATTGGTACATAGGCTACATCTTTTTCCATTTTAGCCTAACATAATTCTAAGGCCTTAGAAATGTTTTAATTTATCAAGATTTTAATTTGTGGGATTAATAAAGATAGAGGACTGAGGTATCTAGGAACCGTTAGTTGTTCCTGTTGTTGAGTGTTTGCTACAAGAAGAATTTTCTGACTGAATTAGTGATGAGCTGTATGTACTTACTCTGCTTTATAACGTGTTTCATACTTTCATTCTCTGAAATATATTATTGTCTGCCATTGTCAACTGAATGGGAAATTAAATACAAACTCTACTTATAGGGAATAATTTTACTGTATTACTGTTGTTTTGATATGTCCGTACAGGTGTATGTTATGTTATGCTAAGCATAGTATAACTTATATAAAAGAACTAGGTATGCAATACCAAAGCAAAATAGTCAGAAATGTTTTTAATTCAAGTGCAAAGTCTGGTGACATGCAATCAAATTCTTTAGAAAACAAAAACCTATTTATACTCAAATTAAATTTTGTTCATATGTTCATTGACATTTTCACCATAAAACATACAAATGTAGTTTGGTAGCTAACAATTAATCTCGCTAGCATATTATCATACATATGTTGTGTAAAGTCAGAAATGGAATGATTTCTGTGTTATTCTGACCTGATAAATTCACAGACATCTATAAAATGCAAGGCTTTTAAACATACCACAATTCTTAAAGCTTTAATTGATCTAACATTGCAAAATTGGTGTATTTAACTAGTGGCCTTCTATTGTTCTATAGCATTATCTAAAAATATTATGCCTTTCAAGAGAAAGACTGACAATACCAAGCTTTAAATGTTGTATAGATGTTATAGGGAGAAAACAGAATTGATTCAGTCATCAGTGGTAATTGCGGCAGAAATATTAATTACAACAGGATTACTTCATGGCAAACTACAATATCGAAAGTACTGAATGAACATCTGATTCTCAAAAATGTAAACACAGTCTGAATATCCAAGGTATTGTAAAAATGTTTACAGGTTATTTTAGCAATTAGCACAAACTACAGAGGAGGTATTTTTAATAAAATATTATGACATTTCTGTAGCAAATTACTGTCACTTTAAAGTCATTTACTAGGTATTCATTAATAGTACAGCAATAAAACATTGAATATAGTTTGGATAAGTGTTTTTTGGTAGCCTACATCACACAGACAGAGAAGTAAATTTTATCTTGATGGTTTTGTTTTTAAAGCAACAGCAGTATTAGATATCCTAAAAGTTAGCACAGTCATTAAATACCTTATAGTGCTGTATCCCTGGTAATCCAATTTACAAAACTATTTTCTCAGCAGAAACTCCTGGGGTATACAGTAGTTCTCTTCAGTAAGCCCTTCCTGCTTTTTCTTGTCATGAAGCAGTGATGGTACATTTTTATCCTGTTGATAATTTGACTCTCTTTAAACTATTTCTTGTTGACCCACTGGATTGGTCTTTATTAGGGTGGAGGTAGCTGGAAGACTGAAGGACCGCAGACCATGTATCATTCTTCCTTTTTTACTGTACCTTAATATTCAACATAGCATCATTATTCTGAGGCAAAAAGAGAAAAGCTGGTCCATCATATATTCCACACATTGCTAGTCTTTCCTCTATGTCCTGCAGTGCTAGAGAAGGGGATTATTGCTGCAGAAAAAAAAGAATCTGGCCATAGTGTAGGAATAATCACTGCAGTCCAGCTCACCCCCACACCTCTCTTTCTCTCTCTCTCTCTCCTTCTCTCTCTCTCCCTCTGTTTGAGGCCCCAGCTGATTCAGTCTGCATCCATCCATACATAAATCATTGCCCTTATTCTATTGGTTACATGGTACATGGCAAGTATTGATTTTTTCTGTTGCCTCATTGCTGGAGAACCCATGGTTTTTGTGAGACTGAAAATGCAAAATTTTTTGCTGGAGATCTTGTCAAGGTACAAAAATGACAAGCGAGGAGGGTGCTATTTTAAGGTTTGTGTGACTTAAAAATCTTCACCTTCTCTGTTCTACTCTACATTTGCCTGTGTCCCAAAAAGTCGTGGCTTGTTTAATCACTACTGCTTTAGGTAGGCTTACTGGCTAAGCAGCAGGAGAATAAGCAAACAGAAACAGGGCATGGCCATTCTGAGGAATGCATTACAAGATTATTAAAAGTTTAATTTTCTTCTGAAACATTAACAAAAAGATAAAGAATAATATGAAAATAATGCCATTTTAAGGGAAGAAATTAATCCTAGCACAGGATGATAATATGCTGTAGAAAAATGGACATTTGTTTCCTTTCTGCATAACACAGAGATATAATGCCATGTTTAATTTTTGAGATAGGTCTTCACAGCATTTTGAAACATATTTACTAACCCTTTATTGGTATGATCGCTGTATTGAGTTAATTTTTCTCACCATTCAAAGCTGCCTGAAAATGTCTCACAAAAGGTGGCACCTTGTTTCCTCAAAAAAGTGTTTTTGAGGAATAGGAAGACGAGGTTATGAGAGAAATTATGAGATGTTCTCCTTTAGTAATAGAGAATTCCCTGGTATAAGACTCTGTCTTACTAAGAGCCTGATCTGAAACATACTGGAGTCAACAAGAATGTTTTCATTGACTCCGTAAGTGCTGGATCAGCTTCAGATTACACAGAAGCAAATACTTTCCTTTTTTTGGATACGGTCACTTTCCCAAAGTGAAATGGGTTAGGATGCGTGGTTTATAGATGGATGTAGGATATTATTATATTTAATCTGATTACATCTTTTAACATTTTTAAATGAGATGTATGCAAATGTGTGTGTGTTTTCTTTAATGCCTGTAATGCAAAATCTGACTCATGCCTACCCTGTGCTATTCCCAGTTACTATGTTTTGCTTCTGTGGTGGGTTTTTTTGCATTTGAAAACCACTGCCTATTCTTTTTACCTACACTACCTTTAGACTCCAGTCTTTCACCAGATGTTTTGTGGACTCTATTTAAGTCATTTTACCTGACTTCTGCCAATTACATATCCAAAGCAGGTGATACTTTCTATCTGCTGTTTGCATGCAAATCAAATACCTTAAAAAATAATACAGCTTTAGAGCTTCTGGAGCTGTAGAAATTGAGCATAAATCTGAAATTATCAATAAGAAACCCCAGCCAGGCACTTTCTCTTGCTATATGGCACATACAGGAGCTGAAAACGTAGTGTGCTGCTGCTGGTCCTCTAGTTGAGAACCAGGGCTGGACCCTTCAACCATCTCTTCCCTGAGCTGGCTCCGCTCCTGCAGGAAACAGCCTGCACTGACCAAAACCTTGGGTCATGCTGGAGTGAGCCACCTCCCCCATAACTGATGGGAGCAATTGCTTCCTTACTAATGTACTTCTTTTTCTCCAAATGTGTGTTGCAACTGTTTTGAATATGTAACTTTAAAAAAAAAAGTAAGACTGAGGGAAACTTGAATACTGGATTCAAAATAATTCATAGAATTTTTGTTTAGGAAAAAGGGCATTTGCTCATCAGCAAATGAGCTTCTTGCTTCACCAGAAATGTAGAGTGAGTGAAAAATATGCCTTTTGTCTCACTGTAAACCGTAACTTTCCTACTGTTTCTGTATACATACAGGCCAGATCTTCATTATATTCAGTAGTAATTTTTGTAGTAACTGAAAGGAGAACACTTCTTTTTTCTGTAATCTTTGTGACAGTGACTGTGTACAAAAGGGTTTGTTACGTGTCTGCGTATGACTCATTCAAGCCAATTTGCTGGTTTAAGTTCACTCCTTTAGCCTTTATTAGTAAAAAAGGAGGGTTATTTGGCTAGCTGAGGTATATTTTACCAGCGTAGCACCAGTAGTTCACTGGTTATAACACAAAAAAAAGATACTGAAGAAATGCTAGTCTAAATTTGAATATTACCAATTGTGTTTCATTGGTTTCTTATAGAGTATCAGGACAGAAAATGCCTTCAGAATTTTTTCCCATTTCCCAAGTTTTTAGGACTCATGTTCTATATAGGGGCATGGTTCCCTTGTATATGTTTCCCTGGAGCCACCCAGCCTGAAGTCTGGGCATTCACAAGGCAATTGGCCTACCTATGTTAATATAGTTTCGCTGTAGTCTATGCTCCTCCTTAAGCAAGGTGTATTTTCATCACAGCTCTGGGTGTTTTGGTTGAAAGCTTGGCAGACACTGCATACATACAACACAGAAATGCATTATGTACATGCTTCTCACCATCACTATTCTTTGTGGTTTTCTTTTCCTTTGAGATGCTGCATTGTGTTTTCCGTCAGTCTTCTGTATAGAAGGATGGATGCTCTCCTCAGTGTAACCAGCACACATGCATCATGCTTGCCAGTCCCCGCAGTACTGACTCAGGTACTGGCTGAGGTAGGTTTTTAGTATGGCTTGAGGAGTTCACTTGTTACTGGTCACAGGAATAAGGGAAGTCTGAGCATGCTGAAGTTGCTGCCAGTGAGGCAAGAATTGGTCTTATTTGCTGGGCTTTTGTAGCAGAACTGGCTGCACAAATCATTCTGGAAAGTTCCTCTGCATGATGCCAGATTGGTAGCTCTTGAAAGCTTTATATTCTTATATCATAGGTTATTATACAAGGGTCTGGATGAGGACACCTTAGATTTCTTCCCATTGAAAGGAACATAAGTGACTTGAGAGCCCTGTAACAGTCCTTCCAGTGTGTGTGGGAAGTTGTCTCAACATTGCTGGTTGTTTCCAGAAAGAAAGTGGAATACAGACAGTGTGATGCCAGAGCATGGGTCAACACATCATCTTCCTTCAGATATTATGGGACAGGCCGTGCCCACTGCTCTGCAGGAAGGTGGGCAGTTATATGAAGTGTGATGGGGTTTTCTTTACACTGGTCAGAGACCTCTAGAAAGGGGAGTCAGCTACTCCTGGGCTGGTACCACTGCCTTTGGTGGCTGTTTATGCTTGCTGATAGACACATGTAGGTGGTTGCACTAATCTTGTGGACAGTGACACCATGCTCCTAATCTGAAGCCCATGCTGAACTATTGTTGTGCACCCAGCAGCCAAACCCTGATCATAACTCTTTTCTGTCCTGCTTTATAATAGCAAGATGGGGTTAGTGCAGCCAATTCAGCCAACTTCTTTTTGCATATCTCTTTTGCAGGAAAGTAATGTCGTTTTATTAATTTCCTTGAAGATGGACATGGGAATTAATAAATAACAATGACAAGAGGTAGAAGGGATTTTTCCTGTAGCAACCAATAATATCTTTGTTGAAAATACAAGTGAAGAGACAGAACTGCAAAGCATGTTTGTGTAAGATAGAGCTGAAGCATCCAGGGACATTAACCATTCCCTGAGCAGAGAGGGCAGAGCATTGCCCTTTTCCACATGACAGAAAGCCATCAGCCCGCCCTGGGAACCAGCCCATGCTGCTTCTCATGGGGTCACACACGAATACTGCATCCGGAGTTAGGAGGAGCTGCTGACAGCCAGGGCCAAGCTAACCCGGTCTCTCTCTCACCCATCATTAGTGACTTGCCATCCCCACTGTGCACAGCTGTATCTCTGCTAATGAAACATCAGAAAATTATGAGTCTGTTGGGCAAGAGCAGACTTTCAGCCTCAAAGACCTTCATAAATAAGGTTGCAATGGAGAAAAATAAGGCTTGCTAGTATCTCCATTTCATAGGTGAAGAAATTAAGGAATGCCAAGAGCTGGCACTGAAGCTGAGATCACGTTTGAGAGCTCCTGCTTGTGATACACGTGGCAAAAATTGCTAAAGAACCACGCGTACATAAATGTGGACGTTTGACCCCTATAACGCTGCCAAGGGCAGCGAGGTCTTTGGTGGTTTGCTTAGCAAGCATTAGTCACAAAAGCATCTGGCTCAGCTCAAACCTGTGTGTTGCATTTTCTTAAAAATAAAAATAAAAATCCCAAACCAAAAAAAGGAAGGAAATAGGAACACAAAGTCCTTTTTGCAGGAAGGCCTGCCTCTTTTTCCATTTTTCTCAGCCTGTTATTTTGTAAATCACACTCTTATACCCAGCAAATTAACTCCACACGTGGCAACATGCTGCAGGAAGTCTGTTGTGGATTTATCCATTTAAATAGGAGTGGAATATAGTGCCACTTCATTTAACCCATGCTGAATGTTGTGTAAGATCCCAGAAAAGTTATTCAGCAATAATTTTAAATCCCATCCCTGGAAGGAAGAAAAGAAAAAAAAAAAAAAAACCTTCGGACTATACAGTTGGAGCCTGTAGTTGCAATAAAATCCAGGAAAAGGTTATTTTACCTGAATTTATCGCTTAGCAACCAAGAATCTACCTCCTGAGATTGCCTTTCCTGGGTTACCAAGTAACTGGCTGTGACAATTACCAAACAGCTGTCCCAGGAATCTACATAGCCTTTAACCTCCGTCAGCTGAAAGATGGGCTGATGACAGCTAACAAACAATAGAAACACACCCTAATATTTTATTTAAGAGCTGAGGGAAGCCACAGCTGTATGGATCATTCAGCCAGCTGGATTTAACTGCTTCAAACTGCATGTCCTGTCTTCAAGAAACTGCTTTATAGCCACGCTGTGTGTTTAAAGATGCATTTGGGTCTTTGTCCTCCAAACTTTGTGTCAAATAATTGAATCCAAACTATCAAGATAGGTTTTGCTATTGTGCAGGAATGGTAAGCAGCTAATTAATAAGTGGGGATTTTATTTATGCATCCAGTGATTTACAAAATTTTCTCATTAATTAATTGTATTCCTCTTGGGTTTTTCTGAATGTAGCTGTTCCACTGATTATCAGTAAGAGGGAGAACGTTAAATATCAAAGTAAAAAAGAGTAATTTAAAATGAGGGGGAAAAGCATAATTAAGACTGTTAAGATAAAATTAAGGAAAAAAGAACATTGAGCTTAGATCTTGAGAAGAGCTACTTCATAATGATGGGGATTATGTCTGGGTGTGGTTTCCCGAAGGAAACAAGGAAAACTACCATCAGCAGTGTGTGGAAGTAAGCTGGAAACAGTTTAAAACACTGTAAGTGTTAGATGTACAAATGCAGGTGTCAGTCCTGAGCAGTGGCAAGTGCTTTCTTTTTCTCCATTTTTACTTTCTGTGATTTTATAGTGTTACAAATAGCAGTCAGCAAACTTGCAACAAATTGCAAATGCAACGTTTTATGCTGGCGCGTTAGATGCCCTGAGCCTGGAGAGATTTATGGATATGCCTTCTTCTACAAGTTGTGAGTGGCTCCTTTTAGTTTAAAATAGAAACAGGAAAAAGGTTTTTGGAAGTTAAGGGCCCCGTTCACATTTACAAATTCCGGGCATGCAAGCTGTGGCTGAAATGGCAGCAAGCTCACTTTCTCCCTGCAGGCTTGGTGCAGGTATCCAGAGGGAGAGCGTTTGGAAATCAGCTGTGTCTTGCTGCTGCTGCTAGTCTAGCATATTCTGGTTGAAATATTATAAACTGCTCTGCTACACTCTTTTTTTTTTTTTTTTTTTTCTTTTCTTCTTTCTTTTCCCCTGGCGTGTTCCATACGCCACAAAAGTAAGAACTGGCTCAGAAAATTCTTCACTAGATTTCCATTGGCAGCAAGTTCACAAAGGAAATTTTCCCCTGGCCATTTGTGGCCAGAAGCCTCCTCCCTGGCACTGGAGGATTCTTTAACTGGCTGGTCAAATTAGACTAGATTTAATTTGGCTACCTCTGCTTTTTTTACATGATTTTTAAAGCAAAATTGATAACATTTACCCTTTCACTGCACACAACTGTAATAACTATTCAGGTACTTGGGCAATAGAGGAGTTTTTGGTTCCTGAAATAGGTTAAAAACCCCATAGTTGCATCAGCATCATTTCTACTGATAAAGTGACATCTCTCATGGCATGAGTGTCCCACTGCACATACAGACAGCTTTTCAGAGTGAGTCCATGCTGTCCTGCAAGAAGGAAATGTTGAGAACTGTGACACACCTGCACGTACCAGTACACACCTGCTTCTGTTGGGCACAAGTGTGCAATGAGCTGTCAGCAATAATACCTTCTCCCTCAGAACTTAATTTAAACCTTTTTTATTATCAGTTGATTGAAACTGAGTGATGATGGATATGTGAATGCTTAGAAAATGAGCAAAGACCTTGGGAATATTTATTAAAAAATATTGAAGCAGTCTTTTGTTGATATTAGTGGCTTGTCTTTGCCATCGTTACCCTGTCTTTACATGTCTGCTGTGGAGATCTGGCCAGGCTTGTAAGCTCTCTTAACTCAGATGTCTGAGGGAAATGGCACCATGGTTGTATGCAAATCAGTGCATCTTTGGGGAGAGCAGAAAGGATCTCAAACTTGTTGCTGCCCAGAGTGTGGTTCCTTTGCTGCTTTCATGTATCCTTTGAGCTAAGCGCCAAAGGTACTTTCACTCCTAAGCTGATTATTGGCTTATTTGGGTATGAAGGGAGGGGAAGGAGATCACAGCGACTGTCTTGCTTGCACCCTGTCCTGCTCATTGTTTGTCTCCATTGCGGAATTTGATATAGGAAGGCTTTGCTGGGACAAAGACAGATTGTCTTGATGACAGATGATGGTTGTCCTGTTTTCTGGCTGGTAGCTGGTTGGTTACGTTGACAGATGTTGCAATGATTCTTCTGGCAATATTCTGTTATGCTGACTGTTCAAACAGGAAATTCATCTTTTAGTATTTGCACATGTTAAATGTTTGTTTTAGTAGGAATCGGCTCTGACAGCAGGCTGGTCAAACAGTGTATTTTTGTAGCAGCAAACTCTGGAATTCTTGAGGTCCTCATCATCCTTTAGGTCTGCTGGTGCTTGGCTTGGAGGTTTGCTCCCTGAAATACCACAGGACTGACTTTTGAGGAGAGGAGACGTGAGCTTTTGGGCTCCAGGTTGCTGCTGTTTCACTCTTTTGGTGATGTGTGCCTGTGTGTGCTTGATGGCACTCTGTTCAAATCATACCACTTTGGGAAACTTGGTAAGGTTTGCTATATGACAGAGTCTGCTGTCTTTGTTCTCCCTTTAGTTTCTGAAGATTTGGTTTACTGAGTTGGCCTCTTGTCTAACATTAACACAAGTGAACAGGAAGGTGGCTGTGGCTTGCGAGGACATGCAAGAAGTGCTTTCCTCCTAACAAATGCTAGGAGAACATAATCTGAGGAAACTAAATTTCCATCTCAATCTCTGTTTGGTGATAATCCCATTTCAGGTGACTGCTTTTTGACTTCAGTAGGCAGCTTGTTTGAAGGACAGTCTGCAAATGCTGGTGTGATTTAATGCCATACACTTTAACTTTTTTCCTAAATTTTCATCGAGGAAAATTCTGTAGACTATTTATCTGAGGGCTGAAAGTGGCTCTTTCTTGTTTGTCATGGCATTAGAGATACCTTGGTGAAGATCTGTTGTGTTGTCCTTCAGAAAAAGTTTATGATATGTCAGAAGTTACATTACTTCTGTAAGTATGGTGTCTGAGCTGAAGACAAGCACATTATGAGGAGTTGCTACATATGGACTTGTGGTGCGTATGATGGAGGAACGGTTTAATCTGGTCAAGACATCTCCAGACCCCTTCACCACCACTTAGTAGGTGAGAAACAAGTGGCTGCAAGTTGCATATGAAAGCTGCTTTGTGTCTTGCCAGCCTTTTGGAAATACTTCAGAGCTACAGCTATTTTGAGTAATGGAGCTTGGAAGTGGAAAAAGGCTTTGTGGCAAGCCTAACGTATGCATTTCTGAGAAACGCATTCATTTCCTATATCATTATTTTTGTGTCATTTGACAGGAATAAACTAATGTTGAGAACGTGCTCAGGTGAGTCAGATTACAACACACACATGTATTTGCAATGTGTGTATTTGCACACAAACATTATACAGTTGCATGAATAACTGTGTGCATACATAACAAAAATGTTTTCTGATTTCTGCTTACAACAGTTTAGGTGCAAAATATACACTACTCATTAATTTATAAGAAAACCAGAAAAGTTCATTAGCTAGTGAATCTTTGAAAATCTTACGCCTGCAAGAAAGTAGAAGAATCCTTGAGAATCCAGTGCTGACTAGCATTGATGAAATGTAGGAAGTACAATGAAATACATCATTCCAAAACTGGCATTTGTGTATCCTGGCATTTGGAGTGATACTGTCAGTTTGGAATTTGCATTGGTTGTTCACCAATTAGTTGAATTTTGAACAGATGTGGTTTCTGAAGATTTAGTGTCTTGCATGTTTTGACAGTTTTACTGATTACCAGGATTTTAGATACTATCTTTCTATCTTGTTTTATTATTTTTCCTCTCAAATGCACTCACCCTAATCTCTGAGTAACAACACTGGTTCTGGAAGGGGGACACTGTTTGCAAAAGAAACTCAGAGGTGTTTTCATATATGTTGGGTGAAAGTGCATTGCAGGAAAAGGCACTGTCTTTTTAGAAAGTTTGGTTTTAAGCACAAAATAATCAGGATTTGGATGTTATTAAAGTAACATTTTTGTGAAAAGGAACTGGATTTATAAAAATGAACCAACTCTTCAGCCAGATCCATTATGAATTGCAAAAGCAGCTGGGAGATTTGGCCAGAAAATCAAGGTTGGGTTTTTTTCTTCGTCAGAGTTTGTAAGATATTTGGAGGGACATAACATTTATTTCTTATTTCTCTGAGTTTCAGTCCAGGCCTTGGAAAAACCCATCTGACAGTGAGTTTGTTTGTATATTTTACATTTTTCCCCTAAGTATGCTAGGCTCATTAGCAAGCCTTGGAAAAGGCATGCTTTGTTAACGTTAATATGGAAAACAAGATACTAAGGGCTCAAATCTGTTTCCAGAATATAAATAAGCATAGCTTCCTTTGGACCAGATTTTGACCACAGTTATACTGGAACCCTTGTTTCAGGGAGAATTACGAATGTACGTTTGCTAGGAAATGCTGCTCCTTCAACAAATTTCCTAACAGTGGTCGCTAAGTTTATGCCTACAGGATACACACATCTACATACAGAATGACTGCAGTGCATCAAAAATAGCTGCGTAGCACTGTATAGCATGAATAGGCATGAATAGGATATTGCTTATTGCCGGGTGGGAGATACTTGCCCAGCAGATACAGTGCAGGAGGAGTGTGGACATCAGGGCTGTCCCAAATCCTCTCCTATGCCAGGAGAAGGCCCGTGCTCCATTTCCTTTCTGACCCATAGCCCTGGCCAGCAGCAAGCAGGCACAGGGAGTGAATAGTCTGCTGCTGGCTATGGGCTCGTTCCTCCCTGGAAAAGTTTCCTGTTCCTGTGGATCAAGGGAAAACAAATCATTTTTCCTTGCTTTACATGGAGCAGTTCCTTTGGTTGTGGTTTTGCCTCTAGCAGCACAGAGTACACTACTGCTACACATAACAAAGACGTGGCAACGACAGCTTAAGACTGACTGGACTGTTTTACTGCATCCAATAACCAATATGTGACACAGTATAAATACTATAGGGTCCCCTCTAGTGTGGTGATCAAAGAAGACACTGCTCAAAATTATGCTTCAAAGACTTAAATGAAATAAGAAAATTGTGTCTGTGACATTGGATAAAGCAGTTGTCTTCAGCTAAGCATCTTCATTTTTATGATAAATTTTTAATTAAAAGATTGGATTTGAAAAGTTTGTATGTATTAAGCATCTGTGTAAGCACCGCTTAACCAGTTGGCACAAGGTGGATGTATCCTCGTTACTCAGAATTTATACTTCCCTGTTAAGCCAAAGTCATGCCTATTCACTGTCATTATACTAAACTGGGTCCTGTGGTGATCTTCTAATTCCAAAAATACAGTGGCCAAATAAGCCTTGATGAAAATGGTCCCTGTTTTTAAGCCAAGCACATGGTAATACTAGAGAATATAAAGAGAATGGAGCTGCAATGATACTGGAAAACTTGGGATATCCTAAACTGCTGCTTGAGAAAAATACAGTTTCTTGAGGCACGGTGTAAAATTTTTCATTTGAAACATGTTCTGATGCTCAAATCTCCTCAAATTATGACATTTACTTGGGTTTTGAGCTAATAACCAGAAGAGTACTTACATGAATCTGAGCATGACACCAGGTGACACCTTTTTTGGTTGCTGAAATATTTAAGGCTGCTGTGGTACCATGTGGCAAACTCTGTAAAATAATTTTGATTTTACACTGTTCTGACTCTAATTAGTTTTTTCTGTAATCTATCTGTGATAGCAGAAATATCTTCATCATTACAGAATGTTTATTTTCGTAGGGTTCATCAGCTTTCTCTCTTACTCTATCTGAAATCACCTTTTGTAGCATCATTTAGTTGCACTGGAGATAACAATATTCTATTTATGATATTAAAGGACAGCTAGATGAATCCTAAAAACTCTCAGGTAATCTGTTTTTGTGCATGTGTCCGTAGCAATTTTACATGGTGGAAAATAATGCCTTTTTATATACTTCATAATCTGCTTTTTGTGCAGCAAAACTACATTTAGCTCAGTATAACTACACATCGACTTCTTAATCTTCATGAGCATATGCATTTTATTATAATTTTCACTTACAAGATTAAATGTTATGTCTCGCTTATTGCAGCAGTGCACAGTTGTGTCATTTGGTGGTATTTACTAGAAGAGCAATCCTCTTCCAACTGGAGGAAGTTGGTACGAGAAAAATATTTTCATGTATGTGCATACTTGCCGAGCAGCTCTGAAGTTGCAGAAGAGTAAGTCTTTTAACGGTGCAATTTAACAAACTAGTAGGAGGACTCCCTAGAGCTCTGGGACCAGCAGAATTTGCCTTCCACTTTCCTCTCATATCCTCTTTGGCTGGAGCTAAAGCAAAGTGGACTGTTTTAAGAGTACAAGGAGTATATGCTGTTAAGAGTGCAGATAGTAGAAGGAACGGTCTGCCTAAGTATCTGCTCAAACATTTTGGGAACCCTCTGTGTATTTGATTAAACTTTTCAGTAGTCAGAAAAGCTTGTCATGAATGCACGTGCAGCAAATCATTCATTACTTCTGGGCTTCGCAGTCTCAGAGAACAGCCTGCCTCACGGTATTTGTATGCAGTACTACATCTTAACTTGGATAACTCTAACCCAACATTTCTGGAATAAGCAAATTTCAGAGTTAACTGTCAGTTTTGTCTTCAGCTATCTGCCTGTGACTTACACAGTTCCTAGCCTTCACTGAGGCATGAGTGTCTATTTTTATGTCATCTGTATGAGATAATGAAGTGTCATTCTTCTTACTTTTTAACTGAGGAATTGGGTTTCAGGGAAATTGCACAACTCTCCAAAGAAGAAGAGGTGTTTTTTTTTCCCTGACTGAAGTCCACATCTTCAATCATGGACCATCTTCCTCATTTCATTTGTTCCAAGACGGTTTTAAAACTCTTTTTACAATAGGAAATATACTTTCTTGTGCTTACTAGAGGCTAAACAATTTTATTCTGACTTAACATTTGTCTGAAGATGTTTTGTTGTTTTCTTGAATATTTTAGCCAGAGTCAGATAAAGTAGAAGGGTGGACTGGAAACTCCTGTTAAAAATCAATCATTACAGTTGTTGCTGTTCCTTCTACAGAAGTTCTGAAAAGATCTCTCCCATAACTACCTCATAACTAATTTGTCTTGTTCCTTTGCAGAAACCAGTACACAGTAATTGCTTCTTAAATGCTCTGATTGCTTCTCAAATCCATATTTAATGGATATGGAGTGGTGAAAGATTATCAGCAGACATGAAAGACAGTATTGCCTGTATGCAGGCTTAATTTGGTTGGTATCTGAGCAATGGCAGTGTTCTGCAGCAAGAGTGTAGAAGGAGCTATATGATGGCACCAAAGACCTGAAAAAGGGTAGAGGACTGACAGCCAGAGAATTAAACCCCATGTATTATGTGGCAGTAGCATGCTGAGGTGAGGCTCTGAAGGAAGTCATACTCCAAGTGCTGCCTCAAGAAGCAGAGGTAGAAGATGTTCGTTGGCCTGTGTAGGGTGTCCTACTGCAGAGATGTTGGAGGAAGAGTGAAACCCATAGCACTGGCTATAAGCTGAGTAAGACCAGCTCAAGTGAACATCAGTGGTGTGTAACCAGTCCTGCTGTATCAGGAACACTCTGGAGGATGGCACTGAGATCCTCCATTCATTTCTCATGTCATTGGGGTGCGCTGAAGAGACCTCTTGTGGAAACCTTTAGGTGAATTTCCTGACTTTGCTCATTAATGATATACTAGGCTTATTTTCTTCTTTGTCTTGTATCACTAATCAAGAAGTAGTTGAATTAGCTGAAAAGAAGGATAAGATAAATTACTAAGAAGACTTAACTGTGTGCATCTGAGGTCAGAAGGCTTCTCGAATATTCAAGGTGGGAGTTCACGGGACTATAAATGAGATTAGGCAGGAGGATACCAAGTTCTCTGGAGAACTGAGATGCAGAAATTCGTATTACAAACTAGCTGTGAAAATCTAGAGTTATCTGAAAGTTTTGGGGCAATTCCTTTCTGTTTTAAGATGGGAGAGCAAAGGATTATGCTTACATTCTTTCCAACTGCTGTATTTGATGAAGGGAATTTCCCTGAAATGTAACTTTTTTGTCCTTGTGTCAACAGGCTTTGCCAGAAAGGTATTTTTCCTTCTGTATTAATATTAAGGTAGTAAATTGTCTGTCCCTGTGTTCACTTGCTAACCTTCTTCCACCC
Source organism: Elanus axillaris (assembly GCA_026212715.1). Taxonomy (NCBI): domain Eukaryota; kingdom Metazoa; phylum Chordata; class Aves; order Accipitriformes; family Accipitridae; genus Elanus; species Elanus axillaris. The sequence goes on from JANZLQ010000086.1 coordinate 10,879,631, forward strand.
CCCTGCTCCACCCTGTATTTGCTCTGTAATTTAAGTTCATCTTTCATGAAAACCATATGTTGGATTAAAGACAGGGTATTATTTTCATGCATTGTAATATACTCTATTACCTCCTCCATTATAGCACCATGAAAAAGTAATTATTATTCCATGTGTCACTGTGAATACATTTAAGATTCTTTAGGTCTTCCCTACCAAAAGTTGATTCCTGATTCGCCGCTCACATTCTTTTTTATGTCAGAATTAGCCAAATGTAAACATCTTAGTTTTATAAAAGACTTTTAAAAATATGAGAAATGCAGATTAAAAAATAATTAGAAAAAGCACTAGATTACAATTCAGGAAAATATTAAGCTAATGACAGTAACTTATTTTATACATTAAAAAAACCCTAAATAAAAGTAATTAGGTAGCAATATAAAGAAAAGAAATTCCAGTCTTAAACACTAATGCCTTCAAGCAGACAAAAGCAGTATATACAATTGCATTTGCTTTGACAATTTTATTTGCTCTTTTGAACAAAGGTTGAAACTAGATGGCTTTTAAGAGTTTATGAATTTATGTTTTTGCAGCAAGTTTAAACTGATTATACTAACTCCATAGAAAGAGACTTCATTCAATAAGTTTACTTTATTGTTAATATTCTATTCCCACCAAACCTCAGCTGTAGCTGTATTAAATAAAAATACAGAAAATGGTATAGTAACCTCACCATCTGCTGTACAGCTTTGGGTTTTGTTCTGGAGTTCGAGTTGAAATACATTACTTGAAATCGTGGGTTAAGTCGCTGAAATTAGATGGGACCCCTGCAGGCTAATCCATAGGAACCAGCCAATTCTTTTTAGTTTTCTGTGTTTGATTAGTTGTACTGTAATTAAAGAAATTACCAATAATCTTCTGTCTGGAAGTGATTAACCCACCAAGTGCTCATACCTATATTCTCTAAGCATCTTCAAATAATATAAGACTTCATTTATGTTCCTTAATAAGGAAACAAATGAAAATAGTCTACAGCCTTAATACTGTGGCTTGTGTGTTACAAGCTGTTCTGTCTTGTGCCTCAGTGATGTCTGCTCAATTGTTTCTGATTATGTGGCATTTTAATTAAAGAACTAAAATGCTATTTGTATAAGTGGAACGTGCTTCTCGGTACAGCCATTGACCATGGAGAGAAAGAAATCAGATAATGATAACAGCCACCTAAGCAAACGGAATCTGGCATGTTGACCTTGCACACTCGTGGAGATGTGGATATGATTGCTTGAATTATGGCTGAATTTCTCTTGGGCTCTCCAGAATCAGAGTTTTCATTCACTGAGGTACAAAAAGGAACAAAACCTAAAAAACAAAGCCTCTCTAAATTCTGACTTGTTGATGATGATAATGATTTTTGCTATTAAAAAAATGCAGATAGAATTATTTTGTTAGATTTGCAAACTGGAAGAGCAGAAAAATGCAGTTTCTTCCATATGTGGGTTCTCATTGGAAAGAGGAGATTCATAGACTGTTCCCCCAAAGGAATAAAAATTTTATGCCTAGTGCAAAATTCTCCCTGTGCAGGGATCTCATCGCCATGGATTCAGTGGGGAGAGTCCTTGTGAGTTTAGTGGCACTGAGCTGGTCTGCAGTGCCTGGATTAGGAGGTACAGACACTAACCTCTGGCCATTTGCTGTGGCTCGCTGGGGTCACGCAGAGCCCTGTGCCATGGGTGCAGCACGTTCCTGTCCTGCTGGGACACTCTCAGCCTCTTTGCACTGTGTTACCTACCAGGTGCCAGAGTTCAGCCGCAAAATTTATTTTGCCTTCCCACTCCCCTTGGACTCTTAACTTTTCTCCAAGTTCTTTCTAACCATGAGCAGTGGAAGGGATCAGGGGAAAAAAAACGCAAGGGAGTTTTCCCCCCGAGAGCAGCGCAGCATCTGGTGGGATAATGCACGGAGTGCAGCTGCAGCACCGCTTGGTCCCTGCCGAGTGCCGGCTTTCACCAGCAGCCTGCTCCCTGCTGAGATAACACAACACTAACGTCGCAACACATTGTATTAAAAATAATCTGATTTTGTCCAGAACAGGGCAGAGAAGGGCTCCTGGAAAGGGGCAAATGAAGAAGGACCGATAAGGTGGTTTTGTCTCGTTTGTCAAATATGGTCTGGGAATATTCCTGCGTGTGTTTTCACAGTAAATGCATTTCTGCATAGGCCTAGGTCTTGAGCTGTGCCCTGCACATTAGTAAGGAAGACACAGATCTTTCCTGTGACATTCCTGCAGTCTATCATTTAACTGTTTCTACCCATAAAATGAGGATAAAAGCAAGATAACCTTTTATAACATGCAAATTAATACAAATTGCTTCACATAAGTAGCATGGTATGTCACGTGTCTATATATAAAGGAGAGATGACATGAAATTTCATGAATGTCTGAAGTATTCTGCACTATTTTGGATGAGACCACAAAGTAAAATCCACTGTAAAAAATTTCTAAATTAAAAATTCTGTAATTTGAATGTTTCCTTTTGATAGACTGTAAATTGTATTGCTCTCACAGAAGCTTTTCAGTGGTTTCTTAGAAGTGATTATTCTCATGGCATTTTTTATTGAGCTTAAAAATCACTCAAATGTTCAGTCACCTTTTTAAAAAGAAAAAACCGCACACAAAAAAACCCCAAACACCACGATTAACAAAGCAAGATTTAAAAGTCCGTACCAAACTGAGTGCATATAATTAGGTTCTATAGATCTGTAATAAAACTGACATGAAACAAATGTGTATTAAATATGGATACTGAACCTGTATCAGCATTGCTATTGATGTGTCAACTGGATATTGCAAGAGAGAAACTGCAGAAGTGAAAGCTTTGAAGAGAACCATTTGCTGAGCCAAGGTATTTCATCTGCAGTGTTTCACAGCACAAAAAGGTCTGTGTAGGCTAGTTTATTCTGAGAAATAGGACTATAAATGCTATGTGAGGTTTTGATGTACTTTTAATATTAAGGAGGAGCCCATAGATGAACTGGGTCCTAGTTCACCTGTGCTAGGAGCCTAGGCACAAATCTCAAACCTATTTTAACCAATGGATGCATCCCCTTGATTTTCATGGGCTTCAAATGGAGCTCATAGGTCCCAAGGAAGCAGCATTTGGAAGAGCTAAGACTTCAGGAAAAAGACAGTAGAAATGGAAACTGTTTAAAAATGGAAATACGTTCCTTGCATCTTGCTGTTGGCATGATTGCTGTAGTAGGTAACAGGGAGAAAAGCAATGGGGGTAAATGAATGCTTGTGTACCAATTCTAGAAAGTTTTTCAGGAATAAATGAGTGGCTAATAAATATGTTTGGATTACATCTACTATTAGCTACTAAAATAGGTATTAAAATGGTTGCTGAGGTATTTGCAGGAGCTTTTATATTTGATCTCAGAAATATATTTATTATATTTTTATATTTAATCTCAGAAGTTTTCAGTGCACAAACCCTATTCTGTCTCACCCCCCCAAAAAAATAATTGCTAAGGAAATCACCCATCTGTGGACAGCAGCAGCATTTTCTTGGGACTTAATATATCACACTGTCCACACTTCCATAGCTCCTCCACAACCATTTGCTGCAATGCATTTTAGTTGTGTGCATCAGAATTTGTGTTAGTCTGTAATATGATATATAGTAATGGGCTTTTACAGTAAATAGAATTTATGGCTTCATTTACTGTGGCATGCAAATTAAAGTTCTGCGTAGTTTCATGCAGAAAAAGCTGCTTACACAGCATTTGTCATTGGCTGTTGATTGTTCTCAGGCTGTAGAAATAAGTAAGAGATTAGCAAAGAAGTCAAGTAAGTTTGTGTGGGAAGTATTACTATATCAAGCAAGATAGCACATTATGTATCTCCCCTTAGCATTACAATAATTGAAGGTTTGATAGTATTCAAGAACTGGTGGGGTTCTGTAAGGCAGTCATAGGCACTTTTTATTTGCTGTGGTTTTGAGCAACTTGTATTGGCTGAGAAGTGAATAGAACAGATATACTATGGAAATAACGTGAATTTTCATGGGCTCTGAAGTCATGGGAGTGTCAAAACTGAAAATGCCATGGTCTGACTTGTACCACTGAGCCTCTTCTATGACCATCCAATGGCACCTAATAACCCCAAGTGCTGGAGAGTGAAAAAATGAAAACAAAAATCAGGGGTAGAGGGAAGTTGCCTGCTGGATCTTAGGTGGCTCTCAGAAAAGCTGCAGTTGAGTGCTTCTGCCAAAACCTCCCAGTTCATAGCAAGACAGTCAAGGCAGAGGACACTTGTGATTGAACAGCAAGTAGAGTCTAAAGTCTAGAAAGATTGATGGCTTGTCCTGTCTCACACAAAACTGTGTGGCAAAACCGGAAGTGAGGGAAGATCCCCTGCCTGCAAAACAGACTTTCTCATCCCCTTGTTTTCTCTGTTTCGACTGTTTTGATTGTAAATTCTTAGGAGGCAGAAGCTGTCTCTTACCATAAGTTACACAGCACTTAGAACAGCATGTCTTCATCATGGCTGGTATTTCTAGGAATTATAGTTTTTTCCAAGTGAATACACATCATGGAGAAATAATACCACTCATCCTTACTGTATGTCCTTTCCAACATCACAAGGACTAAATGGAAATAGAGAATAAAGCTACTTTTCTGGTTCTAAAAATAATTCTTCTGGGTCATGTGGAAAATCATTGTGGAGGTTATTTGTGGGAGTTCAAATGTTCAGTTGTTCTGCTTTACTTTTTCTAGGAATTACTGCATGGCTGAGTGTCAGCCTCTGAAATTCTCAAAAAGCTCATGAAAAGAACTGCTGTGTTTCCTTTGGAAAAAATGGATGGCAGCGTAAAGAGAGAGAAAAGAAAGTGTGAGAATGTATTACAGCTTTACAGGGATTTGGAAATACAATAGAGAGTTTAGGATGTACCTACTGGTGTCACAACTCAAACTGGACAAGGAATTCACTTGGGGATAGATTTTATTATTCTTAATGTGTTATGACCCACCTTGAGGATAGAAGTACTGCTCAGCAATGGAAACGTGTCAGTGGAAAATCATGAGGTTTTCCTTGAGAAACAATGAAATTCCTCAAAGGTTAGTAGTGTGCAATAAAGAAGGTTCATGAGATGACTGTTTGGATCATCTTCAAAGTTGAGGGAAGACTATTTGATGTGCTTAGCCAAGGGGGCACTGCCACGAGTGAGTGTTTGTATGGACCCTGGTGACAACAGTAACCTGTAAAGTTTGTCCGAAAAAAAGATGGCTTTCCTGAAAGCTGCTGGCAAAGCCAGCATGCTGAAATAGCAAAGACTGCTAACCAGCAATTCCTGTGCTCTTAACTGTTTGCCAAAATCTAATATTTTTTTTTATAGTCAAAGGCTGAAAATAGGAAAAAATAAAAGAAAGTGCTGGCCCAGTGTAGAGCAAGTTGTTTCCTGATTCTTACATCAGTTGTCAAACCACAGGTCATCAGCACTGCAGTTTGCATTTCTGTCTCTTGAATAAAAGGAAGTCAGAACTGATTAAACAACAGATAGGTTCCTTCTAAGCACACCCAGACTTTTAAAGGCTACTTTGCTCTTTTTAGCTTGTATGCCAGTGTATATGTTTATTAAAAATAAAAATTCAAGATAGAAGCTTCCATCCCTTTGCCCTCTTTACATCTTTTTTCAGCACAAAATGTCTTTTTGAGTCAGAGGAAGTATCATATATTGGAATTTCTATGTCCCAGTAACAAGAAACAGAGGTGTGGGGAGGGCAAACTTGGGAAGAAAGCGAATGGTGGGAAGCTGTACAGGCATTTTTTTATTTTCTCCAGCTCCATCCTGTCTGTTGTGAGTGTCACATGTTAATAGAAGTAGGGCAAAAAAATTGGTTTTGTAGCCTGTACATTGCATTATTTTTAATCTGTATGCACTGGAGAGAAAACTCTGATGTTCATCTAAAACATCTTTATGTCAAATAAAGGAAGAAATAACCTCACTTGTCAATGCTCATCTTGTTTCAAGAACTAACATTTTATTTCATGTACTCTTGCTGTGGTATGCAAGGATGAGGGAGGAGGACACCACAGCACTGCGTATTTGTAGAAGAATCTGTTGTACAAAAATTGGAGGGATCTTAGCCTGAAAGTTTAAAATCCATTTCTTGATATCTGTAAACTTCATGAGCACAGCATTTACATTTTTCCCTCTCCTCTACATGTCAGCAGACTGAGAAGATGCTGAAATATGAGCTGATTGTCACCTTCCTGAGAAAAATACAGGCACAGCCAGCCACTAACAAACACAGAAATCTGAACAACTGAAAAACTGTGTCTTCTGCCTTAATTAACTTCCTTGGCTCTAATTTCTAGTCTGCCGTAATAAATGTTTAGCAACAAGGTTTGCAGAGCTGAAGAATGTTCGCACTATGAAACGTAACTGTCTAACATGATATCAAAACCTGATAATAAATTTAACACCCTGGGAGGCAGGGGTCTGGGTCAGAGGAAAGGTGACTTAGTTCTAAGTAGAACTAAATGCTGAAGGGATTTTGGTATATTAAAACTGCTGTAGGCAGGAGAAAATTAGGACTTTACCAAAGAAATACATGGAAAAGAAAGTTTTACTACTGGCTTTTAATCTTCTTGGCTTCTCAAGTACATATAGGGAACAGAGAATAATTACTGAATAATTTGTAGTAAGAATTGGCTGTGTTCTGTCGTGTTAGATATATGTGCGGCATTTGCTTCAGTATCTTCAGCCAAAACTTCCCTTTGTGCTGCTGCTGTTCAGGATGCTGAGTCCCAGGTGACTGCTGTTCATCATTCCATGCATGGTCTTTTGTAAATGCTGTTCTCTGAATTAGACCCAGTCCTGCTAGAGGAGCTCTGGAAACTCAGGCAACCTTGCATACAAGCTCATCGGGGCCTTGGGCTGGATGCTGGAAATTCTCGTTTCCATGAGCAGTTTAAATCCTGTGGAAAACTCCCACTGACTTTGCAGGGATTATCCATTTGCGGAAAGTTATTTTGAGGGAGGTACATTCCTTTGTAAAATGGCTGGCAAGAAGTCTGGGCAACACTTAGGTCTCAGTTCTGGACGTGTATTTTTGTTGGTCTGAATTTGTCCTGTGCATTGCACAGTGGGAATGTACTCCATGACTAGTGCTTGCACTTTCCATTTTAGTCTAATAAAAAGTAATAATAAAAAAAAGAAAAGAAGGCTTGAGTGCATAAGTGTTTTCAGATATTGGACCCCTTGGGCTATATCATGTTTGTGTCTTTGAACAACTCTCTGTAGAGATCAGAGTGCAATTCTGCTTGAAAAGCGTAAGACCCAGCATGACCTATCTTTTTTCAGGGCCTTTGGACTCCCAAGTGATGAAAACTGCATTGTAAATGGAAAATAAAAGTAAGTACAATGTTTTTCATTAATTTTCTGAACATTGCTATTAGTTATATTCTTTTAATATTTTAATACTTTATATTTCTATTTATAGTTGTTTTATGATCTCATTCATCTATGTATTTTCAAAAATATTCCAATATTGAATTGGAAGGTAAAGGAGAAAAGTCCCCATGTGAGCTTGTTTAAAGAACATGTTATCTGCTGTCTGGTCAACATATTTTCTGTGATGATTCAAGACAGAGAACCCTGTGCTGCATTTACATTTAAGACTTTGCTAGTAAAAATACAGTTCTTCCTGAGGTTATTCAAAATGAGGACCTACATTTCCCACATCCTACTGTTGTCTGAAATACAAAATCCCATCCTATATTGCTATGCCAGAAAATGTTAGCAGATAAAGTGCAAAGCAGGTCACGGTATTTCTAATTCAGATTAATGACCCCATTCAGCCTGTCTCCTTAGCAGGAAATTAGAAAGTGCTAGGAAGGAGAAAATAGTGATTCATAATGCGTGAATCCCTGTATTGGCAGTTGCACTCATTAACAGCTAAGATATTGTTTTGATATAAAATAATTGAGTCTGACTTATTTATGGGATATGGCTGTCTCAGCTCATAACAATTCCTTGAGAAGACTGCTGGCCCGATGCCCAGATTGAGGAAGAAGAGGTGAGTGATGGCTGTCAGCAATCCCTGGCCAGGCTAAATGCACAGCTGTCTTCTCCTGCTGCAGAAATGACCACAGCTGCTCTTCTCAAAGAACTAAAAAGAGTAAACACCTTCAAGAAGGTTTTGAGCAGTCAAGGAGAAAGCAATGAGAAACGACCTAGGAAAGCAGCTAATGTTTCTTGCATAATTTTATACGTGCAGTTATGTTTAAGTGCAGGGGTTGTAGCTTAGAGGACTGTAGAAGAGTATGTCAGCAGTCAGCATGGCTCCTGGAGATGCCGGACTAGATTTTGTCTGCAGTGGCTAGGTATAAAAGAGGTCTTATGTTCTCTGCACCTCTGTCAGCCAGAGTCCAGCATACAGCCACACACTCAGCTTCACTCACCAGCCACAGCCTTCCTCCAAGTCCCCGCTCATGCAAAATGCATTTCTGTGCAAAAGAAAGCAGAATTTTTGCCTGGAGAAACTGTTCCCGTTCAAGACCATTTAAGTCCAAGCTAGTATGGAAGTGTGGGATGCATTGTCAGAGGGTAATATTCATGCATGTCGCATGGGCGTGGAGTAGGAAGAAGCTCTGTGTGGGGCAGTACACAGGATTTGCAGCTCTTTCATTCTCCCACTCTTCTCTAACCTGTGTGGAGGGCAGTATGACTTGATTTTTTGTTGAACTGTATAATCTCTGCCCCTGCAGTGAAATCTTTGTTGCTGAAAGACAGCAGAGCTTTTCTGCTTAGTAGGTGAGGTTCTCACTGGTCACAAGAAATGCTTAAATGATCCTGAGAAGGAAGGACCAAACTTTCTGGTCTCTGGGGGAGTGCTGTAGCATCCTGATATTAGGGTTTTACTCCTGCATTTGAGTTCTTTTCCCTACCCAGGGGCATAGCACCGATTTCTGGCAGATACTGATTTGAAAGATGGCAAAAAGAAGAAATGATGTAGCAATGTCTCTGACGTGCCAGGCAAATCCTTAACCAGCAGGCAGTTCATGGAGTGGCACTGGCTTTGGCCATGGCCCAAAGAAAAGGGACTACCAGTACTGTCACTTTGTGAGAGGCTCAGGTCCATTTGTGCCTGTTAGTTTGGAAATGTGCACTGGACCAAGACCCAATGTGCAGAATCGAAGGGGACCATAGGGTATGAAACGTTAGTGTATAGGAGGCTAGGCTTGTCAGAGGCTAGGGTACATACAGTCTTGGATTTTCAGATTTTCAGCACTGGCATTAGTAGTCTACATTCTACTGAAATCCTGTGCTAGGTGTCTTTTTTTTATTCTGGGTTTGGCTTGTAATCCTTACGAACTGTAGGTACTAGATATTAAAAGGTGGCACTGTGCATGGCTTAGTGTTGTCTTGATTGAAACATTGAGGTCAAAGGCCAGCAGAAGTCAAAGGTCCCTGCAAACTAACCATATGCATGGGCTTGCTGAGCTCTTTCCCCCTCTGTGTCATGAAGACAAATGGCATTTTTTAAAATTCTCCCAATGAACTAGCATTCATTTTCTGGCGTCTCTTCCTTCTTTATTGCTTCCTAATGAGCTTCATTCCCATCACCTCTAGCCTTCTGCTTTCCAACCTGCATTTACACCCATTCATAGAGGAGAAGCAAATTGAACAAATTAATTAACTTGGCCTGTCTAATGAAATGGGCTTTGGTGACTTCTAGGGTTTTGCCTCTTGCTTTTTACAGAAATCTTCTATAAACCTTTGATGGCCACAGTTGTGGGGCTTTTTCTGTTAGTTGGCAAGAACACAAAATTTTCTGTGTGGTGCCTCAGATTTAACTGAGAACATTTCATTCTCTGTCTATATTTATATTTTTATATATATATTACATACATGTGTGTATTTTTAATCTTTATTTGTGTATTTATGGTGGTCATTTTACTTGCTTGTTTATTTTTTTTAGCAATGGAATTTTCATGAAAGTGCTTTTCAGGAGCTATTTGGAATAACAGCTGTTACTTAGGGGAGGCGATCTGTCCTACTGCAGTCCACAAAACCGCCCCTCAACCCTGGAGTGGTTGGGGTGTATTTTCTCTCCTGTTCTTCCCATGCTGTTTTGTTTGGTCTCAGACTGGTCAACTGATTCAAAACCAAGTGTTAGCTAGATTTTTTTTTTTAAACCAGTTAAAAGTTTGTGTGTGAGCTGACACCTAACTTTGCCTCCTGAAATGTTTCTATGGAAATCTGCACCCAGATATACTTGTGCTTATACTGTCTTTTTTTTTAAACCCAACAGTATCACTTCTTTGCACTGGAGGAAGGCAACTGTCTTAAACTGTAAAATTCTGCTCATTTCAATGAATTGTGGAAAACTGAGGATATGGCTGTGCATGTGTTTTTGTTGCTCATTATCACTGCTTTCCTCTTGGCTTCGGGTGAGGATCTTGACCTTTGTGCTGCAGGCTGTCTAGGTATAAAATGCATGCAGCATCTCCATGTGCAAATTCATTATTATCTTTATATGGCTTTGAGAGATTCTGTACAAGTGTGAAGGAGCATGGTGAAACTGCTATACTTGCAAAGGTTAAGTGTGAATCTAAGAAAGGACTCTTCCACTTTTGTCCACTGACTAGTATCAGCTGTTGTCTGTAAACTCCCGCTGCATATGAAGCAGTCTGTGCGATGAAGCTGTTCTTTCATATGATAGCGGGTGTCACCATCAGGCAATCCAAGCTTACCCCTGGAGAAGACAAATAATGACAGCCACATTTCTGTTTTTTATCAGTAATAGTCTTTATTCCTCCTAACATGTGCCCTGTGCTGTGTATCATTGCAGGGGTTTAATTATGGTTATAGACGACTAGGACTAATAGCCTCCACCTGATTTTTACAAGATAGCTATTTAATCCAGAATATCTAAGTGCTGTTTCCTAACACAGTACTACTATTACCAGATGAAAGTGCTATGGATTTTTTCCAAGGAATATGTGAATAATTTTAAATTCCTCTGCTGAAACTGCTTTTACTGAACCTTTTCACCTTCCTGTCTGCACTGTGTTTTCACTTTGAAGTAATAAATACATACAGTCTTTTGGTATCTAGATAGTTACCTTGACCATTTTCTTCCCTTTTATTCCACAGTTCATCACTTCGTTATACCTGAAGAACAGTGATGCTCCTGTGAAGTGAAGGTCATATAAAACACTCTTCTGGTATGAAATAGTACCTGAAACTTCAATAGTGGTTAATAGAAGATCTAAAATGTCATACATTGAAATGTCATTGGGAATCTGAATCTAATTCAGCTTTCAGTATTGGTACTCTTTTAACTTTAGTAGCATTATTGCACAATGAGAAATACCAATTTTAAATTCATCCTTCTGTACGTCTTAATTCACTGCACATAAGTGTGTCCAAGATCAACAGTACAAGATTTTGTTCCTGCTTCTTCCAACACACAGTTTATCATGCAGTATTTTCCCATTCTGCAACTAAATGTGTGGAGATGGATGATAAATATGGAAATATTAATTATTTTACACACTTGCTACAGTATAGTCCAGCTGATGGGTTTATTTCAGTCTCTGGATGTGAAATTGATAGAACAGTCTCAGAAGGAATGAAGGTAATCCAGAGTAAAGCAAAAGCCAGCAACTGGGAGTTGATACTGAGAAAAAGATGTTCTAAAAAATTTTCAGCTACATCCTCTTCCTTTTCTTGTGTTTTTTTTATATGCTCTTGGTGCCTTTATGTGTTCCTACTACCCCAATGATAGAAAGGCCATAAATGGCTCTCTGTGGGACACTTAAAATGCTAGAAAGTGCTGCTGAAGACGTAGGCTGGGTGTGTTGCTAACAATGTTAGCCTCTGGGAGTCAGATTTGCTACTTGAAAAGCTGTGTATTGGTGGCATTTTTATTTGTATTTTTTTCTTTTAGTTTGAGATATCAGAAATACATTATCTATGTTAAGACGAGTGCCACAGGTGACCTAACCTCTAGGTGAGGTTTTGGACAGTTTCAGGTTCTGCGTTCAGGTTCACTGGCTCCAGTTTTCATAGCTGAAGGACCCTCTTCCTGGCTGGAACTTCCTGCAGTCAAGGAAGTAAGAATTCAGCTTATTTTAGAGGGCCAAAGTTTGTTGTTGACAATGAGGATCTGCAAGCTTCAGATTGTTGCAGTCCTGACAGAGGAGCTGTCACTACAGAGATGGAGGGCTAAATTGGAGAGGTTCTACCTGTACAGTTTACTTACAGAACCAGAACATAAAATGCACATTAAAATGGCCTTGCTGGTTTACGCGTTTTTTTTTCTTTAATGTTCCCACACTATTTTATGTAAGCAAGAGTTCTTACAAATATTTCAGTGCTTTGAAATGGGCCAGCAGCTTGCATAAGACTTCGAGAGAGCTGTTGCCATTTGTGCTTAAGGGAAGTCTGGCTTGAAATTTTGCCAGCAAGAAGGAACAACACAGCGGTATTGGTGCAAGCTCGCTCATGCTGCCTCACTAGTGCACCTCTGGTCCACTGCATGGGCATTGGGCTGTTGGGAATTCTACGGACAATTTTCACGTGAACTCAAAAACTGGCAGTAGGACTTAATATAGGAAGTGCCTCCTGAGATCAAGGCTACCTCATAACAGGAATAGAGGTGAAATAACTTGTTTAAAGCTGTGCCGCAGGAGTAATGGGACTGGGAATTACACTAGGCCAGTGTCTTAATTGCTGAATGATTCAGCCTGGTGATGCTGTTTCTTCCCAATGCCTTCCGGTCTAGAAGTGAGGGTACTAGACTGCACAGAGGCATAAATTAATCAAAACCTTCTAGATTTTGTTGCCACATACCTGTCGTGCCTTAGGAGAAGCAGTTCCCTCGCTTGTGCCTTGGAATGCCTTGGGAAGGGGCTTTCTAGGTAATGTTACACTTTTATAGGAAATAATCCAATTCTTTTAGTCTGAAAGATCTCTTTAGGTAGTTAGGAAGAAGCCAAATAGGGAGGGAAGCAAAATGAGATGTGCACAGAAAGACAAATAGCATATTTTCTTTATCAGTTTTCTTCAGGAAAAGAAGCCCTGACAACTATATGCTCTACATGTTTGATGTAATTCACTTTATGGGAGTTGGCACTGCAGAGAATATATATTTATAGGAATGTATTCACACGACTTCTGCTTCACACAGACTACTGATTTAGATGTCTAATTTAGGAGCACAGGCGCTCTCTGTAGTCAGCGGAGCCTAAATTAAGGTCTCTGAATTACCCCCTGAAAGGAGGTACCTTTCTCCACTGAGTCCAGAGCGACCTGAGGCTCCTAATTTAGGCATGTAAGTCACATGCCTAAATTAGCCTTGTGTAAACAATACTCTGATTAAGTGTTGGCCCTGGCACTGTTTTCTGCCCACAGATGGTGAACTCCTCAGGAGATCACTACTTTGTCAGAGTTGAGAGTGTCTGAAGAAAAGGATGATCTTCTGGCTCGATGTAGCCAGATATATGGGCCTCAGTGACTTGAGGGCAAACACACGCTTGCATACAGCCGTGCCTGAAATACCTTTTAGTCACTGAGGGAAAAGGGAACTCCCTACTGCGGACCCAGCCGTGCATGCTCAACTTCAGGTGGCAGAGCACGTAGCAGCAGAAAGTGCCTGCAAGCTTATACGTGCATATACTAGCTACCATGGGATGTTACCTTAGGATGAACAGAGCTAAAAAGAACAGAAAAAAAAGGGGAAGAAAACCCCATTCCCCCAAAATCCACATGTGTCTGCAGAAGTGGAGATTAATAAAGTGAGGACCAGAAGGGGCCTGTGAGTCCCTGACTTCTACATCTGCCTCTGCCAAGGGCTCTTCCTGTGACCCTGCACAAATTGTGGAACTCTTGCTCATTCTCTACCTCTTTGCATGATTTTAGTCACAGGAGGTGATGTCACAAGATTGTTGTGAGGGGATGTGACTCAATATTTGTATAATGCTTTGAAGATGAAGAGTGCTAAGTATTGTTATTTGAGATGGCAGCAAAATAAAACAAAATATGTTCGGTGCAGCTGTTCAAGCCAAATCCATTTCCAGTTAATCTTCCAAGCAGGAATTCAAAATCAAAGTAAAAAGCCATGCCAAGTGGAACTTTACAGCTTGATGGGAAATTTAGAAAGAGAATTAATTAGGTTTTAAATAGTTGTAACTGTATTGTGATGGAGCATGATCTGGAGCACTCATCTATTCCTGGTTGCCAGTCCATTTGGAACTGTGAATTAAGGCTTGCTCAGGGGAATCTTTTTGCCAGAAAAGAAAAATAGTTGGGCCATCTTGCATGGCATACTGTATAAACTGTCAGAAGCAGCCTCTGCTCTCTGAAAACGTGTCCTTTTTCCACTTTATGCTGCTTTTTTTCAGTAATGCAAAACAGCAAAAGATGTGGAAAGCAACAGAATCGCTCAACACCACCACAGAGCACTTTGGAGGGAATCACTGTCCCCTGGCAGAAAGTTCAGTCTCTGATACTGCCTCAAAGAGCTGCTATGGCTAGGGCAAGTATTCTAGCACCAGTCAAGCATTGCATGTGAGAGCTTCAGGATCGTGTGGTGCCGCTTTATGCTCTGTGCTGGCCCCCTCAGCATCTGCTTCTGGTTTGCTTATACGCATGTCCATTACAAGAGGATCTTCCCTTTGGATCAGGGTTATTAGTAAGCAGCCAGTGTTTACTCACAGTGTAATATAGAAGAATTTGCTCCCTGGCCTTTGTACTCTTTGTGATGGCCTTTAGCCTCTCTTGCCTCAGTTTTGGGAACACAGAAATTATTGTACTGAATCAGACAAATAGCATTCCAGCAGCAGCGGTCAGCATAGCTGACCTAAAACTCCATTAGGGACAGTTGTGCTTCAAAATTGTTTCTACCTCGTGGTTGATGTTTTAAAATGTGATATCAAAAATCTGCTTAATGCATGTTCTCTATAAAATGGGCATAATGACACCCTTGCCTCCCAGGAGCATTACTAAGTTCAGATTGTTTGCAAAACACTTTCAAGTCCTGTACTGAAATTAGGGAAGTTCAACTATTTTTACCTACCAAAGATCTGCCTCTTTTAAGGAAGGTTCTATGTACATCGGATTTAGATTTTTCACCTGATGTTCAAAGGGACTTGAACACGTCTCTCAGCTTCTTGTGTTTGGTGGGACTTGTCAATATGAAGCACCTTTATAAGAGGGTTATTCATTGCTTTCCCACTTTCACTGAATGGACTGTTTTCTGGCTAAACCATACTGTTTGAATTTTGCTGTTCTGTGCAGAGGTATGCCTTCAGATCCTATTTTTTGTTTTCTTAATACTTTTGAAGTTACTTGTTCCTAAAATATGACTCTCAGTAAACATTTCAGCACTTCAATTTGGATTAAATTTACACTTGAATATTAAAGTTCAAAAATAGTTTTATGAGCAAATAAAAAAATGATGGCTCTGGGAGCCTTTCTTTTCAATATCTCTTAGTTATGCTAAACTATATACAGAAGTAACAGCCTTATAAACAGCTTTATATTACACTCTATTGCAAATCATTGGAACAATATGCGGTAATGGGTTGCAAATGGCATAACATTTTATGCCACAGTTTCTGCAGCCAGAATGAACAAGATCATTGGGAAGCTATCATGTTGATAAAAAGTGAGCATAGAAAAAATAACCTTAAATCTTAACTCTCTATATCACAAATAACAGAACAAAGGAAAAAATACAAATACATTTTTCATCTCGGTAGCAACAAGAGCCAAAACAATTCTGCTTGTTGAAATGCTTTTTTCTATCATATTCCAAGTAAAATTTTTATTTCCTTTAAAGCTATGCTCGCTGTGACAAAAGTCCTTCTTTGCATAAATCATTTTTGCTCACCTTTGGAAAGCTGATTCTCTCTGAGAGTCAATTAGTTAGCTGTCAGAAGAAAGTGCATATCATATATTCAAAAACGCTTAGTGGACAGAGCAGTGTTGAAACATCCATGGCAAACATTCATTACTTGAGGTCTGGCAATGTTAAAAGTGCAGCACAGGACTGACAGCCCCC
>JANZLQ010000086.1:10895786-10910797 GCA_026212715.1 Elanus axillaris
TTCTCTTCCCCCCCCCCCCCTCACTTCTGGAGAGAAACCTATATAAGTAGTCAGATGCTTATATTTCGTTCTGAAGTGTAAATGTAGCATTGCAATTTAAAACTGTGTCCTATAATTCTTAGGCACAGCAAACATTGGACTAGCTCTTCAGTTCCTGTTCCCTGAAGTGTTCTTAGGGCCACAGGTGTGTCTGACACTGAACACAGAGTGCTTGTCCCAAAGGGCTAATCTTGCAAACTGTCCATGCTCTGAATTTCCGTGCTTCCTCCCTTGGAGGCCACTCCACAGAATCAAGCCTGAACTGAATGCTGTGAGGAGAGAGAAACCTTTCAGAGAATGGGTGGAAGATGAAAGAGCCAACAGCTGCACTCTTGCTGGGGGGGGGTCTAGTACCTTCTGCCTTTCCTCTTCTGTCTTGATCATGCTGATATATATATATGTGTATATACATATATCCTCTCTCAACCACGTATCCACACTCCTGTAGCTTTATGTTTGACATTCAAAGACTTGGCCAGAGTCCCTTGTGTCTCCAGGTAGGCTGGAGAAGGGGGTTAAGGGGTGATCACTGTCAGTGTTGGTGCTACAGCTGTTGGGCAGAGGGCAGGGCACCCATGATGCTGACGAAAATTTTAAGCCACTGGATTCTGTACTATGGGAATGGTTGTTCCTTATGTATCCTGATGTAGGTGGAGAGGCTCTGTAGGCAGAGGAAAATCCAAGTATAAAACTCCAGTGGCATCATCTAGGATTTTCTGTTTTTCCTCAAAGTCCAGAAAATCTTTCACTTTTGTATGAGTGTAGCAGTCAGCTTCAAAAATGGGAAATAGAGGAAAAGATGGTCAATACTTGTATGATATTTCACAAAATCTTGATCACAAAAATATCATCAAATTACTAAAAGATACACATCTTTTCCAGCTATTATCTTGACAACCTTGGCTTTTCAAATGCTTTCTGAAACACATTCAGAAACTCATGAGACCTGGTTCCACATGGTGCAGCTTATTATGGCCAGTGAATAAAGACACTGCCCACTGCCCCCCCCCCCAAAATCCACAAAACCCCCTTCCTGAAAAGTTTTGACACAAACCAAAGCACTATAAAGCGAGGGACGTGTGCTTCCTTTGTGTTGGTAGCGTTTTAGGTGTCAGCTGTTTGATGATTGTACATTTTAATTAAGGCACAGCACATTGATGTGTGCAGTTTTATTTGAGCTTGTTCTTCCTTGTAAGCCTAATGAACTTATTCAGCCCCACAAGCATGAACGAGCCTGTCAGGTACCTTTGCCAGCGGTCTTTGGCAGAGATCCCTGTGCAGATAGTGTGAGGCAGTATCATTCAATAGAGTGAATTGTCCCAATTCTACAGAAATCTAGCTACTGTACTTGGTAAAATACAGTACTTTAAAGGGGCATATTTTTCTTCCTGGAAGGAAGGCAATGCACTGGGGGAGAAGGATGATTCCTAAACACATTTCTAGGCACAAATGCTTTTGGAGAGGCTGAGATGGCTATAGCACACAAATTCTGGCCTTCTTGGTGCTTATTTTATCATTTGCTTTCAGGCTTATGAGCTGTAGCCGGATGGACTGTGGCCCTTTCAGGAAATGTCCCAAAGGTTTTCTTCAGCATGGCTTGAGAGCAGTAACAGTGAGTTACTGCCCAGTAGTCTTCATAGACCACTTCACTGGGCAGTAAAAGCAAACCACTCAGTTTGATTTTGTTTTTTATTTTGATTTGATTTTATTTGAACAGACTTTTGTGACTTGTGTGCAAGACAGGAAGACAGTGAGAGAGGAAGACTAGGTAGAATTTTTTACAGTAATGGCCCTAATGGTTAGAGCAGCCGTCAGGTATGGGGATTTCTGCCCTTTCTCTGCCTCAGCCACGGCTCACTGTTGCTTGAGGCAATTCACTTACCCTTTCCAAGCCCAAGTTCACAGGAATTTCTGTCTGAAACATAATTAATAACATCACTGACTTTTGTGGTTTAAACCCATCCAGCAACTAAGCACCACGCAGCTGCTCACTCACTCTCCCCCTACCCAGTGGGATGAGGGAGAAAATCGAGAAAAGAAGTAAAACTCGTGGGTTGAGATAAGAATGGTTTAATAGAACAGAAGAAACTAATAATGATAACACTAATAAAATGACAACAGTAATAGTAAAAGGATTGGAATGTACAAGTGATGCACAGTGCAATTGCTCACCACCTGCCTATTGACACCCAGTTAGTCCCCTGGTGGCAATCCCTGGACCCCACTCCCCCCAGTTTATATACTGTGCATGACGTCCCATGGTATGGAATACCCCTTTGGCCAGTTTGGGTCAGCTGCCCTGGCTGTGCCCCCTCCCAACTTCTTGTGCCCCTCCAGCTTCCTCGCTGGCTGGGCATGAGAAGCTGAAAATTCCTTGACTTAGTCTAAACATTACTTAGCAGCAACTGAAAATATCAGAGTGTTATCAACATTCTTTTCATATTGAACTCTAAACATAGCGCTGTACCAGCCACTAGAAGACAATTAACTCTATCCCAGCTGAAACCAGGACATTGACTCATGGTGGTGCTGTGGCGGGAATGATGTTACGTAGCTAAAGCAAGGAGTCAGAATAGGGGTCCTGTTCTGTTCAGATTTACAGACGCTTGCTTCAGTTCTCTACCTGCAAGCGATACCTGAGGTTCCTTCCTCTGTCAAACGGTATCGTAAGCTGCAATTTGTGTATTAAAGAATTACTTCAGCGATTCTTGAACTGCAGGCTGCGTACAACCTCAAACTCCTCAAGTGTGTAAAATGCTGTTAGCAATACCTACATGCGGGTAGGGTCAAACAGCGCCTGTGGAGAGGAAACACTGTAAAATGGCAGTTGGTTCTTGGTAAGCCTGCTGGGTACCGATGAAAGTGTCTTTTCCACACAGGCACAACAGGACCAGGGCCTGCCGGCACCGGCGGGACTCGCTCTGTGGTGCAGCTTCTCCTTGCCAGCGTGGCCGCACGGCGCCAGGCTCTGGGAGAGGAAACTCGAGGTGGCCACAGCGCTGCCCACCATTAGCCCTCTGGAAGATTCAGGTTAAGAAGCACGGCCTGAGGTGAAGCCCCTTTGTTCTGTGGAGACCGAGGAGGAGCAAGGTCTCGGGCAGCCGGGGAGGCTGCTGATACCTGTATATATGTGCCTATAGGAGCCCGCGGAGCGGTGCCTGCCGTTAACCCCCGGTGCCAGCCCTCCTGCGGGCACTGGGCGTCAGTCCGGCCCCCGAGAGCGGCCGCGTGACGGCTGTGTGCGGGCGCCACCTGCCGGCCGAGCTGCCGCGCGGCCCGGGGCCGCCGCTTCCCGCCCAGGTGGAGCGGCTGCCGGCGGCCTGTGTCCGGTTTTCGCGGCCCGGCTTTTGTTTTCGGGGTGAGGCGAGAGGCCGTGTCGGGCTTTCCTGGCGCCGGTTCCTCTGAGAGGACGGGTCCTTCACGGGACTGGGAGCCTGCCGGCGCCCTCCGTCCTCCGTTTGCGGAACGAATCGCGAGGAGATTTGGTTGAGAGAGGAACAAACGTGAAGGCTGTTCCGTCAAGGGCACCGGCTGGGGCAGACGGACGGTATTTTGAAAGTCGGGTGATCTGACCGATGCTGTGTTACATGTCCTGCACGTTTGTCCTGCCTTACATTTTAAGTTTCTCAGAGGGAGAGCCAAGCTTTCAGCCCCAGATGAGAATTTTAGCTGTGTGAGGATGTCCTCTCTGCTTTCTGTGAAGAATCTCTCTCAGGTGTGATGCCCAGTCATCTTCCCCTGTCTCTAACTAAGATGATGCAGGCAGGGATTTCATCGAAGGGAACCTGCCTTCCTTTACCAGATTCACTGTTATCCACACACAGGGCTGGGCTTCCAGCACTCACGGTGTGTGTCTCTGGTGCTGGAGGTCACACGCTCTCTGAGCTCTCCCTGACAGGAATATACCTCTCCTAAGCTGGAAGAAAGGCCAGTGTTTGTCTCATTTAACCTGTGGGCAGCCCCCGCCCTAGCCCTGTGGGCACAGGTGGCCTGGACCAGGTTGCCCCTCAGCCCCGCTGTCCCTAAGGGTCTGAGGACGCATCCTGAGGGCTCTTGGAGAGCTGAGCCATCTTCTCTCAGAGCATCTCTCTCCCCACGGAGTGCACACAGTGGCTGGCTCCATGCAAGTACATTGAGGTAGGGGGCAAAAACTAAGGAAGATAATTCTGGGGCAGCATTTCTAATCAAAGCCAGGCATAGAGAAAGTTTATTTAAGCTGTATTTGACTTAAACAGAGAGAAGCTAGAGGGAAATGTAGCTCTTGGCTCCTCGGTACAATAATTTGAATTGCTATTTTATTTCTAACTTCTGTAATTTGAGTGCTAACTCAGAGTTATTTTTGAAAATTTCAGTGAATAACTCAGTTTCGTGGTTTGTGGTGTGTGTGTTTAATAAATGTTCACTAAATAATAAATCCACGAAGTATTCACTAAGCTGACTGAAGCCGCTCAACTGCTGTTTCTCTACTTCTCATGCAGTACCTCTCATGGACAGATGAGGATGCTATGCAATTGTTTCTTGCATTTCGGGGGCGTGATGTTTAGGGGACTGTCCCTCCTTGCTAAATACTCGCTGAGGACTCTCACAAGGTTAAGTTGTCTCCCAATAAATCGTTAGGCTGCCTTCCTGGCTCAGTGTTATGTGAGAGTTTGGGGAACAACAGTACCATATCCTATCCAGCAGGCACTTAGCTTTCTGCCAGCACTCCTTGCAACACGCAAGCTGAATTTCCTTCGTTTCCCTGTGTTTGTAAGACTACTAAGGAGAGGGCACCCCTAGGAAAGCATGATGATATGAATTCAGTTTGGAAATTAGGTATATAGGAATGAAAAGCACTGGAGGCACTATGGGGAATCATATCAGCTCCTGGTGTTGAAGAGGTTCCAATATTCTACAGTCTTGTTTTGTTACATTAACAGCCCTGAATTCCTGGATGGCAGCCTTAGCTTCAGTGTAGGTACTTCCAGCTTCGATGGGGCAGAATTTTGCAAACTTTTCTTTCTGATGCAGTCCTTGCTATAGTTACCCCTGCCTGTCTCCTTCTAGACTAGATTACTATAAAGTGGAATAACAGAGGACTGTTTAACCTTGAAGATTGCTCAGTACCTTTAGGTAATGCTGAGGATGACCACCAATTTTATCAGCTGGCACTAGCGTGCTGTACCAATGCTTGACAGTGCTGGCTGTCATTTCACTACCATGGGCACATCAAAACTTTGGTTTCCATTTAGAGAGCACTGAACCGCCTGAAAGTCGGCTGATCAAGGACTGCCTCTCTGCTCTTCTGCCAAAACATTCTTGCGTACCTGAGATGCTCCTGCTGTTTTTAGCATGACATTAAGCTTGTAGATATTAGGGTAAAGCACTGTCAGCTGAAATCCCTGGCTCTACAGCTGACTCCCAGATTGGTAGTCTGGCCTTAACCTTAGCACAAGCAAATGCTTATTTAGGTTGTTTTGCAAGTATATGCTTCAGTGACATCACCAGATTTTTGGCTAACAGAGAATTTTCCAGAAGCAAACAACAAATGGCAGCAAAGCATATCCTTGAAGTAGGTTTTGGGTACAAAACCCTGAGCCTTAGCACATCTGTCTTTTCTGTAATGAGATAAAAAGAACAGAATCAGCTTTTAGGATCAAAAATATATCTCCTTGTTCTACACATAACACATTGTATAGGATGATGATACGTAATGAACAGCACATCTGACACTGTCTGTGGGTGAGCATCACCACAATGAAAATCACTGTCTCCAGGCAGAACTGTTTTGTACCCTTTTAAATCCAAAAGAAGATCAGGTACTTAGTGCAATGTATTGTCCCAAGAAAGAGCATCAGTTACAGGAAACCAAAATGTTTTTTTCTCCAAGGGAACATATCGAATGAACTATATTATTGTCTAGATAATGGACAAAAACATTCTTTATTATGAGAACTTTATGCTCTTTCATAAGCATTAATAATGCTGGGGGGGGGGGGGGGGGGGGGCAGAGCAGGTGGGTAGAAATGATAAATGGAAAAGCAAAATGGGATAGCTATGAGGCTATAATTTCTTATGAAATATTTCTCTGTATGATACCTCTTTCCTTTAGAACATTTTTTTAATAAAAGAGAAATACTTTGCATTTCCTGCAGTCTTCAGTTTTTTACTGCTTTTTGTAAGGGCAGTACTTCTGAAAGGCAATGGGAAGGGGATGGCTTAGGAAGGCCTTTACTTATGCAGATGACATACAGTACTAACAGCAATGAAAATTTCCTCATGCTCTGGGCCAGTGCCCAAATCTCGTCTAAAAATCATCTCTTTGCCTCAGAGCATTATTCCTCTTCAGTGCTCATTTATTCTCCAGTAACTCTCCCAAGCCTACCTAGATGGGACAAACTTGCTTGGTCTTCTAAAAATGTTTTCCCATGCTTAAGAAGTTGGGTGGTGGTCCCTCATGATCTTCTTCAGAGGTCACGGAACAATAGTAGCAGCAGTAGTCACTGCACATGTGGATAGATTCAGGTGGATTCCTGGGGCTGACTCCATGTCAGAGTACCAGGAATCCTTCCATCTGATGTTTGCCTGGAAAATTCTGTCATTAAATCTGATTCCTACACTGTAGCAACCAAATGTTTCAGCTTCCCAGTTCTGTCTCAGTGTGGCAGTAATGGCCCTGGATTTTTTTTTTTCCTATTTCAATCCATTTGCCTCACTATTGCTATTGTAAAATCTTCCTCACAGATATTATTTAGGGTTTTAGGACTGTCCTGTTAGTGAGAATTACCAATAAGAATTTCCATTCAGGGTCCAGAAAACTTTATTAACACAGTTCTTTCTTCCACAGTGTGTACAGAAATGCTTTTCTGAAGTGATCAATTGGATTTTGATTGAACTTGTTTTCATAGTTGTACAGATTTTTTCCATGGCTGAAAGCAAAATGCAATGAGCTTGAAATATTGCTATGTAGATCTCACCAGCTAGCTTCTCTCTAGATTAAAGAAATATTCAATTTTAAAGAATAATAAAAAAAATTAACTACCACAAGAATAGGTATTTGCAGCCCTATTAGTCAGAAGCAAATGATGTAATGAGCAAGATTAAAATCAGTGCTGGCCTTTCCTTTTCGAAGTTTATGGGTTTTTTATTAATTTAAATGAAAAAAAAGAATCTGATAATTGAATTGTTAGTAAGAACTTTATTCCGCAAGGTTTGAGTGATTTCTGTTGTCTTTTACTGTTGTGCTCCCCTTTCTTTGTCACCTCAACCTGTACACTGGAATCATTAGATCTATATTTATTTATGTATTAGGGAAAAAATGAGAAGTGTGCTATTGATTTAATTGATTGGAAACATGTAACTAGCACCAAAAAAGACAAGTTAAAATGGATACCAGCTGCTTAGGGGCTTCTACAGTCAGCTAAAGAGTTAAGACAGGAGCAGAAAAGTCATTTGAAAGAGGTAACTATCAGGCTGGATAAATGCTTTTGTCCCTCTACACTTACAAGTTCAAATGTACTGCTTGACAACTATGCGGAGACATGTGAAAAAAACAGATTCTTACAGGAAAGTCTAGCTGGGCAATTTGCATTGGTCCATAAAGAAAGACAGAGAACAGCAGAGCAAAGACAGTCTCAGCCTACACATCTAGCAGGAAAAATGCTGCAATATGAATTAATTTTCATTAAAATGGTGTGTGAAACAGCAGGAGGAAAAACTGAAACTCTGCAGATGAAGAGGGCAGTGGTAGGAAGGCATCAGCAGTGAGATGCTGTGCAGCAAATTCTTTTGGAGGAAAGGCAAATGCATTTACCCTGTCAGCTGAGGGAGGTTTCTTTTTCTTGTAGGGTGTATATGACAGCTAGTGTATATGGGTGCTTCTAGCTTTGGGGATTTTTGTTTTGGTTTGGGTTTAGTATCTGAACACCCTTGAAAACTATTGGAAAATTCTAACAACCATGAGTTATCCAGGTACTTGGTCTGACATCCACGCAGACCAGTGGCCTGCAAAAAAAACCCAGAAGGAACTTTTCCCTTCTCAAAAAGGTCAATCCATTAGCCACAAAAACAACAGATGTTGAAAGGAAGTAATTTTAAACTGTAAGGTTTAAATTGGCAGCAGACGAAGACAAGTTGCCAAAATGTGTCTGTTTTGTGTTTCTGAAAGCCTCAGTTCCTTCTAGTGCAAGACTTCCATGTTTGACCTCTGCACAGATACACTTGCATTACATTTAATCTGCTGTGGCGCAATCAGAAGGCTTGGGCTAAAAAAAAAAAAAAAAGAAAAAAAAGGCCTACGAAGCAGGTCCAGAGCAGTTAGCCTGTGGCAAGCTCTGTACTGCTCTGGTTTTAGCACTAGTGGCACTAGAAGTGGTGATTTTTGAGGCACATCAGTCAAGGCTGCAGTCACTAGGAGTCAGGTGAGAGTACTTGTCACATGGGAAGAAGTGATGGGGATTTGGTCCCTGGAACTTCCCAAATCCAGCTTTTGTGTCTGCATGTAAGCTCTTCAGTCCCACGGTAATGGCAGCTCCAATGCCTTTTCCTGGGGAGCTTCACCTTGTTTCTGGTGCGGCATAGCTGCTGTAGGATTGAAGTTACTGCACAGAATCCCATGTGCATGAGCAAAGTTTAAGAAAAGGAGATTACATTAATAGCGGTCTGTGGAAATCAACTAAAAAGGCAGAATTTCGAGGAGAATAAGAGAGCAGATGTGATTTCTCATTGAGTGTATAGGATGGTTCAGAAACTCTATAATTACTTTGTAATAAGTTGTACAGAATCGTTTTTAATTATTATACATATGTGCAAAGAAATAAGCAGCATTTTGTAAATGTAGTGGTCAGAGAAGGACAGTAATTGAAATGTTAATTCTAATCATATGCTATGCTCATGCATTGATTTTTAAATTCATGTTATCCATTAATTAGTTTATGCCTGTAAAGTGCATTGAAGATAGAAAATGCTATAAATTACTATGCACTATTGTTACTGTCGTTATCCACTAGGTTTAATTAGTTCTCATACATTTTAATTGGATTATTGAGATGTAAACTTAGAGAATATGATTTCGGACCAAATGCTATCCTCAGAATCCTGGTGAAGTAAGCAGCTGCAGTGCCTGTACATACAAATACGACTAGCTTGTTTTTGTGGATTGATACACAAGTCTCGTTATATTTGTCCTACATGAACACGTGCATCTGATGGCTTCCCTCTCACCTAAAATGATCCTTGTCTAAGGCTAGGCCAGGACACATTCAGCCCAGGCTAGTGATGGTATTTCTATAGAAGGCTGTGTCACAGTGCTAAGCAGTGATTTATGGCCCTGGAAGACTAGAAATAAGAAGATTATAGCACAAAGATGAGAAGATTTTCAATTTCCTTGTGGGGCCAGCACATTTCTGTCACCCTTGAAGAAGGGGAGTTGGCTTTAAACCAATAGTATCTTTAAGAGTATCTGGTTGTAGCTTTTTCTTTTTGCTTTGCCTGTAATAATCATGAAACCTGCTGACCTTGTCCTTCATTCTTGCCTGTGTTTCAGAAGGATGTATGGAAAATAGCTGTTCCTATTCAGTGTTATTTATTTATTTAGAAATAACTGCTTTTGAGGGAAGCATTAACATCTGATCCTCTTGGAAGAAAACCTTTGGGAGGTTTTCCTTTCAATTTGGTCCAAACTGCTTCCCTCTGCAAGATCAGGGACTTTCTGGGTTTGTTCAAAGTTGTAGATGATCTAGTTCCAGAATCTGCTTTATTTCCAAAACAGTAATTGGGCAGCTGGAAAATCTTCCCATGTCTGCTTGCAACAAGGCTCTGCATTCCTCATTTTTTCAGAATGTTTTGGTTTCAGTGCTTATGAGACCCCCGCTTAAAAATCTCCTGCCTCGCAAAAAAGCATTACAGTAGAAAAAGGAATAAATTTGCTCTTATTATAAAAGACATTTATCAAAGTTAAGTCAGCTGGGATTTTCCGATACATGGCCAACTTGCAAAATTCTCTAACATCTTTGCATTTTTGGCAATATAAAGAAGTACTTACCACTTGGATTACTGGAACTGTAAGGGGATTCCAGTTGACAGAAAAAAGTAGGCGAAGTGATTTTTATTTTTTTTCTTCATTATTTTTTATTAGTTATTTCCCTTTTCTAATTTTTTTCTGTCATTTTCTCTGTGCAAATGTCAGCCTGCTTATAATAAGAGATCAAGAATAAGGCTGATAGGTAAATAATTGAGCAGGGTACTCATCCAGTACTCCTTGCAAATAATGGAAAGTCACCTATTGAAGCCAGTGAGTTTTGGGACAAACTCTAAAACATCTAACAGCTGTCTATTTCCATAGTGCTGAGTTCCTGATAAAAAAATATTGAGGTTTGCCCCCTTTTTTTAATCATAGCTTTCTGTTAGTCAGTTCTGGCATCTTATCCACAGTTCTTCAGACTTCGTAGGACTGAACCCAATTGTCTCTGTCTTACGATATTAGGAAGTTTAAATCTTTTATTTAACCTCTGATGAATGTTTGCTATGTCAGCCCAGGAAATCAAGTTTCTGGATTAGATCCTCTTTTATTTTATGTGGTGCTGCAGTTGCGAGAATTTCCTCTGCAGTGATCTTGCTTTGTGCACATAGTTTAGCTAATGTTACAAACAGAGAAAATACTTGTCCCCTGAAGATCAGGGTTTAGGTTTTTTTTTTGGCCTCTAATATTTCCTTGTCGGAAGCAGTTGTTTCAACTGCAGCCTATCAGTTTATCTTCAGAAACACTTGCCCTTGGCAATTGTCATACCTCAGCTGTGACAAAATGTACAGCAATTTGATTCTCTTTCCTTTTGTCTCCCTGTATATTCCAAACATTACAGTGTATGTCATCCCTAATTACTGGGAATTGACTAAGGTCGGCAAGATTTGCTGGCAGTTCTGAAGCAATGGTTTGTGCTGTACTTAGGTTAAATGTTGTTTCTGTGTATTGCCAAGTTGCCCCCCTCTCTGTTTTGCCTCTGTTTCATTTATTCTCTACCAATGAATCCCTGCTCCACTTAAAAATGCAAACAAGCAAAAAAAACCCCCTCACTTCAATGCCCACCTATTAGTGCTCCAGCAGTTTCCAGAGTTCATGCATCTCCTCTTGAATTGATTAAATAATAATAGCCAAAAGGAGTATGCTTAGATTAGAAATCCTGATTTGGGTATTCATTTTCTTTTTGCTTTTACTGTTCATAAGCAAATAGAACAAAATCTCCAATAATGTGCATATCATTGCAACACTGTTTTGTGCAGAACTTTGTGATACAGCATGTAATGTTAAGCTAGCACTACACAGAATAGTTCACTTACCTAATATATTGAACACAGCTTAATTAAATATTTAATGGATTTCTCCTGCTGAGAGAAATCAGCAGAATAACTAAAGAGTGTGTTCACGGAGATGAAAGTTGCAGAGAAAGGTGATCTGTGGGGATCGCTGTTCATTCAATAACCTCGTGAGCTGCCTTTCCAATTACTGTATACCTTCCTTCCAAGTGTGGTATTGCATGCATTAATATGTATATGCATATTTCAGCAGCCCCAAAACAGTAAAAAATTTAAAAGTATTATTGCGTGACAGGATGGTAAATATTAACTGTTTGCTGAACTGACAATATAGTTGGAAGCCAATACGTCATTTGAACACATTCAAAGAGTCAGAACAGAACATGGAGATAAGATGATTTTAGCAGTGATATGGAAGCAAATTAGATGCCTGCAAGCATGGGATTCATGGGCCATTCTCTGCACATTTCACCAATGGTACACTTCCAAAATGTTTTATAAAGCTTCACCTACTGCAAGCAGCAGAAATGCTGTTAGGAAAGCCCAGGCCAGTGTCATTGACAAGGCCATCTCTGGCATCACTGCACCAGCTAAACTATCACTTCAACCAGACAAGGCCATCTCTGGCATCACTGCACCAGCTAAACTATCACTTCAACCAGACTGAGTGAACCAATACAAGAACACTCCCTGTTTAAAGACGGTCATCTTTTCTCCCCTGCAGTCTTTACAGACCCTGTGGTCTCAACTTCTAAAGTCTGTTGTCACACGGGAGGGAGAGCATGCCATTCTTCTCTCAACCATTTCACATCAGCAAATCTCCCTGTGGCTGCCCAGGTTGAGTTGTATTCGCAGAAGGACCACTCTTACTTTGAGGACTTAAATACTTATGTCATTTTCCCTGTTACAGGTCAATGCCTTGTGTCCACAATGGGTCTAAGGTTTTCATAAAAATCATCTGCCCAGGCATTTTGAGGTAGCTGTTTTAGTTTTGCTATCATGGGCTTCATAATCTTTTCAGGTTACATAACTGGGTTTATAACTGTTTGACATAATTCTCACTAATACACTCCTTAGAATTCTGATTTGTCTCAGTATCCATTTTTCTTCTCTTCTCATTGCAAACCTTATAATCCTCCTGTTTGACTTCTGCTACTTTTTTAGTGTGGTTTGTTCCTTCATTAGTTTAATGTGTGTGTAAGTTTACAGTGAAAAATGACTATATGTTAAATGGGGCAGTCTTACTTAACTAGTTCTGCCCCTTCCCCTGCACTTTGCAAGAACTAGAGGTCTAAAGGTGTAGGTTGTAAGTTCTAGAGCATTGTCTTTTTATGTACTATGTTAAGGACAGTCTTCTCATTTTGTGTTCTATAGTTCCAACTCAAAGAGGTCATACTTCATGGCTAGAGGTCTCAGATGCTATTCCAGTACAAATGAATAAGTAATGCTCAAGGTGACTAAATACACTACAGTCTATTCCATCCTGAATGGCATTGTCAGAACTGATAATTAATTGCTAGAATTGTTAGAGCCGGTGATATTTGCATAAGGCCTGAGCAAGTGAAAAGTGTATCTATTAGCAGGCAGCTCCCTTCTACATTCATGTACTTTCTAACTGATGTGAAGGCAATGATTGTATAAAACTGCTTTAGTTCCAACTTAAGCTTGCAACTTCACTAGGCATTGTGACAGTTTCACTGACATATCATTAACTCTCCTTTCTTCTCCAACATTTTTTCTTGTTTTTTTCTCATAAAAAATAGTCTGTGAATAACAGTTTAAAAAAATTACAAAAGGTGTCTGCTCTCCTGTGTTGCTTTCACTGGACAAAATGAGAACCAATCAATGTTTTGAATAAGCCCAAAGGGCTCTGAATGCTGGCTTCTTCACCCATATTATTAGCATGTTGCACTAGATCACTATGAGGAATTACCAGTGAACTGGAGACTGAGGGTTTGATCAGATGCATGACATATACTCTAAAAAATATTGCAGTAGTTTTTAAACTGCTGTAGCAACACAGGGAGTCCATTCAGTCAGAAGTATTGCTTTCTGTTGGATAAGCTCTGAATGCTTCACTTCATAGGCACCCAAACATTGAAGGTTGTTTTTTTGTTTTGTGTTGTTTTTTTTGTTTTGTTTTGGTTTTGTTTTGTTTCATTTTGTTGTTGTTGTTGTTTTTTAATTAAAAAGGAATGGGGGAAAAGCCCAGTTCTAAAGAACAGGGAGAGGGAAACAGGAATTATCAGAGCTGCAGTTGGTGTAAAGGAAGTGAATGTTTTCACAGCCACATCTGCTAGAGAGGTCGTGTTACTCCTGCTGCTTTTCATTAGATAAAAGTTGAAGGGGTTTTGTCTTGGAATACTGTCTTGCATAAAGAACTGTACAGAAAAAAGCACCCCTCAGATGAAGCATGAGTTTAGGGCTGGCAATGCAACATGGCAGGTTAACTTGGAAAAATACCTGCTAGTAAATGAACTGTTCCCAAGTTGCTGTCTTGGCTCTTGAACCCAAACAAGACCTCTGAGAGAGAGGGCCCACTGTGAAAAGCAGCACTCTAGATGCTGTGGTCTGGCCATCAGCTTTGAGAAGTGCTGTAGATGAACTCAAGAATTGCACTGAGAACATGAGACTTATATGAACTGATGTGTGAATGTCTTCAGCATGGGTTCCTTGGTTTTATGCTTTGCTTTCATTACTTGGTTTCCAGTTTTGTACTCAAGAACCAATGCTTGCCTGGAAAGAATGGTTTTGTTTGTATGTTTAAGCTAGCCTAGAATTTAAAGTGAGCCGAGGGAAATCTTCAAAATAATCTTATTTCGCTTCTCTCTAAATAGGTAATCCTGGTAAAGACATGAACACCTCTGAATGGGAAGTCAAGATAAGTTGGAAATCCCTGGAATTGTTTCCCATTGAGCTCCACTGTGGAAGCTGTCACTGTGAAGCAGCAAGAGATAGAGAAAAGTCAGCTTCAGCGACAGACTGCTAGTGTCTCTCTGGCAAAGGGGTAAGTGATGGATAAATAACCAAGGATTTCATAAAAGCCCACCTTATTGCAGACAACAACTGAATTTTGGGGAGATTTGTTGAAACTGCAGTCTATTTACAAAATACCATCCTACCAAGGAACGGGGTGTATATAAAAGGCCTTCATGTAGCCATGTGGCAGCCAGAATGAGTGGGTAGGTGACTGCTTTAAATATTTTGGGATAAATGAAGATGATTCTAAATGAAAAGTACTGTGTTACAAACCATTGGAGATCTGTCCCGTATAGTCTTGTTGTAGATTAGTTTTATTTAAGCATACGTAGCTTTACAAAAATACAATGAATAATCTCTTTTTCATAAAAAGGGTTTATCAACAAGTAACAATAATGCCACCGAAGAGACAGATTAGAAAGAAGCTTTTAGCTTGAAAATACAGTCTCTTGTCTCGTAGATTCAGGGAAATGATAATAGAGTATGGAGGCTTTCCTCTTCACTTCATTAGATAGCTGGTTTGAATCACAGTTCTACTTAGGACTTAGGAAGTATGGCTTATTTGGTATGATGGCTTATGTGAATGGACATGGAATCTGTTTTCTGTATAGTTATCAAGGAACCCACTACTCCAGTCAATTCATGTAAATTTTAATTTGTGATACCAGAGCTTAAACTTGAAAAAAAAGATAGGAAGGCGGGGG
>JANZLQ010000086.1:10924449-10968639 GCA_026212715.1 Elanus axillaris
ATTGAGTTAATTTTCCCCAAGCTGAGTCTGTTTTGCCCGTGACGGTGATCAGTGAATGATCTCTCCTGTCCTTATCTCGACCCACAAGCCCTTTGTTATATTTTTTTTCTCTCCCCTGTCCAGCTGAGGAGGGGGGAGTGATAGAATTACTTGGTGGGCACCTGGCGTCCAGCCATGGTCAACCCACCACAGTTGTCACACCTCTCTTCTTTCATATTTATATAATTTGGTGCAAGCATGAAGTTTAATTCTGACATTTGTCTGACCTTGGTCAGTGGTAAAACTCTTGACAGCTTTGGTCTGAGGAAGGGGCCTTAAACTTTAGGATAATATTTGGTCTTCACAGCAAGGTTGAATCATTCTGGGTTTTTGTGTTTTGATTTTGTCAGCTACTGTAAAAGTTGTGGAGAACAGTTAATATGGAAGTGGTAAAAGTGCTGGCCGTTACCACTTGTTACTGTTGTGAAAGTAATGTGTAAATTGTAATTTGTGTGTTCTGTGTACACCTGTATACATAAACCTGCCAATCAAGTATAGGTGGGGAACTGTGCATTGAGCTGTAATGAAAATCCTGATCTTTTGCATCTGTTGAAAGGAATAGTGAAATTGTGAGAACATAATTAGAAAGTGGCATGGAAACCTGGCCCTAAACTCTGAGCAGTATAAAAGGATGCTATTTTTGATTCTTATCCCCGAATCATGTAGCAAGTAAACTATATCATGTTGGTGGAACCTAGTTTATTTTAAAATTTGGAGTATATCTAGCTAGTAGATGTTTGATTGCACATCTGTGATTATCTTGCAGGGCCCTTCTCATCTTATTGCACTACTTGTGGACTGTCACTTGAGCAGCAAGTGAAGTGTTTGTGATCCTAACTGATGAATAGCAAAGACTGACATCTTTTGAATCCTTTGCAAATAAAGGAATAAAATGATGTATTTTAACTATGTAATCAGAACTTACCAGACTCAGCAAAGGCCTGTCCCATCTTCCTTGGTCTTAACTGGATGCTGAATTGGGTCTAAGAGGAGAAAGTATTCAAACCTCATTCTAAAAAGTACTATTCTGTCTACCTGAAATTGCTTTTCCTAATTGGAAAGTATGTTTGTGAACAGCCTAGCTGTTCCTGTTGAAATGAGAGCTTCCATATGCTGCTAACAGCTCCCATTTACCCAGAGTTCTGGTTTTGTCAGCACTTTCGTGACCACAGGGAAGCGATGTATTCAGTAGTGTACAGTTACCTATACCAGAACTTTGTATGTAAAACCATGGGAAATAGAGTATTTACAGATTTCTGACAAACTTAAGCTAAACTTAAAGCAGTTGCAATATCATATTACAGTGCTATCAGAAATATGACATGTAGCTGTAGTCTGCTTTACAGGATGTGGTATATGCATTAATAATTTGGGCTTCATGCATATTTTAAGCTGTCATGAGGTATGCAGGAATTTATTTCAGTCTGAAGCTGTCTTTGGTCCATAGGCACAGCTGACGGAATAAAGGATGAGATGATAACATTTCTTTCATAATTCTTCTCATTTACTATGCTCAAATGTTTGATTTTTGGTATTTTTTTCTTGTATGTCAGCTTTCATTTATAAGATTTATAAAGCCTTAAAAATATTACTTCAGGGTTCTCCTACATATTTTTCTGAAATTGGTGTCTTCAGCCTTTGGAGTGACAGAAAATGGGATGTGAGAGCTAAATTTGACTTGATGTTTGTTAATTGAAAACATATGTATTTCATTTTAAAGGCTCTAACCAAGTAAAACATGGTAACAAACTTTTGCTGTGATCACACCTAAATGTTCTAGATAATAAGAACAGAGGTATTTTGGGTAGAAAGATTGCTGAAATTAGAATAAATAATAAATAAATAAAATACCACCGGTAAAAACATTTTCAAAGAGAACGTTTATGCAACCTAGAATAATATGTGACAGTTTAACTCTGACACAAATATGTGGGCTATAAGTGCCTCTATATAAATTAATGTGCTTTCAGCATTTGCAGTCTAAGTGGTGTTTTTTATTCTAAGCAATTTATTGTAAACTTTCTATTGTAAGAAGTCCGTTGCTTTACTGTGGGCTTTGACTTTTGTGTGAAAGGAAAGTATCAGGAGGCTTTCATATGTGCTTTTTGCTTCCTGCTGAGGTTATTAATAAAGAGAAGTAAAACTGCTGACTAACACTGTATATACTGCTGGAGGTGTGAGGATTCTTACAGTACAAATGCAACAGCACCTCTCCTTGAGGGAAGCTATTTGTAGGCAGAATGGAGACTCAGCTTAAATTTTGAACAATTTCTGCTATAAATGTCCTTCTTATAAAGAAAATAAAATCTAAAAATACTGCACTGAGTAAAAAGAGGGAACTGCAGTATGGCTTCAGAGAGAAAAAAACCATACAATATTGTTACTGAGTTAACTGATATCCTCTCTGTGGAAATAGCTCACATCCTGCTGGCCAAATAGTGAAATGTTGTCAGTTTCAGTGTCAGTTTGCTTACATGTTATGTTTCTTAAAGTTGAAACGGAAATAATTTGCTTGTCATTAATAGCGGTGTACCATACTTTTGTGTGTGACTTCCTGATGGCACCCACCACTCTACATCTGCTGTTGGGAGCCTGATACAGCATTAATTACTATTGACAGTAACCTGTTGTATAAACAAAGGCTTACAGGGCTGATAGAATTTTTTGCTTGCCAATATGAAGTAATCTACTATTTATCTGAGAAGTTTATTATTTTAAGTGTGAAGCTCTCAAACTTTGTCAGTCAGAGTCTTTCAGTTGAATTCCATAGGTTTCATGTCAAACTTGTAAATTATTTTTAGCTATTACATGCTGTAAGAGAACTGGGGCATGATATGTGAATATGCATGTGACTAGAGCAATGCTGCATTTATTACCAAACTATTTTTTTTGTGGAGTAATTCATCAAGTTGAAAATGTGGCTTGTAATACCAAAACAATGGACCTACTAGAAACTCACGTTATAGGGCTTTTGGGAGAAGTTTCCATATATTCCATATCTTAACTTCACTGACAAAACCAGTTTTGGTTTGAATGTTTTAGCATAAGGTGGATCATCCTTCCAGCAAAACTAGTGCTATGCGAATGGGAAGAGTGATGCCTCTCCCTATCAAGAAACTTGCCCAGTTTCATACGGTTGTATGATTGTTCCAGCACTCTGATTACTGAAAAGTTCAGTGGGTGATCAAAGTGGCAAACAGTAGTGCTGATGGCAGAGGTTTGCTTCTATCTCTGCCTATTTGATGCTAGGTAGGCAGGCAGTGGCACTACATGTTACAGTGGGAAATATAGGAAGGTTTCAGCTGAACGACCTCTCTTGTTACAGGCCTATGAATACATCATAGCCACTGTGATACACAGTGCTTTCTGTTAAGTCACTACTTTCAAGTTTTATATTTTTTCCCTTAGGTTGCATGTCCACAAGTGGCTTTGTTTTGCAATAAAGACTTGATGCTAATTTAGTCTTTCTTTCATGGAAGGAAGAATCAGAGTAGGATATAAATATATTATCTTTAAACCATCACCAGTATACCAGGTATCTTTTAGAACAAGGTCTATGTTACTCTGTAATGAGTGTGTGTTAGTAAGGTGGGAGGGAACTGGTCCTGACTAGAGAGCTTCTGCCAAGGAGTTGGTTATGCATCCCCCAGTTCACGTGGCATACCACAGTTACACAGAAGCGCTGATACAACCCATTCAGTAACTCTCCCTTTAGACCTGTGAACAGTGCCCTTGTCTTCCAGGCATTTAACCAGTATGATGTGGAGGCTAGCAGCTATGCTGGCTGGCTCATTAATTTGAGATGTGTGGCCCTATCTCTTGTTTTGAGTGTCTGTTGGAACTTCACTGACATTTGACCACAGACCTCCAGAAGTGAAAGGCTAACAATAAATCACAATGCCATTACTGATAGTGTCTTGACAAACTCTGTACAAGCCAGCACTTTTGCGCATCCCCAAACTTTACTAGTGTCACACCTGGGATGGATCTGACATACTGATTTTTCTTTTGTGTATTTCATTGTATGTTTTAAAAAATAATGTATTTTCTGAGTAGCGAGGGGGAGTTTGTTTTGGTATGTACAGGAGACAATAGAAAAGCCTATTTATTTTTCATGGTGATTGGGTCAAGATGCAAGGCATTTGGCTTTACCTCTGAGAGCTCATCAGGACCTCTCACGGATGGCTGTTAGTGTTGTCTGCCTGAAATATGTGTGCAGATTTTTATTTTATTTTATTTTATTCTTTTAGTGCCAGTATGGAAAGTCCTCACATTAAACCTTGTCTGAGTCCTTGCCTGGAGAGAATACCTTTACATGAGGTCCTGTCCTCAGGTTAACAGAGTCCTTTGCACAGCTTTCTGAGTTAGTGTTATGATTTTATAATAGTAAAATATGGTTTTAGAAATATTACAGTGATTAAACTGTCAGATTCTCTGAACTCTGGCGGTTATAATGTAGTGTTAGAATATTATAATAACTCTTGGTAAGTGCTGCTTGTTTAAGAGCTTTAGCCTTGTAGTATATATTATGTGTGTTAAAGGTTGTCCTGTCTCTTCTGTTTCTATCTATTGAGGGGATCTTTTTTTTTTTTTTTTTTGGAAGTTAATAATGGAGAGTTGCTGCAGGTCATGCAGGGATTGGAGCTGAATTGGTTAACAATTAGGGAAGAGCATAGCAGTATAGCACAGGGCACAGAGTTAAAATTTTGTACTACTATTAACACACAAAGTATGTAGATGTTGACAGGAGTCAAGGACAGTGAGGCATTCCAAATTATAGGGTATTTAATGAGGTATAATAAAGCTTTGTGTACATAAGAAAATGACCCTAGCAATGGAAATTCATTGGCTTTTGAGGTAGTAAGTCATGTCTTAATCAGTAAACTGAAGCGCAGCTGATGTTAGGTCTTATTGCCATATACACAGATATATAGTTAGTGAGAGAGCATTGAGCATTACCTTCAAGTCATGGTCTTGACGCAGATCTTGTCTGCATGTGCTTCTTGAAGAGTTAAAGGGTGGGTTCTGTTAATGAGCTAGGACTGAAACACTGAGCTTTGAATTTTGCTTAATGCAGAAAGAAGTACATCTTAATATACCACATCCATACTTGTGAAAAGGTTAAAACCAAATTATACTGTGTGTGTGGTATGAACGGTTTTACCACAAGCTTATACTTGAATCTGTAGAAGAATCCACTGCGTAACCATCAGTTTTCTTGTCTGTCTGAAGATAGCTGTGGCATTAAGCCTTAGTAAAGAAGAAGGGGCAGAGCACTGAATTTGGATAAGTATTATAATAGGATGCTCAGTTGTAACTAAACTCTTAAGCCTCACTAGCAGATTTAGCCAGACCCTTGTTGCTGTGAAATGGCACAGAGCCCAACAGCAATTAAAATCCCGAGAAGTATCATGTGTTCCTTTGGATAATACAAAATGAAAGATAATATCTAAAATATGGAAATCCCTGGTTTTGGGAGAAGAGATCTGATTTTTTGGTCTAAGGTGAACATCAGCTTTTATGTAATAGAAACTGAGGGTGAACTGCACTCTGGGGTGTTATTCCATTCCTGTTAATGGCAAAAGTTTTTGTGTGCCTCTATCTAAACAGCTGGTCCTAGTCCCTGTGGGTGGGGTGGGGTGGGAGAAGATAAAATACTAATTGCATTGGTGGTCTGATCCAGTGTGGCAATTTCTAATTTCTGTAAGGTGGTTCTTTTGGTCAGTGTTGCTTTGTATGTGGATGTAGTTTTTCCACACACTTGTTCTCCAGCTGCAGCTTGTAATATTCCTTGAGGACTTGATAATACGGTCTTCATTGTTAGTGCAAACTTGAAGTACTGTGAAGGATTTTAGTAATGTACTTTGGTTCCTTTATATACATGAATTAAGAATCTTCTATAACCTTTGGGGCATTCGCAATCAACAGATCTAAAAATATATTTAAGTAAATAAGGAGAAAAATCCACCCTTCTCCCTTTCCCCTCCTTGTGCTATTTCTTTTTTTGAAATCTGATCACTTGTCATGGGCTTTTCAGACAGTATCATAACAGAAAGATACCAAACAAAATGAGAAAAGGGAAGGATTAGCCTGGAAGAGGCCTTGGGACAGTGGGACTGAAAGACAGTAAGATATACTGGTAATAACAGTAATTTGTTTCAGAGGAAATTAATTATACAAGTATAATGTGTATAAGATGAGTATAAAGTATTTTTAAAAGAATAAATACACTAATGATACGTTTCTGTGCACATTTAGTGTTTTTGTAAATTTTTTTTGTTTTTTACTACTTTTAATTCTGCAAGATACACAAAAAGAGTCAGGATTGTGATCTGAGATGTATCCATGAGCATTTAGTACACAGCATGAAAATGTTTGCAAATTTATTGATTGTG
The DNA here is from genome assembly GCA_026212715.1 of Elanus axillaris. Classification (NCBI taxonomy): domain Eukaryota; kingdom Metazoa; phylum Chordata; class Aves; order Accipitriformes; family Accipitridae; genus Elanus; species Elanus axillaris. The sequence goes on from JANZLQ010000086.1 coordinate 10,930,884, forward strand.
AATGGGAAAGCTGCTATCTTGAGCTAGGCTGTCGTAAAAGATGAGGAGTTATGTGAAGGCTGTGAATAACAAAGTCTTAGTTCAACTTTTCAGTTCTGCTATAAAACTTCTGGCATATTTGCATTGTTTCTGTACCATCTTGGGGAGAGGAGGGAACCAAAAGTTTTGCACCTGTATACTTCAAAAAGTACATGTTTCTTCAACCCTTTAGTTTTATTTGCATGCTTTATGTGAACTTTGCACTGAATTATTATAAATATTTTGTCAGAACACAAGAGGGGAAAAATGGTGACAAGGTTTGTAACAGTGATTTGTAAAAGCCCATTTAATAATTTAAGTGGTTATTTAGACTAATCAAACAAATAGTGTTCAAGCACTGTCAAGACCGAGATACGTGATAGCTAAAAAAGCGGAGTGACCCATGTGGTAAGCAACAATATTGAATGTCTTCTAAAGGTCTCCATTTTGGTACTTCCTCAAGGTTGCCCAAATTATTCCAGAGCTTTTATGCTTGTAATATCAAACTTCTCTAATTTGATCAGTAATTATTTATCTCCTTCAAATGTTTGACCTCAAAACTCTCTAGATTTCTTTCACTGCATCTCTAAGTTGCTGTGAATTATGAAAATTTGCCTATTTCAATGCTTGCTGTAGGCTTTTGGAGCATGTACTTGTAATGTGGATTCAAAGTAAAAATACATATGCTTTTTACAAAGGTTACAGGGCTGATTCATCACTATGTAGCTCACATTTATGCAAAGTTCAGATAAGCCTGGAGAAAAGCATTGATAGGTGACCCACATCCCCTCTTGGTTTCTGAGTCTGTTTTTGTTTTACAGTGAGTGAATCTTAATGATGTTAAAAATCCATCTTAGGATTTTTGTGGTCTGAAAACATTACCGATGACATTAAGATGGGTCTCTAAAAATACTGTTTGAGAAGGCAGCTGAATACATCAAGCACAAGCATATGAATGCTATGAGGTGGAACCTGAAAATTGGCTTAGATCCTTCGAGGTATTGGAGCACTTCACTCCTCGTTGGCACCTGACTTGCACTGAAATTGGATGCCCAGACAGAGGCAAGATGCCTCAATATCCATGCTCTTGCAGTGCTCTGAATGAAGTCACTTGTCTCTTGTCATTCATTTTGCTTGCTTGTTTCCACTTTAGAATTTTTTGTAACCTGAAGTTAAATTTTGAGTTTTAGGTTTTTTTCAATACCATTAAGTCCATAAGGAAAACATGAAAGCAAAGCATTCCAACAATGTTTTTTTTCCTAACCAGCTCTCCAGCCATCAAGACCAAAGGCTCTGCAGTCTTAACTAAACAGCAGAAGATACCAGAATCTATGTCTCCTCCAGGTACAGGTGCTAAGAGCTTTTTGATTTATTCCTTGTTGTTGGAACTTGACACCTGGTCTACACTCCAATCAATAATGCTGAATGCTACATTTTGACAGCTTGCAATCACAGCATATGCAAATAATTTGGAGAACTAGGAGGACAAAAGCATCCTAAGCATATTAAAATAAATCCTAATTTCAGCATTAAGACATTGGTATTTGCATATCTTACCTTCTCTATGAATGTAATAAAATGGAAAGATTTCTTAACCTTTTGGAGCATACTGAGAAGTTTTATTCAGACTGATAAAAAGGAATTGCTGCATTGCCTGACAGTATGGAAGTGACTGATCAGACTGTCTTGGAAGCTTGGATCTCAGAGTTTTATCCTCTCAAGTCACTCCATCATCCTGGTTTTGTCAAGAATGAATTCGATAGTTCCAACTCCTCGTATTGATCTCACTACTGCAAGTACATCCAGTGTAGACCCACAGAATACTGAAAAGATACTTGGGGAAGTACAAAAAGAGATGTAGCACAAAAGGACTTGCTTGACCCTCTTTCATGATAACTTTACAACAATCCAAATTAAACAAAGGGTATTGTACTTAAATGACAAGTCAACACTTATCAACTGCCACCTGGAAATGTGTACTTCAGGCACTGAAGCTAAGATTCAGTTTCCTGGGCAACATATTCTATTCCACCTCTTACTTTATGGTGTTTTTATTTTATTATTTTTTTTAACTAACCAAATTGACAGAGTTGGTTCTGATATCAGTTTAGAAAATGGTTATTTGAAGGATTAGTGAAGAATGTTTGAATGAGAAATAATTTCTATTCGCATTGAGAGCAAAATACCTGTGGAATTTCTCAATATGAAAAGATCTATACTTGAAATGTAGCAACCCTTGGCTCTGTCTGCTTTGTGTTTTGTAGAAATGCACTTAGCAGATGTATTTTTCAGTAAATTGATGTTCGATATTAATCCTACATGTCACTAAACCTAATGTGAGGTTCTTGGATATTCATTGTCCTTGTTATAGGAGAAACAGGGTGTTGACTGTGAAGATGCAGTCGTCAGGTGACACTTGCTTTCAAATTTAACATTTTTAATTAAGTGCTTTTAATACCCCCAAAATCTTGTTAGGTTTTAATTGTTTTGTTATTGCAGTGCTGCTCAGAAATACATCATGTTGCATAGGAAGCAAGAGGCTCTTGAAACTCATGGGAAGGCATCTGTAATGGAAGATGAAAGTGATTAGTAAATTTTCACTTCCCAGAGTGAGAAAAATCCAGATAATGTTTGTATTCTGTTTATTAGGAAAAGCTGTTTCCCAGGGAACCAGGAGCATCTGAATTCCAAACACTGAGCCTCACTGGTCTGTGTTTTTACCATCAGCATAGTATTCAAGTGCTTCAGGAATGTGAATAGTCATGCTAGTTAAATGATGAATAAACCAGCCAGTTGGTTTATTCATCTAGCTAGCGTGGTTGTTGATACGGTGCTCACTAAGTACTAAATTTGTGTCCCATTGTATCTGGTGAAACACAGTAGGACAAGGTTCATTGAGAGACAGTTTCTTCACTGCTCCAGAAGTCTGATCAGGAATCTGGAGAGGATAAAGCTGAGAACATTGTCAGTTTTAGCCACAGCCATAGACATTTGTTGCACATATAAAGGACCATGTTTCAACAAACAGTTCTCTATTTTTAATGGTGTAGATCAGAAGTAGCTCTTTGACCTACAGACTGCAGGCCCAGTTCTCTTCTGCATGTAAGCACCATCCCTTTAGCAATCCAGATGTATTTCTGATTCGGTGCTCAAGCCAGCTGCAAATCTGTGGAGGTTCAGGGATGCATGAGACTGTAAATCTTGGCTTGGCATGGCACTGACTAAACTTTCATCTGTGGCCCTGTTGGCTTTCAGCTCCGTTGGGGCTCAATCCTCCAAGCCATGCAAGGTGTGGCCTCGTAGCTGTGAACCAGCCAGTTGGGCTAGAGGCTGACTGTGTGGAGGTGTGAGATTTTAGTGATAGCTAGTCAGATAAGGCTTGGTATCAATTTCATTGCATGCAAGTTTGCTAATGTCTGTTCACATCAGGTGGGGAGTATTCTCAGAGAGATCTGAGCATCCTCTGCCCTCCTCAAAACCAAGGTGTGTTCCTTACTGCACAGGTGACTGGCTTTCTTCACCTTCTAGTATGGCATTGCTGTAGTGGGATCATCAGATCTTGTATCCTGTTATCTTGCCCTGGTTTTGTGAAAATGTGTTTTTAATTGTGTATTGTGCAGAAAACTTAATCCTCAAAACCACAAAGCCAAACTCTGAAAAACCCAAACCCAAGCATATATCAGATCTGAAAGCCACCAAAATAAATGTTAAGTGATACCTGTTTTGTGTGTCTGTGGTATGTTTAAATTTTGCTGAATTCATGAATATCTGGCAGAGGGAAAGACTGAAAATCTGTAACATGTTGGTCATCAGGCTAATAATACTAATGCATCTTCTGGAAATTATCATTGCACTAAGTCTGTTCTTTTCAGGCCCAATCTGTTGGGCCAAAACCTTTTCCTCTGGTTCATGCTGTGTAAGCTCGCTTCTGTGTTTCAGTGAGTCCTGTGAGCTTCTGAAAGGTCCAAAGCAAGTCTGTGATCTCAGAGGTGGGAACTGTGGTACTAGCCAGGGGAGCCAGAGTAGAGGAGGACGTTGTTGGTGGTTTTTGCTCTCTTGGTTGTTGTGGAAAGCCATCAGAAAGTCCTCTCCTTGCTCCAGCTTCTAACTGTGGAGTTTGAGCCTGCAGAGGTTTGTTGACCAGTCTTGTGTGACTGTTAGGAGATAAAGCAGCCCTGACTAGAGAGCTTTGGCTTTTCAGCTGGAGATGGGTTAACTCATGGTAGTTCTATCCCTGGAGATCTCTCTTGTGTAGATCAAGATAGCATCAGTGTGTGGAACTTGCATCAATTTACGTGCATGAGTGCTCCCCTAACTGTAGCCAAGGTATCGGTTGCACAAAGTCAGAAAAAATGGCTTTGTGAGGTTGAGACCTTGATGTATATAGAAAACTATGGATGCACTGTTAACCTAAGTAAATGCTTACACCTGTTAGTAGTGCCTGGTTATTACTTAGAGCTTTTTATCAGCAGTTCTCAAAACAATTTACTGATGAAGAAAACATTGTGATCATCATCTTGTGAATGAAGAACCTCGAGCTAAGAAAATGACAAGACAGGATTAATCAGCCACCAACTAAACCTTAAATCCAGGTTTCCTGAGTCTTAGCTACTGATTATTCTGTTGCATCATACCACTTTTCTAACAGCTTTTTTCTTAGATTAGTCTGGTTTGTGTGGTGTAAAAACTGGGGCTGAGGTTACTCACATGCCTAGAAAACACCTTTATGAACAATTAGCTTGATACAAACATTTTCAATGTGTTTCCTCTCAAAATCAACTCTTAAGGCAATGTTTCCTTCCTTCCCGAATTTTCTGAATTATGCTAACCAGGTCAGTGGGGAATGAAGCTATTCCTAATTATTTCTTGTGTGTGTGCTGCAGGCATATTGGAAGATGTTAATGTACCTTTTGCATTTCCAGGAGTGCTTAAAGTGTCCTTGCACATAGAGAAAGTGATTTACAATGAATCCAAACTTGAAGTGCTGTGATAGCTCTATTAGAGGAAGCTATATTTATCTCTCTTGTTTCTTGTGGCCTGTGTTTAATGTTGCAGGATAGTTGTATGGCTGTAGTTGTCTTCATTTGGGAAATCAAGATGCTGATACAAATCAGATGGCATGGTCAGCTATCAGCTGAGGATTTCAGCTTGCTGACTGGTACAATCAAAAGGAGTATTCATCTTTCATCAGAATGAAATTTGAAAATGAAAGCTCTTATACACTAAAAAATGAGAACACAATATGTCGGCAAGATGGTAATTTGGCCCTTAGTATCAATCAGTAGTGTGACATCTTGTGAATATGCCAGGGAAGAGGGGAAGTGGTACTTAGCAGATATAAATCTCCATGAGGAGTCTCAGTCTGAACATCTGTGTGAGTTGGCAGATGTGGAAGATAGGAACTTGGTGAACTAGCGTATTTGGTATTTTTTGGATGAATGCCAGTAGACTAATTTCTAGCAGGTAGGTGGTTGCTGCTGTTATCTATCAAATACTGCAGTCTGAAATGTTTACTTAAAGTCATGTGAAGCAGTGGCTGTTTTTAAGGGAAGACTGGGTAGAAGTTCTCGCTGTCTGTCAAAAGATGGAGGTTTCTCGCACAAAGTAACTGTAGCAGAGTCATTTCTAAAAACACTTATGAATGGCACTGATCAGAATTCAGTCCAGGATTTTAAAGCTCCATAGTAATGTACACTCAGTGGGGAATCAGGCTTTGATGTTCAAAAATGACAGCCTAAACATTTCCAGTCAGTGATATGTGATGACAGGACTACAGTAACAATTCTTGTTATGAGTAGAAAGTTACTGCAATTACAGCAGCTTCCTGCCATGCTAAGTAGTGAGGTTTTAATGGCACTTCTTACGATGAAATGTGGTCTGAGTGCAATTTAATGTTTCAGACCTGTGCAGAGATTAAAGAGACATTGGTACTATTGCTATTTTAATCTTATAAACTAGAAAAAACACCAGGTTGTGTGTCTTGAGCATTATTTAGCAACCTGTTAGTCTTTTAATTATCTTCTTCCTAATTAGATTGGTCTGATTATTTGGTACTTAAAATAAGTGCATATTTTTAAGTTCTCAGGGCAGTAGCTTTTGGAAATAATTCATTGCTTTTCATTTTACAGGCGTTTTGTCTTTCATGCTGAAGTATGGGAACATATGGTGCTACTTCTGATGTAGCACTTGTCTAAATATCTTTGCTTGTAAAATTTTCTGCAGAGCCATATAATTTTCTCCTGTAAAAACATTCTTAATGTATTTAACCAATTTTATAACTACAGCATGGAATTATCATGTTTTTGTCATTGTAAACTTTTACTGGATATAGGTCAAGAAATTAAACTGTGAACCATGAGTAAGAAAAATGAACAGTAAGTAGTTAGAATTTCTAAGAGACTAGTAAGAAATGTAATAGTGATAATTGCATAAAAAATAAAACAGTTTATCAAAACATTTCCCAGATATTTTTGAAAGGGTCAAAATAGTAATTTTATTTTTAAGCTGAACCCTTGGGATATCACTGACAGTCAGTTGACATGGAATCCTCTAATATGGTGCCCATGATACTCACATAGTAACTGGTTATGTCTCATGTTTTGTGTTCAGTCAAGTGAACACATTTTCCAAGTGATGGTGTTTCTTCTCTCTGAGCCATGTGAAGCTTGAGTCATGAGCATGCATTAAAACATGTAAAATAGCAACACATTCATCTATATACAATGAAGGGAAGCTGAAAATGTTTCTGAGACTGAAGAGTTTGGCATAGCTGGAAAAGTTAGAGTTGTAGAATAGCCAGAATACTTTTGTATACTTTCATCTACAGTGCTAGACTGTTATCCAGCATGAGAGATGATTAGCAGGAGGCTAATTGGCCTGTTAACCTTCTTTAGAAATGAGCAAAAATATTTCTCTCAGGGAATGATGCAGACCTAAAACTACTCTTCTTACATAGCGGTGGGAAAGCAAGGATTCTGATAACATGGTCCTCCTGAAGTGAAGCAAGTTGCCAAGATAGGGGTATGTGATACACATCACCTATATTACCTGCCACTCCAGGAGATGCTCTAAGGTGTAGGACTGGTGCCAGGCTGATGATGGGGTCTTGTGCTGCCCTACTGCTCCCCAGCAGCTATGTATCCAGGAGCCAGAAGTTTGAGTGCATATGGGGGTGGAATTGGGCAGACTTTGAAAGACAAGCTGCCAGAATACCCTAGCATGTCTTCTAGGAGTGTGGGCAGGCTGTATTAAACCAACACCTGAACCACCTCTTGCTACTTAGAATAAATGACCGCTTGCCTGCTTTAGACTCGTGTGCTGCGCTACAGAAATGCATGTGTGCTGATACGTGTGCTGTAATCTTGCTTCTGTGAAAACAAATTGACTCACCATGTTGTCATGTTGGAGATAACTGGTCTAGCTAATGAAATCATTTAGGGTTTATGCAGGTGGCTGACTTTATAGACTTGTATGTTCCCAATGAGTTCACAGGCTTGTAGAAGCAGGGTTGGTTGAGGGGTTTTTTTGTTTGTTTTTTGAGTGGTGTCATGGAAATATGAGCTGGGACTTGGGAATTTATTCCAGGGCAAGGAGGCAGCAGTCCCTTTTTGCCCATAATGATCTGATTTGAAGGAAATCTTGCAACTTTTCTTTCAAGAAGTTCTGTTTTTCCACTGTCTGCTTTCAATAAGATTGGGATTTGCCATGGAGAGTCTCAGTTCACATTTGAAGACAGTAAAAAAATTGCAATGGCCTTTCTCCCCCCAGGGTGCTGCCTTCATTGATTACCCCAGGGCTGGGCTTGGGCTTTCACTGAAGACGTGGTAGGAGCTGCCTCTGCAGCTTTTAGTAGCAGGGGAAGAATGCCAGGCTCCCTCTCTGCTTCACTGGAAACAGTGAACCAAATACAGAGCTCTTGACAACCCCTATACCGTCTAAAACAGTGCAAGGGATGAAGCATCTTCAGTCTCCATGAAAAAGGAGAGGGAGAGAGCAGCTCTACCAGTCATGCCTGGAGGCAGAGAGCTCTCTTCCCCAGAGCGGTTACAGATGGAGTAGCAAGTGCACAATTGCTGGAAGTGGAAAGGAAGGAGGACAAACGGAACAGGATCTCCTTACTCCTGAAACTGGGTTTGGAAGCTGATTGCCATCTGTAAGGAAATGTTACTCGGGTGTCAAGGTATTGTTGTAGCTGTAATGGGACCAGGCTGTGTTTGATGCTGAAGGTTCAAGTTGCACCCTAGTGAGCACAGATGATAAAGTTGCTCAGAACAGAAGTTGTACTTTCTGAGGTATTTTTGAGAAAAAGAAGCTAGATGAGGTTAGACAGATTCAGAGTTATATTAAGGAGTGCATAGGTTGTAAAGTGAAGGACTCTGAAGAAAAGAAAATGTCAAAGTGAAGGGCTCCAAAGAAGGGAAAATGTCATAATCCAGTTACCCAAAGTTGGTCTATAGTGGATTTACACTGTTTTTAACAGTATCCTGGTTTTGAGAAAGTGGAGGTGTGGGAGAACAGAATTAGATAATAGAGGCAATCAGAGCTACAGCATTTCCAAACTTGAAACGGTAAGAAATGATGTAGGTAATTACCGCTTGATGTATCACTTATTTGTGGGTGATAAATATAATAATTGAAGGGTTTTGTTAATGACTATGCCGTTTTTAGTCAGTCTCAAATAACAGATTGATATCCTGCCCAGCTTGTTCTGCTATCAGATGAGAAATAGGATATACATTAGAATATCTGCCAGCCACAGTGTAGCTGCCATTGTGGTAGTGTTGAACCTGACTGGTGGGTGCTCAGGGCTTTTTACTTCTGTAGCATCTCTGTGCTCCCCCTGGCTTTTGGTGTCTTGAGCACTTGAAGGTGCCTGCTGCCAGTCTTCTCTTGAGATTGAGTATGGAGAAGTAGAACTGCAGCTACTTTAGCAATCCTAGCAGTTGATAGTGTAGAAATGTGAATTTCTTTTTATATACCCTCTACTCCTCTACAAGAGTTTTCTGTAAGGCAAGATTCTTCCCCTGCATATTGGAAGGCAGAAATCTTTCATTATGAAATATTTAATTTTTCAAACAATTGCTGCCATGACATTGGTGAAAAGTCCATGTTAGCTGAACTCTGCTACTAAATCTGAGCTTTCCTATTTAAAAGGGAGAAAGCAAAATATGTTTTCTATCCACTTTTTACTAAATAAATCTTAACGATTTGTGAAAGTCATTACTATGAGTCCTTTGATTATTACTGCTGTTAAAAAAGCAATTACGTTGGAAGACCAACTAAAAATCTAACACGAGGCCAAGTTCTCTTTTTGTAATTTGTTGCTGTAACTATATATATTCTTAAAAATTGTCAGCCATCTCTCTGCAAAGTGTGAAATCCATTGCACCTGCTTTAATCTGGTGGGATTTGACTGAAGATTCAGTGAGAAAAATTGGACAGATTCAGCGATGTGGCAAAAGAGGTTGAGTCTAGCAGTGCAGAAGGATCTAATAAAGATTTTCAGTGGAGGATCCAGATGGCTTTCACTACATTGCTCTTTCAGCATTGTAGAGCTGCTTAAAAGCTTAGTGATGTGCATGTAAGCAAAATCAGAATGATCCATCGGGCCAGGGACAATGCACGTTACTCTGAAATTAAAAAATAGCCTAGTAGATATGTTTGGTTGCAGTCTTCCTAATGCAGTGAAGTTGCAGTTTTGATATGTATACCTTTATATTTTGGCCCTGGTTTGTGGTCATTTACAAACAGCTGTAACCTAGCATGCTAAAGCAGCATTTGCTGATTTGAGGACCTGTTTTTTTAAAGGGCAAAGCATTCTTCGCTAAACCTGGCAGCACAAGAAATCAGGTGGTTCAGGGAGTCTAGTGCACACTTAAAGTTCAGACCATGTTGATAAGTAGACTTTAATTAAATTTAGATTTGGAAACTATGCTTTGGGCATTGGAAAAGAAACATTACGCAGATCAAAGTCATAGATATTGCTGACCAGAATCCTTGAAAAGAAGAATGGTCTGGCCTTGTTTCCTTACACAACACAAACCCAGCTGACAGTTGGGTGTGACAGTCCTTGTTAAACACAGTGTCATCCTCCGAGTGCTGCTTTAAGGCAGCACTTAGTTATTTTTTTGTATTTGGGTTATATTTTGTTTCCTTTTGTACATTGGGTGCGGTATAGTAAGAATTAGGCTTAATTTCCTTTGTGTATTGGTGAAAGATGAGTGCCTGTATTTTCTGCCTCTGTATAATATGGCTCGTCAGATAAACTTGGGATCATATCCAGACCTGACTCAGTTTTTGTAGTTTTAACAGCACTGTGCCTGTTCCCATGAAGGCCAATTTTTATGCGTACCAACACCAAGACGTATCACTGCAAACCTACAAGTGACTAAGAAGATAAGACTCCTCTAAAATGTTTGGTTTCCCTTGATTTCATTTTTGATAGTGGGTTGTATATTATTCAGTATGAGACAGAGATGTAGGAATTCCTTCTGGTTCCTCTTGTTAGTCCTTGTCTAGCAGCTGTTTAAGTGACAGAGTGCTGTCTGGTTAATATGGCAGCGTGAAGTTTATGGCAGTATGAAGTTCCTATAGGTGTCTGTGCTTTAGCACTTGGGAAAAAAATCTCAGATTAACTGCATGGGGGAAGAATTTGATTATTCATTTTATGTGTGTCCATACATGGTAGTTTTTATTAATTTAGGGGGCCACTTGTCTCATATTAAATCAAATAGAAAATGTTCACTCAACTGCACAAATAGGACTATCCATCTATATAGCTATTATATCAGATTAATTAAAGTAAAAGCAGTGAATTAACTTCAGTTAAAAAGGCTGCTATGGATTGCTTGATAATCATTTAATTATGTTACGTAGATATAAGGCACTGTGTAACTAACATGTTAAATTACAAATTTTTGGTCAATCATTGTGAGGGTTTTTTTGTTTTGTTTTCAAGATTATCAAGAAACTTAGCTACATAGTCTTACAAAGGTTGTAGTTTTGAAAGATTTCTTGAATAATTTGTAACGGCTGGCTTTAGTCTTATGACTGTTTCTAACCGTAGCCTTAAGTACCTTTCATCTCTCAGTTTGTCTAGGTGGTAATTTTGATAAATTTAACATGAACCAAAGGTACTGTGGGATAGAAAACTTTACTGGAATATCACTGAGAAATAGATTTTTTTAATTTTTAATTTTTTTTAATTGCACAGAGCTAACATGAAATTGCCTTTCTATTTCACAAAAGTGTAACCCCTGTCTGAGGCAGGGAGTACAGAGAGTAATCCAGTGCAGGTGCCTGGGGACTGTTATCCCACTGCCAGGATATTTGGTGAAAAGTTAAAATGTTTATCAGAGAGGATTTTCACATTTCCAATTTCATTGTAAGGTAATATGTGCTTCTCAGGAAAATATATACACATGGGCTACATTCACACATGGCACACACCCCCTTCCATCCATGCAGTATATATGCTTTTGTACAGAACTCCAGATAGGATGTGAACCTATTTGTGGGGAAACTCTAAATCTGTTTCAAAAGGATAGGTCAAGTGCAAGAAGGTACATGGTGTGGTAACATAGAGGTTATATTGTAGCTATACAAATAATCTCAATATTCAAATATACAGGCTGTGAGATTCAACAACAAGAGAGAAAGTAGAATTAATATAAGTGTTGCCAATCTATTACTGTACTGAAGGCAGGAAATTAGACCCGCTGTCTGCGATAAATTATACTCTGAAAGCCTTGCTGTGTCCCAGGCTGTATCTAATGCGTCAAAAGAAGAACTGTATGTGAGTAGCTCTTGAGCTGTTATGTCAGGAACTGTGATTATATTTCTGGAGATTGGAATAATTTTTTGCCAGTTTCCTTTTGCCACTGCTTTGGTGACTGCTAAGGGACAGCAGTGTTTGCTTGCTAAATAGATAATGGTAGGCTGGTAAGATAACTGTTCTCCTTGAGGAACTGCAGATTTTAGTCACTGATATATTAAAAGTCACAATTACTGTGAATGTGATTTTGGCTGTGGTTTGGTGCTTTTTCCTCTTAAGTCAATGAATTGCATAAAGTATTTAACTGCTGTTTAGGAAAATAGAACTAGATGGGGAAATGCTACGGTGATGGTTGTTGAAGTTGTGGAGAGAGTACAGGATTGTGCAGCCTTTAGATGAGGTTCCACTGTGCTGCAGTTATTCCTATCATCGCTTTAGGTGAGCTTAAAGTCAGTGGAAAGACTCACGTTGACTCCTGTTTCTGACAGTTGGCCTGAATAAGCATATGAATAAAGCCGTATGAGTGGGACTTACCTAGCAGTGCAGCATAAAAGGACACGCAAACAGAAATTTGTGGTAGGTGCAAAGCTTTATAACTTCATATAGATGAACAAGATCTTTCTAAATTTATTAGATACTTTTCTTTTGAAAACTTTTTTTTCTTAATATCTCAGATTAAAAAAAAGCCAAGAGAGTTGCCTTGGGTATGCTTTGGTTGCTTCTGACTGTCAGTGTGATGAGCATTTCAGATCCCAGTGCTTGTGACCCTGTGTTCATCACAGTAACGGACATGTTGAAATGTTAAGTCCAGAATCTTGAGGGTAGATAGGCAGAACTCTTGAGTTTGTTGAATGTATTTTAATGTTAGATGTTCTGGCCCTTGTCTGTCTTGAATGAAAAGAGTGGAATATCCTTTTTCAGTCACCCCCTTTGCTAAAGATATAAAAAAGAAGAGAAATCCATATGCAAGTAAGTATATCCTAAGTTATTTCTCACACACATGCAGGAGAGAGATTCAAAGTAGAATCAAGAAAATACTGAACTAGGATTGTTGGGCCTGTTTTCCTGCCAAACTGCAGAGTCCTTGAAACTGGAATAAGAATTACGATTGCTAGGAGCCACAGTTGATATTGCAACCCTTGGGTGCTGTAGGTTAGCAGATGACATGGGTAGTTCCAAAGTACCGTTTCTAGCCTGTTCAACCCCATTTTGATTTTTTAAAAAAATGGAATGTCAGAAGGAGAGAGGAAGTTTATCTTGCTGCAAAGAATGGGTGACAGAAGAATTCTCTTTTGATTTTATTTTCAAGGGAACATATATTCCATACTTGATAGTCAACTCTTTCCCTAAATCTTTGCTTCCCACAGTAGATAAAGTATGAAAAATCAATATGTATATATAGTAAAGGAAACAGGTGGGGTTGGAATAAAACCTTGGCACAGTTGGCCACACATAATACATCCTTTGGAACATAATCAGAGGAGAAAATTTATTTTGCTCAGTAAAATAATGGCCAGTAAACCATGGAGAGAAGGGACAGATGGATTTGGAAAATGCTTAAATTGCTTTAATTTCATTTTTGGTGGGAAGAAGAAATGGATTTGAATGAGAAATTGATCACACACAGTTTGATCCTCTTGTAGAAATATTGCCATTGATTTCTAGAGGAACAGGCTACAGCCACATTGTTTGCACGTGACTATGCTTTTCTGTTGGTATAGACTAAATCACTGATGCTAAAAAAAAAAAAAAAAAAAGCCCAAACCCCAAAGACCTCACTACAAATGAACAAACAAAATCTACTTGACTGCATGGAGACTAAACTAACTTTTTAATCTGTAATATGATTATTATGCCAGAGCTGTGGCAGCTGAGAAGAGATTTTCCTTGAACTTTTAGTCCTCAGACTTATTGCACACTTGCTGAGTAGTTCAGTAGTTGAAATGGTTAAGTAATTTTCTAAAAATCATGTAGATACATAAAGCTGAGACTTTCTGATTTATTTTGAGCTCTGAGGAATATAATGTGAAAACCTATTCAGGTTCCACTAGCTGGCCAGAGACTACAGTCAGTTTAATAATACACAGCTAAATTTACCATGATAAAGTGCCGCTTCATGCGTGAAATGGATGCTGTGGTCCTGTGCTGGTGATTGAGGATTTATTACCTTTAAAACTGTAGAACCAATGTACAGAATTAATTTTTAGTGGATTATTCATTACATCACTTGTTTGTACACCCTGGAATCTTATACGATTGATAAATATAATTTAAAAAAAAAAAACACCAAAAATAAAATACGAACAATTTTAAAATTGTGCATTTCACAACAATACCCCCCCTTTTCCCCATGAGATGTTTTACAAACCTAATCTAGCAGCAGTTTATGCTGCAAAAGATGTTTATAGCTTGCTTTATTATGGTTCATTATCAAATTACTGGTCTTATTCTTTAAAGCTCTCAGGGGATTGACTTAAGCTTAAGTGTGTAGATCATCCCTCTCTGTATGGTTCTTTGTTACCCACAGCAGTTTCTGGGCTGATCTCAGCTGACAGACCTCCGTTTGAAGCTCCAGACAGTAGAAGACCAGTCATTGTGAAATGCTCACATCAGGGCTTGCTCAACTAGGGGACTTTTCAGCTCTAAGTTAATGGACCTGGTTTTACCCTTTAACTTCTGTGGAGAATAACCCGTTTAGGCGTATGATTAGCAAAAACTAGAAAACTGAGAGGAGTATCCATCCAGCAGAAGATGGAGGGGAGAGGTAGATTAGAGGCATCCTTGCCTAAAGAAAATTAGCAGCTGTGGTATCGTGTTCACTCTCTGTAGGGCAAGCAGCCAATGACAGAGTTTTGGGGTTTCTCCTGGTGCAAACAAGACTTGCATTTGATTCTTGCACTGTGGGGATTTGAAAATACCTATGCTGCTTCCAGAGTGGGTTCCTCAGACTCAGAGATACGTAAATGTATACAGCTAGCCTGTACTGGAGGTCTTATTTTGGTAATCTTGAATATATGAAAGGAGCTGATGATGTGTATTGGATTCTGTCGATGAGCAGCGCATGTTAGAGTCCTGCTGGAGTAAAGAGCAGTTCAGCTGCTGAACAGCTCAGCAGCAACAGGCTGCAGGGTTGTACGTGTCTACTGGTGGAAGCATCAGTCAGTGTTGACCGCACTTCATAAATCTGTGGAGTTAGGGAATGTAGGATATGTGCTCTGACAGTCTCAGTAACACCTAAGTGTTGGACTCAGGTGAAACTTTTCAGGTGCTTAGTGGTTTTGGTCCTTGCCCTACAGAGATCAGGTGAGCTGATGACTCTGCTTTGTTCAGGGGTTGTTTCATAATCCTCCTTTATACACAGGCTCTTGTGCAGTTCCAGAGTGACAGAAGGGCTTAGCAGTGTCTTAGCTAACAAAAGCAAAGACTTGGTATTTTATGTAATTCTTCATTTATTTAAGAGAAAAGAAACCGTACTTTCGCAAGCAAGGCTCTTCTCGGCATTTATGAGCTGAGCAGGGTCAGTCTGGGTCATTAACCTGGATTTTTAACCTCTGGAAAGAACACAGGTGTGTTAGTGATGGAAAAAACATTATCTTGTAAGTCAGTCATAAATACTGTGAGGGTTAAAGATTGAAATATTAAGCTGAGATTCTTTCTACTTGTTATTTGAAGTCCCAAAGACCAAGAGCTTTCAAGTTTTTGCAAGGCTCTCTGCCAACATCAGTGGTGGAATGTATTATCTTTAACTTTTGTCAGAAACTGCTGTATGATGCTGTGGCGTGCTTCTAAGCAAATATAGCCTTGTATGCCTGTCTGCTTTGAGTCCTGAAGCAGATTCACTTTTCTTCTGTCATCACAGCACCTATTTATTCTCTTTATCACAACCATCTTTTGTCTTGTATCGTCTGTCTGTCCCTTGTCGCTGCCACTCTTCAGTGTTATATTTTTGGAAGATAAAATAGATTTAATTATAAGCAAAAATGCCTGCTGAGGATGGAAGTGGTCCAGGACTATGTCAAGAAGAGATCATTCCCATTCTGGGGAAAAACTCCCTTCTCTGACCTGTTTTCTCTCTTGGAAATGCTGTTTCCCTACACATCTTCAGAAAATCCAATGCTAAAGAACTTTAAAATATATAAGCCAGATTTTGCCTTTCATGGCTGGTAAAGTAAATAACTATCAGATGATTCTGCAGTCCCCCATACTGATTATATGAGAACAGCTGCAGTGCCCTCTGAGCTGCTCACAATTGATTGCTATACATTACAAATACCAAGCCCTGCAGTGCAACAAACCAGTGGATATTCTGTTTGGTAAAAATCAATCATGGTTATTCTTTCTACATCTCCCTGTTTTTTATCTGTCATCTCACATTTATCAGAATTATCAGCATTTGGAGTTTCATACTTACATCTGGCTTGACTGTCTGATGAACAATGGTAGATATGAAAGATAGAGTTTCCTTAAAGGGCTGTTGGCATCTCAGTCTTCACCCATGGAAAAACTGTAAAAAGTGAATGAATGTTGATGTTGCAGTAAACATGGGTTTGTTTTCAAGCAGTAAGCTTTATGCTGCTCAGTGTAGTCATAAAACAATGATTTCATTTTATTGACTTCTGGAGTGTGAAGTCATCAAACTTGTTATGGAAAAATCTTTTTATCTTAGGTCAAAAATAGTTTTGTTTTTCTCAGCAGCCAAACCTCTGTGGGCTCTCTGCTAGCTCTCGGAAATGATCCTAATTTGGCTATACTGATACTGTATGCTACTGCCTGGACATAGCAGAACAAACCTGGCCAAATCTGAGATCTGTTTGCAGTTCCTCCTTGTCTAGGCTTCCCACATTTCCTACAGGGGTTCTGCCTTATAACTGTGGATGTGCAAGGCATGAACTCTTTCAGAACCACTCAGCCTTGGCTTTGCTGTCAATGGTAGAATATGTTTTACTGTTTTCTTTTGCAAATACTACTTCAGTTTCTCTTCTGTCTCCATGGTGTACTCCTCACTGTCTTTGCAACATTAATAATAGGTTTTTTATTATAATTATTATTAATAGGGGAAATTTTTAATAATTCTGAATCTCACCATAAGTTTAAAGTACCTGATGGTTGCTAACAGAAGAGACACTAAAATTTGTTACTATCCTTTAGACAGGATCCTATAATCACTCTATCAAAGTCTAGATGGGTGATGATCAAACTAGCTCTCTTTTGCAGAAAGTGTTAGATGTGACAGATTGAACAGATGGCAGGTTGGGCTTAATTTTTATGTAGGACAAGAAAGATGCTGTGTATTTCCATGCTGGTAAAAGTGTCCCTTCTTTGGACATTTTAGCAAAACAAAAATGGTTCCGCAGGCTATGTGGGTAGAAAAAGGGGTAAAAAGGCCTTTGACCAACAACAGAATTATCCATCAAAAATATTACTTTTTGGAATATAAATAATTAGTAGAATTAGAACTTCTGGAAAGCTAAAAGAATTGTCAGACAGCAAGGAATGAATGATGATCTTGAAACAGGATAAAACTTTGGAATAGAAAACAATAAAGGACTAATAACCTGGGTCTTAGATGCATGTAAGAGCAGGGAAAGGAGGTTGACTGGAGCCATGCATTGGATCATATGAAGTGTTGTATTTCTAAAAGGCACAGGTATCGTTCCAGCTTCTGGTTCTGGCAATTCAGACAACTTGAGCATTACACTTCTACTCAGTGATCTTGATTAAATCTTGGCATAGTTCTCTCTCTTAGATACTCGGAGAAGCTTTATGCTTGCATCCTAAGGCAGAATTTGGATTTGATGCCTACCTGAGGATATATTGCACTTTTTATCATGTCCACTTTGCACTATATGCTTCAATTTAGCTTTTCCCAGTTGAATGATAAAGAAATGGCAGAAGCATAGTAAAGAAGGAATGAAAGTCTGTCTTGAATTGGAAATCCAAAACAAGTTTGGAACAAGTCCATCAGCGTGCGTGAAGTCATGCTACCTCTGCACCCACTAAGGCTGACAGGCATAGTGGAAGTTTTGGTTCTTAATCTGGAGGGAACAGAATTAGAGCTCTTGTATATGAAATGCCCTGAAACGTTTGCATGACTAATGAATAAGACAATTGATTTGATGGAGATATTTTTTTTTTCTTGCATATTCTTTTCCTTTGAGAAACCAAAACAAAATCCTTTATCAGAGCTGAGGTTTCCAGGTAGACAGTGTCAGCAGGAATCATAAAAGCCTCTGAAGGGCAGAAGGATAGTAAAGAAGTGCAAGATAGAGTTTATAGGCAGTATTCCTTACACATAACACAATGGGTGGTTAAAACAATGAGCAGATTTGTGTCAAGTTTTGTAGATACTGTACTAGAGCCAAGAAAAGGGAGAAAGCTAGGAAGTACTGGGATGTGCTGAGGGTAATTTTTGTCCAGATACAAGACATAAATAATAGCTGTTTTGAAGGTAAATAGAGGTTGCAGGACATCAGAACTTTAATCTGCTTTTTGAAATTCATATCAGGGCTGCTTTGAATTATGCTGAATGTGCAGGACCTGGAAACACGTCCTGTGTCAGAGTGTAGAAGATCAGTGTTCTCTCCAAAAGTCAAATTCTCATGCAGAGTACCAGTCTGTGGGGATTACTCAGGGAGAAATGTTCAATCACAGTAACTTGGTAATTGCTGCAACGCCAGATGTTGAATGTCACAGCCTGATACTAAGCTTTAGTGATGTTCTGGATGTCATGTCAAAAGGGATAGATCAGAAGAAAAGTGTCCGGGAATATGTTGCAGTGCAAGTAGTCTCAGTGCTGACGCTATTTTTGGAATCTTTTCACTTGCCTAGGCAGTATCTTGATGAAATCAAGTAAGACTGAATATGTTTAAGGTTTTGGAGTGGAAGAAGAGTAATGATTATGCTTTTCTTGAGGCTAATTCTTCTCACAGCCATTTCTTCATCTCTTCTTTCTCCGATAAGAGGTGGGTCTGATTACAGGAGCTAGTTTAATCTTATTTAGTAATAGCTGGAAAACAGAGGTTTGTTTGTTTACTTATTTATACATCTTAATACATCTTAATGCTTTCACTTTCTTTCTCTTTTCTTCCCAAAAGTGTTTTAACAAATGCAAAGACACTGTAATGAGGAGGGAAGAAAATTATTCCTGACTAAAGAGCTGTGAAAATTAAATCTCTCATTTCCTCTAGCAGTAGTAAGAGAAGGACCTTGTGAATGTGACTCCATCCATCCAGCTCCCTGCAGCCATAGGGATGGGTACTGGTTTATGCTGGTGATCCAAATGATCAAATAAAAGTTTAAAATTTTAAGGGTTGAGATGCCAAATCCTTAGCTAATGTAAAGTGGCATAGTGCAACAGACTTCTGACTGATTCAGAATTTGGTGTAGATTTTCAGATCATCAAGCTGTTTCATATATTACATCAAATAATGAGAGCTCTTCCGGAAGCTGCAAAGATTTGGATAGTGGCCCTCCCAGTGATGCATAAATTTTTCTTTTACATCTTCCTTTCATGCCTGGCTTTACTGCTTAATAAAATTAAAAAGTCAATTTTAACTGGTAAGCTCAGCCAGTATATTGTATGTAATTCGTGATACAGACTTCAGTAAAGCTGTATTATACACAGTAGATCTGGGTGCAAGGTGAGGCATTATGTATCCATAACTCTTCTGTTGCTGTAATCAAAGGTAGAACTGC
Organism: Elanus axillaris; assembly: GCA_026212715.1. Taxonomy (NCBI): domain Eukaryota; kingdom Metazoa; phylum Chordata; class Aves; order Accipitriformes; family Accipitridae; genus Elanus; species Elanus axillaris. The sequence goes on from JANZLQ010000086.1 coordinate 10,950,370, forward strand.
CTCAACCTCCAACTGAAAGCAGACCAGTGCTGAATTTTATTTTAAGGAATCCCATGTACATAATGTGGATCTTGTTAAATTTCCAATGTGTTGTTTTTTTTTTAAATGCTTCATTCTGTTACCATGGCACCAAGTGTGCATAGTTGGCCTCAGAGTTGCTTTTCTGCCTCCTATAGAAGCCTATGCAAAATGGATAGTTTTGTGGGTGTCTCAATAATGCCATAGCTTTGAGTGCACTCTCTTTAATGAGCTGACAGCTTAAGCAGAGACAGGTGTGTATTACAGTCTGATGCACAAGGAAGGCCTGGTAGCAAATCCAAAGGTGACTGATACAGCAGAACTTTAAAAATAAGATGAATTTAAGTGGTGGATAGAGTTGTCTGGGTTTTGACCGTTCAGCTTTGGGGTTCAAAGCTAAGGAAATCAAGCTCCATTCCATACTTCATAGGTTCTTTTATTTATAAGTAAGCAGCTCAGCTGAGATCTTTTTAGCCTGACCTGCAATTCTAGCTTGAAGGTTTTCTGATAAATAGTCTGTCTCCTGGCCTTTTCTGAAGCTTTAAGAAGAAATGCAAGCTGCGTGTAAAGTTGCAAGAAGAATAAGCTGTATTTCATTTTTACAGGGATTTTTATCAGCCACTATTTTTATTGCTCTTATATGTTAACACCATTAATTTTCAGGTTTGTTCCTTAAAAGTTTAAAACTAAAGCTTACTAAAAGATGCCAGATTTTCCCAGTATTTCCTGGGAATGATAAAGGAAAATTTCAACAAAGAAGCATCAGTACTAGATTAAAATAAATTATCCAGCATTTTACAGCCAGTGTGCTAGGTATGTTGCTTATATATGAGCCTCTCTCTCAGCTGCAGCTCAGACTTCATAGGGGTCTGGATAGGAAGACCAGTTGTCTGTTAACTTCAGAACAGGTGAGGGCATGATGCAGATGCTGTAGGGGGTTAAACAGCAGGACCTATCTCTTGGTTAAAAAAGCATTTGTATTACTCTGCATTTGATTTGCACCTCAAAGTATGTCTAACAGGTATGGGTACATCAACTTCTATATACCCTTCCTGGCAGGGTGGTCCTTATTCTCATTTGAAACATTTTAGGTTAAAGAAAAGGAGGCAAATGCCTTGTATCTATATAGACTAAATCTCCTTTCCTTTAATTTCATCATTCTACATTTGCTGTTCACTAATGTAAGGCTGGCCTGTGAACTACAAGAGCAGGTCTACTAGGTGGCATCTCTTCCTTGGGGCCACTGGTCCTTGCTATAGTGGTGCAGGAGCAACTAGGGAAATAAATACCTACAAATTCACACAGAAAATGTTTTTTGCTATTGACAAAGTATTGACCTGGCAGTTGAATAGGAGCTGCTTTTGATTTCTTGCTGGCGTATGCTCCTGGTGATTAGTTGCCTTTTGTGAACTTGACTGTGAAATGACAGAAAGCACTGGCATTCCAACTGAGGAGAAATACAACTACTCGCCTGGACTTGACTAAAGTCTGCTGCCTGAAAATAAGGTATTTTTAGTATACGCACCCAGGGAGAAAGTGCTGCTATTGTATTTGGGACACGTTATTACTATATCTACTAACACTGTTACCTCTAGTGAAAAACCTTACCTTTTGGTTGTTAATTTTTCTTACCTTGCTCTAAGCTCATGCCACATGTCACTTCTTTCTGCCTCTAGATGACTACTGCCATATGTCTGTAGGTTTCTAAACAAGAAGAATAAAAGGACTTTCAGGCAAGTGATGAGATTAAATTGACACAGCATAGGACTGGAACTGAAAATGTTAAGACTACTTCTATGCCTTCAAATGACCTTTTACCAACTAAGAAAAACTGCCTTTAAATAAATGGTTGGGACCTGAAAAGAGAGTGACATTTGAAAGAGAACAAAGGGCGCATCTGCAGAATTCACAACCAAGGTGTGAGTGAGTACAGGAAGAAAATGCCAGTTAAAGTGGCAATTGAACAAAGATTATTTTCCCCAGAGGAGGTCTCAAATATTTGTCCTTCCATCACTTTTTTAAGAAAAATATTCAAATGTCTTTGGGAGTAAAAACATGTTGTAGATAATATTTGCTTAATATGTGAGTCATGCCTGGAGAAAAAAACTTACTCAAGATGCATTCCATAGCAAAACAAACTTATTCAAGATAAACTTACTTGAATATCTTAAACTTGTCCAGTTCCACTGGAATTTGTTGTAAAGTCATCATACTGTATCAACCTAAATATTTTTTAAAAAGATATTCTGTTTTGTTATCTGTCTTGCTAGTGCTAGCAACTCTCTTCCACTTTTATATAATTTTTTCCTTGGTGGCATGAGTTGTTTCCTGTTACTTAGGTTTGTGAGGCTAAAGAGCACATGGACCACTGTTTGTGGCCCCAGTATGACCACTGTACTGTCCAAATAGGATAACTTTAATAGGGATGTGAAATAACTTAAGGCATTTTGCCCAGTGCTAAAATGATAGCATTATCAATATTGATATTGAACCTGGGCGTTATAGCTGAAAGGAGGTCCTACACATGTGTAGATGATGCTAGGTCATGTGGGGTTGTGACTGCTACAGGGAATGTGGTATTGCATGTGTATCTTGTATATGCTTTGTGGTAAATATTAAGTGAAGTTCTGGTCACCTCTGTCTTTGGGACAAAAAGAGAATTAATTGGTGAAGGCCAGTTGGAAAAGACTTTTTAATCTCTGAGGAGAAGAGGAGGAGAAAAAAAATTGAAAATACATAAACAGTGAGTAACTGCAGAGGACAGATTGAAGCTTTATTTTACTTCTAGAAAGTGTAGGAGATACTCTATGAAATACAGTAGCAGAAGATTCAGAGTCAATAAAGAAATGAACATGTTTTTTTAATATATAAATAAAATCTACAGCCAAAAGAGGCTGATACTTAAAAGGTATTTGTAATTGAAAAAAGACTCAAATGTTGATATTGGGAATGTTCAGGATCATCATAATTGACTGGAACAAACTGTGTTCCACAATAATTGCATTTCAAGATTCTGTTTACTCCTGTCTACTAAAGAACAGGGTGTGTTCCCTACTAAGATGGACAAATTAACCTGCGTCAGCCTGCGGTGGTGGGGTGTTTGCCTGTTACTCTGCAGCATCTTGAACTAATCACCGCGAGACTAGTCTGACTTCAGAGCAATGTGGCAATTCCCGCTTTGCTGAAACAGCAAGCTGATTTGTTTACTTAAAGGCTGTATTTACCCTTTTATGCTGAAGCTTCATTTCATCCTTGTCCTATTCCATCAATTGTTTGCATTACTTATTTTTTTAATAGATCACTGCAGTGCACAGAGACATGCTCGTTTGATGGGGAACCTTCCATGAAGTGTCTGCCTGTATTTGCAGTATAGACATAGGTAGTATGCATTGTTTGGCTTGAACTCGAAGTGAGGTCATCCTGAGGATGCTGTGATTTTGAAGTCTGTAAGCATTAAATACTGTAGCTTACTTTAGTGCGAGTGGATGGTTATAATTAAGGGAATTTGCAAGTAGAAACTTTGTTTAGGCTCTGTGTGCAGAAATAACACCATACGGATTGAATTCTAAAGATAGACATACTTTTTTATATGAAAATGCAGCTAAATAGTTAGGAAAGAGGTTGAATAGACATAAACATGAAACAAGGGTGAGAGAGAAGCCCTCCAACAGTATCTGCAAATAAGAGAGAAGGCATTACTTACTATGTATTCAGCAGCATCAAGTAGGACAGAAGCCGCAGGACCAAAAAGGAAGAGGAGCATAGTATATGAGGTGTTTGGGGTTTACTTGCTCCCTCCCCTCAGTTCTGCACACCAGTGATGTGATGGGGAGCATTCTGCATTGTTGTGTGCCTGGCAGCTCCCTGCTATAGCTTGTCTACAACCCCATCTATTTTTACAAAAGGCAGGTCTTTTCCTAGGATTCTGCCTGGCACCAGGTGGGAGAGGGTCAAAACATAAATAGGGACTATTTTATTACCATTAGAAGTCACAAGGTGTGATAACTTCAAGTTACGTCTTCTTAACCTGTGCCCTCTGCTATCCTGGCCCTCTTTTTCTGATGTAGTCACAACTTACTCTGGGTCAAGCCTTAAGAGCAATACCCAAATCTGCTCAAAAACAGAGAAGACCAAGTAAGTTGTTTTCTACTTTGACTTGGTGCAGCTGATGTTGGTCACTTCCCTTCTGCTGCTTTCTCTCTTGGCCCTCCCTGCTGTATCTTATATTAGCCTTCTGGGTTTACTGGGCTAGATTGCAGCAGCATCCCATGTGCCTAGCAATGGGAAGACACAAAGGAATCTTGTTTTTCCCACAAAGACTATATACACTAGACAAACAGTAAGAGAAAAAAGGGATGCAAAGACAGCTACACCAAGCAGATATAACGATCAGTGTGGTAATAAATACATTGTTTATTGTTTGTATATTTTCATATATTTTTCTGTACATTCTGCATGCATGACTAAACAGAGTAAATTCCCTTCCTCTTCTCATGACTTCACCCACTCATCTTCCACTCCTCTAGCTGATTACCAGCTTTTGTTTATTTTATTTACCTTAAAGTGAATAAATTTAAACACAGAATTAAATGAAAAGGGACTAAGTAAATGGTTTTGGCTAGCACTTTCCTGTAGGTTACAGAATTGGGTCATTTGAAGGAATTTAGATCTTGAATAGAAACAAGTGGAAGGTTGGTGCTTGCTTTCATTTGTCATTTTGCTAGAAGTGTAATAAATCCTAGGTAACGGACTAGGATGTTATTGTTGTCAGATTGATAAAGTCTGCGTGGAAAGTACTGTTCAATTATAAAAGAATTGCAGAACTGCCAAATTATAAACAAATTCAGTGGAACACAAGAAGTTCTTATGAATTTTATTTCATTTTACAATGCACAATATCAAGCCCTTTATTAAACCACCTAAGGGATGTACAGTGAGAATCAAGAAGTCTGTTACTATTCTCAGGGGTCTACTCCATCCCTCTTTTATTTGACTTCTTGTTTTTTACTAAAACTAGTATGTCTCATCTAGAAATGGTATCATGCTGTTAGACACACACAAGCACACCTGCAGGTAGATGAGGTGACAGCTTCTCTGGGGTGACAGTGGGTATGCAGAGCATGACCCCTTTGCTGTCTTTTGAGGGATATGGTGAAAACCATATTTCCGTGTAGCACGAGAGTTACTTCCTGTTTTCTGCCTATTAGCTCATGGACGTGAGATAAATCTGATCTAGAAACTTCACCGCAGGAGAGTGCCCAGAGGTTATGAAAAGATGAGCAGTGCTTTGGAATAGATTCTAGGTCACAGGTTTTTTTTTATTTTATTTTACTTCTTAAGATATAAATTTAGAAACTCATTAAAGCTTTGTCCTTATGGATTAGACATACTTAAAACAACTACAAGATTTTCTCTGAAGGATATGATAGAATTTGTTGACAAGATTAAGGATGGGCAAAGGGTGTCATCCAAAGCCCACAAAAATCAGTGAGGAGCTTCACTGACTAAGGGCTCTGGATCAGGCCTTCAGAATTTTATAAGGGGGGGAAAAAAAAGCTTATTTTACTTCTTGCATAAGTAATAAATCTTTACTACTTCCTAATAGAAACCGTGGGCATTGATTTCCCATAGATTTGTGTGTGGTGGTTTATAAGACTAATTTTTATAAATGGTTTCTGTTTGCAGGTGTAAGCAATCTCTTACTGCACTGTCTGCACAACTGCTATTCAGCAAATGGATGTTATTAGCATGTAATTTTTTAAAGCATAATTTTGTTTAAGCATATTTTTTTAAAAAATTCAAATATCTGTAAAATTGCAATATGAGAAAAAAATCCATATCTAGTTCAGATGGCTGAGAAATCTTTGAGAAAATTGGTTTAGAAAGCATCTTAAAAAGATGGACACAGCTCTACAGTTTTGAGTGTGTAATTCTAAATCCTATTAATTCTAAATATAATTGCATGAAAAGAAAAGGAAGATCAGGGAGATATAACTGCATGGAATAAATGGGTCTTTTAAATACACATACATTCTGCATTGAACTTAGTTGCCCTGAAACCTTATTTTTAATCTTACCTCAGGTAATAGATGTCTCTTTAGCAGTTTCTTTTTAGAGTAACACCTTAGCCAAGGGAATGTGAAAATGATAATCCTGAAGTCCTATTTCTGGAGGTTTATAACTCAAACATTGAAACATTTCTCTCGGGTGAAATCTGCTGCATGAGGTCTCTGGTGTCCCATCAGTGAAGTTTGGCTATTCCATTAACTGCTCTTTGGCTTGTATGAGCTCCTCGGAGATGGCTTTTCTGAATTCATGTTTGTGTAGGACAGCAGTGGGGTAGGGCAGTTGAATGGTGCACCCGCAATACTGTTGCTTTGCACCGTTAAGATCTTAGCTGAGAATGCAGTTACAGATGGGAAATGCTCTGACTGTTCAGGGCTCAGTATTCTGGTCTGAAGAACAATTTCTGAAACGCAGAGACAACTGTTCACCTTATGCACTTTAAAGATGTGGTTGGTTTCCAATGTCATCCCTTCCCCACTGTATTTTGTATTGTAGCCTGTTGTCATGATTTACAGCAGACAGCAGTTGCTGAGAGCTATTGCGAGTAACTGAATCAGCAAGTGTCTCACTGCATTTTAAGTGCCTAATTACCTAATACCTTTGTAGAGCCTCGTGCAAGAAATTATTTTAGTAATAATTATTTATTAGATTTTTATAACTGTTACCTTTGCCTTGAGGGCAGGGAAGTCCTTTTAGTTCTGTGTAAGTTGCAGCTGCTGATTTCTGCTCTTTTAAGTGCTGAAAGTGTTCAGGAGCCTGATGGAGGCTGCTCTTCTCACTGTGACTTCTTTTGGAAATACCTTTTTCATTAACCCAAATGTTATGGGATCTGGTTTCTTGGATGTGCCTAAATATTGAGGTACTGAGGATTACATGTGCTAGCGAATGGATGGGAGATACTTTTGAAATGAACTGGGATTTCTTGAGGAGATGGGCTTTGTCCTGGGAGCTGTGATACACGGCTAAACCTTTGTACTCTTAATGCCAACTTTGAACATGTGTGCAGGATCATGTCTTTAGTAAAATGGGATCGGTGTGAGTAAAGGTAGCAGATCTGATCCTTACTTATGTTTAACTAAACAGCTACTTTAAGTTACCATTAAGAAAACTCTGGGTATATGGTTGTTACTGCTGTAAACACATTATAAACTGATAGACTGCTTTGTGAAAGCAAAAATTATTTCCTGCAAGTACTTTACTGCGTTTTCAGTTAAGGGTTTTAAAGCATGTATGTGATGCTATTTTTACGTAACTTATTATTTAAGATACCCATTGATATCTTCATAATTATTCATGTAATTTAAATTTTACATGTTACTGCCATGTGATATAGCTACTACCTTTTCTGTAAGAAACATTGTACTGTCATGTATTATATTTCAGGGCAAGGTTAAGACTCAGTCATTATGCATTATATCTGGATTTAAGAAGCAGAAGTCATAAATCTCAGTTCTCTCTCTCCCTTGCTCCTTTTGGCTTTCACGTCTGTTACGGCTTTGATGTGAAATACCTGCAAACTACAAAATTTGGTCTGATGTAAATTTAAAGAATTGTTTAAGCAGTTTATGTTTTTATATACTCATTTTGTTTCAGTGAGCTTTTACATCTCCATGTAATTAAGAATTTTTAAAAGTCTTGAGTTTTCATCTGACTCTACTGAAATCAAGAGAGGTTTTTCCTAGTGGCTGCAATGGGAACAGAGCTAGCACTTGGCTGCCTTTGAAAACCAGACCCATAATTTATTAAACAACAAATCACTGTCAGCATTTACAGTGGATTTACAGTGGATGTCAGCATTTACAGTGGGCATGTACAGCATTTACACTATAAATATACCCATTAGCTTAATCATTACAGAAGTGGAAGAGTTACTGTTAGCTTCAGCTGGGACACTGCTTGGCTGCCAGCCAAGGCCAGGCTGTTCAATTTTGGCTAGTTGCAGTGGGCTCACACTTAGGGAATTTGTGGTGGATGTCTTGTTCACTGTCTGTATATCAGACCAGACGCTATTGCAGCTCTGCTGGAATAGGCAGTATGCAAACATGTACTGCGAGGCAGTCCCTTTTACTGAAGTGGTTGCTGCTGAAAGAGAGAAATGAAGAGGCCCTGTGATTTACAAAGCAAGCTGTGTCTCAACCTGGGATTAGCACCCATGTTTCCTGATGCCGGTGGCTGTTTGTGATCTGTTCTTGGGGGCAGCTCTCCTGTCACTTCAGTGAGGCTGTGCTTCTTGACACAAGCTAGAGTTCCTCTTTCAGCAGTTGGAGCAATTATTAATACAGTAGTTGTATAGGAAAGTGCTAATACATGTACGTATTTTGTATGGTATCTATATAACTTGAAGTGAAAATCAAATTGTTATGCTTTCACTGAGCTGAATGCAGGTGTTCCGACAGTGGGAAGATCCAGAGAGAAGCAGTGGATGTGCTGCAGCAGGGCTGCACAAAACATGCTGCTGTGTAAAACAGTTATTCTTCTGTGCTGGTGAAATTCACTTCTTAGTGTTCTGTCTATTTGGGGACCCCAAGTCAGCATCTTTAGAGAAATGAGTATGGTTTTGGAGATAGTAACTTGAGTTCCACCTAAATCTTGCTATAGGTGTCTAAATCTATTTTAAAACTATGAGCACACGTAGGTGAAAGAGGCACACTGTCGTTGGCACATGTATGTCTCTCTTAAAAAGCATCACTTGGCACTTCAAGGGCGAATATGTCAGGTCCAGACCTTCAGGAAGACCTGAGGCTCCACTGTGTTCCCATTTGTCAAGAGGCCCAGTGGCTGTGTGCAAGACATGTTTTCAGATTGTTGACAACTTTGGTGCTGCGGCAACCAAATCCTTAACTGACAGCACATCGTCTAGGATGGCTTCGTGGACAGTCTCCCATCTGCTGTAATTTAAAGAAGCTTTTATGTGTTTTTTTTCTAAAAGGGAAGCTAGAAAGCTTGCATTGAATAATTCAAGTAAACAAATCAGGACCAAATTTTCACTCAGCCCCTGCACATTATTAATCTTAACCACACAGCTTCCCACCATAGCTCTTTAGGATGGGGACATTGTTTGAACTGTTTTATTACAGGAAATATATGTAATGAACATGTATATCATAATGCTCATTACGTTTATGACACTTTCAGAATTAGAAGCCTTTAAAAGAAAATGCCCTAAGTACTTTCTTCCCATGGAAGTAAGTCAGTGAGTGAATAATCTTTGAAATGAACTGAGTAACTAGACACTTTCTCTCTGGAGGTGGAAAGACACCCCAGGAATAAATATGGGCAGTTCCTGTTTTGAAAGGAGCATTTAAGGGAGAGGATCTGTTCTGGTCCCCATGCTTATGGCTTGGCATACCTACATGATGTGTGGGGTACAGAGGGGCATGCAGTTGAGCTTGGCAGATATTACCATTTCCTTGCACTGCGGTAAAGGAGGCCCTTCATGACTTTATTCTCCTTTTATTCCTTCCACGCTATGTAGCACCAAGTGCAACGAGTCCTTGTAACTCCCATTTGGAAGGGTGATTTCTTGCTCCTGTCACAAAACAGGCATGGTAGGAACAGATGCATGTGAGGACAGTTGCTGAAAATACCCCTGCAAAGGTCATGGACATTGGTGTTTGAACAGTGCATGCGCCTGATGCTTGGTGGCATGGTTTTCAAGCTAAAACTTCCAAGTTGGGCAGGGCTTCAGTCTCTGAGAAACAACTTTTGGGTCCATGGCTAGCTGCAAAAGGGGATGCATAGAAACAGTCAAAATGGCAAAAGTACAAATGATAGGTCAGACAGATAATAGAAGTGACAAACTACACTATGGCCAAATACAGCCCCTTCTTACAGTAATATTAATCTGAAAAAATAGCAGCAAAGTTAAGCCTTCAGAATCAAAAGACATGCAAAGGAGATCTTTAAATTGATCTTGACTCAAATTTTGGTAGTTCTACTAAAATCATTCATCCACCCTTGAATGTCCTAAATTTTCAGCTATGTGGCAAGTTCTACATGTGAGTGAAAACTGTTGGTTGAAAACGGAAGTGCTGTGAAAACACTGAGCTGGAAATACTCGTGTGCAGATGGGTGTTACTTATCCCTAAGCACTCTGATATGTGCTGCCCCTCTTGGTAAGCTGCATGTTGTGGGACTGAGGTTGGCATAAAAGAACATCTTGTGCAGATCTTCAAAATACTCTGATGAAATCTCTGTTTGTATTCATTGTCAAATATTTCATCCTCTGATGCTTTTTCAAAATGCTGAATTAATTCATGGGAATTGGCAGTAGAGCTATTCTCACAGCAAATAAGATCTGCAGCATACTAATATTAAGTGGTACATATTTTTTGGAGGTTAAATATAGCCATATAAGCATTCAAAAAGTTTCTGTGTGGATGCTAGCGCTTTGAAAAAGGCCCTAAGTGGCACACTAGAAAATGGAATTTTTTCACTCTTTTGAAACTTGTCCTCTGACTTTTCTTTGCAACAGGATCTAACTTCATTTGAATGTTTCTTTTGGTTTTGTTATTATTTTTTTAAAGTTTGTTTTGCATAAATAAATATTAATCTTAAATTTTCATTCATATGGCCTCAATCTTGATGCCTTTTTCAAAGCATATTTGTCTTCTGTGGGTTCTTCAGCTGCAAAAATATACAGTGTGAATGTCTGCCTGCCCCAGGGACAAAATGATGGTTCCGAGTGTGAAATTTGACATTGTGCATATTTATGCAGCTGATAAACATGTCAAATATAAGAGACGTGTTTGACAAGAAGATAGGAAGTGAAGTTTTGAGGATATGGAGGCATATGTCCACTCTTACTGTTTTACATGGGATTTCAGCTATTTTTTTTGGTGTATCTCTAAATGTTTAAGCTAGTAGTTATATTGACAGATGATACAAAGATGTAAGGAAATTGCAGTGTAAGGAAAATACTTATTTATTAGTCCTCAATCTTAGAAATTGTCAATGGCAGTAGTGAGAATGGGATAAAATCTGAAGACTTTATGATGCTTAGTGAGAGTTTCTTAAGTAAACACAGTGAAAACTGAGAAAGGACTCAGAATTTGCTAATTATGATTGCCTTCATGAAGAGAGAAATCATATCTAAAAATGTACATACATCATTTGTTCTAATGTAATAAGCAAAAACTACATAAAAGTCATTTTTTATTGGGGGAAACAGTAATTAACCTATGCTGTTACCATGAAACTTTTTTTTGCTACAGAGCAGTCTCCTGGGGATAGCAATCTTACCTTTGATGTGCTATTACATTGTGAAAACTGCAGTGCAGTCAAACTCATCTTTCATTCAACAGATTTTCAGTTTAATGTAGTATTAGCTTATTGAGCTTAAACTTGGTGTGAAGATTGCTAAAGGTGACATTAAAGGTGAAGCTAGGACAAATGACACACGTGAAATAATCTTACATTAAGAACTGTGACTTGTGAAATTTGGGTGTTTTGAGTAAAAACATCCCTAATTTCTTTTACGCTTGATTAACTTTTATATTGTGGTTCACAGGGCCAGGAAGACTTAATTGTAGCGTGAAGTGACTCGCCAAGCTCAGTTAGACTGAATTCTTGGTAAGAAGTGTTCAAGGTCTCTTAAAGTCTGTAGCAGCAAGATCAGTGGGTGAAAGCCAGTTACTGGTGAAAACGCTAAACTTAACAATTGGCAGGTAAAGACTAGTGTTTGGGAAGTGACTCTCAGCATGATGAAAATATATACCAATCCAATAATATAGATTCTGGATTGCTGGCAAAGGAAAGGAGACTGTCCTGGGAGAGCTGCCCCCACCCTGCTCTGAGGCTGCAACTCACACTATGAAGCATTTTTTTACAACTGAGCAGGGGATGAGGGGGAATCCATATTTGTCCTTAGTTTTGGTCCCCACTTTGGATATTTAAATTGGCTAATATGTGTAATGTAAATTCTGCAAATGAAGAGTCATGCCTCCCTCCCCTGGGTCTTATGTGACCCATCGAGTTATGGGCAGCATTGCCACAGAGAACAGCGAGCGTGCAGCTGAACTTCTGCCGAGTTGCAGAGAGGGGTTGCAACAGCCTGCCTGAAGCATATGTATCAATATATGTAAGAAATAAAAATATCAAAAGTACATATATATAGTATTTACCCATCCATCTCTGCCCAGGAGTACAACTAAGCTTTGAGTGGGTCACAGACCCCTTTGCCGGTTCTGCTGTGTTCACCTGGTTGTGTGTTGCAATGAAGGCTAGCTCTTTCCTTCCTGCCTCGGCATCACACACACCCAGCTGAGCAGCAGTGAGCTTGGCCAGTCTTGTGGTTTGTGCCTGGTTACACTGTGTCTTAGTTTGTGTCCACTCCAATATCAGCCATCTCCAAATTTATATGACCCATTTTTAGTGCACTGTAAAAACGGAAGCTATTACTGGCAGTACACCCTGCCAGGGGTGGCAAAGCCTCCAATTGCAGAGATACGCATCAGCAAGGGGAAGTAAAATTCAAACTCTCTTTTAATTTGTGCTGAGACATTAACTGGGAATTATGAACCAGAACTATTTCATGAAATACATGGTCTTTAATAGATTGGGCGGGGTGCGTGTGTGCTCAATATGTGGGACAAAGTAAGTGATGTATCTGATTGGGTTAGTGACAAATTTAATCTAGTGTATGACACTGCTGATTCAACGGTCTTTATTTTTTTTAATGATCTAAGTGACTTTGGCTTGACATGTGATCTCTTTACTGCACTAAATGAACCGTAGGCTGTATGGGTTTGACCCATTATTTCAACAGGGAAAGGACTTTAATTTGAGGTGTCACATATGAAATTTCCCCAAATGCGATCCCCAAGCAGTAAATAATAATTTGCAAAGATATTTCCCCAGAATATCAGCACTTGCTACATAATTTGTGAAAACCTGTATTTTCCATTATGTGTTTCAAACCTGAATCCAAAGGTCAAATATCCTTTTTCCAGACATTTATCTCAATCAGCAGATTTGATTGAACATTCTTCCCACAAAAAGGTAAAAGACTGTATATTATATAGGTTAAGCATGGGCTGAATTTTAGTTTTGCCTTAGTGGGAAAAGCATCTTGCTGATGTGCTTTGGAGAGAAAGAGAGTTTGTTTTCAGTTAGAATAGTCAGTTCTGCTGGTAGTTTTAGTTATATGTGTCAACATTTATATATACGTAGGGAAAAATGGTTTGCAGATGAAATTTCTGTATTGATCAAAATGCCAGAGATTAGATCTGGCTAATGCTTACTGTAAACACATTGTGCAGTTACACAGTTACTGACTTTTTTGTCAGCTTTCTATGTGTTATCTTGAGAACTCAGTTATTATAGAAGAGTCACCAACTTCTGGTTTTGACACTGTTGACTAGAGTTGTTAAATATCTTATGTGCTAACACAAATATTTTTAATAAAACAGAGTAAAATGTCACTTTTGGTAGTACTGCAACTATTGTCATGGTAAGTATGATGCTTAACAAATGTACAGTCATAAGAGCTTTCAACAAAAAACACTTTCAACTTATTTTAATGTATTTATTTTACAGTTCTGAAATATGCTTAGTCGCCAGCTGAGGAAAGAAACTGGTTAGGTGGCACCAGCAGTGGTTATTATTTGGGCTTTGACAAGAGCTAGTAGAGAAAAGTAGGAATTGATATTGCATAGTGAGTGTTTCTGAAACAAAACTGGCTATTGGAACATTTAACATGTTCAGTGGCAAATGCTTTGATGCTCAAGGGATTGTAGACTTTTTGGAGGTAATGGATGACTTGAAGAAAACCATCCAGAAAGATAAAAATCACTTCTTTTTAAGTTTACAGGGAATTCTTTACCATAACATGAGAAACATTGTGTTCATGTTAAGAATAAGGCAGTAAAGATAAGGTGATTTTCCAAAAGTAAGTTTACTGATTATTACTTCCTTTGATTTTACTTTTCCAAAGAGGTCTGCATTCCTCTGACTTCTACAATAGGAGATTTGTCTCACTTGTTAGTTCAAATTGTGGTCAAGCTTCCTTTCTCTGATTCTGCCTCCCTCTCTTTCTCTTTTCCATTCTGAAAGCTTCAAAACCAAGTGTGAGTCTATCCTGTAATCTTTTTCTAACCAAAAGATCCAATCCTTTTGAGGCCTGACCCTTTAATCTTGTATTCTTCTAAGACAGAGCAATGACTTGCATGATTGTGCTTAACGCATGTGTAAGCATTTTCATCAAAATATAAAATGTCCTTGGTAAGGATGATAACCAGCAACCAAATCTGGATGGTGACAAAAGGCTCATTTTGTTACTGATATTTCTTGTAAGGAAAGCTGGTGTCTGTTCAGTGACCAGTCTGAAGTAAAAGTGTGGTCTTTGATCATTTTTTGCCCTGGAGCAGTGTCCTGGTCACAAGATCATCAGTTTATTTGGTGTCCATGATTGAAGTTTTTGTGTGAGGTCAAAACCAGTTGAAGCTCAGGGGCAGATCAGTCTTAGAGGAAATGGTATTTCTGCACATTGTGGCTCTTCTCTGTTCAACTGAAGGTGGTGTCCTCAGCTGCAGCAGCACTCAGACATATTTAGATGACTTTTAGATAACACTCTTGATGTTCAGGTGACAATGATAAAGGTTTCATTAAAATGTTGGCCAGGCAGCTCTACTTCTTTTTAACTTATGGACTCCACCATGGTTGCCAAAGTCACACGCCTGGGTAAGCCTAGTATAACACTATTGTTGAATCTTGGGCTTTTCCTTTTTCTCTGATCATGGGAAGCATCCCTTGGAGTCAGGGTTGCTGAGAGTTGTGGGTATTACTGAGAAATCCAGACTTTGCCTCTTAAAGCAATTTGAGTTAGTTTATAGAAAACCAAACAAGCAATATCAAGAGCTCTCTCTGTCTGAAGAGCAGGTAACAATTCCCTTTGTGGGGAATATAGAAACCAAATCCTTCTGCCCATTTCTAGTATCAAATGTCAGCTTGGCGCTCTATTCAGTGCAGTTAACCCTTCATAGCATCCTTGTATCATTTACTAAAGGAGGTACTTCATTCAAACTAGAAAAAGCCTGGGAACTCTTCATACCCTCCCTCTAGTCACCATATTTATTCTGTGACTGTAGCACTTTTTTTTGCTGTCTCGTACAGTGTAAATTGTTCCTGCATGCTGTCTGTGGAGCAAGGCCTCTGGTCATGATATAAGAAATACTCTCAGCAAAACTCGGCCAACCATGTCAGCTGCCCCTGCAAGTATCCTTTAACAAAGAGTGAAAATGAAACTTAGGAATATTGTGAGTCATTGAAGTGGAAGGACACTTGTAACAAGCAGGTATGGGAACAGGAGGAGGCCGAGGTGGAAGAGATGTTAACTTACCTACTGCTTTCTAGCCTATGACGTGGTTTAGAGATGCGTTAAATATCTTTTTTTTTTTCTTCTGCCTGTTTGTAACAGTGGGACAAAAAAACCCCAAACCACACCCTCCCCCCAACCAAAAACAAACAAAAAGAAAACAAACCAAAAAGTAAAGCAGGCAGTTCCCATTACTACTATTCTAGCTCCATTTGCTGCCCCAGTGCTTTGGTCTACCAAATTCTGTTTGTCTGATAAGAAATGATGGAACTTCCACTGTGCTGGAAGATTTCAGTTCCTGCCAGTATTGGATGCCAAGTACTCCAGAAAAGGTTATCTCAGTTGTCTGAGAAAATGCTGTTTTCCCTGGAAAGTGCAGACTGGCCTGGCTGTGCTGGCGGCTGTCAGTGGAGAGGCATTTAGCTCTGCCTTATAATTCTACTGCTGCTGTTGTGAAGCCTCATTGAAATGTGTTTATGCTACAGGAAAGGCAAGCTTATAATTTTCCTGAGCTCCTGGCACGTTTCCAGGAAGAAGTTTTGTGTGTCAACTGTTTCTGGAGCCAGTAGGTTATAATTGCTGCTGTTAGAAGAATGAGAGGAAAGGAGATTCCGTTTACTCTCCTATCCCACGCTTTGAGATTTTTCTGTTAGTCTTTGTTAAGACTGGAAGTTTCTGTTGAGTTTGTGAGCAACGATCTAGCTAAGGCCAGTTCTCTGGTAAACTCTGGTGGAGGCTGGACACTTGTTACCATCTAGGAAATACCAGTGGGTTGCTGGGGGTCATCTGTGTAAGATTTCTAACCGTATTTAGGGACTTTGGTAACACTGAACTGTAGCATGACAAATCTTGGTGCTGCAGTGCCTATTCCGGTACCCCTGTAGTAGCAGGTGGATGGAGGAAGCATTGCAGGATGTCCTCCAGCGGGAGGCTTGCCAGCTGGGACGGACGGGTTTCCTTCTTGTGCACAACATGATGCAAACAAAGTGACAGAGGGTAAGTTAGAGGTGTCCTGCTGTTTCTGTAGGTGAACATGAAAGCACAGTTATTGATGAATGGCAGAAGGTAACGCAGATGGATTGGAACTGGTGGTCAGGCTTCACAAAACCCACAGAAATGGAGAATATAACCCTCCTGCAATAATTTATTACTAGAGATCTTATGTTTATGTCCTAAGTCACATGAAAAACGTTGCTTATAAACTTAATTTTGGTCCAGTTGTTTTTCCATTTTTTGCCAAAATTTTCTGTAGAGGAAAAAGCCCACAGCCTTCTTTTGACCATATCCACTTCCAGCAGCAAAAGGAAACCCAGCATTCCTGGAATTATTAGCAAAATTCCTTTGTCTCCACAGGGCAGGAAGCCAGACTGCATTGTTTTAATGGTATTTTTCTAGTCTTAAACCTCTGAGGCTGTCTATATTTCTCACTTTTCTTCAGAAGTTTCAGGATGCTGTCTACATTTTGTTACAGCAGCTACCCTGTCAGCCCATTTGTACACTTACTCTACCTTCTTTGCCCTTAGCACTACAGTATCTGGGCTCATCCCTGTGTAATAAATAAAATAGTAGGTAGTCTGGTTTTGTTTTCTTTTTAACATGACTTGCAGTGGTCATATGAATGTAATATAATCTGATTTGTAATACCCCTCTGACTGTTTTATTTGTAGTTTTCCTTCAGTTTGTAGTTACAGTCATGTCTGTCTCTTACTGCCCAGAACTCTTGGAATAATTATGTCTTTTTGTCTTCATTCTAGAAAGTCTCAGGAGATACAGTCCTAGTTTGCAGCTGCTGGGAGAGTAAAATGTTGGTATTTTTTATTTTTCTAGAATTTATTATATTTCACAACAGTATTACATTTCCGTTTCAGTATTAGTATTAATCAGATAGACATGATAACTGTGACTGTACCATACCACCTGCTCAGGAAGTGCTCAGCTAAGGAGTCAAAATTTCTCTTCTGTCTTTTTTTGCCTGCTAAAGTAGCAAATTTTTAGTTCTTGTAATCCTATAAAAGAAACCTTCAGAATGTGGCCAGAACAAAATCCTAATAACTCTGAGGCAGGTAGTGAATGAAAAGACTCTCACCTCACGTGCACGTGCGCACAGAAACATGTGCAGTCTTAATTTTTAGGTCTGTCTCATTATTCTGTGTGCACTGTGTAGCGTAAGAGGGACCCAATGCTGAACGGAGCAAGAAAGGGGCCTCAGGATATAGCACAGCCCCTTTCCTTGTGCCAAGGGCAGGAGGATTAATAATGAATCGCTCTGTGTAAATCTCAGCCTGAAGGACATGACAGTTTCCAAAGCCATTGTAACCAAAAGCCTTTCTCAGTTATTTGTATGTTTAGGGAGAGGAAATACGTAAGTTGCTTTCCCATTAGCGAAGTAACCAGGAAATAAACAGAAGAGACCTTGTTTGAAATATTTGTTTTGTTCTGATGATGTAGATAAGCAGCTGGGAGACCTCTCAAGTTTGACTGCTCCGTGAGTCACTTGAAGCTTTGTCTGGATGTTGAAACCCCTTGTGCAACTGAACAAAGTGCTATATCCCTGCAGATGAATGCAGATGATTTAAAAACTTGTGGAATTATAGCAACTGTTTATTTACCATTTTCAGGTTCTAGAGTACTTCCTATATTTGACTGATTTCATCCCTGTTGAATTAAATGGTACTTGAAACATAAAAGGAGAAGGGGCAGGGGCAGCCAACAGCAGCGTGGCATCACTTCATGTGTTTAAGAGACAGCTCAGAGTGAGACATGCAGGTTCAGAAATGGCCTTGCTGGGTGGTCGATGGTGTATTGGGTTTCTGTGGCAAGGTTTTGGTAGCGGGGGGGTTACAGGGGCGGCTTCTGTGAGAAGCTGCTGGAAG